>OZ024814.1:98084906-98791087 GCA_964017055.1 Chloromyia formosa
TTTCAATCCATGTAACGCTTTTTATACGAAATTCGTAGTTTTGAAACCTATTTAACAATATTTCAAATCAAAATAACTACAGTCTGTTGCAATGGCGGAAAGGGGGGGGGGGTGTGGGAGTAGCATTCTCAATATTTTGGTTTGTTGGTAAGTAGTGCGTTCATCGAAAATTAAGAAAATCATTATTTATTGTTTCTTATACACGTACATACTCGTACATGTACATATTCAGATGCCAATAACTTGTTTATTAGTAAACGGACGTTTGTCCTTTTCCTTTATATATGAAAACATAAAATGGCTGTCTTAAAGCGAATATAATAGGTAAATATAATATGATTAACTGTAATTACTACTATAAAAGCAACAATTCTATAGTTCAAATTAAACGATTAAATGACTAGAAAACAAAGACAAACAAAAAGAAAATTACTCGGATAAATCGAGTAAGAATTTTTTAAATTTTTCTTTATTCGAATTAAATAAGTCTAAATGATTAGCAACCAGATTTCCATAGTAGCTTTCAATCTTCCAATAGCTGAGTTTGATACATAGTGTAATGGACGGTTAGTGGGCATCCAAAAATGCCCGTGGGGATGGAGCTTAAGGTAGCATAATGACCGTGAAGGTCGGGCCGTACCATCTGGCGATGAAAAATACCCTTCAACGAGCTAAGCAGCGGCTTATGCTTGCCGTAGCTCAGTTCGGGAGACGTGGGCGGGGTTTTCGCCGCTCGTTGCACTTGTCCTTTATGTATTAATCAAAATTCATAGACCTGGGGAAGACAACAGAAACATGGGAGGCAGAAATGGTTCGCGGACGTCGTAGATTCCCTCGCGCTAGCATCGGGTCTGGGTGTAATGGGACCCTCGGCCTCTGGATTCGTACCACCGACAGATCACCACCCACCAGGTGCTGCCTTCGATCTGCCGGTGGAAGCAACACGACCAGACCATAGTCATGGCTTATGAAATGTATGTATTGCAAAACACGAGTAAATTATTTGCTATTGTAACGAACCAATTCTGACGCATAACTTTTTGAATTTGTAGATTTTTCGCAAATATATTTGATTTCAATTTATTTTATATCATTCATATTTGTGAAAGGTCGTTACAAGTTTAAAAAGGGGCAGTTATGGGTTAGAACTTGCGTTGTAAACGGACCTGGTGTCGGCCATGCTCTTCCCGATTCGGGGGTGAGCAAAATTTGCCAGGTTGGCAGCCATGCCATTATTTATGAGTACACCCTGAAATAGTGGATGCATGCCCAGTTTCGGTTTTCAACCGAAAATGTCAATAAAAAGAACGAATTATTGTGCTACGGTCGCTGCGTTCGCTCTAGTTGTCACAATCTCCTGTGTACAATGGCCACCACCCGCACAACCGTTCCATTTTATTGACTTTTCGGTTGCACCGAAAATGTGCACATGCACTATTATGAATGTACACTTGCGGCATGCACTTTTTCAGCGATGAAGAGTCGTTTTGGCGCGATATTGCATGGGGGAGGCCCTGGTTGTTTTGATTCGGGCGGATGACAGGGGAGATCGTGTAAAGATCGTGGAGTTTCTTGTCATCGGCCACCTGCGATCGAGATAGGAGTTCCAATTTTTCCACCATTGAGACTGGCTGGATGATCGAGAGTGGGAAAAATTAATATCGATAAAAAAAATAACCCGCCCATGACACCGACCGGGTTGAAGGGATTACTATCGCGATCCGATTCGTTTGAGAAAAATTTGAAGAGCCTCCCTGGCGACGTATATGGCCTGATCGTTGGGTTTGTTTTTCTTTGTTTAATCGCGGGACATCATGCGTGACGGGTAGAGTGACATATTCGAAGTACCTACGAATTGGCAACGAAAAATTGGAACATTCCTGTTTCGCGAATATTAGGAGAATTCTCTCAATTGCATTTAGGGAGAGTTTTTAAAATTCATTAATTGCGGGATTTCCGAGTTAGGTAGTTCATTTCCACTTTAGTTGGTAAGAACCTAGAACCCATACGGGGGGATTTGCAGGTCCTGAAGCGGAAATTTCTTGAGTTTTGTGAAAGTTCTCTCTAATCGAATAGGAGAGAATTCGCCTTACTGTCCTGGGGCCAAGTCGCTGTCGGAATTTGTGTGCCCCCCCCACCCCCCCCGACGTCTATACGGGATTTGTGACCGGCAACTGGAAACTGACAAAGTAGCATACGGAGACAGAAGTCGAGGTTGTGATTTGGACTAGAATCTCGATTGCTTTTGTTGGGGCTGACGGATCCGTGCTGTTTTCCATGATCCAATAATAGGCCCGGGAATTCGTGGACCGTGCAACGTTCTGTATCGACGTGTTCTTGCGCCGCTTTAGTTGTGCAGTGGAGTGGAAGTGAATTGCGATGCCGACAAAATTAGTGTTGCCACTTCTCTTCCGGAGAAACATCTCTCTCTCTCTGGATCCTGTCAACCCCTTGTGGGGCATAGGGCATTAACCACGCCGACTTTCCATCTCGTCCTGTTCGCCGCCATCGCCTTCAACTCTCCCCACGATTTGCCTAATGACTTACCCTCGACCTCAACTGATCTTCTCCAGGTGTTTCTAGGTCGTCCAACGCGGCGACTTGCATCGGTTCCCTGTGGGTTCCAATCGAGGGCCTGTTTAGCAATGTTTTCCGGCCCCTTTCGGAGTGTGTGACCTATCCATTGCCACTTTCGCCTTTTTATAGAGGTGCCTGTCCTGTCCTGGCCAGTAATGAATAGGAAGTCGTCGTCAGAAATGACCTCCGGCCAGCGTATGTGAAGGATGCGCCGTAGACACTGGTTCACGAAAGTTTGCAATCTAGTTGTTATCTTCCTGGTCACCTTCCAAGTTGAACAGCCATAAAGAAGCACAGATTTTACATTGGTTTCGAAGATTCTGAGTTTGGTACTTCTGGAGATGTTGTTGTTTTGCCAGAAAGGAGTTAAACTGAAAAAAGCTGCCGAGCCATATTGATGCGAGACTGTACATCAGCATCCGCCCCACCATCTGCTGTAACTACGCTTCCGAGGTAGCAAAAATTGTCCACTTTTTCCACCGTCTGCCCCGAAACACAAATTTCGCTCTGTCTTCCTGGATCCAAGCTCAAGTATTTAGTTTTAGCAGCATTGATTTTGAGCCCTGCATTGCCACTTTCGCGGTGCAGGACATCCGTCATTTGAACTAGATGATCCGATATATTTGAGAGAAGACAAATATCGTCAGCGTAATTCAGGTGTTGAAGGTATTCAAACAGGTTCCATCTGATACCTTTACTCTGGTGTTCACGAAGCGCACTGCAGAGTACGTCGTTAATAGCAATCAAAAACAATATAGGTGACAAAATGCAGCCTTATCTCACTCCGCTATGTACCTCGAAGGGATCTGAAAGCTTACCCTTGTGTAAGACATGACATTGGGCTCCGCTATAGGACTCCTTGATGATGGATATGATTTTATCTGGTATACCTCTCCTATGTAAAGCCTTCCAGATGTATTCCCGGTCAACGCTGTCAAACGCCTTCTCGAAATCGATGAACATGAGATGTAATGGGGATCTCCACTCTGCAGATTGTTCAATAATAATTCGGAGGGTGTTGATGTGGTCGCTACATGAAAAGCCCTCGCGAAAACCAAACTGTTCATCGTTCAGTGTGCGGTCAACTGTATGCTTGATCCGGCTTAAGACTATTTTTGCCATCAGTTTGGAGACTGCGGGGAGGAGGCAAATTCCACGCCAATTATTACAGTCCTTCAGGTTACCTTTCTTCGGGATCTTAATAATGACGCCCTTCTTCCATTCTTTAGGGAGAGTTTCGGTTTCCCAACACTCTTGGATAAGGGGGGGGGGGAAGAATATCTGCAGTAGCGTTGCTATCCGCCTTAAAGAATTCCACCGGAATTCCATCTATCCCCGGGGCTTTACCCGCGCTTCCATCGATTTAATAGCCACAATTAATTCCTGTTTAGATGGTGGATTGGTATCAACTCTGGCTATTTGCGGAATATTTTCTACTTCTAGTGAAGATGAGTTCGAACGTCCAAAGGTGTTGTTGAGGACCTCAATGAAGTGCTTTCTCCACCGTCGCAGCTGGTCTTCATCAGTGACCAGTAGAGACCCGTCCTTATCTTTCACGGGATGTTCAGCTGTAAAAGATTTGCCAGTTAATGGCTTGATAAGTTTGTAAAGGGTTCCACTGTCACCACGGTAAGCCGCTTCCTCTGCCTTCTCCGCTAATGCATTGATGTTGTTTCGTTTGTCCCGTTTTACGCTTGTTTGCACGCCTTTCTGAAGAGAACGGTATTCAGCTCTAAGTTGGTCTTTGACTGCGTCGTCAGTGGCTGAGTTGATTTGTTCTTTAATTCTCTTGCGTGCCGTGATTAGAGACCATGTAGAATCACTAATGAATGGCCTTCTACCGCGCTCCAATCTGCCCGCAAAAGTTTCACCACACGAAATATATGAGTCCTTAGAGAAAACATGAAAGAAGGAAACCCTGGGATTACGGATATTTGAATTGGAACAGTTTGGTCCTTCTGACCGAGTTACCTTTACTTGACATACGTTTCATTTGTTCCTTCTTGTTATTATTATTTGCTTTTGGTTGGTTATTTTTTTCTGGATTCCATCATCATCATCATCATCATCATCGTGGCGCGACAGCCCGACGTCGGGCCTTGGCCGCCTGGATCATTGTCCTCCAATTATCTCGGTCACGTGACCGCGTCCTCCAATTTTGGGAGCCCAGCAGCTGCGCGGCGTCCACACCTACTGAGCTCTCCCAACGAGATCTCGGTCGTCCTCGCAGTCTCGCTCCGTCGACTCGTTCTGCATTCATTACTCTCTTAGGCATGCGATCATCGTCCATTCTTTGAGCATGCCCTGCCCATTGAAGTCGTTGTAGTTTGACGATTTTCGAGACTTGCAGCTCATCGTACATTTCATACAACTCATGGTTGTACCGGATGCGCCATCCATCTCGATCGCAAACAGCCCCGAAAATTCGCCGTAGAACCTTACGTTCGAAAGTGTCTAGCATGTTTTCGGAGGCTTGAGCTAGAGTCCATGCTTCGCAGCCATAGCATAGCACTGGTCGTATAATGGTTTTGTACACGCGGAGCTTCGTGTTTCTGTGCACATGTTTCGATTTCATTATGGGGAGAACCGAGAAAAAGTTTTATTAGCTAACTGTATCCGTCGCTTGATTTCGTCAGTTTCGTTGGCGTCCCTTGACAGGTTGCAACCCAGGTTAATGAAGTTGTTCACGAACTCGATGTTGAGGTCCCCCACATTGATGCTTGGTTGTGCAGGTGTCCTTGTCACCGATTGCATCATTATTTTAGTTTTACCCTCGTTAATACGTAATCCAACTTCCTTTGCAGCGGTATCAAGCGTATGCAGAAGTTCTTCTGCGTCAGCCAATCTTCGGGACATGATGTTGATGTCGTCGGCGTACGCTGCTAATTGTGTCGACTTGATGAGTAGCGTCTTGCTGTTGTCCAAATTAATGGCCCGAATAACGTATTCCAGTGCTAGGTTGAAGAGCGTCGGAGCCAGTCCATCGCTCTGTTTCAAACCAGTGCGTGTTTCAAATAGATCAGTAAGTCTATTCTGGATCCTGACTTGTGAGACGGAGTTGGTCATCGTCATCTTTGTCAGTCGCACTAATTTTGCTGGTATATCAAATTGCAGCATGATGTTGTACAGTACTCCACGATCGATACTGTCGTATGCCTGCTTGAAGTCGACAAAGATTTGGTATACGTTTACGTTGTATTCCCAGCACCTCTGGAGTATCAGTTTGACTGAGAAGAGCTGATCGGTTGTGGAGCGACCAGGTCTGAAACCGCTTTGATATTCGCCAATGACTCGTTCTGCGTACGGTTTTATTCTATTTTCCAGAATTTTCGTCAAAATTTTATAGGACGTACAAACTAGTGAGATGCCCCTGTAATTCTCACACCGCAGTTTATCTCCCTTTTTATGAATTGGACAGATGATGCTTCTGCGCCAATCGTCTGGGATCTCCTCGTTCTCCCATACTCGCAGGAGTAATTGATGTATGGCATCAACTAGACTCGTTCCACCGAATCTTAGCAGTTCAGCTGGAATCTCGTCAGCGCCCGGCGCTTTATTTCGTTTTAGCGACCGCAACGCGAGATCAACTTCCTCTACTGTCGGGGGTTGAATGGGTGGGCCTAGATCAACAATATCGTCGAGAGCTTCCTGTGTGGGGATGTTAGATGGTCGGTTTAGAAGCTCTTCAAAATAAGAGGCCCATCGTTTGTTAATACCATCGGTGTCGCTGATGATGTTTCCATCCTTGTCCTTACAAAGGCTAGTCCTGGGTTGGTAGCTGTTCTTAATTGTATTTACTAGTTTGTACGCTTGTCTGGTGTTCCTATTAGCTAAGTTTTCGTTTATGTTCAGCAACTGCTCGTCAAGGTATTTACGTTTCTTACGTCTAATTATTCTATTCGATATTCGCCGTAGCTCGTCATATTTTTCTCTTCTGGCTCTGGTTCCTCGTTGAATCCATTGTCTGTAGGCCTCGTTTTTCGCGTCAAGTGAATTTTTGCATTCTTCGTCGAACCAGTCATTTCGCGCTCGCCGGGCTTTATATCCCACGACCTTCTCTGCGACATCCTTGATGGTACCCTTGAGTTCTTCCCAGAACCCATGGACGCCTGTGTTGCTGATGTTGTGTAGCATAGGTGATAGTTTTTCCTCAAGGGCGGTAGTATACGCCACCGCTGTAGCATCACTCAAGAGCTTATCAACCGCAAAGATTTTGGGAGGGCTGATTCTTGACTGGTGCACTGAGGAAATTCTACATCTGTAGGTCGTCTTCACCAAGTGATGATCTGAGTCGCAGCTTGCTCCTCGATAGGAGCGGACATCCATGATCGGATTCCATCACCATTATTTTTTTTTGTTTCTATAACCCTTAATTTCAATAGTTACTTTGGTTCAGCGTGGCCACGGCGGAACTCGGGTAAGTGTAGTATATATTGATAAATAATTACTTTGACGTAACAGTTTCTTTTTGAATATATATAATTGTTAGTTTTCAAAATTTTTTTCTCTTCGATTTTAGATTCAATTATATTTTCGGCTCTTTCCTTTCTATGGTAATTTTGTTAAGGTTTTTTTTTATGAAAGGAACATTTTAAATATGTATTGAATCGTTAAAATCCAGGCTTTTCCTTTGAGGAAACCTCCACAACCCTTTTCAGGTTGATTGTGAGATGAGGTAAGGACCTCGTCTCTTCACGGTTCGCATGGGAGGCGCCATATATTAAATTCCCATCTTCTCGGCCATGGGGATCTCGCGGTCGGGAAATTTTCTCTTTTTTTTCAGCGGGTGAAGAAGGCCGAGGTCCACCGCCATCTGGACTTCGGAGCATAAAAAGATGGCCATATCTCCTGAACTGAGCTGCAGCAAGCGCAGGCCGCCACTTAGCTCGTTGAGGAGCCAACATTGACAGCTGGCAATTTTGACAGCTTTTACTTTGAGACCTCAACGGTCAAAAAATGGCTCCGTCTCCATTGGCACCTTCGGGTGTCTTCAACGTCCTTTACACTATCCATGAGCGAACATGTTGCTTTCCACATTTTTGGCATTTCCTAAGATACTATTCGTTGTACGGAAGTGGTTCATATATCAAATTAAAGACAATTGAATTATCTAAAAATTTATTTCTAATAAGTTTCTTCGTGGAATGAGTCGTTTTCACGATATTTGGGAAAAGACACATATGAACGTAATGTACATTTTTGATTTTTTAACAAATTTTGAAAAGCTGCTTCTTAGAAAGTTGGGGACGCGCAGAGCTAAACTTGGTATCGAGTTTTAAAAATGTGAAATTGACTTTTTCTATGGGTTGTATACTTTTGGAAATAGGGGTCAAAAACTAAAAAAAAAATGGCTTTATTTTAGTCAATATCTTAATTTCCCAAGCGAATTTTTGTTGGCGAACCTAAGATTAGTGTTCAGCAGCCCAAAATACATAAAGGTACATCAAAATCAAAATGGTCTGCAAAACTTTCCACCTCAACATGCCAGGGTCCTGGAGTAATAGTCGAATCTAACAGACGAAGATAACTGTGTTCCAACCGTTTGCGGTAATCAGCCCAGGCGATGTCATTCTAATTGAACACACTGTACTTGTACATTAGGTATATACCATACATATGTAGATATCGACATGAAAATCGTAATAATTTGTTAGTTACGCATCCCATGTAGCGACAAAATAGTATATACCGATTCGTTATTCTAGGCTGGCGAATGAATTTGAATAAAGAGAACTTTACTGGGGTTTCTTTTGCAATGCGTAACGATGCACACATGCTCTTAATCCATGAGAAAAATACATGTTATGACTGAGCTTTCATTGAATTTGTTAAAATGAGCTTAGTATGCGTTATGTGACAGCCGCGGTCAACACTATGGTGCATTCTATTGGTATCTCCTTGTATGCATTCTAGGTACGATAATACTATAAAATGTTTTTTTTTATTCAGTCATGAATAAACAATAAAATGTCGCAAATAAATAGAAGCAAATAAATTCGACAAAACTTACATTTTCTTATCGACCCTTTTATTTTTTCCCTGCCCATTGAATCAATGGGGCAGCTCACATCCCACTAGAGTATCAAGGGAATAAGCAAATTGAAGTCAATTTTTCATTCACTAACAAATTCTTCTCTTCTTTTCGTACAAAAGGATTGACACGAAATCCCATGACGACGCCTTGAAAATAAGCGACATCACTTAATATCAACCCCACACATCTTCTTGAAAGGACGACACTGAAAAGGTAGTATGTATTCCCAAGAAAATGTTTTCGTCCACTTTACCATCCACCTGCCACTGCCATCACATATTTTCCCGCCACAGCCAATCGAAGAATGACGGGTGTGAAGTGTTCGTCGCAACGACAAGGATGGTACCCTTACAGTCCCCCTATAGTTTCACTATCTGACAATACAGCAGCCCCAATATATCCACGAAGGATGCGGGATAAGGATAAGTTATCTTGTTCATTCTTCTCCCGTTCGAGCTGTAGTGTAAGAAAGTTGAAACTTTTGTTGGATACAATTATGGCAAAAGAAACCCCTCCGAGTCACCCTATTGGGTGACATGCTACAAACTTGCTCGACCAGAGTGTCTACATGAGCGTTTTCTAGTTGAACAAAGCCCTCGCTCAATGCCAGGCCCCGACCACATGTGGAGTATTTGTGTTTCTTGGTGTTTTCTGAAGTATAGTAGCAAGAGCCATTATATATAGGTAATGGCACATCTCCTTAAAAATACGAACACGTTTCGTCATCGACATTTTGTTTCATTTGTATAGTATTACACTCTTTGAAGTTTTTCTCCAGTCATTTGACAGCGTTGAAAATGGATAAAAGCAAAGTTAAAGTCGGTTGAAAGATTCGCTGCATCACTAGTACTATAATCACTTCGATTTTTATTTAATATGTAGTTAAAACCGATAACAAAATACCGAAATAGGAAAACTGTACTTCAAGCAACTCTAGTAACGGCAAATATGCGCTAAACCCCCCAGGAATTCATTTCTATGTTGCCCAGTGTATCTAAAGAAAATGGGTGGACGGTGAAATCGCGAACCTCCATGAAGGACACACGTCTGGATATAAAAAAAAACCTGGACGAAAAGACTTTTCGACCGAAAACTAATACTTTGGGTTGAAGCACCGAGAACAGATTGCTTCGCCGTACAAAGAAGCTCCTTTCACTAGTTATCGAGTTTGTACCATAGGGTAGCATTATGTAGTCGGGGAGCGAGGATTATTGTATCCAGGACAATAATGTTCCAACACAATACACACACGTGATGGGATGGATACTCTTGGACACAATGATGTTGATGATGATGGTTGCGAATATAGTGGTTGTAAAGCATTCAAGTTTCATTCTGAAGTCCTAGTGAATTTGCCTTGTTCGAATAGACGACGGCCCTTCACATCACTGTGCCAAGTATGTATTCGTTTTTTTTCGTTATCTCCTTGTTACTAACGTCTATTGTTATAACAAAGTTTGGCGTTGTTGTTATTCTTTCTCGTGTTATTGTTGTTCTTGTACTTGGTGGTGATGTTGATGAAACAAACTTTCATGTCAGAATTTGTTTCGTTTCTTTTTTAGATTTCTCGTAACACACCCTCTGGGCAATAATGTAACATTTTTCCGTAGACGTTTCAAATTTTTCGCCCATTTTATGGTATGGTGAAAAAGTTTTATACGATGGAGTGGATGCTTTGATGGAATCAGGTTCAAACAGACTGCACATTTACAGAAAAGTGGAAGGAAATGAAAAAATTAATTTTTCTCTTCTGTTATGTTAATATAAAATAAATCGAAACAGGTTTGGGGATGATCATTGATGTTTAGGTAGATGGGTTTGTTCGAAGCTTTGATTCTTGGTACTCAAACGAAATAATTATTGTAATGATACTCTAAGATATATCTCTCTTAATCATTACTTCTTCCTTTCAGCTTGCTTGTACCTTTGGATGTACTGTTCTTTCAGGGGATGTATGTTGCTAGCATACACCTCGTGCCTATTTAGCTGCCTTAATGCACTAAGCTACTGCTACGTTCAGGTTCACCTTGAGGTAAACCTTGAAGTGTACACAGGTACAACTATGGAGGAGACAACAAACTCTACGGTAGACCTGAGAGAGAGAGGTTGTTCTCTTCAACCTAGCACTGGAATACGCTATTCGTGCTATGAATATGGACAACATCAAGACGCTACTCCTCAAGTCGACACAATTAGCAGCGTACGCCGACGACTTAAACATTATGTCCCGAAGATTGGCCGATGCAGAAGAACTTCTGCATACGCTCGATACCGCTGCAAAAGAAGTTGGACTACGTATCAACGAGGGTAAAACTAAAATAATGATGCAATCGACGACAAGGACACCTGCACAACCGAGCAGCAATGTGGGGGACCTCAACATCGAGTTCGTGAACAACTTCATATACATACCTGGGATGCGACTTGTCAAGGGACTCCAACGAAACTGAAGAAATCAAGCGACGGATACAGTTAGCTAATAAGACTTTTTTCTCGGTTCTACCCATAGTGAAATCGAAGCATGTGCACAGAAACACGAAGCTCCGTGTGTACAAAACCAGTGCTGTGCTATGGCTGCGAAGCATGGACCCTAACTCAAGCCTCCGGAAACATGTTAGACACATTTGAACGTAAGGTTCTACGGCGAATTTTCGGGGCTGTTTGCGATCGAATTGGATATACATCCGGTACAACCATGAGTTGTATGAATATGAACTGTACGATGAGCTGAAAGTTTCGAAAATCGTCAAACTATTGTACAACGACTTCAATGGGCAGGGCATGTTCAAAGAATGAACGATGATCGCATGCCAAAGAAAGTAATGAATGCAGAACGAGTCGACGGAGCGAGACTGCCTAGACGACCGAGATCTCGTTGAGAGAGCTCAGTATATGTGGACGCCGCGCAACTACTGGGCTTCCAAAATTGGAGGACGCGGTCACGTGACCGAGATAATTGGAGGACAACGATGCAAGCGGCCAAGGCCCGACTTCGGGCTGTCGCGCCACGATGACGATGATGATGATGAGAGAGAGAGATAGAGATACCTCTACGATATACCTGAATGTATATGGCGGGCCTCTGGTTATGCTTGCAGTAAGTCTTCCAAATTAATTGGATTGGTTTTCCGTTTTATAAAATCCAATACTTTCAACTGATGCTTATCGCTCAATTGAAGGAAGCTTCTTTATTATTTATTCTTTTATTCTTTTTCAGACTTCTTTCTGTAGAAAGATAATCTCCGTCGCTGAGGCTCCAGCAAAAAATATATCGTTATATATTTACATCCATTCTTGGAAGGGTAAGTCGGTGGACACGGCTCTGCACTCTTTGGTCAGTTACATTGAGAAATCTCTCGACCAAAAGGAATACACGATGGTTGTATTCCTGGACATCGAGGGGGCTTTCAACAATATCAGACCTAGTGCGATTATTGAGGCACTCCGAGGTCTCCAGGTTCATGAATCGCTCTGCAAACTCGTTAATATGTTACTAACTTCTTGTCGTATACACTCTACCCTGGGTGCATCGTCGGTATGCAGGAGTGTCTCTAGAGGAACCCCCCAAGGAGGGATATTGTCTCCCCTCCTTTGGGTCATAGGGATCAATAAACTGCTCTTGAGGCTGGAAGAAATTGGGTGTAAAGTCATCGCGTATGCAGATGACGTTGCCATTGCTGTCACAAAAAGGTTTCCTGATGTCCTCAGTGGGTTGCTGCAGAATGCCTTGACCATTCTATCAGAATGGGCAAATTTTTGCGGAGTTGTAATTAACCCTGCCAAGATGGAGCTTGTGCTCTTCACTAGAAGGCACACGACTCCTCCCATTGAACCTCCCGTTTTGGAGGGCACGAAATTGGTTTTCGCCGACAAGGCTAAGTTCCTTGGTCTTATTTTAGATAGGAAACTAAGGTGGAAGCTCAACATCGAGAAACGGGCTAATAAAGCCATTATCGCACTCTACTCGTGTAAAAGGGCCATAGGTAATAACTGAGGCCTGCAGCCTAAAGCTGTATTTTGGCTATATACTGCTGTCGTACGTCCCATACTACTGTAAGGAGTTAGTGTGTGGTGGACAGCACTTCGAGTAGTGGCTTATATTAAATTACTGAACAAGGTACAAAGACTAGCTGCAATGGCCATGACGGGGGCCTACAGGACCACTCCGTCAGCCGGGCTGGACATGGTGCTCGGCTTGCTCCCGTTAGATATTTGTGATGAACAACTGGTGGCAAACACGGCCCTGCGTCTCCGTGAGACTGGCCAGTGGCGCACGCTGAGATGCGGGCACTCAACTGTACTGGATAATTTGAGTCTCCCCACGGAGACTGACTATATCTCTCCGAAATACCTTTTTGGCCGAAACTAAACCAGTTTGATTCCGTCGAGGGGTCAATGGGCTAATAGCGCGCCTCTGACCACCGACTCCATAGTCATCTACACGGATGACTCTAGGGTCGTTGGTGGTGTTGGGACGGGCATCTATTCGGAGGGACTGGGGATTAACCTGTCACTCCACCTTCCAGATTTCTGCAGTGTCCTGCAGGCAGAGGTTACGGCAATTTTTGAAGCTTTGACCTGGCTAGGAAATCATGTAGTGACCATGAGAGACGTTACGATCTACACGGATAGTCAGGCTGCAATTCGATCACTCGAATCCGTTCTAACTACATCGCAAAGTGTCGGTCGATTCTTAAAGAGATGGGTGCATTTTTCAACATTACGCTCTGTTGGATTACGAGTCATAGCGGCTTCGTGGGTAACTGCATCGCGGATGAACTGGCTAAGGAAGGGACTACCGGCGCTCTCAACGGAGACCGTTTAAACATTAGAATGCCAATCGCATCGTGCAAAATTATAATTAAAGCCGTCGCGATTGACAGAGCGAACATTAGATGGCTAAACGGCGACACGTGCCAGACGACGAAATTGATTTGGCCGAATCTTGACCCTAACCGCTCTGCCGCACTGCTTTCATTGAATAGGAAGCACATTGGCATGGTTGTGGGGGTTATTACAGGGCACTGTCCCATTGGAGAGCTCGCCTGGAGGCTCCGTATTCCTCATAACGACTATTGTAGGAGCTGTGAGGATGTGGATGAGGAGGAAAGCGTTCTGCATTTTCTCTGTCACTGTCCGGCCTTGGCTACGAGGCGGAAGAAATTCCTTGGCTCTTGGTTTCTCCTGGAGCTGAACGACATTAAAAACATGAGTGTCATACAGCTCTATCGCTTTATCACCAGCTCAGGCTGGTTTAACGCCTAGGTTATAACAGGCTACTTTGGTGGTAACACAACGGTCTAAATGATGGACAAAGTGTGCAGGGTGAGCACCCGGCAGCCCCTTTACCTAACCTACATCCATTCTTCCTAGTCAACTCAGTCCATGATCAACACTTCCGTGAGAGGGTTTCGTCGATTCGCTAAGTGCCATGGTTCCAATGTAATGATGAAATTGTCAATGAGTTGCGTTACTAAATGTAGATAATCGTTTTAAGGCGAGCAGTAACAATGCTTGTTTTGACTGCGTTTAAACCAAATTTTTGGTACCTATTTTTATTCCAGATTCAATACTACAGAGCCGCCGAGAGACCACGTTGACCAAATCTGAAACTTGGGGCCTGGGCCTCAAGGGGGCCCGGAACGGCCCCGTTTTTCTTCGATTCAGAAACAAACCGTTTATGACATTCAGCTCTAAAACTTCATAGTAGCGTGTGGTACCATATTTGCCATGAAGGCACCTGCTATACATGTTGTTCCGTAAGGACCGCATAAACGCTATGCTAAACGATTCCCCATGTTATCCTGAAAAAAATTTTAGGTATCATTTTTCGATTTCTTAACCCTTTAGTTGCTACCGGCATTCTTCTTTTTTGTTGTAAATCATATTACTAAAAACCCCGTAAATGAGAAACCACAAAAGCTTGTATATCCAAATAAGAACTTAATCGTACCTAATACTTTGCTCTAACTGCTAAAATTTATCCTGATTAGTAATCAATTTATCAAGATTTTTAAAAATTAAATCAAGAATCTTCTTAATACATATCATTTTTCTATAATTTCCGCAAGCATAAGATATTAGTTTTACATATTTCAAAAATTGAATTATTGAATTAGTTTCGTTCATATCGAAGATTTCATGCTTATTTCTAACTTTCGTGCAATACACGATTTTACATGAGGAAAGTGAGTTCTCGACTTACACGATTTTAATTGTTAGGCGTACAACTGCCCGAAATTAGGATGGAACATTAGAAAAGTGGGATTTTAGCTTATCTTGGTCAAGGCAGGAAACACGCAAATGCCTCCGCAATTCCTACAGTCTCTATGTGTCACCATTCACTGTTGAACTCGAATACGAAGCTGGTACCAATGCCCTCTGAATAGCTCAAGACACACACACACACACTTCGAATCCCGTCCACGACAACGTTCGCGGCCATTGATGTTTGTGTTGTCTTCCCCCAGTGGTGCGGGACGTAATAATAACCCACAGCATCTCCCTACTTGTCGCAGGTGGCGGCTAGATGGGGGAGCTAGAGATACATACTAGCAACTGCTTGCTCCAAGACTAGTTTAGGTCAACGAAACGTCAACTGGGCAACACAAAGAACAGATGACGTGCTATGCCCTAGCAGGGGTTAGAGCAATTGAGTAAGTAAGTATCCCAATTTCCAGACCCCTCTTATTTCGCACTTCCAGAACACACCTTTTGAATCTTTTACTAATGGCGCGGAACACAAAATCAAATCGACCGATTTTGTGTTCCGCGCCGTTCAAAGGAGGACCATCTGAATTTGTAGTGGTCGTTATGTTCAAACATTCGATGAAGCGATGAAGAGACTGTGAAAGTTGCAGAATTTTACAAATCTTTCACCGTTTTCGTTACGATCCCCAAGACTGTGTCTTCCCATCGTAATTCTGAGCCCATTGTTATCAGAGCCAACTTTTGCATTCAGATCCCCCATAACCATTATAATGTCACCTTTAGGTGTTCCGCAATGGACCACGTTCAGTTGTTCGTAGAAGGAGTCTTTCGCCACGACATTGTTGGGTTTAGTTGGAACATAACATTGTATTATTGTGATATTCCTCATTTTGGTCCGGAACCTGGTGGTCATGATTCTGTCGGAGACCGGATCCCAGGATAAGATAGAGTTTCGTGCGGCTCTAGTTAAGAGAAGCGCCACACCTGACCCACAACCACCCACAGCCCTACCGGAGTACAACATAAAGCCGAGGTTTCCTAGACAAACGGTGCCGTCAGTTGGCGGCCGTCACGTAGCGTTAATTCACTTCACGAAAACGTTCGCTATGCAGACTAAATGTGATGGTTTCCTAGATAGCGTTGAATGCGAACGTAACGTCAACTAGCGGTGGTGGCAACACCTGACGGTCGGCAGTTGACTTCGGCGCCAATACGTGACGCCTGTCAGGTAGCTGTGGGGTCATTTGCTGACGGCCGTCAGAACGTTGTTTCCGCCAACGTTGAGAAAACATTGAGTTTGTTGTACAAACGGAGGGTGTGGAGGGTCGGTCCACAGTCGATGCTATCCAGTGCATACGTGTTACGATGGAAAAGCACCGTGATGCACGGACGGACTTGCACTTTATGTTCATCGATTTGGAAAATGCCTTCGACAGAGTTCCTCGTGATCTGATATGGGTGGCCCTAAGAGCACTTAAGGTCCCTGAGGCATATGTAAAGATGATACAAGACATGTATGATGGGGCAACTACTAAAGTTAGATGCACAGCTGGTGAGTCTGGAGAATTTCCGGTTAAAGTCGGAGTTTACCAAGGCAGTGTATTGAGTCCCTTGCTCTTCAACATCATCATGTTCTATTTATTAACACTCATCTCTGATGGCCTGGAAATATCCCTTCTTTTCGCCGATGACGTTGTTCTGGGTAGCAAAGACATCGCTGCTTTGTAGGTTGCACTGACCAAGTGGTGTAAGATACTGGAGGATCATGGACTGAGGATCAGCATAGCAAAGACTGAGTACCTTTGCTGTTCTTTCTCAGATCCAGAGAGACCGATACCAGATATCTACATTAAAGGAGAGCAGCAGTCCTGTACAAGGTTCAAATACCTGGGCTCGATGATCAACAAGGAAGCTAACTGCGATGACGACATCAAACATCGCACCAGTGTCGGTTGGATGTAGTGGCATGAAAACTCTGGAGTCTTCTGCGACAAGATGATGCCACGAAAGCTTAAAGGCAAGTTGTACGAAACGGTCGTACGTCCCGCACTCATGTATGGGTCTGAATGCTGGATTATGTATAAGACATACGAGAGTAAAATGACTGCGACCGAAATGAAAATGATACGGATGTCAGCCGGTGTGACCAAAAAGGATCGCATCAAAAGTACCTACATCCGAGGCAGCTTGTTTGTCGAGCAACCGATCACTGAAAAGCTCGAAGATCGTCGTATGGATTGGTATTGCCATGCTCTAAGTCGTCCACCTGAGAACCCAGTTATGAAGGCAATATCAATGAACGTTCCATTTGCTGGACCCAAACCCCGAGGCAGACGGAAACACACGTGGATCGATCAAATGGAGAAGCAACAACAACGCATAAATCTCGGCGATGGTACGATCCAAGACCGAGCTGCCTGCAGAAGGAAGCTGAGATTATACCGCCAGAACGGGCGAAGTGCCAACACTACGGGCAGAGCAACGCGAAGCCGCAGAGTGGTATGAAATGGCAAGGAAGAAGAAGTACAGACGGAATTGTGTTTTTAAATATAACCAGAAATCCAAAGCGTATATACCCTAGACTTGTACAGACCTAATGAAGATACCAAAAGTACCAATTGGCAACGACCATATGCATTGAAAGTGAGTTTCCGATATGGCTCGTTTATAGGGGAGGTTGGCACTCATTAAGGAGGATCTTGACCATCCTCAAAATCAATTAACCAACCCATTCTACAAATATTTGTCGAATTTTTCAACTCGCTAGCTTCATTTTATCGAAAGTGATTGCTTATTTGAAATCTCACTTGTAAGGGAAGTAGAGGTTTCCTTTGTTCCCAGTACGAATATTTAACCAACATTTCAAGTCACTTCAAAGTTCATTTTATCGAAAGTTATCGGTTATTTGAAGTCTCATTTTTCAGAGAGGTAGGGGTTCTTGGGTCGGATCTTACTCATCATTGCCAACAACCAATTAGATCATGCTACAAACATAAACAAAATTTCAAGTCTCTAGCTTCATCGAAAGTTATCGTGCGAACGGACAGACAGACGGACGGACAGACAGACACGGCTAAATCGAATCAGGAGGTCACCCTGATCATTTATATATAGCGCGATAGCCAAAAGTCTTAACCGCTGAGTCAGTCCCTATCCGAGGTATAGTTGACGTTTCGTTCGCTAATAGGAGCTTCCGTATAGTGCAGGTTGCTGGCATACACATCCTGTCCTTTGTTCGGCGGTTTCTACGTCGGGCCGTTAAAAGGAAAGGCGTAGTATTATTCTTACGCCACACATCACCGGAGGAATGTTTACCTCAACCAAATTATCGCACCGCCATTACTGGCGGCTTGACTTGTCAACGACCACTTCCGGTTCAATTATGCTTCATTATGTCTTAATCCTTAAGCAATGATATACAATGATGTATAAATAGTGTATATTGTTGTTTTCCTGATGGGAAAATATAATTTTTTGAAGAAGGTTCCGTTAAGGCCGATGTACATTCAGACGCGTAAACGAACTTATGGGAAATTTGGCGCACCATCCATTAAGGCGTAGTCCCCGAAACAACTATGCCAAATAGCTATCCTGGCGTCCCTACCATTTTCACTCAGCCCAAAGGATTTTAAAAGATCTATCATTTTTGAATGCTATGCCCATGCCGCGGTTTCATGATTTAGATACATACCCAACTTATAGTAAATATGTAGTTAGCCATTCGGGGGCTGCGATTTTCGTGATTTAGGTAACCAACTTAGTTATCCTGTTTCTTCGCTGTAGCTCAGTCGACAAGTATATTAGCCTTGCAAAAATTGCTAATTTAATGAAACTTGGGGATGTTGTTGGTGGGTGTCCAGAGGTGTTACATCCAATTTATCGAACAAAATTTCCTTGTGCTAACTTGGTGGCGGCCAAAAAACCGCAAAATTTTGCCACTTTTCTCAGTTTTTGCACGATAATCTTTTTACCTTGCATCCTATGACAAAAAGTTGTCAAGATACTTCGTACAGCTTTAAATTGGCTATAATTTGAACTGGTCAAACTATTTTCTCGGTCACTACACACAATGATACAGCGCTTTGAAAAGTGCTCAAAATTCAGAAATTATTAAAACAACTGCAAAAACGCAGTTTTGTATGTTTTTTTTTTAATTTTGCATTATATATTTGATGGAGTTGAAGTACTTATCTGCATTTGGTTTCATTTAAAGACCCCCCCCGGGGGTCTTTTTCCCTTTCCCACTCTACTAAATCGAACTAAAATAATAAAGGTTTGGTACCTACAGCCAAATGTGACTGCAGTCAAAAAATACAATTACCCGCGATTCTTTATCCGTTTTGAGATTTTATTCGTCCTCTTCTTCCCTTTCCAAAATCGCGTCCGCGGCTTCTTCCTCCTGCAGGTCGGTCTCTGGCGAATTTTCGCATGCGTGCCCTGAGCAGTTTTTGCAAAGTGTGGAACACCGTAGACCAGCTTTTTTGCAGCTGCAGCCTGCAGTGCTACACTCTTTCTTACATTTGCAAGAAATGCAGTCTGAGAAAGTGAAACTGATGGAATCTGCCGACCCATTTAGCCATCGCGGGGAATTGTATTTTTTGACTACAGTCACATTTGGCTGTAGGTACCAAACCTTTATTATTTTAGTTCGATTTAGTAGAGTGGGAAAGGGAAAAAGACCCCCGGGGGAGGGGGGGGTCTTTAAATGAAACCAAATGCAGATAAGTACTTCAACTCCATCAAATGTAATGTAATATAATGTAAAATTAAAAAAAAAAAACAAACAAAATCTGCGTTTTTGCAGTTTTTTTTTAATAATTTCTGAATTTTGAGCACTTTTCAAAGCGCTGTATCATTGTGTGTAGTGAGCGAAGATAATAGTTTGACCAGTCCAAATTATAGCCAATTTAACGCTTTACAAAGTATCTTGACAACTTTTTGTCATAGGATGCAAGGTAAAAAGATTATCGTGCAAAAACTGAAAAAAGTGCCAAAATTTTGCGGTTTTTGGCCGCCACCAAGTTAGCACAAGGAAATTTTGTTCGATAAATTGGATGTAACACCTCTGGACACCCACCAACAACATCCCCAAGTTTCATTAAATTCGCAATTTTTGCAAGATGTCCCCCGTTTTTCCTACTTGTCGACTGAGCTACTGGGACAGTTCACATATAAAACATTGTTTGGAAGCAACTCTACCATTAGTCCCGGTGGGGTATGCGTTATTGTGATTCTGAAGCACAACGATAATTTAATTGTTGATATCAAATTGGAAAATATTTTTTTCGGAAAATTATCTAACCGTAAAATCAAATATACTTTCTAACCGGATGTTGCTGATTTTTTCTACTTTAGGTGGGTATGTAGGGAATCAACTTAGGGAAGGTAAATACGGTAGTAGGTTCCGATAGAAACTTTGGGGGCACCATTGGTTGTCAGTATGCTAATATCGAATCCTTAAACAAGTCTCTAACACTTGCAGTCGCCAACTTTCCGATTGAAGTCGTGCGTGCTTCCATAGATAAGTGGCCAGCTCGATTAAAGGCTTGTGTAAAGGCAAAAGGCAATCACTTCGAATAACTTGTTGCAATTTCCGTTGTTGACAATGCATTTAATAAATAAACAATGATTTCTTAACATATAACACCTCTTTTATTGAACAGTGCTTCAAAAAGTTTGTAACAGTATTTATGGCTAGACTAGGTAGATATCTAGCTTGTAACCATTTGCTTAGTTTCGCTTTATTTAATTTTTGTTGTCCCCAACGGGTTTCGAGATATTATACATAAAAAAATCCGAAAAAAGGCACCTTCTTCGTCCCTCTGCCTTTTTCATACCGGGGATCCGGGACTTTTAGTATGCTCACCTCCTGACTAGTCCAAATAAAACCCCATTATCCATTTTTGTGCAGCCGACATTTCTATCTTGACCCCTTTTATGAGCGTTCATTTACTGAAGTGTAGGTTTCGCTTCCAGAGCATGACGATCATTCCGTTACGCTACGCTGAAGCTATTCAGATGCTCAGCCTATGTCATATGCCAAGAAGTATGAAAAATTGGACGTAAAAAGATCACTCTCTGCTCCATTAGAAAACTTAGCTACATGGTAAACGCTGCCGAAAACCTCGACTCACTGTAATGGATGCGATTTGGCTATAGCATGAAGGAATAATGTTTTAGATCTCCATGGGCTACAGCAGCCAGACAAGTTGTTATCATAACGCTTACTATATGTATAACAAACCACACTGAAAGTAAGATTTAGAACATGTTTCTGTCGTTTTTGGGAGTGCTATACTTTGATATTGCATGTCATGTACTTAAGTTAATAGAAATAAACACAGTCCAACAGTGCTACGGATCGAGTCCCTTCATTCCAAAAATTACACCCATCCTAGATTGTAAACATTGTGAAATATACTTGTATCATCACTAAACGAATATGTCATGCCATGTCTAATAAGTGAATGATGAAGTTTAAAGGCAGCTGACTAAATCGAATGAGGAGTTTGTGCACTGTGTCATTTTGAGACAATCAGGGCCGTGCGCATTGGGAAATTTTTGGGTGTTCAAGTTTACCGTGTGCTTCGGAAACTTTTGATTAAAATGAATTTATAGCGACACATTTTGAACGACTCACCAAATGCGCGAAACTAAGTTGAGCACTGTAACTGCTAAGTCCCTCAAAACGAGTATATCACATATATTCTTCTGATCGGACACTGATGTCTGAGAGGCCAACTTGGGATCAGCATAGTGGAGTACACTAGCTGTCCCTTCTGCCGTCACAGGTAATGCTTTGGAATCGCCTTCCCCAAGTCGGATGACATAGCCTCGATCCCGGTTGAGAAGCTTCTCCATTGCGACCAATCTTGATCGACAGGCTTATCTTTGTATTAGGACCTGGTTCGATAACACAAGTAGATCACTCGGTGGTCCCAATGGTTGTGAGCCTTAATGGCTCACAGCAATATTTCCCCTTTCTTGTGTTTACTTGTTTACACTTTTAGAAGTTTCTAATTGACAACTGAAGTGAATTTCGAGTTCATTAACTTTTGTGAAGAGTTTGTGGGTTAGCTGGGTGTGCAACTTTGCATCCGCCGTTTTTTCCTGGAATTAAAAGCTTGGTTGTCAAAAAGTACTTACAGATGTATTATTCAAAGTACTGTCCATCGCTAGCGACAACTTTCGCCCATCTCTCCGGCAATTTTCGGATTCCATCTCGGAAAAAGGAGGCGTTTTTCGAGCGATCCATGATTGGATCCATTTTTCGACTTCCTCGTACGAACGAAAATTCTGATCAGCCAAACCGGGCGCCATGGAACGAAACAGATGGTAGTCGGAAGGAGCGATGCCTGGGGAGTACGGCGGGTGGGGCAAGATTTCCAATTTCAGGGTTTCCAAGTATGTCTTGACCACTTTTGCGACATGTGGCCGAGCATTGTCATGCTGAAGGATGACTTTGTCGTGTCTCTCTTGGTACTGTGGTCGTTTTTCCTTTAATGCTCGGCTTAAACGCATCAATTGCGTTCGGTACCGATCTCCTGTGATAGTTTCATTCGGTTTCAGTAGCTCGTAGTATATCACACCGAGCTGGTCCCACCAAATGCAAAGCATAACCTTGGTGCCGTGAATATTCGCTTTTGCCGTTGACGTTGAGGCAATGTTTGCGCCAAGGTAAATGAAGTTGGCTACTCTTTTAATGTCATGTTCGCCAAACTTTATCTCAGGCACGGTCGACCTGCTCTTCCGTTTTTTTTCTTTTGTTAGCATCTTCGACTTATTGATTTGTAGGCTAATCTCTTTCGTTGCTTTAATGAGCGCTATTAGTCTATCTTTCGATGGGCGATTTTGACATGATGTTAATGTCATCTGCGTGTTCCACTATTTGGACAGTCGATGTTAAAAGGGTCTTTGTTGTGTCCACTGGTAACTTGCCAATCACGTATTCAAGAACTGGGTTGAGCATGCGGGGCATCCTATCACCCTGTTTCTGTACGGCTTGTGTTTCAAATGGTTCGGTCAGTTGTTGTTGATTCTGATCTGCGATTTTGAGTTTGACATTAGCCGCTTTCGATTCACTATCAGATCGAAAAGAACGCCACGGCACTGCGCCGAGCGAACTTAAACAGCCACCATACAGATACTTTGCAGTCGTCGGGCTAATTCCAAACTCGTATACATTTAGGTGGAGGCGAAATGAGTTGGTGTTTAACCAATTTGTTTTCAACTCTGATCCGATGAGATCCGATACGAGAGCAGGATTAAAACTGATCTGTTGTTTTGTATAAAAAGGGTCTAAGATTCGGTGAATCAAAAGCGGCTATTATCATACTGGCTAGTTGGACTAATTTTGCTGGTATACGAAAGTGCCGCATGGTTTTATATAGAGCGCTTCAGTCGAAGCTGTCTGAAGTCAGCAAATATTTGGTGGACTTTACTGTTACATTCAAGACATTTTTTCAAGCACTTGTTTTACCGCGTGAATAGTTGATCGGTAGTAGATTGTCCAGACCGAAAACCTTCCTGTTATTCACCGATTATTGTTTCCTCGTATGGCTTTATTCTCGCCTCTATTTTTTTGAGGACTTTGTAGGAGGTACACAGCAGTGAAATGCTCCTGTAATCGAGTTTATGCCATATTTTTTTGTGTATGGGGTAGATTACACACCGACACCATTCGTTTGGCATGGTTTCTTCTTAAGATATGTCCCGAATTAACGTGTGAATGGGATTATGGTAGCTTATACGCCATTTTTATATGGGTTCTGCTGGTATTTCGTCGATGCCTGGCGCTTTAAAGTTTTTTAGCGCTTGGATAGCGGCCTCGACACCTTCGAGTGATGGGGAAGTCAGTAAGGGTTCTTCCATTTGGTGGCCAAGCGGTATATCAACTGACTTTTGGTTGACTATGGGACGGAGAAGTTGTTTAAAGTAGGATGCGCAACCTTTGTTGACCTGTTGTATTTCGCTAATAATGGAGCCATCCTTGTCTCTACACGAGGCGGTTTTCGCACTAAACCCACTTTTAATCAGTTCTACTACTTTGTAGACCTGTCTGGTTTTATTTCTATCGAGATTGTCGTTGAAGCCTCGCAGTTTGTCATCCAAATAGCTCCACTTTTTGCGCTTAATGAGCTTATTCGCCTCTTTCCTGTGGTATTCACAAAGCTTTCGCTTTGCTCTCGTTCTTCTTCCTGTAAAATTTTTGTAAGCCTCATTTTTCTTTACTTCGTCGTAAAGTCAGCGTATCAGCGATAAATTGCTGCATCTTTAATTGTACCGTGAAGTACGCTTTAGAAACGTACGACAAGACCTGCCTAAACATGCGGAGGGCTGGAAGTGGCGGGATCAGGTGTGCATAGACCGAGATGACCGCTTTATGGCACTCAAGAGAAATTGGTTCCTCGTAGCGGTTGATATACAGCAGAGCCTACAAAAGGCGACGAAGGCAAATGTAAGTGAGCGCGCTTTAAGCAGAAGAATGGAATAACTAGATTTGCGTGCCCGAAGACCAGCCCGATGTCCAGAACTGCTCCGACATCATCGCGTAGCGACTTCGGTTCGTTTGCGAACATTTAAATTGGACGCACGAGCAGCGGAGTAGACCGATGAATGCGGAGTAGGCTTAAGAGCTCCAAATGGTTGCGAACGTAAAGAAGCCGCGAAGAACACTTTCTACCTCTCACCACTAGACAAATTGTTAATTTCCAAGGTGGGTCTGCTATTGTTTGGGGAGGTATAAGTACAGACGCACGTATAGAGCTAGCAATTTTTAAAGAGCGTCTAACATCAGTTCCAAATGTCGAAGAGATCCTTGTGGAATATGTTCTAACTTATTATACATAGATAGATAGATAGATATATATAAAGATTCGAGCTACTTTCCCAGCAGGAAGGCACTGCGACCATAAAGATCTATTGTGCCGTAGCTCATTAATCCAAAAGACCGTCCACCCTTCTAATAAAGGGCAGTAAGTCTTTAGCAGGAATCAACCTGAATTCTGCAGTGCTGATAGTAGCCTGCCTGAGGAGTGACATCCTAAAACGCGCGATGGCGGGACATTCGCACAAAATGTGCTTGGTCGTTTCCACGTCCTCCAGACAAAGACGGCATTCAGTCTCGCTTGACAGACCCATCTTGTTCAGGTGATATCTGACCAAGTGATGGCCAGATAAGTACCCCACTAGGAGTCTTAGGTGGGTTCTACTCATTCGAGTAGTACCCTTGTGACTGAAGGGCATTATCAGCTCCTTTGATTGACGAAGCCCTGGAAGGTTATTCCAGTACTGTTGACGCAATCGTGCAAACCAATCAGTGATCCGCAGTTTGGCCGAGGCCAGTCCAAAGCCACAGTAAGGCTCAGGTCCATGAAAACGACTGGATGATCCTTGTCTAGCAAGTTCATCCGCAGCCTCGTTCCCCTCAATGCCCTGGTGGCCAGGCACCCAACACAAGAAGACTCGGTTATTGGTTGCCAACAGTTGAAGGAGATTGTAACACTCCTTCACCAGTTTTGAAGAGACCTTATATGAGAAGAGCGCTTTTATAGCTGCTTGGCTGTCTGAGTAGATAGCAATGTGAGCGCCGCGAAGTCCAGTTTCCAAGATTACCCTGGCGCAGACCTCAATGGCGTGGATCTCAGCTTGAAAAACGCTGGGCGAGATTCCCATTGCGATCAAAATCCTGGTGTTGGGTCCAAAGACACCTGCACCAACACCCTGTTCTGTTTTAGACGCATTGATGAACCACTTGATACATCTAGGGTCTGGACAGGGTGTGCCATTTACCCATTCAGAGCGGTTAGGGATGAGGGCTGAATATTTTCTGCCGAAGCAAACCTCCGTGATCATGTAATCTGATCTCAAGCAGATCTGCACGTCAGGAATTTGATTCAGAATGCTCATGTGACCGCTTTCTTCACTACGCACGTCGGAAGTTAGACGAAGTCTAAGAGCATTTAGAGCTGCTGATTCTTGAATGAATATATGCAACGGAGTAAGTCCAATAATCGCCTCCAGGGCTGGCGTAGGACAAGTGCGCATAGCTCCAGTGATGCCAAGGCAGGCAAGGCGTTGAAGCTTATTGCACTTCAGTAAGACAGAAGATTGCTGAGTTTTCGGCCACCACACAAGCGCTGCGTAGGTCACTATAGGCCGCACCAGCATGGTGTATAACCACTCAATTATCTTTGGGGTGAGCCCCCATGTCCGTCCAAAGAAACTTCTGCAAGCCCACATTGTGCGTGTGGCTTTTCCAAGTACATTATCCATGTGAGTATTCCAGGTGAGTTTCGAGTCTAGAGTTACCCCGAGGCATTTAACTTCAGTGGAATAATCTAAGGTCGTGCCGCCTAACGAAATTGGATCCAAAGTTATATTTCGTTTTCGTGTGAACGGCACAACGACAGTTTTCTGTGGGTTTACATGTAAGCCCACAGCCACACACCAGCGTAGAACTATGTCAAGGGCCGACGTCATCACCTCAGTGATGGTAGATTCGAATTTGCCCCTGACTATGATAGTTAAATCATCCGCGTATCCGATAGTGAGATAACCGCGCTCATTAAGCATGGAAATCAGTTCGTCTACGACAAGGGACCACAAAAGGGGTGACAGAACGCCACCTTGTGGACAACCCTTTACGGCATTCACGCAAATGGATGTACTGCCTAGAGTTGAGTAAATATCCCGTCCACGGAGCATGGCGTCTATCCATGCAATGGTAGCGGGCGGGATGTCCCTGAGTTCCAGTGCTCTGGAAATGCACTCGTAGCCAGTATTATCGAAAGCCCCCTCAATGTCAAGAAACGCGCACAACGCGATTTCCTTTTCACTGAGGGACTTTTCGATTGTACTGACAAGGCTATGCAAGGCGGTTACTGTTGACTTACCCTTCGTGTACGCGAATTGCATACGATGTAGGGGGATTGACAGTTCCATCTTGTGCCTGATATGCAAATCAAGCAACTTTTCCATGGTTTTAAGGAAGAAGGAAGTAAGGCTAATCGGTCTATAGGATTTGGGCATATGTTCCGGCTTATTGCCCGCTTTGGGTATGAAGACCACATTAACTTTCCTCCAAGGTTGTGGTATGTACCCTAGGGTGTAACTTGCCCTAAAAAGTTCGATTAGCGGAGTTATTATGATCTCCAAGCTGTTTTGTAACAGAGCGGGGAAGATGCCGTCTACTCCGGGAGCTTTAAATGGCTCAAAGGATTCTATCGCCCATTTTACTTTGTCCATGTCAAAGATGACCCCCGATAAACTGCGAGCCCGGCTTACGGGAACCCGTTGGGGCCTCGCAGTTGGGCAGGGGTCACCATCAGACAGTACGGACCCAGGGAAATGGGTCTGAAGAAGCAACTTTAATGTTTCTTCTGGACCTTCAGTATACGAACCGTCTGGTCTCAATAGAAGGCCGACGCCGTTAGCTGAGTCTTTGGAAAGGGCTTTGTGAAGGCGCGCCGCTTCCGGTCGCGACTGAATGCTTTCACAATGTCTTTTCCAGCATTCTCGTTTGGAATGCCTAATGAGTTTGTTGTACTCGGTGAGAGCAGTTCTGTACTCATCCCACCTATTGAAGCGCTTGGCTTTGTTAAACATCCTCCTAACTTTAGATCGCTTGCGGGCCAATTCCTCGTTCCACCAGGGTACTTTACGCCCCGACTCCACCGAACGTGAAACGGTACTATCTCTGTAGGAGGAAGTTAAAATTTCATTTCAATTTCCCCTGTAGTGCTTATGGGGCTGACCAGTAGTTCCGCTTTGGAGCTAACTAGTTCACGGAATTTAATCCAGTTAGTTTTCCTTGGACAAAAAGTATCCGAGCGAATGTCAGATTGTCCTAGGATGTCAAATCTGATCTGTCTATGATCTGAAAGAAACACTTCGTCCGACACGTGCCAGTTCGCAATGAACCTGGAGAAGAAACCGCTAGCAAGGGTGATGTCGAGTTCCTCTGCCCTTGCCGCAGTGACAAAGGTAGGTTTGCACCCCCTGTTCAGGACATTCACATGTTTACACATAAGATAGTCAAGAAGGCGCCTACCTCTGTCGTTGATGTCGCTGCTACCCCACACCGTGTGGTGTGCGTTTGCATCGCAACCGATCACATAATGCCGGTTTGTACGTCGACAGAAGTCAACGAGCTGCTGGACCTCGAGTGGTGGAATCTCAACATTGTCAGATGGGAAGTAGGCAGACGCAACTACCACTTTCTGACGACCGTTGAGCGTGGATACCTCCACCAATGCTGCTGCTAGATCTCTAGAAATAAAATTGGTTAGTGGCAAGTAGTTGACGCATTTGTCGATCAGAAGCGCCGCACGCGGACAACCCGCTAACCTGTCATATATCAACTTACCAGTTGTTGTGTTTAAACCGCAAATTCGGCCACGGGCCACCCATGGCTCTTGAATAAGCGCAATGGGGGCCTGTTTATCGGCGAATAACCTGCACACAGTGGCCGATGCTCCTATTGCGTGGTGCAGGTTCGCTTGAAGCACCTTAATGGCGCTCATGGTCCTGCGAGGATAGCGAGCGTTGGACAAGGCACTTTTGCTTGCCCTGTCGGGAACTGTTGCCTCCGTCCCCCTTTTGTTGACGCTCCTTTCGGTGAGAGCCGCTGAGGTTCCTCGGGCTAAAGAAGTCCAAGGACGACTCAGAGGGACTGTATCGCTTAACGTTCAGTCCATCGACAGTCTCAACAACGGGCCTGGAGGCTCCGTCGAGCAGTGAGCTAGTAGGCAGCTCAGAGGAAACTGTGTTTGATGCATTTGGAGTTGCATCTCACTCTGGTTTGTTTTGTTTTTCTTTTTTATTATTCATAGAATCCCATGAATATCCGGGAAAAACAGTCACCGACGACATCACCCGGTCTGCCGTCAGAAGTCTGGTTTAAAACTGGAGGTCGACAGGTATCCAGAGTTCGCATACTAGCGGCTAAGCAACCTCTTGACCATGCATCCCTCGACGTATGCTGTTCCACCTTGGATTTAGGGTATGTTTATAAGGGAGATACCGCTCCCCGCCCGACCAAGTTTAGTCAGCGCTGATGGCACAGATAAGATTTTGCCAACAGCCTGCTTCCACCCGTCACCACGCGGAGGTAAAGGTCGCACTTCCTAGGGCATGACAGTTACGGCAAATGTACAATGGTGGTCCAAATGTTAGTCCCCCTGTCACACCTTCGGCTGACGGGCAACTTATTATACATGGAATTCATCCGAGGCGAAAAATTCCTTTTAATGCACGATAACACCCCAACTCACATAGCACGATGCGTAGGTTACAGTTTCAGAGCTTGGAGTCTTTAAATTGGAGCGGCCATCAAGAAGACCACACATGAAACTATAGAAGATATCTGGGACATGCTCAAAAGAAAAGTAAAGTCGGGTTTCAACCTACCACAGACCCTTCATCGACTAAAAACCGCTCTGGTGGCCGCCTGGGAAGAAATATCCCAAGTGGACATAAAAAATATTAGGCACAGGTCACAAATGGACACCCGTTATTAATTTTAAATTAAATATCTGATTTGTTAAGATTCTTATAGAAATGTATGTTTAATTTGTATTGTTTTCTGGGATTTTAATGAGATTTAATTAAATTTTAATAAATTTACTGCATACTATTAACTAAAGTTAAAAAAAAGCAGACTTTAATTTTGCAATAAACGAAAAAAACGCGCATGGGCCACATTCCGTGCCGCTAAGTGTATTACAACTTTTTGCAAAAAAAAAGTTGAATCTAGTGTTCGTGGTACTCAATGCATGCAAAAATATTCATATTGACCCATCTGATGAAGACATCCTGCGGACGGCCCTGGGAGACATCTATAAAATTAAAATGAATGATAAAAAACCAACGAGCTGCATTTTTAATACACTCCAATATTCAAAGCATCTGTTCGTTTATGTCGCATGGTTTGAACCGTAAACATATACTAGTCTTACCCAATACACCTATCTAAGGTGACAAAGATGTAACAAAAAGGCGACAAGAAAATACTCGAATTTAATGCCGACTGGTGAGATTGGCATCAGTCAACCGAAGTGGTGTCTTCTCGAAGCCTTTGTCAGACGACGAACATTAAACCTTGCCCAAATTTATTTCCTGCTTAACCAATGAATGACATCTTTGTGACAAACTTTATAATTTTATATACACATACACACTAAATACACACTGTACGTGTTATGTGTTCCAGCAGAATATGTAGCGATTTGTGATAATTGATAAAAGACTATGTATTTATTATGCAAGTCAAAATGAACTAGACACATGTCCACATGCTCTCATATAAATGACGAAGACCACTTCTCCCGTCCTCATCGCTACTAATAGCTAATAAGAAACTGCCTATTACGAGTAAGAGCATGCATCCCCAAATCAAAATGACATGACACTGCAACATTTTTTCTCCTTTTATTCTAGTTGTCTGCTTGTTTTGTCAACAGACGAAGTGCCATCGAAATGAAATGTGATAAGGACACCATCCTGTTGTTTTAAAGGACGGCTGTTCTATTTTTATCTGATGTGATGTATCAGGACTTGATTAGTGAAGACATTGATATAGGGGTGGGTAATATATCTTAAAAGTTGTTAACAGTCTAACACATATAGTTGACGAAATAGGAGAGTCCTCTTATTTTTAATCTGCAGATGGTAGACCATTTGGTGAATTTCAATCCACTTAATTGATTTTGAAAACCCTATGACAAAAATTTAAAATCTATTATACGACCAGAACACGATTAATAGGAAAATTGATTCGTAGAGTGGGTCCTATAAAGATAAGCTAGTTGCAATCGATACCAGTATATTTACCATGTGACATTTTCAAAAGTATGCACGAGTATAATGATTGCAGAAACACACAAAAATATTGGAAAATTTTCTGTCACAGAATATTATCGCAGCGTACCAATATTTAGTTGAATATGCTTACTATGTACTTATTCATTAGTTTTAGTAAAAAAAATTTTGCTACCTCTGATTGTACTACATGAATATGTTTTGCACAAGTGTCGGAACTTTTTCTGCAGCAAATTAGCTCTAAGTTGTAATAAAGACAATTTGACATGTTTTTGCATGTGGTGCGATAGAGTCTTCAGATTATCTTCGGATTATCGGAGTAGTCCGGATGGCGCAACGGTTAGCACGTTCGCTTTCAACGCACTGGGCCCCGGTTCGATTCCGGGGATTTACGTGTCGGACTATGAGCCCACTCAGCTGTTAAATGAGTACCCAGTATGGGGTAAATAACTCGGTTGAGCGTGTCGCTGATCACATACCTCTGCACAAAACCGTCACGATCTAGAAAATAAGATGATGCTAACTCATCTCGAGGCCGTGGTTCAAATTGGACTGTTGCGCCAGTTATTTATTTATTTATCGGAGATTTAAAAATGTCATTTAAGTCCTTGTTATGCAAATATTTCAATTTTTTTCCTCTAATATTATTATAAATGGTCCCCTCCGCAGGCTTTGAGGGGAAAATTTTCGGCACTCAGACTAGGAAAAGATAGCCGTAAAAACACAAACACAAAACTTTCTTACAGTGAGAAACTGTAATCAAAATTTAGGAACTCGCATAATCCGACGAGGTGCTCCATAATTCAACTCGAATTCTCGAGACTATGCGATACATACTGTTTGGTCCCTTATAGTTAGATTAGATTAGACTGTGAAATGGGCAGGGCCGTCGAGAGAAAATCCGTGCCAACTTTTATAGGGCCCCATTATATGATATAGTAATGATGAGAGTTATTACTCGCATTTTTTTCTCGTTTGAAAGAACTCGGAAATTTTACGCAATTTTCAATAAAAAAAATTTTGCATTAAAAACTCAGCTTAAAAGAAATTCGTATCTTTATTACGATTCATAAGCATCTGACTCTCATCGACATCAAGACAATTAAAAAAAAAAAACCCAGAAAAAAAAAATTTTTTTTTAACGTCATTTCATTATAATGGTCGCGGTTCCAAAACACCAAAATCAGGAACTGATCCAGTTACAATCCAAACCCGGGTCCGTGGATCATACTTTGTCTCAGAAACGGCTATCATCTATCAGCTGTCAGTTTTTACGTTTCTGTCCAACTGAACAGCTGACGGCATTCGAATCAAATTACGACTGTGTGCTTATTCATTTCTTTTGTGCCTTTCCTCGACTTTCATTTACAGACGACATAAAACAGAAAACTAGCGACCGCATCACTAATGAACTACGCAACAATTGAAAAAACACGTTCGCATGTATCAGCTGTGAGCTGTCAGAAGTTTGGGTAAAATGGATCGGTAATGTACCGGAAAAAGATTATGATCCGAAAAATGACGTTCCCTGGAACATGTTCCATTGTACCGAAATCGCATCGGACAGCGTTTCTAAGAAAGTCAGAAAAAAAACATCCAAGAATCAGAAAACTTACCTGTTTTAGAAACTCGCCCAATTTTTTAATATCTGACAGCTAACAGCATTTAAATGTGTGGGAACAATTTTTTGTGCGTTGGGACACCGAGTACTTGTGAAACTTCGCAAGAAAAAAATTGCAGCTTACATTCAAAGGCATTTCATTGCCAGAAACCAAGAAATCATGATAAAGGAATTAAATTTTTTAAACAAAACTAGTATGCGAAAATCCGAGAGAGGAAATAGTTTAGAGATAAAAACTTTTTCCGGACACCCTGTATAAATTTTATTAGTCGTATGCAATACAAAATAAAACTAGGGTATAAAACGTTGAATTCCGTAAAACATGCACAGACTGTATACATTAGGAACTGACGGGGCTTGAGTAAGCAGAATTCGCATCATCCCGGTGATGGACTCCTGTTTACGGTGTGTACTATAGGTGACAAGGAAACTGCAGGGTGCGGCCGGAAATTTTGGTTAGTTTCCGGGTAGGGTGATTCTACAAATAGTGGCTGCTGATTTACAGAGGTTTTCCACCAAACTAGTACCTATTTTGCTCATTCACCACAATCTCCACCTCGAGGACGTCACTTTTCCAACTACTTTTGGCATTTTAAAAGGATCTGCTCACCTGATTTATTTTCCCGGGGACACTCATTTTTAGCGAAATTATTTTATTAAAACAAGAATAAAGTCAACAACCCGGCAAGACATTTGTCTCCGATACCCAGTGGAATCGAAAGGTCTTCGATCCTATAGCGGTTCCATTCATCGGTTTGTCTCCGAAGTTGGAAAAATTCAAATGTTCTGGATTTATCGACCTTTGTCATCGGTTTGTGTCTGATGTGAAAGAAATCTTACATCGATTCTGGTAATCAATTTGCCCGAAAATTTAATTCATTTGGAAGCGTCTTTGGCGACGCATGTTGTCATATCATGAAATACGGAATATGTTTTTTTTCTATATAAGCCTGGGATAGTCCACAGTTAAACGAAAAGTGCCATGAAATTAATACAAAAAGAGATTTCACGACATTTTTAGTTTCTGGACGAATTGTATGATATATCAGGCTTAAATATTGTAGATTCTACAGTCATCGATCGGAATCCGATCTCAGTGTCGATTCTACGTGACTACAGTGATTGATCCTAATTCGATCTAAGTCATCGATTCTACATCGACTACCGTCATCGATTCCTGTCCTCAATTTCGGTATTGCAAAAGCGGCCATGCCCATACTCCGAAGTTTAATCGATAAATTCATCGATTTCTTAGTACATAGTCTTCGGTCTAGGATCGCTCAAGTTTAGATTCTTGTCTGACTGAGAATTTTAGATCAAGCAAAGCAATTTACGGTGAGGTTTTCCATCAAACAAACAAGGTGACATGCTTATTTCGCTCGCTAATATCCGGACTCCCCAAAACAACACTAGCCCGGGGCTACTGGTCCCTTCTGCACGCCCCTCTTTCGGATCCTGGAATGTACGCTCCCTGAACAAACCGGAGGCCGAAAAGGCCCTCCTTCAACAGGTCGAAAAGTACAAACTGAGCATTACTGCAGTCCAGGAAACAAATTGGCTTGGCAGCGAGATTAATGACAAGAAATCGCACACAATTTTCACAAGTGGCAAACCATCGGGCCGGGCCGCAAGGAGTTTGGAGTAGCATTTATAGTTAACAATCACCTCAAACCGCACATTACTGATTTCAAACCCATAAATGAACGGCCATGTGCGATTCGCATCAAGACTCGATTCTTCAATCTCTGGCTCATCAATGTGCATGCCCCCACTGAAGTTAAAGAAGACGCAGTAAAAGACGAGTTATACGCCTGCCTTGAGACTCTCTTCGACTCACTTCCAACAAACGACGTCAAATTGCTGCTGGGAGACTTTAACGCGAAAGTCGGAAATGAAAGTTGGAACCGGGGGACCACTGGAGGCCACAGTCTCCATGAAGAATATAACGACAACGGCCAGCGACTTATCGACTTCGCCTGCAGCAGCAATCTAGTCGTAAGCTCTACGTGTTTCGCGCATCGATGCATTCACAAGCAGACCTGGAAGTCTCCAGACGCACATACCGTCAACCAAATTGACCACGCCCTCATTTTCAGAAGATGGGCGTCTAGTGTGATGGATGTCCGCTCCTATCGAGGAGCAAACTGCGACTTAGATCATCACTTGGTGAAAACGACGATGTAGAATTTCCTCAGTGCACCAATCGAGAATCGGCCTCCCCCCCCCCCCCCCAAATCCTTACGGTTGATAAGCTTTTGAGTGATGCTACAGCGGTGGCGTATACCACCGACCTCGAGGAAAGACTATCACCTATGCTACACAACATCAGCAACACAGGCGTCCATGGGTTCTGGGAATAACTCAAGGGTACCATCAAGGATGTCGCAGAGAAAGTCGTGGGATATAAAGCCCGGCGAGCGCGAAATGACTGGTTCGACGAAGAATACAAAAATTCACTTGACGCGAAAAACGAGGCCTACAGACAATGGATTCAACGAGGAACCAGAGCCAGGAGAGAAAGATATGACGAGCAACGGCGAATATCGAATAGAATAATTAGACGTAAGAAACGTAAATACTTTGACGAGCAGTTACTGAATATAAATGAAAACTTAGCTAATAGGAACACCAGACAAGCGTACAAACTAGTAAATACAATTAAGAACGGCTACCAACCCAGGACTAGCCTCTGTCAGGACAAGGATGGAAACATCATCAGCGACACCGATGGCATTAACAAACGATGGGCCTCTTATTTTGAAGAGCTTCTAAACCGACCATCTAACATCCCCACACAAGAAGCTCTCGACGATATTGTTGATCTAGGCCCACCCATTCAACCCCCGACAGTAGAGGAAGTTGATTTCGCGTTGCGGTCACTAAAACGAAATAAAGCGCAAGGCGCTGACGAGATTCCAGCTGAACTGCTAAACTTCGGTGGAACGAGTCTAGTTGATGCCATACATCAATTACTCCTGCGAGTATGGGAGGACGAGGAGATCCCAGACGATTGGCGCAGAAGCATCATATGTCCAATTCACAAAAATGGAGATAAACTGCGATGTGAGAATTACAGGGGCATATCACTAGTTTGTACGTCCTATAAAATTTTGACGAAAATTCTGGAAAATAGAATAAAACCGTACGCAGAACGAATCATTAGCGAATATCAAAGCGGTTTCAGACCTGGTCGCTCCACAACCGATCAGCTCTTCACAATCAAACTGATACTCCAGAAGTGCTGGGAATACAACGTAAACATATACCAAATCTTTGTCGACTTCAAGCAGGCGTACGACAGTATCGATCGTGGAGTACTGTACAACATCATGCTGCAATTTGGTATACCGGCCAAATTAGTGCGACTGACTAAGATGACGATGACCAACTCCGTCTCACAAGTCAGGATCCATAATAGACTTACTGATCTATTTGAAACTCGCACTGGTCTGAAACAGGGCGATGGACTGGCACCGATGCTCTTCAACCTAGCACTGGAATACGTTATTCGGGCCATGAATATGGACAACAGCAAAACGCTACTCATCAAGTCCTCACAATAAACAGCGTACGCCGACGACATCAACATCATGTCCCGAAAATTGACCGACGCAGAAGAACTTCTGCATACGCTCGATACCGTTGCAAAAGAAGTTGGACAACGTATCAATGAGGGTAAAACTAAAAGAATGATGCAATCGACGACAAGGACACCTGGTCAATCGAGCGTCAATGTGGGTGACCTCAACATCAAGTTCGTGAACAACTTCATTTACCTTGGGTGCAGCTTGTCAAGGGACTCCGACGAAACTGACGAAATCAAACGACGGATACAGTTAGCCAATAAGACTTTTTTCTCGGTTCTCCCCATAATGAAATCGAAGCATCTACACAGAAACACGAAGCTCCGCGTGTACAAAACCATTATACGACCAGTGCTATGCTATGGCTGCGAAGCATGGACCCCAACTCAAGCCTCCGAAAAGATGCTAAACACATTTCAACGTAAGGTTCTACGGCGAATTTTCGGGGCTGTTTGCGATCGAGATGGATGGCGCATCCGGTACAACCATGAGTTAGTTGTATGAACTGTACGATGAGCTGCAAGTCTCGAAAATCGTCAAACTACAACGACTTCAATGGGCAGGGCATGTACAAAGAATGGACGATGGTCGCATGCCTAACCCCTAGTCCACACTCATAGACAAGTTCTGCAACTTGTGTCTATAGACAAGGTTCTGCAACTTTTTAGAGACAAATCGGGAACAATTCGAGTGTTCTGCAACTGCATGTACATGTCTATAAGTTGTCTATCGTGTGTCTATGAGTTCCTATCAAGAATGGAAAACTTGAGACATTTTGTGCAACATTTCGTTGTGTTCGCAAGAGCATAATAGCGTGCGGTCAGATAATTATTGTTTATTTGTATGGTATTTTTGAAATGTGGCCAACAGGGAAAATATATCAATTAATTGAGGAATTTCATTTTTCAAATTGTTTGTGGGATGTCACGTCGGCGGATTAGAAAAACCGCAATTAAAAGAAAACAGCATTGGAAGAAAGTGCCAACAAAATGGAAAAATCAACAATTTAAAAACACAATTTCATCGAGAAAATAGGAAACTTAAGGATATGCGGAAAAGTGGATCTTCCCCTGTCCAATCACCATGATTTGCCTATAACCTAATACTGTGTTTGGGGAGCATGTCGCTAATAAATTACGAGCAAGAAGGAGGTCCCATATGGAAATATCGATAGCCCAGCACCATAGTCATGATATTCTGTCAAGGCATGAAATGGGAATGTATCATGAATATACTGGGCAGAATTTCATCCATAAACCGCCGTCGTTTCCTTATTGTGCCTCAAATACCCCAAGCACTTCACAATCTCAAACTTCTTCAACTGATTGTGAAATCTTCAGTGTCCATTAAAAAATCCCATATTATGGCCAGTACCTACCAATGAGAAAAACAATGACACAAGGGGAAACTCAACATGAATTTGAACATTTTGAATTTTTTTGAACGTTAAACTCACTCATTTATATTTTCTCACTTTAATAAATGTTTTCACCCAAATTACCATTTTTAAGTTCAAATAATAAAAAAAAGTGATAATTGGCAACTGCAAAGTTTTTTAACGAACATATTATGGCTTCACAAACTTCCGAGACAAACGATGATATCCCCTGCTTGTAAACCCTGAGTGTGTACATAAGGCTAGTAAATGAATCACCATTCGCCAGATAACGAAACGTTATTGTCAACCTGAGGGCAGGTGGGATGCTTTCTCTGAATCTTGTATCTTGCTTTGAAATTTTACTTTCAAACATTTGTAGCAATACTTCAAAATCCGTAGCGGTTAATCTTGCAAACTTGCAAGCCAAACCCATCTTCCAATTTCAGCTTTTTTAATAGATTAAGTCCAAATTTGGAACCATCTACAAACAAGGTCCGTATAAACGTTCGCGGGTTCTCTTCCCTTTTTTTAGCAAAGATAAAGGCTGCACAAGTAGTAATCCCACAGACCGCCATTTCACTTGCCATGTCTCCCAAAAACTAAATTTAGATGTGGACGCGCAACAAAGTCCACAAAAATGTTCCGAATTGTTCGCGAATGTCTAAATACAAAATCCGCGATTTGTCTATAGACAATCGCACGATTTTGTCTATGAGTGTAGACTAGGGGTAAGAGAGTAATGAATGCAGAACAAGCCGACGGGGCGAGACTGCGAGGACGACTGAGATCTCGCTGGGAGAGCTCAGTAGGTGTGGACGCCGCGCAGCTACTGGGCCTCCAAAATTGGAGGACGCGGTCACGTGACCGAGATAATTAGAGAACAATGATCCAGGCGGCCAAGGCCCGACGTCGGGCCGTCGCGCCACGATGATGAAGAAATAATTTTGCTGCCTAAAGGGAATTTGTCCGATTGTCTATGTACTAAGGATTTAAGTTTTCTCTTGAAACTTAAGTTGACATTTGAATTCTAACTAAACCAAGACAGACTCCCACTCCCAGCATTGCATGCCGGGTTTTCGTGTTCGCTACCCTAATTTACTCTCGATCGATTTTTTTGCCGCTTATCCTGCTCTACTCTGCTCTGTACAAAAAAAAATAACGCAGCTATTTTGTACAAAAGTTTGCTTTCCCTATCGCGAAACTCTAAATCGTGAGCATGGAAATGAATGCCCAACAATTCTGCATTTAATTGTAATCAATGCCACTCGAAATCCATTTATTTTCCCAAATCACGATAAAGCGTTAATAGGTGGTCCGTCCTCCTTGTTACCTATTGAGTTGTTATGACTCGGATGCCAAAGACTTGAATGAATAAGACCCCGTACATTCATGCTGACCATTGAGAAAAAAAACGTGAATCCCTCTTGTGGTGATTAATCAACGCAGATTCGATAGATACGGTATCCTTGCACCAGGTAAAGTAGCTCTACAAAATATTTGCTATTCATATCCTTATTCGCCTCTGTTCAGGTAAGTCAGAAGCAATCGTATACACACTGTCCGTAATCTCATTTAATTCAAGACATTTTGTCCTCGTATCGTGATCGACTTCTTCCGATAATTTATGGGCTTGGTGTCTCCTATTCATGACTTCTTCGTTTGCAGAATCATATACTCGTACGTTATCCTTTACGGTCGAACAACGACGACATACTGTAGTTTTCAATGTTCTGTCCTGTTTTTATCTAAATTGATAAAAGGACGAGCACAAAATACAACAGGGATCGTACGGAGAGATTTAACCGAGAGTGAGCTAAGAACGAGACCGGAAGTGTTATCTTTGCGCCATCAGAGAGGGTCACTTAATGGTTATTGATGCCATCATTTATTACCGTGTCCATTGTCGCCCGGCATAGTGGACGAAACCCCGCAAAAACTACAGCTCTGAATAGTGAATGCGTGTGGTGTCGGGGTAATTTTCGTGTGCCCACCTACTGCTACCCGTTTTGAATTTACAGTGTTACTGGACTTGAGGTAAGCATTGAATGAAGTCTTTGGTGGTGGAACTTAGTTCTGATGTAAGATATGTATAACATAGGGATGTTTGGTACTTATGATGACGTGCTCGCTGCAAGACGCCAAAAAAGAGATCTATTAATATTTGTGTCTGTCTAGTTGTCACTCTTATACTCTACTTATAGGCCAGACAAATTACGTGAAGTAAGCACGTAGGTAGTCAGTGCATAAAGTGATAAAAGAAAGAGTATGCATGTACATCATATGTTTTTGAGGTTAACATCAAACTTTTAGTAATTTTAAAAATGTAATAAAATATTTAAATACCATTAATCCGATTGTCGATCTCGTGGTACAGGGTGACTTACTGGAAACAGTAGTTTTGCGAATAACTGGTATACATCCACTAGTGAGGGTAGATAGACGTGGGAAGGGCCATTTTCTTCGGGGCGGATTACTGTTTCAGTTATTATAATTAAAGCCTTCGCGATTGACAGAGCGAACATAAGATGGCTAAACGGCGACACGTGCCAGACGACGAAGTTGATTTGGCCGAAACTTGACCCTGACCGCTCTGCCGCACTGCTTTCATTGAATAGGAAGCACATTAGCATGGCTGTGGGGGTTATTACAGGGCATTGTCCCATTGGAGGGCTTGCCTGGAGGCTCCGTATTCCTCATAACGACTATTGCAGGAGCTGTGAGGATGTGGATGAGGAGGAAAGTGTTCTGCATCTTCTCTGTCACTGTCCAGCCTTGGCTGCGAGACGGAAGAAATTCCTTGGCTCTTGGTTTTTCCTGGACCTGGGCAACATTAAAAACACGAGTGTCATACAGCTCAGGCTGGTTTAACGCCTAGGTTATAACAGTCTACTTTGGTGGTAACACAACGGTCCAAATGATGGACTAAGTGTGCTGGGTGAGCACCCGGCAGCCCCTTTAGCTAACTTAACCTAACCTACTGTTCCAGTTACAATCGAGCAGTGAATGTTACAGCAACGCGTATTCGCATGCGAGATCTTTGTTCGAAATTATGAGTCTTAGGTTAGGATAGGTTAGGTAGCAGGGTTGATGAAACAGTACACTTAGAGCAGAAACATAGGTCCATTGTGACGCCCCAGGAGAACCAAAACTACATATTATTGTAGAGTCAGCCGGAGCCACTGACGAATCAGAGAAGTTGTCCCACTGCCTCTGCCAGCTTCTCAAGATGGTTATAAATCCATTTACCAAGAGTTGACCTCCTCAACCGTACAAAAGCAGGCCATTTGCAGAACAGATGAGTAATACTTTTCTCTTGGGGAGACCGGTAGCGCAGTGCGTAGAGGCATTAGTCTTATGTCTGACTACCGGCGTTTCGGGTTCGAATCCCGTCCACGACGATGTTCGTTGCCATGGATGTGCAGGAGGCGCATACAGGCAACTGCATTCTTCGAAATCAGTTTATGCCAACGAAACGTCAACTGGGCCACATGGAACAGTTAACGCTCTATGCCCCACAAGGGGTTAGTGCAATTGAGTATCCTCTCACAGCTTCTAGGAATCAAGTAAGCCGAAGCTTTCTAGCTAGATCGCTGATAAGGCAGTGTCCAGTAACGGAGCTCACTATCAAGCTGATCTGATACTTAGTCATCGACAGTAGTTTAGCAGTTCGGTTGATATTCTACTTCGGCTAGATAAGCTTGGCATTATAACAAGTTACGCCATCAGTTCACCTAAAGTGGGATTCCCTGACCGTAGCTGATTTTATTCTGGATTTAAGCAGGGAAACTACCATCGGCGGCTCCCTCCAAGGCGAGCTCATCAGCCCTGCGATTACCAAAGAAGCCAGGGTGGCCAAGTATCCAGCTCAGGATAATATCAAAAAAGTCACCCACCTCCGCCTGCTACGCCGTGCACTCCGATAGGCTTTTCGATGTTCAGAACCCTGATTTAGGGGATTTTACTGCGGCTTGACAATCTGTTAAGACAGTGATTTTCATCGTGGAGATCGCGTGAAGACCAGATCACCTCTTCTTTAAACGCAAAAATTTCCGCCTGGAAATCAGTACAGTATTCCGGTAGCTGAAAGGAAAAGTGAAGGTTCAGCTCCTCAGAAAATACTTCAGCACAGCATCCACGCCTTCGGCAGTCTTTGACCCGTCCGTGTATATTTTCAGTGAGTGCGGTAGAGGGGGATACCCTCTATCCCATAGACTCCGTGGTGGAACCAGGTTTGTGTGATTTTTAATGAACCATAGGTAAGTTGGAATCAATTGACTTCCTCTGTCGTTCAAGATCGTTGAGTGACCGGTTCCCAAGGTTTCCCACTGGTAGGTCCCTCTTATTCTAATGGCTTCACCAACGTGAACTTTCCCTGAATATCCAAAGTTAAATAAGTTTCAGCATCATATCGCATATCCAAAGCAGTGGATTGGGTTGACAGTAGAGCTCCGCTGATCGCCAAGTATCGATCGCCGTTCTCAGTAGCCTGGCTAACATTTCAGATTAGCTGCCGTCTGTGGGGCATTCCACCAGATTATCACTCCATACAGCAGTATGGGGAGAAGCACCGCTACATTGAGCCAGTGCAGTACTTTGGGTTACAAACCCAGGTTTTACCTGTAGCCCTCCTACAGCAATAAAGGGCAGTGATAGCTTTGCCCGTACGATTCTGAATGTTCAGTCTTTAATTTAGCTTACTATCCAGCATGAGACCAAGGAAGTTAGCGCTCTCCGCGAATGTTAATCTCACACCCTCCAAGGCAGGAGGTAGCACTGGTGGAATGCTGCGTTTCCTCTTGAATGGGACTAAATTGGTCTTACTGGGGTTAACGTCTCTCTCTCTAATTGCCTTGACCCCTCCAGGGGCATGGGCGCGTCGACATCCTTAGCATTTCTATGTCTTGTTGACGTTTCAATAGCATATCTACTTTTCAGAACTGCAGTTGCTAGCATGCACCTCCTATCCGAGCCGTCTTTATACCGACAAGCTCGGAGCACTGTGAGAGTTCTATTAGTACTCACAGTTTTTGATCGCGCCGAGATTTGATCTCCGGGGTTTAACATCTAGGCCACATCTATTAGTCCAGTTAGTCAACAGAAATAGCGCATGCTGCGTTACTTCGCTAAAAGTTTTTGAGAACTTACCATAGACAGCAATAGAGACATCATCGGCATAGGCGGTCACCTTACAACCCGATTTCTCCAGATCCAAAAGCAGTCTGCGGCGGCATACTGACGAAGTCCCTAGTTTAGATGAAATCACCCTAGATGTTAACATCCATCAGGTTAATGAGTTGGACCAAAGAACTGTCAACATATAATCCTATGAGAGCGCCGATAATCGCCTCTGGGTTGACATAGTTGATGGCACCTTCTGTGTCCCAAAAAGATAACCATAATCTTTGGTCCGTTGCGTTGCGACCAACGCCATTTCAATGTCGACTGGAATGGCGCAGTTCCAAGTCGTTACACGACTGCGATGGGTGTTTTCGTTCACAAACCCCGTGCTTTAATGGAGGGCGCCGCCATAAGAAATATTAATATGACCAACCGAACAACACACGGAAGTGCACAAACTAGTCGGACAAACGACAAAGTTTTAACCGGAACAAAGCTAGACTCTTCGACTGAAAGGTCTTTTAACTCTGTTGAAAGTGCTGTTTCCACACATTACTTAGCGAAATTTCATCGACGGTTTTTTCGGTGTAAATAAAATACTTCCTGTGCGGATATTATTTCTACACCTTTAGATGAATTTCAAAATATCCCGAATGGATGGAAAATTATCCATCAAAGCAGTTAAAACAAATTATCTACCGGATGGATAAATAAACCACTCGATATTTATATTCAATTGGCAAAAAGCTCGGACACCAACCATTGTCCGCGTCTGGATTTGAACCCAGGATTGGATGGAAGAATACATCGGGCTGACGCCTCAACGCACTAAGCTACCGACTTACTGATATGAAGATACGAACGTGTTTCGGATGAAGAATGGAGCTAATATGATATAAATATATACTCGTATATACTTACACCACCCATTGGAGTGATGAAAGAAAATTCTTTCTGTTTATGCACTTTTTGTAACCATATCGTCTCTTACACCAGGTATTGGCGCTTACGCCGGGTTATCGTTCGGTGTATTCCAGGAGTATGAATTCACCGAATGGATAGAAAGAGTCCACTATTCAGTAGCTGGTGTTAAAAGAAACCAAATATTTTGTCAGCAGCGTTCTCAAGAGGCGACTTTTCTTGAATGACCAAAGTCGGGCGACAACGAATCTCCCCATGAGAACAACACTTTCAACAAAATTGCAATACTTTTCAGTCGAACAACAAAGTATTGTCCCGGTCAAATTTTTGTTGTTCGCCTCTGGGCAATGGGCAGTAGGATTAGATGTGATTTTCAACGAATGAAATTTAGTCAACGACGTGATTTAAAACGAATGAAATGAGATGATGTGACTGCGACTGTTAGCTGTAATAGAGTGAGCGCGTATTTTGCGTTAAGTCATATGTGAAATACGTGCATGTGCTTTGCAAATGTTGAACAACTTATATTGAAGCGTGTGAACAAAATCTGATTTAGTCACATTCGATCTTTGTCGTCAAACTTTTCTCGTTCAACAAAACTTGCCTCGTGAGAACGCTGCTATAAATTTTTGTTGCTCGACTTTTGTAGCTACTTCAATAGTCGCCTAGTGAGAATGCGCTTTTGCAGAAGTAGTGTATTCAAATTTTGTATTTAATATACTTTTTAGCCTCTTCAACGATCTACTATTCTACTGTAAATATTTCTAGATGCTAGGATTTTGCTAGGATTTTCCATGGATATTTTTAATTGCTTGGTTTGATGACATGGCATGACTTTTTCGAAATGCTGTTTTGCAAAAAATTACCTAAAATTAAAGGCAAAAAGGCGTTCTTTTATCCAAGAGTGATTGTCGTTGCATTTAAATTTAAATTTAATTGTCATTACAGCAACACAAGTAGCAGAAAGGCCCCCTTCCCCTTGGGCAAAATTACCTGAATTGTACATCAAATTTAATAAAAATGATCAAAAGGTAGAGAACATGAAAAATTCAGAACGTCGCGTCGTCAATCTTTTCAGAGATAAGTCGATTGCCCAAAACTCATTTCACACCTTCCTGCTGCTTATTCAGTTTTCCTTTTTTTTAGTCGAGATCGGTTCTAGAGATTTCGAAATATTCTCAATACCATGTCTACCACACAGAACAATATGTGTCGGTATCGTGTCTTGACCTAAAGCTAAACGCGCACCAGTTTGAATTGTATGTAAATTAGGACCAATGAGATTCACACCCTCACCTTGCAGATAGTGTTTATCTCTTTTTATGTTTTGTCGGACATCTATGAAGGGGACATGACAGCGAAAGGGTACCTAGAACAGAAATTCTGTTGTTCAAAGGCAAATCGTTGTAATTTTCACTACAATTGACTACAATCGAGACAACATTGTATCCTTTTTTCCCGTTTAATTGAATCACATTTTGAATTTGATTATAAGTAGTCGCAACTTAATGAGATGCAATCAATTTCTTGCCGACAGATAAACATCCTTTAGTTTGGCTCGGGTATAAATACGAATAAATAAGAAGTGAGTCGTGTAAGCTTGGGTGGCATGCGGATCGGGTTAAATTAATAGGTTTCAATGTGATCAGGTGATTCTTAATGAAAAGGGGTTTAATCAATTGTGTGTGTGTGGGTAGTTATTGATAGAGTTTGAAGATATTAATGTTTTTAAACATATTTTTTTTTTGTATACGAACCGTGTTGTTTCACTTAAGATTCAGATATTGTGTTCAAACGGAAGTTGCCCTATTTTTCAAGAATATTTTTTTTTGCGTTCATGGCCAATTACATACCATGAAGTCAGCGAAAATTTATATTAATTTATCACGCTCGGTGGCCGTGGTCGTTCGGTCACCGCTCTACGATACTAATCTAGAACTCGGAGTTCAAATCTCGGCGCGATCAAAAACTGCCTGTGGGTACTAATAGAACTCTCACGCCACGTCCAGCGTAAATAAGGATAACACGGAGCCCGCACGCAACGCATTTATTTGCGGAGGATGCGGATAGTGTCCAACGACAACACGATAAGCGTTAATGCGGGTTGCGTTGACAATTGTCATTCGGTGTAAAATGGCTCCAGTCTCAGCACTGTCTACTTTAATTCGGTACGGAGTTATTGGCATGTTCGCAAAAGTAATTTTTGTAGGGAAGGCAGGCGTAGCTTTTGTCGGATTGTGCCCATTTGCTGTACTAACTAGATATCAATCAGAATATCTGGCCAAATTTTCATGTCACTAACTTAATTCTATCGGGCGTTCTCGTGCCCTTTTTCCTTGTGAGGAAATTAATATACCCTGTACTATTTTCTGGTCTAGAGTATAATATACCATTTCATAGTCAAAGGTATATAATTATGTAGGAAATTTTAAGTACTTTGGTTCGGCCTTGGGGCATTTTTGTGTAGTTTTCAAAATAATCAAGAACAACTGAAAAAGGAACCTTTGATCCTCTCTGCCCTACACTTCCGGACCATCTATAATCGGGGACTTTATAGCGCAAATTCAGTGGACTGTCCCCAAAAATTGCGCCAAATTTCAAAACTACAAGATTTTTTTTTCTAATCAAGCTTTTTCGGACTTTCCTAGCTTGGAATAGTATAGAAATAAAAAAAATCATTGTTTTTTTTCAGCCACCGCATTCCATTCAACATCCGCCGCAATTCTATCTTTATAACGACGGTGGCTCTTATTCCTAAGCATAAGCACATCCCGCTTTTGATCTTTCCAAATAAGAACCTCCATCGTCGTTTTTCCGCACAATAATGCGGGCGAAATCAAACGAGTTTGATTTTCAAACAATGCGTGCGATGCGAGGACATCGATTTGGAAATTTGCTCGCATTCAACGCACCGCATTGCCCGTATTTATGCTGGACGTGAGGTCACAGTTCTCCGAGCTTGTTAGTAGAAAGACGGTGCGGATAGGAGGGGCATGCTAGCAACTACACTTCCGAAAAGTAGATATGCTATCGAAACGTCAACAATGCATAGAAATGCTAGAGATGTTGACGCGCCCGTGCCCCTGGAGTGGTTAAGGCGAAAATTAACATACATCGACAGTAAGAAAATTCTAAGTGTTGATATTTTGATTCCAAGTTTCCGCCCTTACCCTAGGAAACCGCTAACAAGTGAAAATTTTTGAGGATCGAAAAAAAAGCAGGCCGGAGTCCGAAGCGTATATACCCTAGACTTGTACAGACCTAGTGGTGATACCAAAAGTACCAACTGGCAACGACCATATGCATAAAAAGTGAGTTTCCTATATGGCCAGTTTATAGGGGAGGTTGGCACTCATTCAGGAAGATCTTGACCATTCTTAAAATCAACTAACCAACACACACTACAAATATTTGTCGAATTTTTCAAGTCGCTAGCTTCATTCCATCGAAAGTTATTGCTTATTTGAAGTCTCACTTGTAGGGGAGGTCGAGGTTTAGTTTGTCGAATCTTGCATATTTTTAATAACAACCAACTAGATCCCTGTACCAACATTTTACCAAAATTTCGAGTCACTTGCTTCATTATATCGAAAGTGATTGCTTATTTTAATTTTGACTTGTAGGGGAGGTAGGGGTTCCTTGGGTCGGATCTTGCCCATCATTGCCACCAACCAATAAGATTATGCTATGAACATTTAAGCAACATTTTAAATCTTTAGCTTCATTCTATCGAAAGTTATTGCTTATTTGAAGTTTCAATTGTAGGGGAAGTAGGGAGTTTAGTTGGTCAGATTTTGCGTATTTTCAATATCAGCCAGCTGAATCCTACTACAAACATGTAACCAAAATTTTAAGTCGCTAGCTTTATTTCGTCGTAAGTTATCGCTTATTTTAAGTTGCATTTCAAGGGGAGGTAAGGGTTCCTTGGGTTCTATCTGGCCTATCTTTAATACCAACTAATTCGATCATACTTTAAACATTTGCGCAAAATTTCAAGGTGCTGGCTTCATTCTATCAAAAGTTATCGCTGATTTGAAGTTTCATTTGTAGGGGAGGTAGGTGTTCCTTGTTTTGAATCTTGCCCATTTTCAATACCAACTAACTAGATTTTACTAGCAACATTCTGTCAAATTTTTAACTCGCTAATGTCATTCTATCGGAAGTTATCGTAATTAAATGAATATTTAATTTTTTGAAATTTGTAGGAGAGGTAGGCGTTCCTTTGATCTGATTATGCCCAACTTATTTCCAACATTTGACCAAAATTTCAAGGCTCTAGCTTCATTTTGCCGAAAGTTATCGTGCGAGCGGGCAGACAGACAGACATGGCTAAATCGAATCAGGAGGTGACCCTTATCATTCATTATATATTGTACATTGCTATACCTCCGGAGCCTCCTTTAAAGTGTTATAAGTCTAGGGTATAAAAATATTTGGTCCCGTTGCGGGGCTTGAACCGTAGAAAACCGTGTTTCGAGTAGCAAAAAATGCCTGGTGCGTTACCGAGCTAAGCTACAAACGCATACTGAGGTGGTGTGCAGAAAGAAACCAAATGTCACAAAAACTCCCATTTTCATTGAAATAATTTGCAGCTGCACATTGCAAGAACATTGAATACATAAAGTCCTTTCTGTAGCTGTTGAAAGCTACAGAAGTTAATTTCCTGTGCTTTGGTGTTTTTCTTTACTTTGTCCCACACATTTACGGGTAAGTTGTCAGTTGAAAATGTAGGTGTGTCAGCTAGGTCATTTCAAAAGTTAACTAGTAAACAAATAAAATTTAATATTATAATTAAGAATGTTCCCTGACGAGGTAGTCACAACCATTCCTGTCCTTAAAAATGCCTACATTCTCCCAAACAATGTTTCAGCCGAATTGATAAAGGCTGCGTCTTGGCAAACTTGATAGGATCAGACAATTCGACAGTCAGTGACAAAGGTGTAAAGTCTTGTATATCCGCAAATGGAAGATAGAGTATCCAACAGGATCTTTAGAGGAGAAATCGTGTGAGTCGAATACGTGTCTCTTTCACTTGCAGATTCACATGGCTTTGCCACCTCTGTTGCTCACTCTCATTCACTTAATCAGTGATAAAATAAGCTCGTTAAATTCCGACCACAGCTAATGATGGTTGAGGTTCTTGGAATGAATTAAGTTAATCACTTTTCTGCGTCAAGACAAGACGTGGTATCCAGTGTATGGTGACACTAAGGGTTTGATTATGTTTTTATTTGGTGGACGGCACAATACATAGCGGCTTATCGCAATGTTTTGGGAAATGTGCAGCGATTAGCTTGTATGGAAATATATGAGGCTCATAGATCTACACCATCCGCTACTCTAGAGATGCTGCTTAACATTCTATGATTTTTATTGAGTAGATTTTCTGCTAATATAATATATACTATATTATAAATAAACTTTCAATTTTGTAATTTGCTTAATTTGTTCGTCAATTCATTTTATTGACCTGTTTGTTTATTTCAATCGAAAATCAACTTTCATTTGAAATAGATGACTTGGAAATTGTTGTTTTTACATTCGGATTTTTTCATTTGTTTTGAAAGTTAATTAATTGGCTAAATTGGAAATTTATTTATTTTGCTTGGAAATTTATATACTGAAATTGGAAATACGCTATATACGTAGATGTTTAGACTTTTGCCAATACGTGACATAATTACAAGTAATTCCATGCTTCGGTTATTCTTTTCAAGTCTCAGGGCGGTTTTTTTTTAAATGCGATTTTCAAAATCTATCAACCATTGATAGTCTCAACTGCACCTGCTTAATTGAAATTTTAATCTGTACTTAAAATAAATTATATCCAAAACTCCTTTAATGCTTCCAAATCCCTGTAACAGGCCTAATAATAAGGATACGTAAGGGAATAAGCTGTTAATCTCTTCCCTTATTAAGGTGAAATAAATCATATTATGCTCGTACCATCCACTCCCACACTAAATCCGCTGTACTCCTTTATTCCCCATAATAACGAACAACAAGTGAAACCTTTTTGATCGTTATCGCGACGATACAGTAGCCGTTGGGTTATTACCAGAAAATAACCTGCCCACACTATGAATTGACTGTCGCATTTGAGTGATGATCAGAATCTTTTGTACGTTTTTTTTACCCGACTACACCGATTTTGAGCATGCGTCAACAATTTTTCAATTTTTATGTTAATCTGTCAAAAGGGATCGTTTATTCAGTCTTATACGAACAAAAAGATAAGAGATCAGTTTGATTTGACATACATTCAAGCAGCTACCGTCTGCGGTTTGATGCCAGAAATAAGAATTTATGAATAATAATCCTGCGTGTGGTCAGAATTGACAGATTGGATATTATATAAATGCAAGTAGAGATTTAAATAATTAAAAAAAAAGGGAAAACAGAAATATAATTTTTTAGAGCGCACCTTAAAGGTAGCTTTATAAGGTCTTAATTTACCTTAAGGCTACCTCAAAGTAACCTTAACCTTCATAAGCCCGAGCGGGGTGCAACTGCACCCCAGACTAACATTTCTTAGGATATCTTCTGAAAAAAAAATTTCCTATTAAATTTCCTCTGAGATATGTTTCTTAAATATACCTCTTATATCGTACAAAAAAAGTTAAAATAAATTGCTACCTTCTGTAATGAGTTATTGTTAATTTTGTTCGTTGCGGTACAAGTAATCTTGAAGTTTTCGGCACAATCAGTACCTGAATGTAGATTACTCCGAAATCAGAACTTTTCGTAACAAGTGTGATAGTTATTTCTGTACTACGGATATCACGGTTTCTTAATTCCAGTTTTATCTCTAGACTATTTTTCAAAATATAAAATTAAAATATTTTGTCTAAAACATTTGTTGTCGATCGTATAATTCAAAAAAGTTGGGGTGCATTTACACCCCACTTGGTCTTTAACATAATTTTTCGAGGTCGGTCCTATGAAGGTTTCGAGTTAATGAATATGAAATTGGCAATCGAATAGGCGCGATGTGCTGTTCGTCACAACAGGACTTTACCTTAAAGATACCTTAAATAGAAATAAATAACTGGCGCAACAGTCCAATTTTGGACCAATGCCTCGAGAAATGCTCATCGGCATCCTCTTATTTATTAGATCGTGATGGCGTGTTTTTTTTTTTGGGCAGAGGCGTGTGATCAGCAACACGCTCAACCCAGCTATTTACCCCAAATGGGTACTCATTTAACAGCTGAGAGCGCTCATAGACACGCCACGTAAATTGAAGACTACCGCATTCAGTAGGAATCGAACCGGGGCCCAGTGCATAGAAGGCGAACGTGCTAACCGTTGCGCCATCTGGACTACTAGATCAAGATACATGAAAAGATACCTTACAATCTGTAAAATATAACCTATGGTTTAATTCATTACGCAGGAGATTTTGCAAAGCTGACATTCTGTTCAAATGCAAATTCTGCGCTTACGTCGTATACCGGGTGTACCCAAAAAATGTATACACCCTTTGTTTCATTTTCTGATTTTTTTTTAAACTGTTATTAATGAGCTAATCAAAATTAATATTTTCAGAAAGAAAACTTATAGTATTTTGAAACGCTATCATTATCATCATCGTGGCGTGACAGCCCGACATCGGGTCTTGGCTACCTGGAAAATGATATTGTAGGCGTGGGAATGTAGCAGAAGTACAAAAGCTTTATCGCTGAGAGTCCCGGGCAGATCCACCTTCACCAGTTAGACAGATAATAAAGGATAAAAGATAAGTTTGAAACAATTAGTATTATTTAGGTGGTACATAGGCAAGTTCAGGAAACCTAAGAACTTCTCGGAGCTTAACCAGTCAAAAAACACTACTCGTTATCTCTGAAATCTGTGGTGCGAATCAAGTACCCACCGCATTTTACTGCAAGAATCTGTTTTGCCACGCATTACTTTGGTGAAGATAGCGAATTATATTTCCAACAGGACTGAGCACCTTCACACTATCATCGTAATGGCAGAGCATTTCTTGATGACAATCTTCGAAACAGATAGCTTGGACGAAGTGGTCCCGTAGAACATACTGCCAGTTCCCCAGACCTAACACAATTAGGAATTTTTCTTGTGGGGATCATCATCGTGGCGCGACAGCCTGACGTCTGGCCTTGGTAATCGGGATCCTTGTCCTCCAATCATCTCGGTCACGTGACCGCGTCCTCTCGTCGATTGCATCATTATTTTGATACGTAGTCCAACTTGTTTTGCAGCGGTATCGAGCGTATGCAGAAGTTCTTCTGCGTCTGCCGCCGGGACATGATGTCGACGTCATCGTCGTAGGCTGCTAATTGTGTTGACGAGTAGCGTCTTGCTGTTGTCTATATTCATAGCCCGAATGGCGTATTCCAGTGCTAGGTTGAAGTGCGGTTCCAATCCATCGCCCTGTTTCAGACCAGTGCTTGTTTCAAATAGATCAGTAAGTCTATTCTGGATCCTGACTTGTGAGACGGAGTTGGTCATCGTGATCTTTGTCAGTCGCACTAATTTGGCCGGCATACCAAATTGCAGCATGATGTTGTAGAGTACTTCGCGATCGATACAGTCGTATGCCTGCTTGAAGTCGACAAAAATTTGGTATACGTTTATGTTGTATTCCCTGCACCTCTGGAGTATCAGTTTGACCGTAAAGAGCTGGTCGGTTGTGGAGCTACCAGGTCTGAAACCGCTTTAATATTCGCCAATGATTCGTCCTATATCCCAGAATTTTCGTCAAAATTTTATTGGACGTACAAACTAGTGATATGCCCCTGTAATTCTCACACCGCAGTTTATCTCCTTTTTTGTGAATTGGACAGATGATACTTCTGCGCCAATCGTCTGGGATCTCCTCGTCCTCCCATACTCTGGAGGTATAGCAATGTGTATATATAAATAATCAGGGTCACTTCCTGATTCGATTTAGCCATGTCTGTCTCCCTATCTGTCTATTTATCTGTCTTTCAGTTTGCTTGTCTGTCTGTCTGTCCGTCTGACTTTCTGTCCGTTCGCACGATAACTTTCGATAGAATGATGCTAGAACCTTGAAATTTTGGTCACATGTTTGCAGCATAATCTAGTTGGTGGTTGAAAATGGGCATGATCAGGCCAAGAGAACGCCTACCTCCCCTACATATGTAAAATAATTGAATGTATCTATAACTCCCGATTGGGGGCGACCGGTAGCGCAGTGTGTTGAGGCATCAGTCTCATGTTTGACTACGTTCGTGGCCATGGATATACATGCTGGCAACAATTGATGCGCTATGCCCCACAAGTGGTTAGGGCAATTGAGAGAGATAACTCCCGATTAAATAAACATGAAAAGCTCTAGCCTTAGTAGAGTGTGATTAGTGAGGGTAATCCTATACTCTCCTCGAAGATTAAAACCGATCAGTTGAAAACTAACGGTAATTTTCTTACAAAGAGCCTCGTACTACCATACTTTTCATGTTTTTTGTCTACTCTTGAACCAATTGACGTAGACACCTGATTTTTGGAATGTAAGCTTGAGGTGAAAAGCTGCTTGCGTTGTGTTAAGTTGGACATTATAAAAGGAACACCTACTACTACTAAAGATTTCCAAAAGATTAAATATTACTTTAGTTACGGTAACTTTCGATAGAATGAAGCTAGCGACTTGAAAAATTCGACAAATATTTGTAGCGAGGATTAGTTAGTTGATTGTGAGAATGGTCAAGATCCTTCTGATTGATCGCCAACCACCCCTATAAACTGGCCATATAGGAAACTCACTTTTAATGCATATGGTCGTTGCCAATTAGTACTTTTGGTATCACCACCAGGTCTGTACAAGTCTAGGGTAGCTTCGGTCTGGTTTTCAATTAATGTAACTTTTCTTCGAATGGTACCATATTATCCAATCGGCCATGAGGAGGCATGTGATGGAAAAGTGGCGACCATTAGTGTTGAGTTAAGGATATAGTTTTTTTTTTCAAACCATTTTCTGTACAAAAAAAAAATTTAAAGCTAGAATTTCTTTTAATAGATGATGTGCATACCTTCAAATCCATGTAAAAAAAATTTTCAAATTCTTTGAGGTGATATACTTATATTTATGTATAATTCTGTAAATATATTTAGAAGACAGTGACAACGTCTGCGTCATACTCGCTTAAAAATCATTGTGAATAACCTCACAAATAAAATTAAGCTGAACATTTTACATTCGAAAAATTCTAGGTGGAATAACTATTTGTCAACTCTCCAGAAAAACGATAAGCAGATTTGGAAACTTAAGAAAGTGCTAAACACGAACTCGTACATACCACCGCTAATTGGAACTAGTAGCTTGATCTTCGATAGTCTTGATAAAGCCCAATGGATAGCCAAGCACTTTCAGGCGCCACACAATGCAAGTGATCATCTGGGCAACTCGCTTGTAAAACAAGTCGTTGAAGACTCCATTCGTAAGATCTCCAACCTTCCAACGGAACCACTAGACACATTTCTCTGTACCCCTAGGGAAATCAATAAAAATGTGAAAAGTCTAAAAAACAACAAATCGCCGGGCCACGACAACATTGCCAATTCATTACTTAAGAATCTCCCAACAAAATGTATCGCCCTACTTAATTTTATCATAAATTCTTGTTTAAAAACTCATTATTTTACGAACTGCTGGAAACACGCTATCAGCCACCCTATAGCGAAGGCTGGGAAAATCCGAAAAATGCAACAAGTTATAGACCCATAAGCCTACTACCGGCCTTAGGAAAGTTATTTGAAAAGATCATCTCTCAAGATTAAACGATGTTGCCGGGTCGTTGAAAATAATTCCAAATATTACCAGTTTCGGGTTCGAATCCCGTCCACGACGATGGCCATGGATGTGGAGGAGGTGCGTGCTGGCAACTGCATTCTCCGCAACCTGTTTATGCCAACGAAACGTCAACTGGGCCACATGGAACAGTTGACGCGCTATGCCCCACAAGGGGTTAAGGCATTTGAGTCGTATTCTGCTACATATCAAGTATTCAGGGTGTGCAAAAAAATCAAAGATGAATTTTCATCTAAAAAGTCAATTGGTCTAGTTACTTTAGACATTGAAAAAGCGTTTGACAGGGTATGGCATGACGGGCTAATACACAAACTGCTGTCATTTGGGTTTCCAATATATTTAATTAAACTAATTAATAGTTTCCTAACCAGTCGTACTTTTGCAGTAAAAATTATCGGACAATCATACACTTAACGCTGGTGCACCCCAAGGATCGTGTCTCAGCCCCACTCTCTTCAACGTCTACATCGCTGATATCTCCAAATCCAACGACTGTGAGATGGCGCTATTTGCAGACGACATGTACATATTCATTAGCTCCGATGATCCAGACAATATCACAGCTGCCCTTGAAAAACAACTGGAATCATTATATCAGTTCTATCATAGATGGAAAATCAAAATTAATCAAGCTAAAACCAAGGCTGTGTATTTTGTCAGGAAGTGGAATAGGAATAAACTACCCAACCGCAAACTAAACTTTCTTGGTCAACGGATATTTTGGGAGAATGATATTGTTTACCTGGGGGTAAACCTAGACAAAAAAATGACCTTTAATAAACACATAGAGCTGATCCTCTCTAAAATATCTAAAGCAACCCACTCGCTATATCCTCTATTGAATAAACGCTCACAACTTTCACTAGTAAACAAAACTTTAGTTTACAAAATCGCAATCCAACCCATTATATCCTATTGTATTCCTGCTTGGGGCCAGTGTGCTAATACTCACAAAGCCAAAATTCAAGTTGCTCAAAACCATTACCATATATTAAAAATCGCATTGAAAATAATCACCCTACTGGGCTTAATACTAAAATAGTATTATTTTAATTTTTTAGAATTGTATTGAGTGGAACAGAGGCCACTATTTGGGCATGTTCCTTCGTCACTTTACAAGCTGACTACTTGACTGTACTGTGGCCAATATATAGCCAAACATCATACTCAGTAGTCGCAGTCTGATCAATTGATCGGACTGTGCTGAACTGGTCGTGTTGCCTCGCCAATAGAACTAAAGGCAACACCTGAAGAGTATAGGTCCATTGGCGACGAAACCAGTACAGTCAAGTAGTCAGCTTGTAAAGTGACGAAAGAACATGCCCAAATAGTGGCCTCTGTTCCACTCAATACAATTCGAACATATATTAAAAAGGATAATGAAAAAGCCTCGCTACTATTCAACGCGCAAACTCCATGAAAACACTAAAATTTTAATGATTTCTGAATTGGTCAACAAGAGATCCTCTAGCTTTGAAGAAAACTGCTCCACCAGTACCCACATATGTACTCATAAGATCGTTGTTTAACACTAATGAATTAATAATTTAAACTTAGTTTTAATACACAATTTCTTGCTTGAATTCAAAACCTAGACAGTAAGATAGTTGTAAGTTATTTGTAAGTTAGCTATAAGTTAGCATAGGAACTACACACAAGGTTTTTTCTAATTTTCCCTTGAATTATAAAAATAATATGCTCATGTGAACTCTCTGAATTGTAACAAACTACCAAGCAAGCTATAGTAGCAAAGACCCCATAAGTCTGTACTCTAACAAAATAAGCAACCGCCTTCGTGTAAGTATCTTTTTTCGATATTAATAAACTTGAACTTAATTTTGTAAATTATGTTTTGAAACGGAAGGGTTCCTTTCGAATGTGATTTCCTTGGCTGTTGAATAATATACTTTTATTTTTGTAATAATGGCGTTTGATTAACTAATTAGTTGAAGCCACTTTATAGTAAAAAAGTATTGTTTTAAACAAAGAAAAGTTGCTTTGTTACACAAACTGCCAAAACACTTCCGTGAAGGCGGACGATTTGAAGGAATATGTAGTGAAAAAGCTTAATTTATCGAATACAACTTTTGTTACGGTTTACCCTTTGGTAAAAAAGATAGCGATATTTCTAAATTAACTTCGATTAGTTTTTCATTTTTCATTAAAAATTCCTCAGGAACTTTCGAAACAAGTATTTTGCGCCAATTTTTGGCCAAAAGGTATTAACATATCTGCTTTTAATTTTTCAAAAAACGCGAAATGCGAAAACAAAGCCCAACCGAAAACCTAAATTTAACAAATCTATTTTCGGTTTACTATCAAAATGTAGGTGGTCTTCGTTCCAGAACGAACGACTCTTATCTTGCAGTTTCGCAAGAAGATTATCCTACGATATGTTTGACCGAAACTTGGCTTCATTCTGAAATTTCGAATGAGGAACTTTTTGTAAGTAACTATCATGTTTTTCGTCGGGATCGTTACGAAAACTCAACTAGAAGAGGGGGTGGTGTTTTGATTGCTGTCAAGACACTATTCCCATGCCATGAAGATGAGCTATTCCATAACGATGTGGAACAAATATGTATGACTTTAAATATTTCTCGCAGTGAAACAGTTTATATTATTAATAGCTATTTACCACCCCTGAGTACGATTGATACTTTTAAAAAACATGTAGAAAATTATTTTTATGTCGGAAAAACTAGTTAAAACACTTAGTCGTGTTGCTGAAGATGGCCCGAAATGCATCCAAATAAACATTTTTTGCAAATTCAAAATTCGGTGTTTTAACTAGTTTTTCCGACATAAAAATAATAATACGGAATTTGCGCATCGTTTCTCTTAAACCATAAATGTAGAAAATATTTCCAAAATTTCTGCGTCTTTTAAACAAACTGATAAATTAATCGTTGTTGGGGATTTCAATCTTGGTAACATAAGTTGGTGTTGAAATGATGGAGAAAAAAGATTTTTGACACGCGATCTACGTCTCGAGTGCGAATTTTTTCTAACAGATTGTCTTCCTGCCATGAATTTGATGCAAGTTAATCATGTTGAAAACTCCATTGGTAGAATTTTAGATCTAATTTTTGTGAGTACTAATTTAAATGCTTCCGTAAATAGAGTAGATAACCAACTTTTGCCGAATTCAGTACATCATTATGCTCTTCTTTTAGATTTTATATTTATACTCTAGATGAAATCTGAGAGTATTATAAGTTTGCCACAAAGTTTGTAACGCTAAGAAATAAGGCTCGCAGAAAAAAATGAATGATACAGAAGTTCATATTATCACTCGAATATCTCAAAACCGGATGTCCGTCTGTCCGTCTGTCCGTCTGTCCGTCTGTCCGTCTGTCCGTCTGTCCGTCCGTCCGTCCGTGACCTCTCTAGCTCGAGAACGCGTTGAGCTATGAAGTTCAAATTTTGCACACGTTATTTTTGACAAAAAATGAAGGCTAAGTTCGTGAACGGGCTAAATCGCTCCACCCCTTCTACCCCCTCCCATACAAAATGACACATTTTTGATAATTTACAATAATCAGATTTTCTCAGAAACTATAAAACATCTTGCTTTGAAATTTTGAATATATCACTTTTATGATAATTGTAATTTATGTTATAAAACTTATTGTAATCCTCACCCTCCTTCTACCCCCTCCCATACAAACTGCACTATTTCATGAAATACGTTAAGCCAATTTACTCAGTACGTATACAATTTATCGGGCTGAAATTTTGTACTTAACACTTAATTAACAATATCAGTTAGATTCAAAAAAATTAATCGATTACCCTTACTCCGTCTACCCCCTCCCATACAAAATGACACATTTTTGATAATTTACAATAATCAGATTTTCTCAGAAACTATAAAACATCTTGCTTTGAAATTTTGAATATATCACTTTTATGATAATTGTAACCTATGTTATAAAACTTATTGTAATCCTCACCCTCCTTCTACCCCCTCCCATACAAACTGCACTATTTCATGAAATACGTTAAGCCAATTTACTCATTACCTATACAATTTATCGGGCTGAAATTTTGTACTTAACACTTAATTAACAATATCAGTTAGATTCAAAAAAAGTAATCGATTACCCTTACTCCGTCTACCCCCTCCCATACAAAATGACACATTTTTGATAATTTACAATAATCAGATTTTCTCAGAAACTATAAAACATATTGCTTTGAAATTTTGAATATATCACTTTTATGATAATTGTAACCTACATTATAAAATTTATTGTAATCCTCACCCTCCTTCTACCCCCTCCCATACAAACTGCACTATTTCATGAAATACGTTAAGCCTATTTACTCAGTACGTATACGATGCATCCGAGATTGCAGCCAAAATTATTTATTGGCTTTAACCAGGTTCAAATTCATCTAGAGTATTGCATGATTGGGGCTTACCCCAATCGTAGTTCTTTTATGTTTTATGATTACATTCAAGAAGAGTTGGTTGTCACTCCTAGTAAAAATTTTGAAAAAGCCAGATATGTTGATTTGAATACTTGCTTTTCTGATATTGACTGGACTTCTATTTTCTCAAATAAAAGTATTGTTGAGTCTTACAGTATTTTCAAATCAATATTATCTGAAGCTATTGAAAAATATGTTCCTCTAAAATATTTTAATAAAAAACGAAGAAATCCTTGGGCTACCAAGGAATTAGACAAACTTAAAAATTCAAAAAATAAAGCGCATAAATTATTTAAAAATTCACAGTCTCTTGTTAACAAAGCTAACTTTTTTAGATTGAGGAAAAGTATGAATCGTTGAATAAATATCCTTATAAACAATACACTGCTCGAGCGGAGCAAAACATAAAAAATGATTGTAAAGTTTTTGGGAAATTTATAAACAGTAAACGCAAGAATACAGGCATTCCGAAGAATCTAATATTCAATGGTAATTCTTATAATGATGTTCAATCGGTATGTGATGATTTTGCAAGTTTTTTCAATTCGGTTTATGATATGCCAGGTTCGGTTCCGTCGGAATTGAATAACAATGTCAATGGGAGATTCCCGATTGCTCAAATATCTCATGAACGTCTTAGCAGTGCTCTTCAGATTTCTGAAGATGACCTGCTATGTGCTATGACTGAGCTTGATATTAGTATTCAAGCCGGACCTGATTGCATTCCTAACATTTTTCTAAAAAATTGCATGCAGTCATTATGTCGTCCTTTAACGAAGATTATATATCATATAGACAATTATGGGCCTATTGCCAAATTATCGGCTATCCCGAAGCTTTTTGAATTGATTGCTAAAAAGAAAATAGATGTTTTGATCAGCGAACTGATATCGCCATGTCAACATGGCTTCCTTAAAGGTAGATCAACTACAACAAATTTAGTTTCCTTTACTAAATTTGTTGCTGATTCTATGGGAGAGGGAATGCAGGTTGATGTGGTGTATACCGATTTTTACGAAGATTATATATCATATAGACAATTATGGGCCTATTGCCAAATTATCGGCTATCCCGAAGCTTTTTGAATTGATTGCTAAAAAGAAAATAGATGTTTTGATCAGCGAACTGATATCGCCATGTCAACATGGCTTCCTTAAAGGTAGATCAACTACAACAAATTTAGTTTCCTTTACTAAATTTGTTGCTGATTCTATGGGAGAGGGAATGCAGGTTGATGTGGTGTATACCGATTTTTCGAAGGCTTTCGATAAAGTTGATCACAACATATTACTTCGTAAATTAGAAAATTTGGGTATACAGTCGACTTTTCTTAGCTGGGTGAGGTCCTACTTAACTGATAGGACTCAGTTTGTGAAGTTGCGTATAGCGCTCTATGATAAGATGTACATCGGGAGTACCACAAGGAAGTCATTTAGGGCCGATATTCTTTTTAGTCTTTGTAAATGATATCATCCAAAATTTTGAATACGTGCGGGTGTGGCAGTTCGCGGATGATATGAAAATTGTTATGAAAATTGGCAACGTAAGCGACTGTCTCAAAATGCAATGCGATTAAGAGAAATTGCAAGATTGGTGCCGCGATAATAATTTAGATTTAAATGTTAGTAAATGTAAAGTTTTGAGCGCGTTTAGATAAAAAAATCCTCTCTTTTATGACTACTCCATAGCAGGTAGTATTCTTGAAAGAGTGTCTGAGATATCCGACCTTGGTGTAATTTTTGATCAGAAGCTTTCATTTCGACCACATGTTCATTACATTTTGTCAAAAGCGAATAGCATGTTAGGGTTTGTTAAACGTAACGCGCGTGAATTTAATGATCATTATACTTTGAAGATTCTATATTCTTCATTTGTTCGTTCGATTCTTGAGTATTGCTCAATTGTGTGGAATCCTTTCTACAAGGTGGCGCAAAAGAAACGAAGGGGTTTGAATAGTCCGTAATTCCTTTATTTTTGAATGAATCGAATTTCTTTTCTTTTTGTAGTACACTTCATAAATGGGGAATTTTGTTAATTTAAACGTGAAAAATAACATCGCGTAATTGGTGCCCATTTCCAGCTTCGCAAATTGCGCTCTTTCTAAACGTTTTCATTATTTTTTCAAGATTTCTGGAGCTATCGCTCGAATTTCTTCTCGAATATTATTGTTTAGTTGGGGTATGGTCTGTGCCTTATTCGTATGCTATACACATACTCCAGACCATACTCCAACTAAAAAATAATATTCGAGAAGAAATTTTAGCGATACCTCCTGAAATCTTGAAAAAATTCATTGAAAATATTTTAGAAAGAGCGCGACTATGCAAAGCTGAGGATGGGCACCACCTACGCAATTTTTTTCACGTTTAAATTAACAAAATTCCCCATTTATGAAGTATACTAAGAAAAAAAAGAAATTCGATTGATTCAAAAATAAAGGAACTATAGACTATTCAAACCCCTTCGTTTCTTTTGCGCCACCCTGTATAATGTTCATGTCGAACGTATAGAGAGAATCCAACATAATTTTACTCGTTTCGCTTTTTACCAAATTGGCTGGCGTTTCTAGCCTGAATATGGTACTCGTTGTTCCTTATTGGGTTTACAAACGTTAGCTTATATATTAGAAGGACTTTCCTGAACGCAATATTTATAAGAGACTTGCTTTGCTCTCACGTTTTGTGTGAAGATATTAAAAATTACTTTGTAGTTAGAGATATCTCATACGATTTGCGACGTAACAATCTTTTTATTCAGCCTTATCATAGAGTGAATTATGGTCTTAATGAACCGATTACGCGATCTATTATCCTATATAACAGCTTAAAGGATATAGTTGATTTTCACTCAATTAACAAACTTAGTTTTAAAAGAGAATATTTTAATAAATTTTCATTCTAATTTAACAATCTGCTAGGGCTCGCACTCGATGGATTGATTAGTCACTTCCGTTGAGTAAGTAAAGTGATGCAGAGAAGCCCAGTCCCGGGATGAAAGCTTCTGTGATGCACAATAGCCTATTATATAAAAAAAACACGTTAGCACTCTACGGTTAATGTCGAATCTTCAATTCTTCTTAAATAATTATAATAATTTTGTATTCGTAATTATTTGGTCAAATGCTAAGTTAAGATACATACGTGACCTAATTTACGTATGTACGTGTTGTTAATTTGCGAAATTTATAAAATTCTCTCTCTCTCTCTCTCATAGCTACTTTCCAGCAGTTACAAGACGTGCAAAAACCTTATTAGCCATTTATGAAGATTCCCGCACCAATTTACACTAAACCATTGTGCAATGCACTTAACTAGGTAATTTTAGGTTCCGAACTCTGTTGTTAATGTGATAATTATGCAAATTTAGATCATACAGTTGAGCAAGTGTGTACGTATGCCCAATTTTTCATAGGGGTCAGACTCCGTGCACCGTGCAGGGATATTGTGCCGAGTAGGATTTCTTCCTGCTGCGGATGCATTCAATCTGAAACGGGAAGCCGAAGATAAAGATAATATGCCGTGCATTACGAAATCGGTTGGGGATTATAACAGGCGACAAATTTATTGCGATTGTTCGTGGTAGTTTTTTGGCATTGCTCCGGAATATGTAATTAGATTTATTTATTTATTACGTCCCGGCCACCAGATACAAATGGTAAATGGGAGGTGTTCGTGATAATTTCGGGAACAATGGTTTCCGGGCGATTTAGAAAAGAAAGTCGATGACAACGCTAGGGACCTGTGCGTGCTTTTGATGAATAGTTAAAAATTGTCTGATTTTGAAGTTGCGCATTGTTTTTAATTAATTGCAGCAGAATGTTGAGAGATGATGTAGAAAGGATGGACCGCATGTACAATTAACCGACGTTAAAAATGGATGAATTTCCTTTTGAAAATCCGCTGAGTTTTTCCCCAAATGCTCAAATGAACACAAAAAATCTCGCTTATGTATTCTTACATATGTGCCGAAAATAAACTTTCAACACTACTAATCATTCAGTAATACAACACAATACACAATAATTATGACTGAAATCCAGACTTCTCCGTTTCATTTAGCATCATATCTGAGTACCCACTTTCTATTGATTTTCGAAACTTTGGGATCATAATGTCCACAAACATTATGCCCGCATACCCATACTCTTATCCTTTCAAATCATCTTAAACTGGCTCATTTCAACAATAAATCCCTTGTGCTTATTTGGATCAAATCGTCCAAACAACGGAGCTACGATAAGCATGTCACATTTAATTATTTATAAATTGCCATTGAAAGTGGATAAACACTTGAAATCCGTTTGTCAGCATCCATCATTCTGTCCGCTCATTCATAACTGGGATGATGATGGCTGGCAAACATAAATACATAAATGAGCTGACAATTTTCTTTTTCTTTACACTCGTCGCAATACAAACACAATAAAAAGGCACATTAGCTCGTAACAACCAGCCAATAAAATTAACCAAAAGTAGTACTTGGCATTGGTAGTAATAATCTTAAGTTTTCCTCGTCTTTTTCTTCACAGTGCCCGGCATATGTAATATGTACGTACGATTTCGTTCAGAGTCAGAGGAAGTGTCAATTGGCCAAGGCCCTAAAGTGGTCATTTTGTCAAATCGTCCAAGTATTTGGGCGGTGGTACTCGAAGTAATTGCAGTCAATCCTTAACGACATATTCGTGTCTGTATTGGGTAAAATTTGTTGACCAAGTGGCCAAGTTGTCAATCTCTTTTTGTCGGAGTTGCCGTTGAAAGATATATTTAGTTTCATTTAATTCAATTTTAATATATACTTACATCTGTTAGGTTAGGTTAGAATAAAATGGCTGCCTTGAGACACACAGCGCAAGGTTTTCAAGGCCTCAGCAAAGTTTAATTTGGAGGCCCACCGTCTTTGAATTACAATTTCTACTTGTCAAGTGGCGATGGAAAATTATACACTCCCTCTTAACCTGACTCCACGGGACAATACCTCAGCCCGAATATACGGATGTACTAGTACTTTGCCTTAACCCCTAGTGGGGCATAGCGCGCCATCGTACATTTGGCCTGGTTGATACGACGAGCGATGTCCTGCTCCGTACCACCATTTTCAGCAACAATGCTAGCCAGGTAGACGAAGTTGTCCACCTTCTCCACAGGCTGCCCATTAATATTGATGGCAATAGGTGTCGGATTTCTTTTTCGCAATGGCGGGTTAAGAACCTTGGTCTTGTTGGTATTGATCTTTAGCCCAACCTTGCTTGCCTCCCGCTCGAGATCTAACGCCACTGCGCCTGCGGACAGTTCCATAATTTTGTGGGAGAGTAGGCATATGTCGTCAGAGTAGTCAAGTTGTTGTAGATAAGATGTCAAAGTCTATTGAATTACTCTGTCGAGTCCGGATAGTGCTGCATGCAACATATCGCCGATCACAATGAGGAAGAGGATGCACCCCTGCCGAACTCCACTGCGAATCTCAAAGTCCCTCGACACCTTACCTTTATACAGAATGCAACATTTCGCGCCGTCATAGGTTGCCTTAATACGAGTAATAGCCACAAGCTTCCGCCCATACAGAATCCCGGTTCATACTATCCAAAGCCTTTTCGAAATCGATGAATAGCAAGTGAAGCGGATAATCGTATTCAGCGCATTGCTCGATGATGGTTCGCAAGGTGTTAATGTGATCGGCAATCCTTCCAGCAATATGATTGAAAACTTCAGCCAATTGATCACGTTACTAGTTTTACCTGTGTGCTTTTGTGAAACCAGAGGTTACATCAGGAACAAAGCAGGACGTGGATCAAAAGAGAAAAAAAAAGTCTTCATGCTTCACGAATTCATAAAACCGATTCGCAGAAGGCTCATAAATACGAATCATTTCCGAATCTAAAGAAGCGGATCGTAATCATTTCATAAATACGATTCATATCCGGTTCGGAAATATGATTCATTTGCCGTGACGATTTCAGTCAGCTCAATGAATCAGAAACGAATCATTTCTGAATTCGGAAATGAATCGGAGTTCATGAAAGATGTTTCGATTACGAATCATTTGGTTTGTTGGGTTTGCTTTCAAAACGAATTTTCGCTTCAGGGCTTCAGCCAAACTCAACGCGCTGGTACCAAACCAAGTCAGGTAATCCGATATCAGAAGCTAAAGCGTCGTTCGAAGTGTTACCTATAAGTAGTTTGATTTTGGATTATTCTAGGAAATGCTTAGAAATTGTTTATAAAAATGGCAGCGAAGGCGAAAATATCTTACTGGGTGGAGTTCTTTGCACTACGCGTAAATATTTGATTTTGGCTAATGAAAGGAACGGTTCGAAACCACCACTAAACCACGTTACTATTTACGCGCGTGCAACTCCCCACATTCCTTTGAAAGGCGCATGGTTCGGTGATAATTTCGAACCATTTGAGTGGTGACCTTAAGAAGTACGTCCATCCTTTTACATGCCTCTTGACTAGGGTTACCAGATTGGACGATTCAAAAAGAGGACATTTTTCAGTAAAATTATATTTTTGTTTTATAACTAGAAAATCAATTAAACAATCCTTTATAGAAACAGCTGCTTCGCTAAGTAATACTTAACAGGTTTTCCGTGGGCCATCCGGTGAAGTTAGAGGGTTTAGGTTGGTATGATTAAAACCCTAAGCCATCGCGGCCGGGAGTACCTTTTGGGAATACTGCGGGTAACGTTTTCGTTGTCATCGGTGGCGTTTGGCCCGAATACTCCACTACGGACGACTCATAATGTTGACCAAAATACTCGGGTAGGCATTTTTATAATGCAGTCTCGGCAAGTAGTAAATGAAGAAATATCACAAGTTTCTCATGTGGCTGCTGCTGAGTGGTGCCCCTTGTAATTTCAAAATTCTTAAATTTAATATGCTACACCATTGATGTTTGTTATTCTGGAAAAGAGTCCTATCGAGGGTCGTTCGATAAGTCATTAGAAAATTCGGGAGATGGTCCTCGTAGCATCGAAAATGGTATGTTTTTAGTAAGCATCATTGACAGTTATGAAAGTCTCCGTTAAATCCATCTCATGGTTCCATTTTTATTATTTTATTATCGATTGAAGCAAGACTCTTTTTTTATTTATTTAGAAAAATGGATAAAAGTGAGTTTTGAGCGGTGCTTAAACACTTATATTTAAAAGGCTTAACACCGAAAGAAAAGCTGAGTTCGATGAAGTTCATTGCATATCTGCACCTGTGTTCGCATCTGTTTATAATTGGGTAAATGAGTTTAATCGTAGCCGTATATTCACAAAAGATGAACGCCGTTCGGGACGTCCAGTGGTAGTGACTACTCCCGAAATGGGAATAGTCAGAACAGTGGTTTTCTAAACGGGCTCCGAAGAAGGTGAAGACAGCGAAATTGGCCAGCAAGGTGATGGCCACGGTTTTTTTTTGCGATTTACGCGGAATAAGCTGCACCGATTACTTGGAAAAAATAAAAACAATAACTATACAGTATTTTGCGTCGCTATAGCACCGGTTGAGAGCGAAATCAATAAAAAAACGTACTCTTTTGGAAAAGATCCTCTTCTTTCCAGACAATGCACACCTGTGCTGTTTCGATGGCCAAAATCATGGAATTAAAATTCGAATTAATAAAATATCCACCTTATTTACTGGATTTCGCCCCTAGTGGAACTTAAAAATGGCTCGCTTGACAACGGTTCACGTCGAACGCGGAGGTCATCGCCCAAACAGATGCCTATTTTGAGGACCTTCCGAAATTTTACTTTTTGGATGGCTTGAAAAAGTTGGGGAAACGCTTGGAAAAATGTACAGAGCTACAAAGGGATTATGTTGAAAAACAAAAAAATAATCTACCTAAAACAATTTGTTTTTCTATTTTTTCTGTTTTAAGAAATTATTGAACGACCCTGGTATCTACACAGAGAGCTAGGCAATTATTAGGACGCTCTAATCGTAGAAACTCTCTTCAAGATTAGCGAAATACTGTCATGAACTCCTTCAGAATCTAGCGACCATTAAAAAAGTCTTCTTCCTTTTAGGTCGCCACGTCATCGTGGCAATGAGCAATGAGGGAAATGAAGCTGCTTGTGAATCCACAAACATACGGAGTTCATCCAAGCACTCTATCGATCTACAATTTTACAGTGAGCAATATCTTCATCCAGGATAATGTTAATACGGGAAAAGTCGCCGGGGACAATCAAAGAAGCTGATGGAATTTTTATATTACGCTTATACTATACGCAGATTACTTCATCTGCACCAGCTGACTTAGTCTAAAACTGTCAAATATGTACATGCAATTTTAAACTCACCACACCCAGACGAAGGCGCAGATGAAGCAATCTGGCTGTAGTGTATAACGTAGTGTTAACTAGAAAAACAATAGGCGCGTTTTTTGTTCAACAGTCCAGATTAAGAGCAGGACAACAATCGCACGCATTATACTAGTAATCTGCTCTGTATAGAACAATTTTATTAGTGTAACGCGTGCAATTTTGGATCTGGACTGTTGAAAAAAACGCCTCTTGACTAACAGGACGGGATGTCGTCTTTCTATGTTAGGATTTGAGACTAGAAAACATAGGAATACGTTTCTCGGGCAGGGAATCACAAACACTATAAACATCAAGAAACTCATGCTGAAGACTTACTACTCAGTTGCCCTAGCCCCTGTTCCATGTGGCTCAGCTAACATTTCGTTGGCATAAACTAGTTTCGGAGAATGCAGTTGTCAGCATGCACTTCCTGCTCCCCAATTTAGTCGTCTACCTAGGACGAGTCGGGAGATACTGTGGCTATTATTACGCCCCGCACCACAGCGGGAAGACAATACAAACACCCATGGCCACGAACATCGTCGTGAACGGAATTGGAACCCGAAACGCCGGACATGAGACGGATGTCTCTACGCACTTAACTCCCGGTCGCCCAAGGACTTACCAGCCTTCGTCAGAATGGCAGATGGTTAAAAAACATGTTTGGTTGAATAGAATTAACTCGATAATTTCAATGTTTATTACATTTAAAGGTAGACGGCCATGGCCCGACGTCGGGCTGTCGCGCCACGATGATGATTACTTTCAAAGAATAGAGAGATATGTTCGCAGATTTTCATCTGAACGATAAAGATTAATCCATTCACAAGAAACTTAAAATTTGGTGGAATTACACAAGCTCTGACATCCTTTTTGCTTTATGCCGGAGTTGTGACCAAAGCTATATTATATTAGCTACTAGTTAATTTATCTTGCTGTATTTTATTCCTACTGTATTCCAATGTAACAAGTAATAAAAGATTTATGAAACATCATGAAAAAGAGGACAAATCGTTATATTTTGGAAAAAAAAAGAAAGGGGACATGGTTTATTCACTAGAAAGAGGACATGTCCTCTTAAAAGAGGACGTCTGGTAACCCTACTCTTGACGACTCATTGTATACGGGGCCTTGCACAAGGGCAAGGTTTTAGGGGTTCACACCCGTCTATGAGCTTCAGAAAGTTTTGATTGGAATTTATCTTCAGCGACTCATTCTGAACAAATCTGTGTCGTAGCTACTAAGTTGCGCAAAAAGAGCAGAGCATTGCATTTTGTGCTGTCTAAGTCCCTGATGATGTGTCGGTGAGTCGTCCCAGGCTTTGGCATAGGTTGAAGCCCATCATTTTACCACCGAATTCAAAAGCAACATCGAAACCAACATGCTTTCGGACTAATTGGTAGAAAAACCTTGCTCTAATCATTGAATGACAGCAATAATCTGGAGCAAAGAGAACTAACTGGGAGGTTAAACCTCTTACCACCAAGTGGTTCACGGATGGTTTGAAGGCAGAAGAAGGAACTGGTAAAGCGATTTTGGGTCGAGCTTCTGCAAATAACATACATACATAAGTGCTCTTTTCAGGGGTGAGTTTCACGCCACTGAAGTAAATGCGTAACTTTATCTGGAAGCCGGGTACCATAACAAAAATATAGCGATCTTCGCAGATTGCTAGGCAGTTATAATAGTTGTATTGAAACGACCGGTCACATAAAATCTCTCTGTATCTTGGTATACTCGTATCATCGATGCAGCGCCGTGCGAAGGGAGGGGCGAAGGGGGCGACAGCCCCGGGCGCCATTAGCAGGGGGCGCCGAAAACAAGTTTGCAATTTGGGAATTTCCATAGCGTATTTCAAAAAGGATATTTGTACAAATTTATACAATGGCTGCGAGAATGACATCCGACACCTCGTCATAACGCCCTTTTTTGAATCCACATGCAATCTTGCACCACTTCTTCCTGTTTTCAAAATAAAAGATAATTCCGCATTTTTTTAGAAAAGCACGCACATTTTATGAGCGCACATGCGAGTGCGTGTGTGTTTCACCGAATATACATATGCTCAAAAAAGTGTACAAATATTTTGTGGCTTCTTAAAAAAATAACTGACGCAACAGTCCAATGTTGAACCAAGGCCTCGAAATGAGCTAGAATCATCTCATGAACTAGATCGAGACTGTGTGTTTTTCTTTGTGTAGAGGTGTGATCAGCAACACGCTCAACCGAGTCATTTACCTCAAATGGATACTCATTCAACTGCTGAGTGGGCTCATAATCCGACATGAAAATTCCCTTTTATCAAAAAAAAACTACCTGGGCCCTATCATTTAATTCGATTCAAATCGAGTTGCTTTCGAACGGACGAAAATGCCAACATTAAAAACAATTTCCCAATCTCAAAAATCATCAAAAATTTGCTTCTAATGAACAATTTTGTATCGAACACTCGATGGTTATTGAAATAGAGAAACTAGTTTTCGAGTTAGATAGATAGATAAAAGAGGTGGGCTGTGGGTCGTATTGGTAGAACAAGCAATGCGACCATGAGGTCTATTGTGCTATTGACCTTTCTATCGAGAAACTAGGCTAAATCATAAGATTCAGCCGACACTTCTCGATAAATTGACTGATCTGGCAAGGTTTTATTGAAGAAATATCATCGACCAAGGGAAATGTTACGCCGAAGCATTCGATACGTCTTTGAGCAAGATCTTCACAGTCGCAAAGGATGTGCAAAAGCGGTAGCTTGCGTCTGATACAATATGCAAGGTTTTAAGGTGACCCATCAGACGCTAGAGTCCCGTTAAAATTAAACAAATTATTTTGACCCTGTTCTTGCTCAACCGCAGCAATTCCAAGCTACGAACGCCTGAGTGGCCGGAAATAAACAGTTTGGCCTGTCTTAGGCCTGGGAGGGCCTTTAATTGGGATGAAGCACGTGTCTTCTCCCAGTCTCTTATGTGGTTTCTGCAATAGCAGAATGACATCCCGAAAAACGATTCTGGGCCGTAGATGGGGACGGCGGAGGCTCGGTTTGCTAGCCTATCTGCCAGCTCATTGCTTTTGATACCCGAATGATCAGGGACCCAATAAAATCTGAGTTTGTTCATTGAACCCACATTATGGAGGACTTCTTGACAAGTCAGTACCAGCTTAGAATTGATAGTGAAATTAGCGCTTTGATAGCTGCCTGACTGTCGGTGAATGTTGCTATGTCCCTGTTTAAATAGCCGGCGGTTTAGCATAGTCTAACACAAACTTTGATGGCGTATATTTCCGCTTGGAACACGGACGGCGTTTTACCCAATGCAATGTAGGCTCTGTGCACTTTCGACGGAATCGAAGGAGGTATGGTAGTTTTGCAGAGATGCTGTATATTTTATTCCTCGATTTATATATGGGCGCCATATTAAATCTTCGCCCCGGGCGTTTTCTTCGCACGTATCTGCATCGATGCATTCGAAATATAATAATATAATAATCCTAAATGGTATAAATGTACGGATAGAATATCTAATCCGAAAGAATTGTCCTTATTCTGGAAACACACAAAACGATTTTTGTCCAACTCGCTCATTAAACTCCAAAAGCTTGGAATAGAACGCAATGAAACGCGGCTATTATGTTTGAATAGTTTAACGTCTTATGTGCAAGCTATGTAAGGAGCACCCCTACAAAGGATCTACTAGCCTTCATTAGGCTGGTTGAGGGTCTTTTGGATTAATTTAGGCTATGGCACAATAGATCTCATGGTCGCAGTGCCCACCCTTGGGTATCTTAGCCTGTCCTTGTTATTATTATTTATGTGCAAGCTTACTGTCGATTATTACAATTCGTCGAAAAATGACTTAATTGTGATGTTACATATTACAGAATGGAAATGAAATCCTTCCAGTAGAAATTAAAGTTTTGGTAAAGGTATAAATTCTCGTATTATCTTATTTAGTAGTTCATTAATCTTGAGTTTGACTTGCTATTGTTTATCTTGAGTTCGACTTGAAGCCCAGCTGTTGTTTAACTTGAATCCGACTTGTTATTGTTTATCTTAAGTTTAATTGTAGGGATGTGAAAATAATTTCAAAGTATCATGAGTTATTATCGATACTTTACGTTATGACATGGTACATAACAACTCATCACACTCGTTTAAACTTGACCGGGTGACAATTTTGCGAGCCTAGTTGAAAATATGTATTCTAGGCGCGTTCTTTTGGGTATCTACCGAGCGTATGGTAGGGTAGCGTAGCGAACACACTTAACACAAACAACAAGTCGCTTGTAGTTTGTGTAATGCGTATTTGTAACCCTACACCACACTCCATAGATACGCAAAGGAACGCGCCTTCTGTACACCACATTTGTAATTGGCTTGTTTCCGCTTCTGATAGCCGGGTAAAGATCGTGACAACTGGCGTGACGGACAAATTTTCAGGATTACCCCCAGCCATAAGACATATCCATGTCAAAATTGATGAGCACTTAATAGACAATTGTCCGAATTTCCCAAACAAACAAACATCTTTGCCAACTGTTCTGCGTTTGTCTTCCGGTTGCTTTCCTGCTTCTGATAAACTGCTTATAAACTTGTTAATGAGCTTATTAACTCCTTTGGCAAAAAGGATTAATATTCTACAAGAGTGATCACTCCATTTCATAGAACTTTCGCCTCTGCCAGTAGATTTGTATGTATTGACCAATAGTACAGAACAGACTACACAAGAAAGCTCACTCCATACAACTTTAGCCCCCGCAGGTAGATTTGTATCTATTAATTGTTTTGTGTATCTATACTGTGTAGTCTACACTATTTTTCAATACATACAAATCTACTGGCAGAGGGGAAAGTTATATGGAGTGATCACTCTTGTAGAATATTAATCCTCTTTGCCTTTGGTTTGATCATTCAAAATTTAATATTCAAGTCAACCATGTTGTCAACCCTCACCAATCACATTCTGCTTCTGATTTAACCATTCATCCAAGACACTTTTGGCAGCTTGGTATCTACAAGAAATATCCAATCCGTGAACATAAGTGGTTATAAAGGCCTAAGTGATACGCTCGTAAAACGTTCAGACAAATAAACAAACAAATGAAATGAAGACACTGGAGTTTGTGTCTAGAAATAAGCCGAATGAAATTGCGACCCATAAACAGACAATTAAATCAACTCACACATCATGCACACTCATCAGTAATACCATCCATTACGACGGGAAGTGAAATTCGTTGGACACTTCAGTTAAGATACGCCCTAGCCTATGTTCAGATATAACTCAGAAAAGACTGGGATAATCAAATGTTCATAAAGTTATAAGTTTATTTGACAAGACTCAATGATGCAAAGTAATTAATCTTAATTTATTTCCATTTTCATTCATACGAGTATTATTGTGTATTCGTACTACGTTGAAACAACACAAAAGGGTTTGTTTTTTCATCAAATGATTGCTTAGAATGCTTTAAAAATTTCCCATAGAGAAAATATAGGAAGGATTTAGAATATGTTCCTGCAAAGTAAAACGTCCAAATTGAATTTCACTATATAAAGTTAGCCTTTACAAACTTATCAAGCCAATAACTGGCAAATCTTTTACAGCTGAACATCCCGTGAAAGATAAAGACGGGTCTCTTGGTCACTGATGAAGACCAACTGCGACGGTGGAGAGAGCACTTCATTGAGGTCCTCAACAACACCTTTGGACATTCGAACTCATCTTCACTAGAAGCAGAAAATATTCCGCAAATAGCCAGAGTTGATACCATTCCACCATCTAAACAGGAATTAACTGTGGCTATTAAATCGATGGAAGCGGGCAAAGCCCCGGGGATAGATGGAATTCCGGTGGAGCTCTTTAAGGCGGATATCAACGCTACTGCGGATATTCTTCTACCCCTTATCCAAGAGTGTTGGGAAACCGAAACTCTCCCTAAAGAATGGAAGAAGGGCGTCATTATTAAGATCCCGAAAAAAGGTAACCTGAAGGATTGTAATAATCGGCGTGGAATTTGCCTCCTCCCCGCAGTCTCCAAACTGATGGCAAAAATAGTCTTAAGCCAGATCAAGCAAACAATTGACCGCACATTGAACGATGAACAGGCTGGTTTTCGCGAGGGCTTTTCATGTAGCGACCACATCAACACCCTCCGAATTATTTATTATTGAACAATCCGCAGAGTGGAGATCCCCCTTACATCTCATGTTCATCGATTTCGAGAAGGCGTTTGACAGCGTTGACCGGGAATACATCTGGAAGGCTTTACATAGGAGAGGTATACCAGATAAAATCATATCCATCATCAAGGAGTCCTATAGCGGAGCCCAATGTCACGTCTTACACAAGGGTAAGCTTTCAGATCCCTTCGAGGTACATAGCGGAGTGAGACAAGGCTGCATTTTGTCACCTATATTGTTTTTGATTGCCATTAACGACGTACTCTGCAGTGCGCTTCGTGAACACCAGAGCAAAGGTATCAGATGGAACCTGTTTGAATACCTTCAACACCTGGATTACGTTGACGATATTTGTCTTCTCTCAAATATATCGGATCATATAGTTCAAATGACGGATGCCCTGCACCGCGAAAGTGGCAATGCGGGGCTTAAAATCTATACTGCCAAAACTAAGTACTTGAGCTTGGATCCAGGAAGACTGAGCGAAATTTGTGTTTCGGGGCAGACGGTGGAAAAAGTGGACAATTTTCACTACCTCGGAAGCGTAGTTACAGCAGATGGTGGAGCGGATGCTGATGTTCAGTCTCGCATCAATAAGGCTCGGGCAGCTTTTTTCAGTTGAACTCCTTTCTGGCAAAACAACAACATCTCCAGACGTACCAAACTCAGGATCTTCGAAACCAATATAAAATCTGTGCTTCTTTATGGCTGTTCAATTTGGAAGGTGACCAGGAAGATAACAAGATTGAAAACTTTCGTGAACCAGTGTCTACGGCGCATCCTGCACATACGCTGGCCGGAGGTCATTTCTAACGACGATCTCCTGTACATTACTGGCCAGGACAGGATAGGCACCTCTATAAAAAGGCGAAAGTGGCAATGGTTAGGTCACACACTTCGAAAGGGGCCGGAAAACATTGCAAAACAGGCCCTCGATTGGAACCCACAGGGAACCGATGCAAGTCGCTGCGTTGGACGACCTAGAAACACCTGGAGAAGATCAGTTGAGGACGAGGGTAAGTCATTAGGCAAATCGTGGGGAGAGTTGAAGACGATGGCGGCAAACAGGACGAGGTGGAAAGTCGGCGTGGTTAATGCCCTATGCCCCACAAGGGGTTGACAGGATCTAGAGAGAGATATAAAGTTAGCGAAACAACAAACGGTGAAAAGGGTTACCATATAGAATAAGAGTAAGTCAATAATTTGCCGCTAATTTATCGCTAATTAGTTGTGGATAAATCAATTTTGTCGTTGTTCATTAAAAAAACAGATCGAAGCTTCGCTTCGGCCTGGAATCCTAAGCGTATATTTGCTAGACTTGTACAGACCTAGTGGTGATACCAAAAGTAGCAATTGGCAACGACCGTATGCATTAAAAGTGAGTTTCCAATATGCCCAGTTTATAGGGGAGGTTGGCGATCATTCAGAAGGATCTTGACCATTCTCAAAATCGACTAACTAACACACACTACAAATATTTGTCGAATTTTTCAAGTCGCTTGCTTCATTTTATTGAAAGTTGTCGCTTATTTGAAGTCTCACAAGTAGGGGAGGTAGAGGTTTCCTTTGTCGGATCTTGTGCGTAGCACCATTACATTAGGCGCGAATCTTGGACACAACAAAATAAAGTTTTAACGAAACACTTTGTTTTAAAGTATGTGTTTTTTTATAATTTTTTCATGTCGAAATCAATATTACCTTGCTGAGCGGACAAAAACCTGACCGAGTTTAGCCCGCGGGTTAGAGTTTGCCGACCCCTGGTCTAGAGTAGAACATTGACTGGTCGAGGGCATGATATATCATTTTGTAGGAAATTTTATGCTCTGTGATTTGGCGTTGGAACATTTTTCTTAAACAAAAAAAATTAAAAAAGGACCTTCGACCTCCACTCCCTTAGACTTACGGACCCTCTATCGTCGGAGACTTTTGAGCACATATGCAGGGAACTGTCCCTGTTCCCAACAATTTTGTCAAATTTTGTCAGAAGTGCACGCTTTTTTTTTCTAATCAATCTTTTTCGAACTTCCTAGCCTGAACTATACTAATCACCGAGCTCGTTGGTGTTTGTGGCTTAAATACAACTTTATTTCGTCGGTAAGAGAGTACTTTCGCTCCTTTGTGTCACACATGTATATTGGCTCTATGAAGAATAATAACACTCGTAAAATGTGCAGTGACGTAGCCAGGATTTTGTGTCGGGGGGGGGGGGGGGGGGGGGGGGGTCCACTCATTGGATACCGAAAATATTTTTCTAATAAAAAAAGCTAAAAACATCAGCTGAAATACGCCTATTAAAATTGCCTAGATTCATAATATTAAATCAAATAAATTTCTAATGAAAAAAGATACAAAGTATCTACACTGCATGCAGATACATCGGAACATGGATATGTCTATGACTATCGACTGCGTGGAACCTGTTGTGTTGAAGATATCGACGTAAGTTTTATAAAGATCCCAGTATAGTTATACTGGATGAAATCATTCGAAAAAACACGTCCCACGCTTTCGGTAGGCATAAGACATATCCATGTACCGATGTATCTGGTGGCAGTGTAGATACTCGTCAGAAATTCTGCTTTGCTTTGTCCTGTCCGCTCGGGCTCCTTTCTCTCGAGAGATCGTTTCGTTTTCGTTTGCATCGCGTGTGTGCAATATTCACCCCTCTCGTGCACCCTGTTCCATCTACCCGTTTGGTACAGTTTGCAGACTGCAGCCTATCGAATTTTCTCTGAGTAAGTTTCTGCTAATCGCAATCACGCTTCCCACCATCTTTTCCCAATCGGACGTGTATTGTGTTTGTGTATCTATTGCAAAATGGCTCCCACGTTATCCGCCTCATCCCGCCCCTTTAATCAACAGTCCGGGTCCGGCAGACACAATCCGTTTCTCAAGTAACGCGACTCTATGCGATTGTGTCCAGCAAACAGAAAGGGAAACTAACAAAAGTAAACAAAACATTCGAACACACGCACAAAGAGAATGCACAAGAAAAATTTTGGAATTTTTGTAGAAGGGGGGGGGGGGGGTGGGGGGCATTTGATCTTCTGCAGACCTCTGAATGTATGTACATCATGTCACGATGAGCTGCCCGGAACTATAACATCCTGAGACGAATATTTCTCTATTTCGGGGCTTGGGAGATTTAAACTCGCGCAGTACGAATCCGCCATTTTGTTTTATGATATGTTTATTGCACGTGTGGTGGGGGCCCACATTGTGGGCCAGTCAGACCTCAAATCGCCGCCAGTGCAAATGCACAACCACAGTTGCTGGATCACCCGATTTGGATAGAATGAACTTCATCCGCGATGGCTCTCGCTCTCTATCTTCGGGGGGCGGGAACTATGTAATGTACACTCTCTCAAATTGCGTCTGCGCATGTCCAAATGTTAGTCGAACTGACTACTTGCTACTTTTTCTTGGACCCTAGTGATTCAGATAGTACAACACAGGCTATTTTATGAAATGACGAATGGGAATTGGCGGAAATTGAAAGTCATTGAAAGTCCTTGGACGTCCTTCTTCTTCCTTGCCATTTCATACCACTCTGCGGCTTCGCGTTGCTCTGCCCGTGGTGTTGGCACTTCGCCCGTTCTGGCGGTATAATCTCAGCTTCCTTCTGCAGGCAGCTCGGTCTTGGATCGTTTCATCGCCGAGATTTATGCGTTGTTGTTTCTTCATTTGATCGATCCACGTGTGTTTCCGTCTGCCTCGGGGTTTGGGTCCAGCAAATGGAACGTTCATTGATATTGCCTTCATAGCTGGGTTCTCAGGTGGACGCCTTAGAACATGGCAATACCAATCCATACGACGATCTTCGAGCTTTTCAGTGATCGGTTGCTCGACAAACAAGCTGCCTCGGATGTAGGTACTTTTGATGCGATCCTTTTTGGTCACACCGGCTGACATCCGTAGCATTTTCATTTCGGTCGCAGTCATTTTACTCTCGTATGGACGTCCTTGACCTAAATAATGAGTAAAAATGGAATTTCATTCATTGTGACCTCAGATTGGGCTATGCATGTGCATGTCGGGAGTGCACAATTTGTTTAATGAAATGGTGAGAATGAGAATGATATGAATGAATGAGAGCAGGAGGTCCGCTGCCCTGAGCGAATCGCATACATTCAGAGACCATAAATTGCGTGTGAGCATATCGAGCGAGGAGAGCAGACGACTTCTTGCGACGTGTTCTGGGGGCCTAGTCAAGTTAGGTAGTACGGAGCGTACTCTATATTTTTGAGGATTTTGAATGTATGGTATGGTGTGTATGCAGGAGTTTTGATTATGGCGTCGCGTTGACTGAGAGCGTAGGACAGAGAGCGCCTGTTCACCCGTACACTATGTTATTTCTTGCCGTCCACAACGTCAACCTTCATCGCTATCAAATCCACATCCCAACATGTACTCACAGGATCCCCGCAAGCGCGCCGCCCGCGCGGATCTACAAGCAACAGCCATGCGCAATGACCACTTCACTCAAACGACATGCACAACCAGAAAAGAAAAATTTTCAATGGGCTTGTTTCCTCTTCTGACCCCCGAGTAGATAAGCAGACATTTCGTGTGACGGACAGATTTTTAGGATGACCCCCAGCTATAAGACATATCCATGTTAAAAAAATCTTTTTGGATGTTATAATAATCATATTTTATGTATATATATTATACATATATCACATTTAATATATGTATTAGGCTTCATTGATGCCAACGCTATATATATGTATGTACGTGGCCGATTCGATAATTTGTTCATGTCTAATAAAGTTATTCAAACTGAGGCAACGCGAATTCGCGACTGAATACATGATCGCGACGAATAAATCGCTGCGGATTCGCATTTGGTCTGACGGAACCCTTAAGGTTTTACAAATTCAAATCGAATATTTTCAGCCAGCGTTTGGCTGGCATGGGCATTCTTCCTGAACATGTTTATTATCTCCCTTAACAGATCCAAACAATTTCTAACGACTGGAGCAGACATTGTGTCAGACAATGCCAGATTAAGCCTATGGCTAGCACAATTCACGTAGATTGCGTTGGGATACTGCATTTTAATCCTGGATTGAACACCTTTATCCTTACCGCACATGTTTGAAGCACCATCATACCCTTGACCAACACATTTTGCCATATCAAGCCCTAGACTTCCTATTTTAGCCAAAAGAGATTTTGCTATATTTTCCCCCGTAGTATCGGTAATAGGAACAAATCCTAGGAAGTCTTCTCGCAAAATTGGCTTTTTAGATGCAATGTCAACATACCTTATACATATTGATAATTGCTCGACTGAGGATATATCCATAGTCTCGTCATCCAAGATTGAAAAATATTCAGCTTTTTTTATTTTTTTCACAATAATTTCCTAGAATAAGTGTCGAAATTATTTGTATCACCTCATTTTGTATTTCCGGACTGATATATGAAGTGTTTTTGCGGCAGTTCAAAATGTGTTTTTTTTTAATTTTGATCACCAGAGCTAGCCCTAAACCTTAGTAATGTCCTGAACTTTCCGTCTTTTTTCTCCGGTTTGCATGCTGAAAAAATTTGGGGGGGGGTTTTCCGGACCCCATGGACCCCTCCCCTGGCTACGTGCCTGAAAATGTGCATCACCACTACGCAGCAGTATCTTCCATACTTGTCAAATACAATTGGCTTTTACTCTGTAAAATGAAATGACGGATAATACACCTTATTCTCGAAGTTACAATTTATTCGGTTGTTTTATACTTATGTATATGTTTCGAATTTTTTGCTCCCTATAGCTGCATAAGACTTCAATCAAAACCCTATCATTTCATTAGCGACAGAGTTATGTAGTTTGGTTTTGTCACCCGCAGTTGTACTCAATTTAAAAAGAAAATTTAGTTCATAATTGTGTCTTTAATATGTATGAATCAATTTTATTTGTTCACAGGCCATAGTCAGACTCCCTTTGTCCGACGAAAAGTTAAACATGGAAACCGCCATAGAAGCCTTCAACTTCACGATATAAATTTCGTCTTATTATTACAATTTCAAATTTTCATTATTAAAATCCAGTTTTCTGAAAGTTGATAAAGTTATTTGGTGAAAAGTTTTTTTCATCTAACTGCCATGTCTACCATTGCTGTCCATTTGCCTATTCATATCATCGTTTCGCCTCCCCTTTGCAGCGGCCGCAGAGTAGCAATACGATATGCGATTTATAAAGGGCTTACGCAAAATCCTTGATGCGTTCCACTCTATCCGCTGCCGAGACAATTGGATCGTATAATATAATTCACAGGAGCTTAGTGGCCACAAGCTAGAATTCAATGGCGAGCATCGTTGGATTTTTTGAAAAATGTTTTGTTGTGTATCGAAGAAAGGGGGAAGTTGGGGTTTTGTTGTCGTGACAGATATGATGCTATAGCCACTGGTAATACGCTAAAAGAGCTCGTCAAAACCGTCCGTGGTGAAAGAAAAAAAACGAAAATTTCCATACAAATTGTATCGCGAAGGATTATGTTGAGTAGCGTTAAGAATGAATAATAAAGTGGTGTAGTAAAAAATGGCAGTTACTGTAGATTTCAATTTTGAAATTGGTCAGATTTCGGTTGGCGGTATTTAACCCGGCGTTGCATAATTGTGAGAACTCTGGCTCCGTGGACCAATCCTCGTTTATTCCTTCGAAAGATTCGGATATACCACTGTTCCTCCCCAGGCATACATTGCTACAAAAGTTGGGGGGTTAGTCCTTCTGTATTTATATTTAACCATTTCGAGTAAAACCGTTTCCATTGCGGGATTAATTTTTTTTTCAAGTTAAGGGATTTCCTGACATGAGTCGTCCATAGTTATACAAACCAACGTCACGGTCGCTGCGAATGTGTTTATACATGAAAATCCGTTTGCCAATGGCCATTCGCATGAAGTGGAATTACTAAAATGTTGGAAACTTTTTTAAATCGAGGCTTCATTTCCCAAATAAAAGAAAATCAAATAAAAATTACACAATTTGTTTCAAGTTTATTATCAGTCGCATTGAGAATATAAGAGTGAGTGGAAAAACGTTTATTCGTTTTGAATCTTTTAGCGATGACTGGATTTTTGGTGGATTAGAGGGAAAAATGTTTGGAAGTTATTTAATACAAATTTACATATTTGAATTGGAAATTTCATTTCAATGCAAATATGGCTCAGAGCAATATTTAAAAGTCTCGTTTGAGGACTTATGACAAAAGTTGAATTTGCATCAATTGTTATATAAAATCGGGCATAGAAGTGATTTGAGGAAATATGAAATGCAATTGTTTGATTGGCCAGGGAAAGTGGACAGCTGGTCAGATAATGGCGTGAGCTCAAAGTGAATATAGAAGTATTACTTCCGTAAAAATTTGAATCTTATCTGAATATTGTTAGATTTGTGCGGTGCTATTAGTCTGGCATCATTGTGGTAGGTCAATAATCAATTAATCAATTTTTTGATCATTTTTAGGGTTTTGTAGTAAAAACAAAACCCTTATGAAATCGGTAAAATCTCTGTCTGTCCGTATGTCTGTCTGTCTGTCCGTCTGTCCATGGAATATCTCACGAACGGCTGAAGCTACATACATGAAATTTTGTAGGAATGTGTAGAATTATTATAATTCGCCGGACAAAACGAATCATCGTAATAGGTCAACTTTAAGGGGAGGAGAAATGAAGGTCGAATTTTTTTTTTCGTTTGGTACAGGCAAGTGGGGTATCATAAGCTGTCGCTGTCGCTTATTTGAAGTTTCATTTGTAGGGGAGGTGGAGGTTCCTTCGGTCGGATCTTGCCCATCATTGCCACCAACCAACTAGATCGTGATATAAACATTTAAACGAAATTTCAAGTCGTTAGCTTCATTCTCTTGACAGTTATCGTTTACTTGATGTTTCATTTGAAAGGGAAGTAGGGATTTCATCGGTCGGATTTTACGTATTTTCAACATCAGCCAGCTGAATCCTCCTACAAACATTTACAAAAATTTCCAGTCGATGGCTTCATTCTATCAAAAGTTATCGCTTATTTGAAGTTTCATTAGTAGGGGAGGTAGGGGTTCCTTATGTCGGATCTTACCCATTTTCAATGCCCATTTTTAATACCAACTAGATCTTACTACCAACAGTTTACCAAATTTTCAACTCGCTTGTACCATTCTATCGAAAGTTATCGTAATTAAAGGAATATTTAATTTTTAAAATTTGTAGGGGAGGTAGCCGTTCCTTTGATCTGATTATGCCCAGCTTACTGAAACTCAAGCAGCTGCTTACCTCAGTGTTGCATTCCAAAAATTAGGTGTCTACGTCAGTTGGTTCAGGAGTTATAGACAAAAAACCTGAAAAGTAGGGTTGTACAGGGCTCTTTGTAAGAAAATTACCGTTAGTTTTCAACTGATCGATTTAATTTTTCCAGAAGAGTATAAGATTACCCTCACGAGGGATCTACCAAAGCTAGAGCTTTTCATGTTTATTTAATCGATTGTTATAGATACATTTACTAATTTTACATATGTAAGGAAGGTAGGCGTTCTCTTTTCCTGATCATGTTCGCTTTCAATACCAACCAACTAGATGATACTTCCAACATTTGATCAAAATTTTCAAGCTCTAGCTTCATTCTATCGAAAGTTATCGTGCGAACGGACAGACACACAAACGGACAGACGGACAAACAGACAGACAGACATGGCTAAATCGAATCAGGAGGTGACTCTGATCATTTATATATAACATTGCTATACCTCCGGAGCCTCCTTTAAAGTGTTACATGTTTACGTCGTGATAAAACCAATATACCTTATACTATAAGTCTAGGGTATAAATACTATAAGTCTAGGGTATAATTATCAGTGATGACCCTCACCACCCTGCCCATGTGTGATCTGCTTGATAATAGCAGTACGGCAGAGCGTCTCGGATCAAGTCTAGGCCAAATCGCCCTTGTCGTTTGGCATGAGTAACCACTGAGCCATCCTATGTAGGCCCTATCAATAGCAACTAACTTAGTTATCATTTCACATACTGCAAAAGGCATTTTAATATTGTGCCGAATTCCAGCTACATTACTTGTTATCTCCTCATGCGCAAGCTCATCCGCTCTGCACTTGACTGCAAAACCACTGTGACCAGGTATCCAGCAAAGCGTAATGTTAAAAAAACCGCCCATTAAAGTGAGGGCTGTGCGACAGTTCACAATCGTTTTGGATGTAGTGAGAACCGGCTCAAGTGACCGTATTGCAGCTTGGCTGTCCGTAAAAATAGTGTTGTCCTTGGTAGTCATCACGTGACTTCCCAACCAGGTCAGGGCCTCTGAAATCGCTTGATGGATACTTCAAAAGTCAACAAGACGAAATGATATGTTGATACCAAGCCCGTCTAAGTAAATTCCGGCCCCAACTCCATCGTGCGTCTTAGAGCCGTCCGTGTAGATCAGAATGGAATTAATCGTTAAGGGTATATTATGAGCCCGGAGATTCCTAGATGGAATAAGGCAGGTATAGTTCCGATCAAAAATTAATTATGTTAAGAAATCGAAGAAAAATCCTAATATTTTTACTTATTATATTTATTATAGGTATATTTCAAATTTCAGGAATGTTGCAAACTTTGATCATACCAATCCAGTACGGCCGAAGCCTCCATAAATGTTTTACTTCTTTTTTTTCCGAAGAACAAAACCCCTTAACTATTTTTGGGGCATCGAATATGACGTGCACATTCGACTTGGATTTATGTTGTAAAATCCCTCATCTATTGTACGTTATATACGAATACGCTTTCATGTAAATTTCTTAATTAAAACAAAACTCTGACTGGTTTTTAACCTTTGCAATTGCAAGTACTCGTATATATGTAACAATAGGAAATTTCATAATTCAAAATTATTAATCAACTTCAAGCCACCCTGAAAATACAGAGTACATTCAAGGAACTTAGTACAACATCCTTTAACCTATTATCTCTTCTTGTTTCTGTGTCGAGAAGAAAACCAAAAGCCTGATATTATGCGGTCCGAAAGAACCTTCGGTGTGGTAGGCCATCAACAAGCCGAGGAGGCCAAACTATCGCAAGAATATAAAACAAGGATTTTGGGGAAAATGAATGACCAAAGTTTGTCCATGTTCTACAACACTTGTTCATAATGTAAAGTTCCTTTTTCGTTTTGCATCCAGATCCTGGGTCCGTCTTAAAATGTTGGGCGGACGAGATGCGGCATTTCGGTTATTCTTGTATTGTTCCATGGCATGTTAAAATGGCTTGTTCTGTTGAAAAGGAACAAGCCCGGAAGTTGTGTTTTTGAATAATATCGAGATGTAAGTCGTGCCCAAGTAGTGTTTTATTCTAAGTAATAATAATTGGACATGAAGATTATTTGGGCAGAGTTGGAGATATTTTCCCGGGAATGCTCAATCATTAACCGAAATTATGACAAAAAGCTCAGCAAATTGTGGATAGATAATATCTTATATTGGTATTTCTATTTGCATTTTACAATGTGAGCATACCTCTTAAATATTTTTTTGCCGCAAATATTATGGTCCAGCTTATGACATTCGGTTTGATTTCAAGTGTCTGACATTACATGTTATTATAAGGTGTTGGTCACCACTCAAGTTGCAAAATACATCAATACACTTGCTTGCTTGTTGTTATTTTTAACTCAACTTTATAAATAAGAGTGTACGATTACTTGAGATGTTCTCGACTTTCCGGGGGACACCATTTCTGTTGGTTGCTTTTGAAACAAACCAATAATTCAAAGGTAAATATTTATATGGAATTAATATTTGGTTTCAGTTTCAAAATGATTTACACTCGTCATGGAATCTTAAGTGTAAAGCAAATTTTTAGTTAAAGAATTTTTTAAGAGATTTTCTATAGAAAGCAGACCCCAAAAAATAAAGGTATAATGTCCAATAGTCCGGGGAATAGAGGAATATTGCCTTGCAAAAGGTTCAATAGTTCTAATTTTTTGATATATGGATAATATGGGCCGGTCCCGTAGTTTAGAATCCAATTTTTGACCTCCCCGCCTTGTGCATTCCCTATGGCACCACCAAATCCGATAAATTTCCGGTCATATTTCACTTTATTGCACATATCTTTTTATTTGTGAATCTTAGAGAAAAACAGTTTGATGAATCAACTCCAGAGAAGTAGCTGTCCCAACCCCGGAGGTTCAGTTCAAGCGAGGAGTTTTTTACGCTCTTTTAGATTGCTTGATTGGAAATATGACCAGACGTTTTGATGCTTTGGATGCACTTGAAATCCGAAATTTTCCAGAAATATCGAGAACTGGATGAAGAAGATCTTCGAAAACAGGCAGGATCATTTTGTGAGGATTATCATGCTGATGTTTCTGTGGATTTAATGGAAGAAATCGTACACCTGGCTATCCATGAAGCAAACCTGCGACCTAATACTCTTCCTACATTACAACTACTAAATGATCTTCATAAACTGAAAATGGAAGTTCTGTTCCCTAACTCTGCAGAGCACTCAGAACCTTCTTCACTATTCCTGTCAGTGTGGCTAAAGGTGAACGTTGGTTCAGTCTTTTGTCTCGCATAAAGAATTCCTTGAGTTCTAATAAGTGTCAAAATCGACTGAATCATTGACATGTTCGCTGAGCAAAAATTGCCTAAGGTTCCTTTCGATTAATTTTATTCCAGGAATCCAGCTAAGAGCTAGTTGGCTGTACCAAATCTGTCGACCAAAGTGAATATTCAATTAAAGTTCAACCAAAACGTACCAAGTGTATGTGTTGATAATATTTAAATAAACGTACTCTAAATGTTGTAAAAATTGCACTACTGGATTTTATTCGTAGGATAATCGTCCAATGATATTATACCCATATCATTCGAGCCATGCGATTTTCTCTTTACGACTGCATTCTTTTAGCTCCTAATATCGAGCTCTTCTCACTTCACTTATGCAAAAATCAAGAAGGACCCATGAGGAACCCATGTCCCGGGGCCCGGTGCGGCTCTTTACGGCCCTGTGTATTCGCTGAGAAAGTTGTCTTGAATAGTATTTAATAATCTCTATATTATTATGCTATAGTGTCAATAAAGTAATAATTTGTGCGTTTATTTTTGTGTGGTCTTGGGGACTCAACTACCTATATAATACACTTGCGAGCAAAAATAGTGAATTAAACCGAAAGCACGTGTATTTGTATGTATATTTTTAAAAGTACGTTAGCTACAATCGGAGACCCCGACCCGGCCGCTCAAGGTGCACTTCCGATATAGACGATCGTTTTATTGTGTGCTGCGAAATCGGCACCTCACGGGAGTTGACGTGCAGCAGACTAAAGGAAGCGAATTAAGGTAGAAACACATTGCTATCACGTCACGTTCGCTCACGTGATATCATCGGCTTAGGCCTGTTCCTAATACCGGGATCCCGGTTTGGTACCGGTTTTTTTTCAGTACCGGTACCAAAAACTAAGAGTACCGGTATCCCGGTTTTTTTAGTACCGGTATTGAGTACCGGGATCCCGGGATTTCAGTACCGAGTCTTTTCAACCATGAGCCGGTTTTATTCGGGATCCCGGTACTCAGTACCGAGTCTTTTCAGTACCGAGTCTTTTCAGTACCGAGTCTTTTCAGTAGTACCGAGTCTTTTCAGTACCGAGTCTTTTCAGTACCGAGTCTTTTCAGTACCGAGTCTTTTCAGTATCGGGATCCCGGGATTCGAGTACCTGTTCTTTTCAGTACCGAGTCTTTTCAATACCTGTTCTTTTCAGTACCGGGATCCCGGGATTCGAGTACCTGTTCTTTTCCATAAAAAAGACTCGTTCATTGCTGGACCAATTCTTCAGATTTTTGGAAATTGTTATTGGAAATGTTCATAGAGTCGTGTCGTGCATTGAAAGATTTTTCAGATACACATCGTAGTATAGTATGTTAGTTAGTACGCACATAGATATACGAGTATGTACATTGTACATACATAATTGATTTTGAGTTTTGTTAGGATTGAGACTGAGATGAGAGTATTTATTGTATTGGGAATAGGATATGTAATTGGGTATGATATAAATATGAAATACATATGAACGAATATGTATATGTACGTATGTACATAATATAATAATATAATGCGTTGCATTGGTCAATAGCCGGCCATACACACACGCTCTATCATCTGCAAACGTACGCCAATTCGATCGCCCCATTTTTTTCTGAATGATTCGCCGCGTTCGCAATCCCCTGCAAAATCGCGTCACCTGGGTCGCCCCATTTTTTTGCGAATGATTCGCGGCGTTTACAATCACCTGGAAAATCGCGTCACCTGGATCGCCCAACTTTTTTTGCGAATGATTCGCGGCGTTTACAATCCCCTCGAAAATCGCGGCACCTGGGTCGCCGAATGTTTCGCCGGGTTTGAACGAGCAGTGAAATTTGAGTAATTTTGTGCGACCAGACGGTTCGTGGCGTTTTCGGTTTGCAGATGATAGAGCAACAACAATTTGTATGGAGACGATGTCTAGTTGGGTGCGTTGTGATTTTGCAGATGATTCGCCGCGACCGAATTTTTATGGGTTACCTATAGTGGCGGTAGTAGTAGCTTGCATAATAAAATATGAGAAGGATGGGTCCACGCAGATATTTTGGTCCTGCTGCAGGTGTGCGTCTGGATAAAAGGATTTGTTTATCGATGAGGAGAGATATATAGGCAAGATGGGTGTTGTATGACTAGGGGTGCTGAGACGAATACGTTAGACTGCCGCTTAAGGCATTTTGAGTCCTTTGGTAACGAAAAAAGACATGCTTTGCAAGGAAAGCCCGATCAGACGAGTATTTCCCCATGAAAACAGGGTGGCCATTCAGGGGTGGGCAAAAAAAAAAGTGCTGGATGCAGATATGCTAGCACGAAACGGCTGCAGGTACATGTACAAAGAGTGAAACGGGCAACCTAGGGCTACATACGGGGGTACGCAACGCCCTAGGAGGGGAGCTAGCCCAGCCCAGTTCCAAACCGAAATTATCCATGCACACTTGTGCGATACTGCGGGTTGTGAATTAGCAGTCGCTTGTGTGAGTTGCCCACTTCTGAGTGACCACCCTGTTTTCATGGGGAAATAGGGCGTTGCGAGTCCCCGCATGTAGCCCTAGGTTGCCCGTTTCACTCTTTGTACATGTACCTGCAGCCGTTTCGTGCTAGCATATCTGCATCCAGCACTTTTTTTTGCCCACCCCTGAATGGCCGCCCTGTTTTCATGGGGAAATACTCGTCTGATCGGGCTTTCCTTGCAAAGCATGTCTTTTTTCGTTACCAAAGGACTCAAAATGCCTTCAGCGGCAGTCTAACGTATTCGTCTCAGCACCCCTAGTCATACAACACCCATCTTGCCTATATATCTCTCCTCATCGATAAACAAATCCTTTTATCCTGACGCATACCTGCAGCAGGACCAAAATATCTGCGTGGACCCATCCTTCTCATATTTTATTATGCAAGCTACATACTACTACCGCCACTATAGATAACCCATAAAAATTCGGTCGCGGCGAATCATCTGCAAAATCACAACGCACCCAACTAGACATCGTCTCCATACAAATTGTTGTTGCTCTATCATCTGCAAACCGAAAACGCCACGAACCGTCTGGTCGCACAAAATTACTTAAATTTCATTACTCGTTCAAACGCGGCGAATCATTCGGCGACCCAGGTGCCGCGATTTTCGAGGGGATTGTAAACGCCGCGAATCATTCGCAAAAAAATTGGGCGACCCAGGTGACGCGATTTTGCAGGGGATTGCGAACGCGGCGAATCATTCAGAAAAAAATGGGGCGATCGAATTGGCGTACGTTTGCAGATGATAGAGCGTGTGTGTATGGCCGGCTATTGACCAATGCAACGCATTATATTATTATATTATGTACATACGTACATATACATATTCGTTCATATGTATTTCATATTTATATCATACCCAATTACATATCCTATTCCCAATACAATAAATACTCTCATCTCAGTCTCAATCCTAACAAAACTCAAAATCAATTATGTATGAACAATGTACATACTCGTATATCTATGTGCGTACTAACTAACATACTATACTACGATGTGTATCTGAAAAATCTTTCAATGCACGACACGACTCTATGAACATTTCCAATAACAATTTCCAAAAACCTGAAGAATTGGTCCAGCAATGAACGAGTCTTTTTTTATGGAAAAGAACAGGTACTCGAATCCCGGGATCCCGGTACTGAAAAGAACAGGTATTGAAAAGACTCGGTACTGAAAAGAACAGGTACTCGAATCCCGGGATCCCGGTACTGAAAAGAACAGGTACTGAAAAGACTCGGTACTGAAAAGAACAGGTAGTGAAAAGACTCGGTACTGAAAAGACTCGGTACTGAGTACCGGGATCCCGGGATCCCGGTACTGAAAAGACTCGATACTGAATGGAACAGGTACTCAGTACCGGTACTGAAAAAAAACCGGCTCATGGTTGAAAAGAGTCGGTACTGAAAAAAACCGGTACTAGTACCGGTACTGAACGAATACCTGTGAGTACCGGGATACCGCTTGTGGTACCGGTACTTGAAAATATCAAGTACCGGTACTGAAATCTCAGTACCGAACAGGCCTACATCGGCTGTCTCATGTCACGTGATATCATGCTTAGCAGCACACTGATATCACGGCATCCCAAAAAGGCTTATCATGTATGTCGACAGGTACTGAAATCAGCAGTGTCTTTGATAACATGGACTCTCTGATTACGGTTCTGTAGCATGGCAATGGAGTATGGTTAGAAGGGGCAGAAGTCATAACAATTAATGCACTAATGAATTCATAATTATTATTTATTATAAATTCAAAAAATAATAAAAAGTTATTAGTGATTTCGAAATAATTACCTGGCATTTGGAGTTCTTTTCCTATTTCCTCCCAGGCTGTTTGTCGGACGTTAGAATCCCGATAATCCTTGTGTTTTGTGTTGTACAAGCATCCGTGCCCCCTTTTTTTTTTTTTTTTTTTTTTTTATACAGGCGGGGGAATCTTCTATAAGATACCGATATCGGTATGTCAGATTTTTACTGACTAGACCCCACAGGGTGGACAGTATATTTATATCCAACCTGCGCGAACACCTGTGTCTCCCCCCTTGCCCTGTGGAACCACCTTTCGGTATTACTTCGCAGGGAAGGGTACTGGCTGTTAGCCTACGCTAACTTGCGCAGACCTGCGCCTCTCCTCCTCCCTTCGGAGCTCGATATGAATGCTGCACACTGCACGACTCACGGCGTCCCAGTTGCTCGTGGATAAGAGCATGTGCTCAACAAGGTTCTCCGGGCTGATTGTTGCGCCCAATTCCGCTTCTAGTGTTTCGCGGTTCCTAGCGAATCTTGGGCAGTGGAACAACACGTGCTTAGGATCCTCCTCTATTCCAGGACATCTCGGGCACTCCGCCGATTCGTCAATCTTGAACCGTTGCAGATATTGTCTGTAGGAGCCGTGACCGGTTAGGAATTGTGTCAGGTAATGGTTTACCTCACCGTGTTTCCTATTCATCCAACTCTCAATTCGGGGGATGAGTGTGTAGGTCCAACGACCTGTTTGGGCTTCCTCCCAACGTACCTGCCATTTTCTTAGAGACTCGTTTCTTTCTTTTACTCTCCGTGCTTCCGGAACCCCCGCTGGTTCCAAATGACGACTTTCATAGAGCCGGTTCATTTCGTCGGTTAAAATATCTATTGGAATCATTCCAGCAACTACGTAGGCAGCTTCATGGGATGTCGTTCGATAAGCGCAGCACACCCTCAACGCACTCCTTCGGTAGACTGAGCTTATCTTTCGAATGTTACTTGCGTGAACAAGCGCCCCAGACCACACCGGTGAAGCATACAATAGTATTGAGGTGATGACTCTAGACAATAAAAGCCTTCTACTCGGTCTCGGGCCCCCTATGTTAGGCATCATTCTTGCCAGTGCGACAGTTGCATTAGCCGCTTTTTCACAAAAGTATTTGAGATGCTCCCCGAAGGTCAGTTTTGAGTCGATCATTACTCCCAGGTACCTAATAGCTTTTTTGGAAGTGATGATGGTACTTCCGACTCTGATTTTCAAAGAGTTCCTCTTTCTGCGATTGCTAATTAGAACAGCTTCCGTTTTCTGCTCTGCCAGCTCAAGTCCCACTTTTTCAAGCCACAGCTTAATTGTAGTTATTGCCTCGCCGGCATACATTTCTGCGTAGTCCGAGTCCTTAGCTACCACAACTACCGCAATATCGTCAGCATACCCGATTATTGTCACGCCCTTAGGCATCGGGAGGTTAAGAATGTCGTTATACATTATGTTCCATAATTCGGGCCCAAGAACCGATCCTTGTGGAACTCCTGATGACACATTGTAATCCTTGGGTCCCTCACCTGTATCATACTGGAGGATACGATTTGAGAGGTAGCTCTTTATTAGCTCGGCTAGGTAGGCCGGCGCGCCCATTTTATGGAGAGACGTGTGGATGTGTTCCCAGTTGGCGGAATTGAAAGCGTTTTTCACGTCCAATGTCACCACAGCACAACATTGGTTCTCCCGCAATGCCTCCTTTGCCAAGGTAATCACCGACATAATCGCGTCAACCGTGGATCGGGCTTTGCGAAAGCCGAACTGTCGGTCTGAGAGGCCTCCTTTTTCCTCCACGGCCTGGGATAGCCTGTTGAGAATTATCCGCTCAAACATCTTTCCGGCAGTGTCCAAGAGACAGATTGGGCGGTATGAGTTTGGTTCCCCTGGCGGCTTATTCGGTTTGGGTATCACCGAATAAGCCGCCCCCTCACTTTTTCTATTATTAATTCGTCAACCATTTTATACCCTAAACTTATAGTATATACCCTAATATTGTTTTTGCCACGACAAAAATATGTAACACCTTAAAGGAGGAGGTATGGCAATGTATATATATAAATGATCAGGGTCACCTCCTGATTCGATTTAGCCATGTCTGTCTGTCTGTCCGTCTGTCTGTCTGTCTGTCTGTCTGTCTGTCTGTCTGTCTGTCTGTCTGTCTGTCTGTCTGTCTGTCTGTCTGTCTGTCTGTCTGTCTGTCTGTCTGTCTGTCTGTCTGTCTGTCTGTCAGTCCGTTCGCACGATAACTTTCGATAGAATGAAACTAGAGCCTTGAAATTTTATTTAAATGTTGGTAGTGTAATCTAGTTGGTTCGTATTGAAAATGGGCATGATCAAGCCAAGAGGACGCCTACCTCCCCTACAAATGCAAAATAATTAAATGTATCCATAACTCCCGATTAAATAAACATGAGAGGCTCTAGCTTCGGTAGATTGTTCGTGAGGCTAATCTCATATTCTCCTGGAAAAAAAAAATCGATCAGCTGAAAACTAATCGTACTTTTCTTACAAAGAGCCCCGTACTACCCTACTTTTCAGGTTTTTTGTCTATAACTTTTGAACCAATTGACGTAGACACCTGATTTTTGGCGTGTAACCCTAAGGTAAGAAGCGGCTTTAGTTCTAGTAAGTTGGGCGTAATCAGATATAAGGAACGCCTACATCCCCTACAAATTTCAAAAAATTAAATATTACTTTAATTACGATAACTTTCGATAGAATGACACTAGCAAGTTGAAAATTTATTAGAATGTTGCTAGTAAGATCTACTTGGTTGGTATTGAAAATGGGCAAGATCCGATACAGGTAAGCCCTACCTCCCCTACAAATGAATCTTCAAATAAACGATAACTTTTGATAGAATGAAGCCAGCGGCTTGAAATTTTGGCCAAATGTTTGAAATAAGATTAAGTTAGCTGGTGTTAAAGATGGGTTAGATCTGACCCAAGGAATTTCTACCTCCCCTACAAATGAAACTTAAAATAAGCGATAACTTACGACAAAATAAAGCTAGCGACTTGAAATTTTGGTCAAATGTTGGTAGTAAGATCCAGTTGGCTAATACTGAAAATACGTAAAATCCAACCAACGAAACTCCTACTTCCCCTACAAATGAAACGTCAAAGAAGCGATAACTTTCGTTAGAGGGAAGCTAGAGACTTGAAATTTTGTTTGAATGTTTGTAGGGTGATCTAATTGGTTGGTGCCAATCATGGGCAAGATCCGACCCAAGGAACGCCTACCTCCCCTACAAGTGAAACTTCAAATAAGCGATAACTTTTGATAAAATGAAGCAAGTGACTTGAAATTTTGGTAAAAGATTTGTACGGGGATCTAGTTGGTTGTTATTAAAAATGCGCAGGATTCGACAAAGGAAACCTCTACCTCCCCTACAAGTGAGACTTCAAATAAGCAATAAATTTCGATAGAATGAAGCTAGCGACTTGAAAAATTCGACAAATATTTGTAGAATGGGTTAGTTAGTTGATTTTGAGAATGGTCAAGATCCTCCTGAATGAGTGGCAACCTTCCCTATAAGCTGGCCATATAAGAAACTCACTTTTAATGCATATAGTCGTTCCCTATTGGTATTTTTGGTATCACCACTAGGTCTGTACAAGTCTAGGGTATATACGCTTCGGACTCCGGGCCGAAGCGAAGCTTTGGCCTGGGTTTTATACAACTTGCACTTTGAAACGTGAACTCACGCCGTACCGAAAAATGTGTTCGTCCAGACTTTCGATTACGTGATATCACGTGTGCTGCCGATGGCCAGAGGTTAAGAGCGTAACGTGACGTCAATGTGGCTCTGGTGAACTAAAGTATATGGAAAAACTTTAACCACACTTTTGTGGCGTGACGTGACTTCCCATGATATCACGTGAGCGAACGTGACGTGATAGCAATGTGTTTCTACCTTACTCGCGTTGGAATAAACTTTGGACAAGCTTTCCGACAGAGTGGGTGGTTTTACATTTTCTGTTGTAAAATTAAAACTATTCTGTGGAATAACATTCAATTCATCGGATTTTAAATTTTTGGTTTGTAAAATTACAGAAGCAATGTGAATTGGCGATATTGTATTTAATTTTAGTAAAGTGTATATAAATTTTAACTCTTTACGAAACAAATGTGTAAAATCCACCTTCAGATTTATTTTTAAATTTTTTTTTTGTGATTTTTACAACATTTTGTGTGGAAAAATCAACAGAATTTTTACTGTGTACTTCTCAAAATATGCATACAAATACACGTGCTTTCGGTTTGATTCAGTATTTCTGCTCGCAAGTGTAGTTCGTCGTTGACTTCTTCAAAAAACAGTTAAGTCGGATCCTCTTCTTCATAATCATTAATTACTTGGAGTCAGTGGCGTAGCTAGGGTATTTAGCGCCCGGGGCAAAACTTCAGTATGACGCACCCCCCCCCCCCCCCCCCCCCCCCTTACTTTTCTTACAGAAAAGTGGAAATGATGTCCTTTAATATAGAATACGTTTCCAAATCATGCGTAAGGAAGCATTTAGTTACACTAACAACCACTCAAGTTGTTAGTGTAACTCTGTGGATTTATCCTGCTCTGTCTTGGTAGACTATTGAAAAAACACACGCCTAATGCGTAGCCTTTAGCTTGTAGTTAGAAATTCAAATGTTCGAGCTATATTATATTCACATATACTTCATTTCGACGATTTCCCTTCATTTAGAATTTTGTCACCTATTCAAAAATTAGTGGTGAGTTTTTTAAATGAAGTAAAATCATCGAAATGAAGTATATGTGAACATAACATTAGTTCACCTGCAAATTTCCCATACGAACAAGATTGCGCTACAAACTACAACTTTGAAATTCAGACTTTTCGCGCTTTTTACGAGTCCAGTTATCGTTGCGTTTGGACTATGTGGCCTTATGGTCTTTGCTTTCATTTTATGCCCGAGACTTTCGTTTATCCATAGAAGTGCGCGTGAAAGTGTATGTTCAAACAAAATTTTTTTAAATGCAAAAAGAGTTAAGAAAAAAGTTAGTCCGTGGATAGCGTTTTGGCGCCCTACCAGCCGTTGCGCCCGGGGCAACCGCCCCCTTAGCCCCCCTTAGCTACGCCACTGCTTGGAGTATGTCCACTTTGTTGCTACAGCATGTTCGCCTTCTACGCACAGAGGCCCACTGTTCGATTCTACTGAATGCAGTTGTTTTCCATAAAAAAAGGAGATATACACTCAACCGCTAAATGAGTACCCATCAATGGGGTAAATAACTCTGTTGAGCGTATTGCTGATGGTGATGACACACCTTTGCATAAGACATACCGTCACGATGTAGAAAATGAAATGATTCTAACTCATCTCGAGGCCATGGTTCAGATTGGACTGTTGTGCCAGTTATTTACTTTATTTTTTATTTATTTAGACAGCTCTTTCTTCAACTTTAGGCCTTAGTGCAGCCTTTTTTGCAATTACAGAAAATGTATGATAGGTCAGGATTGATTGAGGAGCTCTATTTCTGGTGGTTTTAATAGGAGCAAGGTCCTGAGTCCTCTATCCTCAATCCAGAGGGTTTTTAAATTGGCCCAGCCATGTCTGAACTTGGTGATAAGTACGGGAGATGTGGTATATAGCTGAATCCTGTATCGGTAGCTGCTTTAAAAAATTCAACTTGTTACTTATAGCAGACTGCGAGAATAACTGATATCGCAAAGCGTCTAATGTTTTTTGTTGTGTCACCGCCACGTAGCAAGAAGTATACGCTCTGCTATTTCAGAAATCATCGCCAGAAATGACGTTAGGAGTTCTGAAGATATTTTCGAATTGATTCAATGTTGGTTTGTTATCAAACAAAGTATAAAACTGGGTTTTACTAAATACAACCAGGGAGGACGTGGTGATCTTGAGCCAAAGAAGTCATGAGAACAAGCAAATCAATGTCCTCCACGATGACCTCCACAGCGCCATACTCTGCAGCAAGACTTATTGCATGTTACAATAAGCATATCGGCCGTATGATTCATTTTAAGGAAAATGTGCACCTTTGAGAGCGCGTAACTCTCAAGATAATACTGAGAAACTATGTAGACAAAAATAGAAAATTCAATAGTCTCTATACCATTCTAATATATTGTATTTCTCTGAGATGCACAATTAAAAATATATGTGCAATAAAGTGAAAAATGTCCCGTTTTGTTTTCTTTTGAGGTGCCACAGGGAATGCACAAGGGGGTGGAGGTTAAAAACTTGAATTCTGAGATTTGGGTCTGACCTATATAACATATCAAGAAATTAGAGCTACTGAACCGTTTGCAAGGTAAGGTCACCTTTTCCGATTCTATTCCCCAGAGTACAAAGTTAGGATGCTGCATCAAGCCTATCCTACTAAGTTTTACTCAAAATGTGAATAGGAAAGTGGCAGACGTCTTTTTTCTCTACAAAATTTCTTTATGATTATACCAGTATTCCATCAGGGCCTCTTAAACTTTTTTCATTCGTACAATGTTTTTAACATTCATTTTTCTTAACCTAGAACCTAGATTTGCTTTGGAAATTTATTTAAAGAAAAAAAAAAACATTTTGAAGTGTTTCCCCCTATCTAAATTGCCTGGAGTGTCTACATTCACTACTTTGCCTTACGGAGTACCTAGCTCGCGGCTTTAGCCTCCCCCCTTGCAGGTCGGCATTTCTCCGACCGAAGTCAGAAGGATGTTTACTTTGGAAAAATACTCTTTCCTCAGAACCTTACCTTATAGGTTGTGACCTAGCTTAGCCGACTTATGCAACAACCACAGCCCCCACGAGTCCAACGCCTTGATACTGGGGGCTCACCGATCCCCGTGGTTCATTATTTGCTACTGACTTCTCATAAGCTGGAATAATCTCACCGTGTGATTACCTTACGGAATATCTCGTTGATTAATAGAGTGCATTCCCGGGCTCAACTCGGCCTACTATCCTCCAAAAGAGTCGACAGTGTTTCCGTTCTTCTCGTACTAGTAGGCCTTCTTCTAAAAGAGACCACTTTTTTTCGACAATGCTCCATAATTGCCGGTGCCGCTACGTTTTGACGTGACAACGTCTCTCAGTGCTTTATAATCCGTTTGGAGATCACTGCGCCCTTGTGATCTATTTTCATTGATTGCACATTCCAACTAAGCTTTATCGAAAATCCTATCCCAAAGTTCAAGCTGGGTTGCTGCCTTTGTACCCATAGCCAGCGGAGCGAGCATTCTATGGCTGAGGGTAGGAACTATAGGCGGAGAGGAGCCCATACAATTTACTGCTGATTTACAATATTCTCATCTATGTATTTAGAAGACTTACTATAATATAGTGAGGAATAGTTTCTGAACGGCGGCAATCCATTTGGCATTTAATAAACAGCCTGCTTTTATGTCTAATAGCCGCCATACATTATCCGATCCGTCGTCCGATCGATCGGCCGATGGATCGCCACAAAATATCTGCCGATCTCCACTGCACACACACTGAGCGATTTTCGTGCGATGCGATAACGAATGACAATTCAAAAAATAGGTTATGATTCACTCCCAATCCAACCTAGATTCATTTTTGTTAACTATTTGGATGTGTGTGGTATTTTCGTATACCACATATTTGATATTTCAATTGCAGTGCCATTTAAATCATAAGAATCCTTCAAATTTTATAATTTAATAATTTGGTAATTTGACATTCACTTGCGATAATCACATACACTATCCAATCGATCGTCACCGATCGATCGCACGAAAATCGCACAAAAATATCGGCAGATCAACATTGATCGGCCGATCGGTGCGATTTCCACATACACAGGCCGATCCATCGGCCGATATCGATTTCGGGCGACGGATCGGCCGATCGATCGGTGTGTGTATGGCACGTTTAAGCTGCAAACTGCTTGATGATGTTCGACGAAATATATTGTAGCGGCAGCGGGTGTTGTGTTAATTATCAGCAACACCAAGGATACTGTAGCGTATGCTGCGCTAATGAATGACAACAATGCAACTAATCATATAAATGACGCTTTTTTAAGCAGAAGAATTAAACATTTATTCCCCACCCAGATTGAACGCAGAATGCACCAGCAGTGGCTGGGAAATGTCAAGTGAGAAAGCATGAATTTGCCGTAAGCAACCTAGATAGAACGCAGCGACCTCGACAGCGGCGTAAGTAAATCTCCCGGTTGTTGTTAATGTGGCTGCTGCTTTCTGCATTCAATCTGGTTCGGGCATTACAAATAACTATCGCGTAGCGGATGCTGATCACGTGGAGATGGAGACCGTAGACATGTCTTGTTTTTCTCCTACTCGCCATTGTAAACGGTTGAGCGCTGTAGTCGCAAAGTCTGTCATAATGAGCTCTGTAATCGCGAGTTAGGCCGCAATACCCCCTCAAACTGACTTGAATCACTTTCGAGTTACGAAATGTACTTTGTGCTTGCCTGGATACGTCTTCAGGTTTGCTAATTCATTGTCGTACGCAGTTTTCTTGCTGGACTTAACGTAAATGGCTGCGGTACCTCGGAATACGCTGGTTTTAAATGCTCATTTGATATCTCGGCGATCTATTCATGTCGAGTCGACTCTGAAAACTCTGTTTGACGTTATCACTAAGTGCCTCCGCACACGGGTCGTCTGATTTTCGGCACGTCTGCGATTCGAACTCTGCTCGTCTAAAATCGCACACGACGAGCGACGCCTTGCACCGCACACGAGTCGATTGCAATTCGGCGCGTCTGCGACGCGATCCGGTTTTAAGCATGGGTGGTATTACGGATTCTTACTAGCACGAATATGATTTTGGAATTGGGGGTATTTGGGCAATATGTCGCCGCTATGTGAAAGGAGGAGTGCAGAGGAGTGTCAGTGAAAATATTTTAACCCTTTGGTTTGGCGAAACGGACTTTTTTGTACATGAAGTAGAATATGGGCGATATGGATGTCGCGTGATTCGAGGTGAAAGAAGGAGTGCACAGGAGTGTCGGTGAAAGCATTTTAACTCGTTGGCGTGGCGAAATAGACCTTTTTGTACATCGAGCGGAACACGGGCGATATGGGAGTTGCATGATTCGAGGTGAAAGAAGGAGTGCACAGGAGTATCGGTGAACGCATTTTAACCCGTTGGCATGACGAAATAAACCTTTTTGTACATGGAGCGGAACATGGGCGATATGGGTGTTGCGTGATTCGAGGTTAAAGGAGTGCGCAAGAGTGTCGATGAAAGCATTTTAAACCGTTGGCATGGCGAAATAGTCCTTTTTGTACAAGGAGCGGAACATGGTTGTCGCGGTATTCAAGGTAAAAGGAGAAGTGCACAGGAGTGTCGATGAAAGCATTTTAACCCTTTAGTGTGGCGAAATGGACCTTCTTGTGCATGAAGCGGAACATGGTTGTCGGTGAAAGGAGAAGTACACAGGAGTGCTGGTGGAGCATTTTAATCCTTTGGTGGGCGAAAAGGACTCTTTTGTACATGAAGCGGAACATGGGTAATATGGTTTTCGCGTGATTCTAGGGGAAAGGAGAAGTGAACGGGAGTGCTGGTGAAAGCATTTTAACCCTTTGGTGAGGCGAAAAGGACCCTCTTGTACATAAAGCGGAGCATAGGCATGGTTGTCGCGTGATTTGAGGTGAAAGGAGAAGTGTATTGAAGTGTTGGCGAAAGCATGTTAACCCTTTGGTGTGGAGAAAAGGATCTTTTGGGCATAAAGCAGGATATAGGTGATATGGGTATCGCGTTATTTAATGTGGAAGAAAAGTCGGTGAAAGCATTTTAACCCTTTAGCGTGGCGAAATGGACCTTCTTGTACATGAAGCGGAACATGGGCAATATGGTTATCACCTGAGTCGATGTGAAAGGAAGAATGCAGACGAGTGCTCGTTAAGGCATTTTAACCCTTCAGCGTGACGTGAAATGTACATGTACATGAGGCGGAATATGGGTGCCGCGTGAAACAATTTTAACCCTTTGAAATTGACAGACAGACAGTGGAATTAAAAGAAGTCAAATTATTTTGACAGTAAACTTGGTGTGAATTAATGCAACCACAACTCGAACTCGGATCGAAGAGTTTTCTAAGAAGAAAGAAGAAGAATAAGTAATAAGTGTTGATAGTCGCAAAGTCTGAGTGTTATGGAGAAAGGCATGGAGGGAAGGGCTAACCCTTTTCAATACCGCTGTTTGAGCAAGCGGAGCTCTAACCTCTAACGGTTCGGTCTATGTATATTGAGGGTTAATATCGCTTAAACCTTTCAAATGAATGAACGTTAGGCTAAGCTTTGAATCACACGGGGCACCGAAATATACTGCATGCCGAAATTGTCCATATGAAATACTGCATTTGCACACTTTCGTTTTGAAAACGAAATAGTGCATGATGGCACACGAATATCTCGTATACGGTGATGATTTAACAAAACATCAACGGATAGTGCACTGCCTAAATGTTTGCGCGACAACGTCAAATTGTTTTCAAGAAAGAAAAAAATGATACGGAAACTTTTCCTTTATTGAGAAAAATACTGGATCATGTATATATCTGTGTTAAAAAGAAAATATTGGTTGCGTTCAGGATTTCATACATTGGATATTTGAATTTCTGAGTTACACAATTGTTGTTTAATTCAGGAGTTTAGATTCGAATAAAAAAGGAATAGCGGAAATTAACCGGGAAAATTGGTAATTGGTTTCCCCTATATAGTGTCGTCGTTTTTTCGTTTTTCCGCGTCGAGATCGCTTCAACATCGCTGTGATATCGCTTTTACGACGCTTCGATATCATCGATTTTATATCGCTTCAGTGTAGCCTCAATATCGCTTTCATATGGCGCCATGGGCAGGGTAATTTTGCTGAAAACAAAAACGCTGTGTTATGACAAAAAATGTTTTACCCGATTATATAGCGTGTAGAAACACTGCATGCCGTCATCGGAAAGCGTATTTGGATCACAAGCTTTTATTAGTTCATGTCCGAAAAGATAATTTTCACCCCACCAAAGGGTTAAAATACTTACACCAGCACTCCTGTAAACTCCTCCTTTCACGCCGAATCACGCGTTACTCATATCGCCCATATCCCGCTTAATGTACAAAACAGTCAATTTCGCCACACCAGCGGGTTAAAATGCATTCACTAGCACTCCTTTGTACTTCTCCTTTCACCTCGAATCACGCGACAACCATAATGCCCATATTTCGCTTTAAGTACAAAAGTCTCCTTCTCGCCTCTCCAAAGGGTTAAAATGCTTTCACCAGCACTCCTGTACCCTTCTAATTTCACCTCGAATCACGCGGCAACCATGTTCCGCTTTATTTACAAAAATGTTCATTTAGCGACACCAAAGGATTAAAATGCTTAAACAAGCACTTGTCTGCTTTACTCCTTTCACATCGACTCAGGTGACAACCACCCATTTTCCGCTTTATGTAATATACAAGAAGGTCCATTTCGCCATGCCAAAGTGTTAAAATGCTTTCACTGACACTCTGTGCACTCCTCCTTTCACTCCGAATCACGCGACAACCATGTCGCTCATTTCCCGGTTAATGCCCAAAAATGTCCTTTTCGCCTCAACAAAGGGTTAAAATGCTTTCACCAGTACTCCTGCACGGAGAAAAATGAACATGTCATATTGAATGAAAAACTGCTTCAATCTGAGCATTTTAGCGTTCAAAAAGGCTCCAATGGCGAAAATGTTTGTTTTAACAACCATCGAATGTTCAAAATAAACGCGAGCGTTTTGAATGCAAAAATATTCATATTGAACTACCAAGTGTTCACTCTGATTATATTAAATGTTCAAATATGAACTTGATTTTCGTTCAAATTGAAAGCGTTAAATGGTCAGAGGGAACAAGTTGGGCATTTAGATCAAATTCGAAAAACGTTTAAAACGAAGGATACTGAAAGTTCGAATTCAAACGCAAATCCTGTCATTTTGAACGCAGTGTTCATTATTGACTATACAAAATGTTCAAATTGAGCATTTTAGAAACATTTGTAACGAACGAGTTTTGTATTCAATTTAAACGTTCACTGTTCAGCGATGAACGAATTCTAAATTTTTAGCTAAAAAGACTGCTAGTTGATTCTTTTTATCTAAATATAAATAAAACAATGATTTTCTATAAATGAATATTTATTTTATTGTATTGAGAAAGTGAAATTGCGCTTTTTTTTATACCAAAACATTAGTCCATTATATGTTTTGTTGTAATTTTTGATAATTGTGATAATATAATATTTAATTTAGACAAAATATTAAATCAAACATTCTGTAGATATCAAATATATGTATATGTCAGTGAAAATAAGAATTTTAATAGTTTTAGGATTTTAATTAAACTTTGCTTTGCACACAACTGGGACAAATTCAAGAAATAAACATTTCAATAATTTTTTTATTTTAATAAAAAGTTAAAACAAATTTAAACTTTATTTGGTTGATAATAAATACATGTACATATATGTCAGTGGCAGTTAATTTTTTTTTTATAAATTCAGAATTTGATTCAAACTTAAGGACAACTCGAGAATTTAAGTTGTTTCCGATATTAAATTAAATTCAATAAATACTCTTTTTTTCAATGAGTCTTTTCCTTCATTAACATTAAAATAAAAATATAAAGGACCTATATGGTTTTGTTTCTTAGAAAACATTTCCCATTGGATAAAGTATAAATGTGCATTGGATAACTGTCGAAAAACTCAATGTTGTGAATTTCATAAACATTTTTGTTGCTTCCCACTTCGTAGGACTGGTAATGTTTGTTAAACTTAATGATGTTTATTTCAGAGCATATAATAAAAATATTCTTAAAAGTATCAACAACCATATGGGATATTTTGTATAAATGTAACATGTTACGATTATTATTATTAGTAGATAAATACAAATTTTTCCGGTATTCTGTTCCACGATAAACAAGTTTTTCCAAAATCGAACTACACTCAATATGTAATGGAAATAATAGTATTGAATATGCTGAATATTCACGAACATTTGAAATTGGAATTGTATCGTGAACAATATCAATCGGAAAAGGTGAATTGTCTTTTACAAAGTGGGTAAACTGTAAGGAAGATTTGAGCGCCAACGAATATGCAATATTCCGCCTTGATGAGATAGTATGAGCGTATTTCTTTAAATTTTTATGTTTAGCTTCAAAGCGAAAGCACCATAAGAATTTTGGCGGACCACTCTTTCTAATCGTAGAAGGGTAATGCACCAAAAAATGGTGTTTCGGCTTAAGGGATCCATAAAGTTGAATATAAAGTTGGTGGTGTTTTTTTATCATTTTTTCTAATAAATTAATGTCATTCAAGGTGAAAGTACTTTTTAAAACGAGATCAACAATTTCTATTAAAATGCATATTAGTTTCCAGTGTTTATTATTAGATGGGATTAAGTCCCCTATGATAAGCGGCAAAAAATGAACGAAGCTCCACATTTCGCGAGCTGACATTTTTAAATTATTAGATTTTAATCGACTTAATTGAATAGTAGGAGATAAATTTTTTTCTTCTGTGATACCATAATCAAACATTCCTTTTCTGTAATTTAGGGTCTCTAAAGTAAAAATTTTACTGTCTATAAGACTTAATAGAACCTGACATAGATCGTAATTACATACACCTTCGAAAAGGTCATGCATGATGTCAACCGAGAAATTTTCAGTAACGTGGAAAGAAGGTATATTATTAAAGAGACTCATTTCTTTGATTCCTGTTAATTTGTAATCATCTTTTTCCAAATCACTGTTATATGAATTTATATTTCTGATAGAAGAAGAATATTCAAGGCAATCTTTCCGAAGATCATCTTTGGTCCTCTCACAAATACGACAATATCTGAGCATGTTGAAGGATTTCCCGAACCCCAATAATTGTTTAATTCCTAAATTGTCGCCTAAAACTAGTCCTAGCGTAAAATACAGTTTATACTTTTTATCTTCTACTGTAACCTCTAACCCATTACTTTCCAGCGATTTTATCTGCTCAATAAGATAATAATATGATGAGCTATTCCCAAACTCAAAGATAAAACTGCTCTTTATAAACCCAGCAACAAATATATAATCAAGGCTTGAGAGAAGATGAGTCGGTAATACTGGAAAGCTATAGTAGATGGCGCAAACATTGTCTTGAGACGAATGGGAGCCGAGAGGATTATTTACCTCGAAGTCATCAGTATACAAAAAGAATGGAATTATAATTTTATCCTCTCCTATTATATCTTTTTTGTTTTTGAATAAATCCCCATTAATAAAATTGTTAATATTATTGCCTGTTGGTAAATTTTCAATATTTTTTAATGTAGTTTCAAGAACCCCAGGAAGTTCGAAGAACTTTTTTATTTGGAAATCGAGTGATAAGAAATATCCTTTTGAGGAGACTTCATCCAATGTGGATTTTCCGTTTCGCGTTGTTTCGTGAATTTCATTATTTATAGTGTGGCATATGGGATAGCTAAATAAACCCCTTTTCGACATAAATTGCAAGTATAGATATTCAGACTTTATATCTTTAAACGGATTCAAACAAGCTTCAACAATATCAGTTGAATTAGCGTTTAACTTTAAAATATTACAGCTTATCAAGGAATCTACAATGGATTTAGTAATGACTGACACATTATTTTGAATTGTGATAACATCTTTTCTACTTATATTTGATTTGGAGTAGAGATCGGACGAAAAATTCACTATAGTACTATTTATTTTTTTTAAAGCCTCCTCTTTCTTTTGTACAGTGTTCAAATTTTCATTCTCGTTAATTTCCAATTCATACTTTATAGCCAAATTATTTGTTGGTGGAATCTCAGGTTGGTTTAATAATAATCTACAATCAGGAATATCAGTTCTATTCTTTGGAACAGAATTAGTGTCAATATTTTTGTGTGTCATCATCAAATGCTTCTTGAATGCCTTTCGACTACTAAAAGATTGGTAACATTTATGTTGACCACATTTGTAGGTACTAAAGCAAGGAATCTTGTGGTCACTTTTAAGGTGATTTATTAAATCTATCACCGAATTAAAAATATTCTGACATATAGAGCAGGTATACATTTTCAAGATCTATTTTATAGCCTAAGATCGCATTTCAAATTCTTGCATCTATCTGCTTTTTTTTTATGAGAGATATCCTTAATGTAGTGGGATCTTGTCCAATTAGTAGTCTATAGAAGATATCAGAGATCGTGTTTTTCACTTCGTTAAATTTTTCAAATAAGAAATTAACCCGGAAACCCGTGGAAAAGGTTTTTCATTTGAACATGTAAAGTCAAAGAAATATCTTTGAATGAATATCCATGCTCCACTGCAAAATTCAGGATACTCTAAATTAAATACATGGAAGGTCTTAAAGCATGTATCCAGCGAAGATAAGAATGATGAACACTTAAATTTAAATGTATCCACGCAAACGTAAAATTCTTCTAAAGATTTAAGATTTTTGCCTACAACAACAATGAAGGGCTGTAATGTAATTTTGTTTTTGTAAAACCTGTCCTTAACGTCTTCCAAACACGGTTGAAATAAATTAATGCTGTCAATTCGAATAATGAGCGATTCCCTTGCATCTTTTATTGTAATCTTTTTCCTTTTACTTGGGCCTCCTCTGTCGTTATCGTTTGTTGCTGTTGTAGGCAAGATGACCGAATTCAGTAACTGAATAATGATACAATCTCGCGAATCTGAAAAAAAAACATACACACACATTTATATGAATATAAAGTTGGATAAAGTGCTGTAGGATAAATAATTATGCATCAGTGAAAATTTGAGAATTAGCTCTGATTTATCCTTTGCACTGATCGCATTTCTTTATGTACAAGGTGAACCCTTCATGATGGATAAATAGTACTGTTCATTTGTTACGTTTGAGGAAAATAGATCGCATGACGCAAATGAACAGTACTATCGACTCTTAAAATATTTCCCATCATAAATGGCTCACCCTGTTTATTAAGTAATACGATAAGTGCAATGGGTAAATCAGAGTAATAAGTAATAATCTTTAACCATTACAGAGTTATAGCATTTTTCATAAATCGTTTAAAAAAAAACTGGCGAGCAAAATCAAAATTTTCCACTCCCACAAATATTTAATCCGAGAATTGATCTCACTTCCTGAAATTACATAAAATTTCATATCAATCGGCTTTTCCTGGGTTACAGAAATTACCGCTAATTCAAAGATATAACAGTTCAAACTTTGAATCAACTTCAAAATCGCTACCTTGAACTAACAAATTTGCCTTATGGTGTTATCTTCTGAATGGCATATAAAGATCAATTTGTTAACTTGCCAGATTTTTTAGTTGAAGATACCGTTAAGAAATTATCAATCAAAAAATAGATTTTAAAATCTCTTCAAATTTGGAACAGTTGTATCTTTGAATTTGAAGGGAAAGGCAAATTTCGATTTTGCTCACCAAATCAATTTTTTTCTTTAAAATACCATCACACTGTCACGGCTAAAGAAAGAGGGTTCAGTTACAATCAATGAAATATTTTAAATATTACAATTATTTTTAATGCATATCTTCATTAAAAGTGATTGTGACATTTGAAATTTAAAACGCACTGGAAAATTTCACAAACCTTCAGAAATATCGTCATTTATTTGTGACAGTAGTTCCAGTGACTGCTTGTCTTTGACTGTCTCCTTAAAATATTTAATTATTTGGACGGCGAAAAGGCTCCAATTTTCGAAAATTTTCTCAGCCTTTCCAGGGTAAAGGCATTCAAAATCTAGTGAAATCTGAAAATACAAGTACAGTAATCCCTTAACATTCGCGGGTTTATCATTCGCGGTTTTCATTATTTGCGGTTGAAAAAATGAGGACAAATTTAACATTTGCGGGACCCCGGTCTTGGTTACTCGCGGTAGAAAAGAAACACTTGAGTAAACAATTTTGCTTGAAAACTGTTTTCGTGCGGTTTTTAAGGAAAACAATTTATTGATCTCAATAAGCGCTCGTGCCCACGGTAAACTTTTTAGTTCGCAGAAATACTAAATAGTTTAGTCAGGAAAATAGAACACACGGTGTTTTATGAGACCGCGCACACAGCGATTACTAAATGGCTTAGTTTGCTGTGTGCGCGGTCTCATAAACCGCCGTGTGTTCCATTTTTCTGACTAAACTATTTCGTTTTTCCGCGAACTAAAAAGTTTGCTGTGGGCGCAAGCTCTAATAGATAAACTCCAAGCGCGAGGTTCTTGCCCACATTGTGTGCGTTCAGAAGGAACTGAGCAACTTCCGCTCAGCGAACATGTTCAGAACGAGCGGGTTCAGAAGTGACCGAGCAACTTCTGCTCGGGTGAGCATGATCAAATTTCACCGAACAAGAAATATTTCTGCTCACTAATCAGTGCTCAGGTTCTTCTTCTTCTTTTCAACCTCACGCTCATGTTGCGAGTTTCGACTTTTGACAGTTGTCAAATTGGGTTTGTTGTGTTTAGGTTGTGTTTTCTTGGTGTTTTCGCCGTTTCTGTTTTGTTTTCTCGTTTTTTTTGGGATTTTCATCATGAACAGCGTGGGATTCATGTATTTTCCACTTTTCGGCACTTGACGTCTAAAATTGTCATCGTCAGCTTACAGCTGGTCGATTTGTCAGCTGGTGAAGTAGCGTTCAGCAGGTGCAGACTCCAAACCGAGCAGCTCCGGAGCTGCTCGCGAGCAGTTTCAGAGCTCTGCGAGCCGTATATAGGGAGCTAGTTTATTTATTTATTTAAGATAAATTACGAATAGGAATAAATATTCGTATAAGTAGTAATCTGCAGAAATTGGGTTGTGCACCATAACAAATCGCAAAACAATTAGGCTTCCCTTTACACCAAAGACTTAGTGAAAAAATTAAAATTTTAGACAAGTTACGCGCGGGGGAAAGCTTTGCTTCTGTCGGCCGTTTTTTGAAATCAATGAGTCTACGGTTCGCTCTATTAAGAGTAAAGAAAAGTCTATAAGGGACAGCGTGGCAACAACTTCGGCAGGTTCATCAAAAAGAGTGTCTCAAATTCGGAACAAGGTGCTCGAGGATACCGAACATGCTTTAGGAATATGGATGGAAGACATGTCACAAAAGAGAGTGCCCTTAAGCTCAGCTCTAATAAGAGCAAAGGCCAAAAAATTGTATGATAGAATTAACGAAAATTCTCATTCCATGTACGAATTTCAAGCGAGCAAAGGTTGGTTTGAGAATTTCAAAAAACGACATAACCTTCATAATATCAAATTAGTTGGGGAATCGGCTTCCGCCGATCACGAAGCAGCGAAAATATTTCCGACTACTCTTCAAGAAATTATCGAAGCAAAAGGATACGCTCCCCAGCAAGTGTTTAATGCAGACGAAAAGGGGATATTTTGGAAGAAGATGCCGAACCGAACGTTTTTTTTTCAAAGTCAGAAATTGCAGCTCCTGGATTCAAGGCAGCCAAAGATCGTGTTTCTTTGTTGTTATGCGCAAATGCTTCAGGAGATTTTAAGGTAAAGCCTATGTTCATTTATTGATCCCAAAATCCCAGAGCGCTGCAAGGAAAAGACAAAGACCAGCTACCAGTTTTTTTTTTAGAGCTAATAGTAAGGCTTGGGTCACTGGTGCCTTATTTCAAGAATGGTTTCATTCGTGCTTTATAAGTCAAGTGAAAGCATATCTTGCCTCACAAAATCTTGCTTTCAAAGTGCTTCTACTCATCAACAATGCCCCTGGCCATCCTTCCAGTTTAATCGGAGCTGATCCGAATGTGGAGGTCGTTTTTTTGCCCCCAAACACGACGTCATGATTACAACCACTTGATCAGGGAGTGATTGCCGCATTTAAGGCATACTAGACCAAACACAGTTTTAAACGAATTTTAAATTCAATATAGTCCAACTCTAACGAAACTGTAACTTCTTGTTGGAAAAAATTTAACATTGCCCACTGCATTGCTGATATCGATGCGTCTTGACAGGAAATGAAGTCTAGCTCAATGAATGCATGCTGGAGAAATATCTGGCCACAAGTGGTGGAAAAGGATAATAACGTTCCACCAGTAGAAGATGAAGCGGAGGAAATCGTCCAGTTGGCGCATCTGATCGGAGGTGAAGGATTTGACGACATGGGTCAAGACGAAATTAAGGACTTGTTAAATTCTCATGATAAAGAATTATCGGAGGAAGAACTCTTACAGCAAAAAGAAGCGGAAACTAAGGAATCCGATGAAGTTGAATGCGAAGAAGAGGACCCCGAAGACGCTTGTAAGACTTGTCGCAAGTTTTGATTTTTTTATTCGTTTTTACTTATGAACATTTTTTTCTACATAAGAAAAAAATTTTCTTCAAAACAGCTCAGGTAAATTTTAAGCCTGAAGGACCAGCTTGTTCAAAAAGCTTTGGATTTGGATCCGTCTCTTAATCGAAGTTTGAAATTTAAAAGGGATGTCGAGGCCGCCGCAAGTCCATACGTGGAAATTCTTAAGGAAATTAATTATTCGGCGCAACAGAAAAGGATTACCAATTATTTCTTACCGTCAACATCACAAAACATGTAAATATTTTTGGAATCATTAAAGTACCTTTACCTCTGCATTTTTATTTTTTATTTTTGCGGTTATGAAACGTAACCCCCCTTATAACACAGGAAGATAGGCTTAACATTCGCGGATTTAACATTCACGGAAGTTTTCTGGTCCTTAACCCCCGCAAATGTTAAGGGATTACTGTATTACATTTGATTTAGATGTTGTAAATTCTGTTGTTGTTGTAATTCTTACAAGTTTGGGTCCAATACTGCCATTTTTGTATAAGGGCCACTCCGTTATGAGACTCTCCAGTGATGTGCTTGGCTTGCGAATTTCAATTTGACGCAAGGCAAATGTTTGCTTCCATTTATGGAGCACATCCTCCAAAGGGGAGTTGTTGTATTTCAACCATGCCCGAATTGTTTTGCCCAACGTATCATCAACTTCGGGAAGGTTTTCAAAAGTGGACAGGCTTGAAGTTGATGTTGAAGGCTGGGAAATAGTTTTTCGCTTCAAACGGTTTCTGCTATTAAAATAGCGGTCATGGAGTTTGCCGGTAGGATGACTGTTGCTTATTGAACGTGGTGTATAATATGTTTTCTGAAAATGAAAAAATTTAAGCATAACGCAATCTATTGTGATTTCGTTGCATTTACCGAATTTTCACAAGAAAATGTTTGTGCTATTTTCTCGCTTAATTTTTTTAAGTCGTCGGTTGAAAGCCTTTCTTTTTTTGCGGTCAGTGAGTCGATTAAACAATTCGCCAAAATTTGCTGATGCAGCGGTTTTAAATTTTTATTTTCATCATAGTATTGGAGGACTGATTTCCCTCTTACTGTTTCCTCCAGGATCGCTCTAATGTCTACCTATATGAGCAAGCATTTTTCATTAGATATGTATATCTCAAATGAAAGATAATTAAAAACGTAACAAAGTTAATAGGCTAATAAACGAGTGTTTCTAGGCGGAATGCTTCTTCAGATACATCAGATCTGTGAATACGCATTCCGTTTAAACAAAAAAATTAAGCATTCTGTCTTAAAAATAACATCAACAATATTTTTTACTATTTAATTTAGGACTTTGTTTTACCTCTGTAGTGTCCAAATTCCCCGTAGAAGTGATGGTAGAATTTCCGGATGACGGAGTTGCTGGTAATTTATTTACCCAATTTATAACATCGGAACATATAGATTTTGTGTCATCATTCTGAAAATTCTGAAAATAAGGCTGATGACATTCTCTGAATTCTACAACCTTTAAAGATATTGTACTCACAGTTACACCAAATTCTTGATTATGCCAGTGCCTCCACTTAGCCTGAAATTTGGCTTTGGTACCGATTAATCGGAATCCGGGAAATATTTCGGCAATATGGCTTTCGGTGATATATTGAAGCTCTTCTATCCCAACGCCGGCATCTGTATATATGTTCAGGTCAAATGGACTATTTATTTTTTATTCGAGATAAATCTAGCCTAGTCAATAAGTTCTCTTAAAAAAACTGACTTCACTACTTTGTTTGAGCAAGTTACTACAAAAACATTAAAAATTCTTAACCCTCGGGTCTGCGCGAAGGGGGTGGAGGGCACCTCAAATTTTTTTTGCATATACTATATGTATCCTAAAAGCGGATAAGCAACAACGAAAGTTTTTATACCCTTCACGGATGTGATAGGGTATATTAACTTTGTCATGAAGTTTGCAACGCACAGAAGGAAGCATCTCCGACCATATAAACTATATACATATACAGGGTTACTGGTAACTCGACGTATTCCTTGCAAGGCATTATAATAGAGTCAAAATGCAACAAAATAAAGCCACAAATGTTCTACCGATTTTCAGTGGTTACTGAGATATTTGAATTTTTATGTTTTTAAAAAAGAAACACGGATTTAGTCATTTAAAATAAGAATTAAAAAAAACTACTTAGTAACTGGGTCAAAACTTATTTTTTTCTCTTAGCCAACATTGTGGCAGATACTTACCAATCATTCAAAATTTCAAAAATTATTCACATCTCGAAATTTTTAATTTAAAATACTGTTTATACTGGACATGTTTTTGTAATGGTTTGTACACTTTGTGTCATATAATTTTTTTGAGTAATACTACATTTAAAAATAAGTAAAAAAAAATTGTAAATTTTTTTTTTAAGTATTTTAAATTAAAAATTTCGAGATGTGAATAATTTTTGAATGATTGGGAAGTATCTGCCACAATGTTGGCTAAGAGAAGAAAAAAAGTTTTGACCCAGTTACTAAGTAGTGTTTTTTAATTCTTATTTTAAATGACTACATCCGTGTTTCTTTTTTAAAAACCTAAAAATTTAAATATCTCAGTAACCACTGAAAATCGGCAGAACATTTGTGACTTTATTTTGTTGCATTTTGACTCTATTATAACGCCTTGCAAGGAATACGTCGAGTTACCAGTAACCCTGTATTCTTGGTCAGTATGATGAGACGAGTCGATTAAGCTTTGTCCGTCTGTCTGTCTGTCCGTCTGTCTGTCTGTCCGTCCGTCTGTCTGTCTGTTTCTATGCAAAGTAGTCCCTCAGTTTTAAAGCTATCAGGCTGAAATTTTGTACAAAGCCTTCTTTTTATTGCACGCTGTATACGTGTCGGAACCAACGGAATCGGACCACTACGTCATATAGCTGCCATAGGAACGACTGGTCCAAAAATTTGTCTTTGTGAGAAAAACTTTTTTATTTCTTAAAGTATCATTCTCAGATTTTACACTAGATAAGAATTTTACCTTACCTTTAAGTTGAGTAAAAACACACTCTAAATCCCACGATTTTAATAGGTTGAACAATTGCTTATCACTCTCGGTAATCACAAAATTTTCTAACAACACAATTTCAATATTACTATCGGACATTGTTACAAGAAATTAATTTTTTATATCAATCTATCAATCAAATGAAACGTATAAACACTAGTCGACTGCGTTGACTTTTATGTTGAAAGTAAAATGCGAAATTAATTTGTCGCGGCGCGCACAAAAATCGATGTCCGAACTATCAAACTATATAACGGAAATGAAATGAAACGCATAAACATATAAACACTAGTCGACTGCGTTGACTTTTATGTTGAACGTAAAATGCGTTCAAAATGAAAAAGGAATGCGTTTGTTTCTTAAGCTAAAGGCAATTTCAACAGGGTCCATATTCGTTTTGAACGCGTTTTCCGTTCGTTTTGAATGCATGTCTATTCATTTGCCAACAAAAGAAAATATATGTGATGAAATGATTATTTTACTAATCAGAATGAACGCAAAAGCGTTCACTATGAATAACACCGCGTTTAAATGAAATCTGTTGGTTCGAACGAAATATTTGAATGCGTGAATATTCACACATTTTTTAAAATTCGTTTGTATTAACTGATATTTCGTTCAATTTAAACAAAATGATATTGAATTGAAAGATTTCAAACGAATGCGAACTTCAAACGCAGCGCACGTTTGAAATGAAAATGAATTTTTCTTTCCGTGTGCACACTTCTCTTTTCACTTGGAATCACGCGACAACCATATTGCCCATATCCCGCTTCATGCCCAAAAAGGGCCTTTTTGCCACATCAGCGGGCTAAAATGGTTTCACTAGCACTCCTGTGCACTTCTCCTTTCACCTCGAGTCACGCAACACCCATATCGCCAATATTCCACTTCATGTACAGAAATGTCCATTTCGCCACGCCTCCTTTCACATCGACTCAGGCGACAACAATACATGTTCGGCTTCATGTACAAAAAGGTCCATTTGATCATGCCAAAGTGTTAAAATGCTTCCACCGGCGCTGCTGTGCACTACTCCTTTCACCTCGCATCACGTGACACCCATATCGCCCATTTCCCGCTTAATGCCCAAAAAGGTCATTTTCGCCTCATCAAGGGGTTAAAATGCTTTCACTAGCACTCCTGTGCACTTCTCCTTCCACCTCGAATCACGCGACACCCATATCGCCCATATCCCGCTTCATGCTCAGAAAAGTCCTTTTCGCCTCACCATGGGTTAAAATACTTTCACTAGCGCTGCTTTCGCACTTGAAAAACCCGACACCCATATACGAATACACCACAATTTCTTTGAAAATATTTTTCAATTGAATAAATGCATCCATATATTTTTTCCTGGTGTCCGGCGTCGACGACTTTTCTCGTTCCAAGCAGTTCGCATGGTTCGAGACGCACAGACGAGTACATCGATTCGATGACGTGCCGACCAATGTACGACCCGTGTGCGGAACTCCATACATTTGCTTTGGAAGTGGAGTTCGAATCGCAGACGAGCCGATTACGAGACGAGTACGAGACGACCCGTGTGCGGACGGCCTTAGACTGCAAAAGGTCCTTCGTATGGTTGCTCTCATGGCATGGGTGCATTAGTGTAAATCCTTGTGCATAAAAGATTTTCGTCGTGAGTGATGAACCGTTGGAGTCAGCTTGATTCTTCGCACGTATGTCCGAAATTGTGTTGCGAGGATGCGTGGGTAAAATGATGGGTTCTCGACAGTGAACACTTCGTAGGGAACTTTGAAGTTTTTGCCATTGACAAGTTCGGCTGCCGTTAATAAATAATAATAACAAGGACAGGTTTAGATACCCAAGGGTGGGCACTGCGACCATGAGATCTATTGTGTCATAGCCTTAATTAATCCAAAAAACTCTCAACCAGCCTAATGAAGGCTAGTAGATCCTTTGTAGGGGTGTTCCTTACGACCGCTGAGCTCACGATGGAGTCTCCAAGAAACATGAACCTGGAACGGGCCACCGCCAGACATTCGCAGAGAAGATGTTTGGTGGACCACAGAGAAAGCCTGCACTCCGTATCAGTAGATAGACCCATTTCTTTGAGGTAATATCTCACCCAGTGGTGCCCCGTGAGGTAACCCACGATTAGTCTCAGGTCAGCTCTACCCAGGCGGCTGATTTCTTTGAGACCGTAGGCCTTTATAAGATCTTTGGACTGCCGCAGTCCTGGAAGATAATCCCAGTGACGTAGTCTTTCATTGACAGACCACTCACTCACTAGTGATTTTGGTTTAGCCCAACCCAGACCACAGTAAGGAACAGTCCCGCAAAATTTGTCCGAAGAGCCTTGTCTAGCAATCTCATCGGTAGCTTCGTTACCAGGGATGCCCTGATGGTCAGGTACCCAACATATAGTAACCCGATTAGTGTTTGTGAGACACTGAAGCATATAAGAACACTCTTTCACTAATTTCGATGAGAAACTATGTGAAGAAAGAGCCTTAATGGCTGCCTGACTATCTGTGCAGATAGCGATGCTGGCGCGTTTGAGTTTCTTGTCCAGAATGTCTCTGGCGCAGTCCTCAATGGCATGGATTTCAGCTTGAAAACGCTGGGCCAGACGCCCATAGCAATGGGGACCTGGTGTCCGGTCCATTGACTCCAGTACCAACTCCCGTTTTAGATCCGTTGGTAAACCACATGGTATACCGGGAGACAGAGCCTAGAATGCCACTGTCCCATTCCTCGCGAGTGGGGCTAGAGACCGAGAATTTTCTACCGAAACATATTTCCCGAGTCATATAATCAGATCTCAAGCAGATCTGCATGCCAGGGATCCGCTCCAGAATGCTCATGTGTCCCTGATTGGACACATAGCCATCGTATGTTAAACGCATTCGAATAGCGCTCAGAGCCACATACTCTTGAATGAAAATACTCGTATGTAGCGGAGTAAGTCCACGAATCGCCTCAATAACCGATGTCGGACAAGTACGGATGGATCCTGCTATACCAAGGCATGCAAGGCGTTGTAACTTACTACAAAGCTGTATGGCGCAACGCTGATTCGTTTTGGGCCACCAAACTAGCGCCCATCAAATATAGCCACTCGATCATTTTCGGGGTGAGTCCCCAAGTTTTGACAAACAGAGACCTGCAACCCCACGGCTGCTGTTGCGTTGATATCGCTCGACTAATCTGTTTGACGCTGGGTGATAATCCGTCGTCCTTATCGCGGTCCTCCACTGGAGGCGAATTTGAGCGACAATGTGCTCCCGCAACACAAGCGTCAACAAGCGGCACACGAAATAAGCGGCAACGAGCGACAGGGATCGTCCATTACAGGCGTCTTCGCGACTCAATTTGCTTAACTATCTCCTCCATTGCACACAAAATCATTTGTTATATTGTATGTTTCTAAGTTTAAGTCATAGAGCACAGAGCACAATTTGTGTGTATCTTTTTGATAGCCGCCTGCGATCGACGCAGAGTGGTGCCTAGCAAAACGTACCTTAAGAAACGTAGTTCAGTACAATTCATTTCTACACGTTTTAATTACATGCTCGCCTAACATAAAATCAATCAATACAAACCTTTCCTTGACGCAAAGCAATGAATCCAATCCAAGTTTGCCTCTTTCGCAAACCCTTCCACAGAAACATATCTTCTCCTTTTATTGCCGATTTTATTACGGAGAAAGTAACACGAGTGCGTTTCATGAAAGTGTTTATTCATGCTAGTCATGTATTTGTTCACACTTTTATGGAAATATTCGGAAAGTACACATACACTAATCAGATCGAATAATCCTTGCTGTATCCCCTGCTGTTCTTGAGCTCAGATATTGATTCCGTATCATTATGTTTTCTGCGAGAATTGAATTGGTCTCATAGGGTAAGTGTGTAGACTCTTCTACGACTTCTACGATGGAAGTAAAATTTATTCTGTGTATACCAGCAAGATTATTAGTGTATGCAGAATGTTAAGGACAAAAACTCCAAATGCCAACTTGAGCAATTATGTTTTGCTATGGACTTATTTTCTGTGCGCCAGATTGCCAACAATTGAGGCAAAAGGAAATTTTCCGATTGCTAAAGGAATTTATGGCACTCGTAAAATGTTATATGTGTTTCTAATGAACAAATAGTAGTAAAAATTTACGACACAAGTTATAACGAAAATGTGAAGAAAATACTCTGTAAAGAGGAGAAATTTCTGTGTTCTTAGCAATTGGAAATTTCAGTTTGAACGCGGTAGATTGATCAGGAAAATTGGGAATTACCAAACTTACTTATTGGGATAAATTGTTCATTTATTTTTGATATTAGATTATGTACTTATACTAAATTCAAGGATAGAGAGTTGGAGAGTTTTATGATGGCTCTTAATTAGAAGACCACCGGTACCACGTTGCATACCATGTCGAGATACTACTTTGCCTTAACCCCTAGCGGGGCATAGCGCGTCAACTACTCCTGCGCGCCATCGTACTCTGTTCTGGGCAATGGGGCGCAACTCCCCAAAAGACTTACCCAGTACCTGACACTCCTTTACCACAGATCGACGCCATGTGATTCGAGGACCCCCTCTTGGTCGGCCTTGGTTGGAAATGGGGTTCCATTTCATGGCATGCATAGCAATGCAGTTATCACTCTTCCGCAATGTGTGACCTATCCACTGCCATTTTCGCCTGCGTATCAATTCATCGATTGGCATCTGACCCGTACGCCGACTTAGCTCTTCATTTGATATTGTTTCGGGCCAGAAAATTCTTAAAATTTGACGAAGGCATGAGTTGACGAAAACTTGCAGCTTTCTGGTAACTCCTACGGAAACTTTCCATGTACTGCTCCCATACAAAAGCACTGATAGTACCAGGGAGCGAAACAGGCCCAGCTTGGTCTTGATGCTGAGATAACTGCTCTGCCAGATTTTGGACAGCATGCCGTATGCGCGTTTAGCCTGGTTGATACGACGAGCGATGTCCTGCTCCGTATCACCATTTTCGCCAACAATGCTACCCAGGTAGACGAAGTTGTCTACCTTCTCCACAGGCGCCCATTAATATTGATGGCAACAGGTGTCGGATTTCTTTTTCGCAACGGCGGGCTAAGAACCTTGGTCTTGTTGGTATTAATCTTTAGCCCAACCTTGCTTGCCTCCCTCTCGAGATCTAACGCCATTGCGGACAGATCCATGATTTTGTGGGGGAGTAGGCATATGTCGTCAGCGTAGTCAAGATGTTGTAGATAAGATGTCAAAGTCCATTGAATTCCTCTGTCGAGTCCGGATAGGGCTGCATGTAACACATTGCCGATCACAATGAGGAATAGGATCGGTGAGAGGATGCACCCCTGCCGAACTCCACTGCGAATCTCAAAGTCCCCCGACACCTTACCTTTATGCAGAACGCGACATTTCGCGCCGTCATAGGTTGCCTTAATAATAGCCACAAGCTTCTCAGGGATGCCTCTCCTGCGCAAGGCCGTCCATATAGAATCCCGGTTCACACTATCGAAAGCCTTTTCGAAATCGATGAAAAGCAAGTGAAGCGGAGAATCGTATTCAGCGCATTGCTCGATAATGATTCGCAAGGTGTTAATGTGATCGACACAGGAGAATCCGGATCGAAAGCCAGCCTGCTCTTCATCAATTGTGCTTTCTAAGTGGGCCTTTAGTCTTTCCAGGACGATTTTAGCTATTATCTTGGCAACGGCAGGAAGCACACAAATGCCTCTCCAATTATTACAGTCTGTGAGGCTACCCTTCTTTGGAAGTTTGATGATCAAACCTTCCTTCCACTCAGTGGGAAAGGTCTCTGCATTCCACGCTTTATCAACAAGTGGGTGCAGCAAATCGGCAGTTACGCTTGGCGCTGCTTGATAAAGTTCGGCAGGGATGCGGTCAAGTCCGGCGGCCGTTCTTCGTTTTAGTGCAATAATTGCAGTGACTATTTCCTCTTTAGTCGGGGCAGTGGACCGTATACGCACATTTTGATGGTTGGCTAAATTATCTATATGAGGGGGAACTTCACCAGAGGTTACACGGTTCAAGACCGCGGCGAAGTGTTCTTTCCACCGCCTCATTTGATCTTCTTCCAAGATAAGTAGCTTTCCATCACTATCTTTCACCGGATGTTGGCAGGAGTTACGACCACCTGTAAACTCCTTGATGACACCGTATACGGCGTTTAAGTTGTTACTTCTAGCGGCTTCTTCTGCTGACGCTAAAAGAGAATTGGCATAAACTCTTTTATCGCGTCGCACACTACGCTGAACTTCTCGAGCTTTCTGACGGTAAAGGAGTTCGATGCTGCTTCGATTGTCGTCTGATGCTGCAGCCAAACGAACTTTCAGCTCCTTTCTTTCAACAATCCGCTGCCATGAAGCGTCGGACATCCAGGGCTTATTCCGGCAATCCGGGTTTGGGCCAAGGATGGTATTTGCGCTATCAATGTACGCATTTTTTATGTCATCCCAGTTTTCGTTTATGTCACTATCTGGGTGACTAGTTATCTCAGCCGCTTTTTGCGCAAGATGGTCATTATATTGTTGTAAGACAGCTACTGCTATCGCAAAAAAAAAATATTTCTGAACAGGAATCGCTCCAAAGTTTATAGTGGTTGGCTATGTCCTAGCTGTGCCAGTGATATTATGTTGGCCATGTGTAAGTTAGTCAGTGCCATCTTGACTTCCCAGAGTCACATCATTAACATCACATTGAAAAGAAGGAAAAGGAAACAACAAATTTCTTCAATTAAAAAAAAAAAAAACAATAACAAAGAATACACTTTAAGGGCAATATTGACAGTCAATGAGCCAGTTGTTATTTTGATCTTCTAAATCATCTAGATTTCGCCCGCGGGGTTCGCTACGCTTACCATTTTGACCATTTCGGACATCTTTTCGCGGTCATTAACCCCGGGGGGTTAGTTTTAGAAGCGCCAGTGTGTTAAATGTACATTAACAGTCCCCGCAGGGGACACCCACTGGGTCGAAAGACTTATGGTGTTTTGGGTTTAGCGAACCCACGGACCTGAACTACGCAAGGAGGTGGTGTATAGGGTAAAGGGGCCTTGGCGCTGATCCCTATGGATGCCTTTGGGGACTGACGACCCCACGTACCTTAGTCATGAAGTTAAAGTGGCTGAGTGATGGTCTCGCTAGTGGTGTCCGTCGTTATTTCGCCACCGGTGTTGTGTGATGGTCTCTTTTATTCCGTCGTTATACGACACCTGGGGAGTGGTGCCCCCGCATAACGAAATACGAAAAGGGGCTATATAGGTTGAAAGGTATCTTGAATGATTCCTATTGGAGCAATCCTATAGGTGCCATGAAGCGGAAAGGTTGCTGGGGTTTTCCCAGTTTTCCGATTCCTAGACTTGATGAAGACACGGCTTTGGGGTCTTCCCAAGCTCTGATTCTAAGATAGGTGTGGATTGGTGGAAAGTGGGGGATACTGATTCCTATACTGCTTTGGGGCTAGACAATCCCACGTACCCAGTCAATTGGCTTCCTAGTACCTGAACATGGCGCCGGCCTGTGATGCGAAAGGAAGCACTATCCCCGATTGAGGAGAATGCTTACTAGTACGTGAGGAACGGAAGCACTTTCAACTCTCTTGGGGATAGTGGGTTTAACTGAGCCCGTGATACACTACTTAATCAGTAAGATATTCCGTAAGGATATTGAACGGTGAGATCATTCCGGCTTTTGAGAAGTCAGTAGCAAATAATGAACAACGGGGAAGGGTGTGCCCACAGTACCAAGGTACTGGCCCATCAAGGTGTTTGACTCGTGGTGGCTGTGAGTTATTGTTAAATCGACTAAGCTAGGTCGCAGCCTATAATGGTAAGGTTCTAAGGAAAGTGCACGTTCCAAAGTAGTCATCCTTCTGATTTCGGTCAGAGAAACGCCATCCCGCAAGGGGCGAGGTAAAAGCTCGCGTGCTAGGTACTCCTTAAGGCAACGAATGTAGACGATTGGCGATATTCCTGTACATTAACAGTATGTTAACAGTCCATTAACAGTATGTTAGCAGTTGCTGAATTACATATATTCGGCTATGTATTTTTACGGCACAGCTACTAAGAATTTGCAATTCGAACCAAACTTATATCCTGTGGAATGACATAATGACATTCTGTGCAGCAGTGTAAAGAGTATAAGCGTTTGTACATACACACATTTGCTTTTCTTAACCCTGTGTGTGTTAGTAAAATAGCACACAATACAACAACAATGCTACCCTATATAGGTTAGCGCTTAACCCAGTAATTTATCGAGGGCCGATCCTGACCTGCATAGCACACAAGCAAAGTTTTTATTTAGGGCGCATCTAGCGGTTGGTAGAAGTTCGTCCATTCTACGATGTTCCACTCTATTTTCACTTCAGTTCACCTCAATTAGATTCAATGGAATTTCGCAGTTTTTCCAATTGGAAAAGTGATTTTTGTCGAGATATTAGGAAACTACTCGGAATCAACTAGTTTCTTCTATCAGATGCTTTTACCCTGCATGAGTCAGATACATCGTGTTTTTTCTACAAAAGCTCTGGTTAACTACCCTAGACCGGGATAGCTGCAAAATAACGCGCCCAGTATCAGTTTTGGTCATATTATCCGAAATGGAGTCTCTCAATCGTCGCCCCCCCCCAACACGTCTCGGTATACGCACTGCTGCCTCCAGTTTGTTACTTCAAGTATCTTTCTACTGCTCTCCTCTTGCACGGACGCCTCCCCATCGTTTTTAATTGAAATTTCTGGATTCCTTGCTACACGTTTCTACCAAGGACTGCATTTGAACTCGGAGATTATCCATTCGTTGCATTTGTCCCGCCCACTGAAGCCTTGCTACCTCGATGAATTTGGAGTCCTATGGTTGAAAAAATATTTGGTACAGCTCTTGGTTGTACACACGTCGCCATTAATCGCTTAAGAACGTTGCACCGATAGATCGTCGGAGGACCCTCCTTTCAAATGCATTTAGCATTTTTTCGGAAACCTGAGTGAAGGTTCAGGTTTCTCAACAGTGGTATAGTACAGGTTGAACTATTGTGTTATAAATTTAAATAAAATATAAATACATAAAGAATAGTAAAGATATAAACAAAGATAGAAAGCTCAAATGAAAAATTTGCCCATTTTCTCTACATATGAGTGCCGATTACTACCGAAACATGCAATACATTAAAAAAAAGTGTAATGAACCACCGGTAATGAACCATATCCTGGTAGTGCTGTTTCCCACGGAAGATCGAAGGCAGCACATGATGAGTAGTGATCTATCGGTGATACGAAGCCAAAGCCCCAGGGTCCCATTACACCCTGACACCGATGCGAGCGCGAGGTGTCCTGCGCCATTCGCCAACCATTGAATCCTTATCGCCCTATTTTTTTTATTCCTCATGACTGTACGGTGGATTTTCCTGAAACTCCACCGGAAGCTATTTCTCACTAACTTTCACCAACTGGACAAGTTTCGTTCAACTAGGTTTTTCCGTTATAGATTAATTGTGTTTTCAAAATTTTACGGTTATATAGGTAACTCTGGAACTGGCTCATTGATGATGCTGAAATTAAATAGGAGCCCAGTCTGACAATCGCCCACCAATTAGAAAAGTTTCACTTCGTTAGCTTCTTGTTTTATAGAGTCATTTTGCTTAGAAAATTTTGCCGTTATATAGATGTAACTCCGTAAAATCCACCAACTGGATAAGTTTCGCTGAGCTAGCTTCTTCCATTACGTAGTTATTTTGTTTATAAAATTATGCCGTTATTTAGCTGTAACTTTTTAACCGCTTGATGGATGTTTGTTAAAATTCAATAATAGGCTAGTCCTTATTGTCGTCTACTTACTGGACAAGTTTGTTCTAGCTAGCTTTTTTCGTTATGGAGTTATTAGGCTTAGATAATTTTGCCGTTATATAGCTGTAACTTTTTTAACGGTTGATCGATACTGCTGGATTTCAATAGCAGCCGGCTCCCTACTGACATCTATCAACTGGAAAAGTTTCACTTCGCTTACGACTTCCGTTCGACTGTAATCGTGTCCACAACATTTTGCGAGGGAGGGTCGAATAACTGATTTTTTTCAAAAATCAGTTAACAAGGAAAGTTAATTTCCAAATCTAAACCAATAACCGAGGCCGCTTTGATTTATTATATTTGCTCCAAACCTCGGCTTAAAAAGGTGCTTCAGAAGGAGTTCGCAAAAATTGATTGAAACGATGCCGATAGAACCTGTTATAACTATCTATCTAGTATCTCTAAAATACTCTTATACTATAGGTATATACTTGTATAATAATCTGTTTTCATTTCAAATGATATTTAAGAAACAAAATGGTTTAGCTGTATGAAGGCTTTATTGGAAGCGAAATAGTGGCTTTTGTTTTGTTTTTAACTAATAACTTGTTTTTATTAAGTAACTAGCTTAAATAGGGGGTTCGCGTCGTTTTCAATTTGACTCTAATCTCGCTCGTTTGGACATTGGGCCATGGGTGACCATACGTTTTAGCGACCCGAAAACTACTACTTCGACACTAATCTTGATAATCTAATTTCGGACATTTTTTTGACTGTCACTTTTGCCGCGGAAGTGGGAGGAAGGAAGAGGGGTGGGGAGTTTTAGAAGTGCCACAATTATTTTTGGCAACCCCGAAAAACAGTATTTCGACGCTAATCTCGATCATTTTGGGGATTATTTATTTGACGCTCACTCACTCGCATGTGGGGGCGGGATTGGTGGCTGCGGCCAAATCGAAAAATTTAAAACACTAGACCTTATTCTGGATCATAACGGATATATTTATAAAGTTTTCATGAAAATCGATCGATCCGTTTGGCCGCAAATAAATTTGTTCGTTATTTGCAGCCAAACGGATCGGATACAGACCATTTATGTATATTAGATAGAAGATAAAATGTATTAGTGTTTTAGCTAAAATGAAAATAAATCACGAGCAGACAAAAGTATACTTTGCTTTATCGGCTATATTGGCTTTTGAGTCACTAGATTTAAAATTTGTTGCCTAAGCCGACAAACGCAATTTTCAGGCCCCCGTTTGGCAATCTTTGTACGTTAATTATCGGTTGCAAAAAATCAAAAATATCGTTGAATTTTTTTTCTGTTATTTGTATTCATTTCTATTTTTTTCTATATAATTTCTCAAATCAATAATAAAAGCACTCCACACTTTAGTTTTGGCAATATTGCGCTTAAAACAGCATTTTTTTTTCGAAATTTTTGTAACAAAAAAAAAAAGAGGTTTTTAGACAAATAGATTTTGCCTTGAGTTCAGTGATTTATAGTAATTCTGCACATTCCTACAAAATTTCATGTATGTAGCTTCAGCCGTTCGTGAGATATTCCATGGACAGACGGACAGACGGACAGACAGACATTCGACCGATTTCATAAGGGTTTTGTTTTTACTACAAAACCCTAAAAAGGGCTCAATTTTTTCGGTTTTGGCCCGCACAGTCGCTCTGCCGCGGGGTCCAAGATGGCTCCATCTCATAAAATGAATGTATGGGGAACACCAACAATCGTACCAAACGGCATTTCTCTATCATATTTTGCAAGGTCAAATCGCTTACCGTCCCAACTATCAACTGATCGATTTAATTTTTACAAGATAATATAAAATGACCCTTTCGAGTCATCTACCAAAGTTGGGCTTTTCGCGTTTATTCAGTTGGGAGTTATAGATACATTTAATTATTTTACATATGTAGGGGAGGTAGGCGCATCATCGGCTCGATCACGCCAATTTTTGATACCAACCGACTTAATCATACTGCGAACATTTGATCAAAATTTCAAGCCTTTAATTTCATTTTATCGAAAGTTATCGTGCGAAGGGGCAGACAGACAGACCGACAGACGGGCAGACATGGCTAAATCGAATCAAGAGGCGACCCTGATCATTTATAAGCATTTATTACTATACCTACGGAGCCTCCTTTAAGGTGTATACATATTTTCATAGTGACATAAGCAAAAAGTTATTCCTTTTTTCGCAAAAATTGAAATGACGATGCTTTATTTTCTCAGATTCTACAATATTAAATTATGTGTATCCTGTCTAGAAATAGTGAAAAGTTTTAAAAAAGTAAGCAGAAAAGTGCAGTTTCGGTGAAAATCTAGGAAAAAGTTAGCTCAAAAAACAAAAGCAATATTTTGATTTTGGCGCTAGCAAATATTTGTAAAATAAGTGAAAAATTAATGTTGCTCGGTGTATTTTGCGATGGTACTCAAAGAAGTTTTGGAAAATGGGCCCCACAGAGCGGAAGAAAAGCTTTAGACGTTTGTAGATCGCGTCATACCGTTACAAAGCCACCCGAACTGGTTGAAATCATCATCTGACTTCGAAAACGACCTAGTTCTAGCAACGTGCTGCAAATCTCATCAAGTTTGTTAAGAAAAAAGCTTGTGAAAACTGCCTTACGTGCGTTGGAACCAGTCCATAAGTCAGACTTTCCGTTTGAAAAATGGGGCTAAAATGTTTGAAATGAGCCCAGGAGCATGTGATATGAACTCAGAAGTACACACACTACCATCTTTTTTTGTGTGTCCATATTTAAGCAACATGTTGCCGACTGATGAATCTGCGTGCGGTGAAAACTTTGAGAAACGCTCAGCGGTGAATGCCTTCGAAGATTTCCTCCCGAATCTGAAGGGCTTATGGTGTGGGAATTTTTTCCCGGTCATGAATGTGGTGGAATATCCTTTCACAACTCAAAAGTAGCAGCAGCAGTTTACTTGCAAAAACTGAAAAACCAATTGGAACCTTGTGCGTTCGGCATTCACAGCAACTGCACTTTTGTGTATATTACGCTATTATTCCCGAGTGATTGAAGTTCTTTAAACAAATTTCACTATTTCTGGACAGGATATATATACTTTGATAAAACCTGAGCCAATAAAACACCGTCACTCAACTACTTCGAAGAATTCGAAGAATTTTTGCGAAAAAAGGAATAAAATAGTTTAAACAACTTTTATTTTCCAGCATTGTATACGTTGTAAGGTCTACGGTATAAAAACGCTGTTAACATTCGTATCAATCCATATTTGCAAATTCCAAAAATTTTCCCTGTACTCCGTATACAAGAACGGAACCGAACATCTCTAAAATCTCGAATGCAAATAGAACTTTCTCTGATAGATGTAGCGATTGTAATAGTTGAAATCATCTTTTTTCGTGTGTTTATGTTGGATTCATCGACCCATCAACGGCGGATGACTACCCGTCTTCAACAGTGTTCAGCTAAGAAAATACGCGTTGTTGTTAACCCGTTCGCTGTTAACAGGAGGCGGGTAGCGAAGATTTGTCGCGCCCAACGGGCTTCGCGTCTCGTGTATTAGAACCTTTAAACATATATACATATATGACAATTTTGTTATATGACCATGTTACAGGTTACAGGAGTGTGCCAAGATATTGCGTCAGCACTTGCCAAATAAGGATGACAATAGCGTAAATAAACATCAGCAAAGCGCCAGATCAAATACACGCAAGGAGCCCGCGTCCAACCTTGGTTATATACGTGACGTGGGTATGCTCCTGGAGTTGCGACTTTCAATCAAAAGAAAACAAATCCACCTCGGATGTCACAAGGGATCCTGAACGCTATCTCTCGATACGTCAGAGTATTTGTTCCCGATCCGACTTTAAACTTGCCGAGCTAGTAGGCGAGCGTATAGCACTTGGCGACTCAAATCACATGCGGCAGCAAAGGAAAACCTTCCAGACTCGGAATCTATTTGCAATTGACCGTCCTCGTTGCAAATTTGGAAGTACAAAAATTCAAATGTTCGCGTCTTCACGGCAAGGTTTTGAAGAATCTCCGCCGCTCGCTGAGGCGGGTGACTCCAAACATCAATTTTCGCGTCAGCCCACAAAAATCCCGGCAGATCTCTTTCGCGAGTGATTCAGCACCCGTCATTTGACGGCTGCCCATGCACGTTACCAGTCACTCATCCAACATGCGATTGCCGCCGAGTGACTGGTGCACGCGAAGATTAAAAAAAAAGGAAAGTGTTCATAACACGTTATCGGAAAATCTAACGAACGTAAGAAAAGGAACTTTTACACGCAGTCGTAGCCATCAATCCTACCATGAGGCCTGCTCTCACAGCTACCATTAAGCCTGCCATGACGCCTGCTATCAATCCCGCCATCAGGTCTTTTTTTTTCAAATGTGATGTAGGAATCTTCAAAAGATAGCGATAGCGATACGGTCTTTGTCTTCCGCATCATCGGTATATCGGATTTTAACCGACAAAACCCCAAAACACCTTCCAGTTTTCCGAAAATACGCGTTGTTGTTAACCCATTCGCTGTTAACAGGAGGCGAATAGCGAAGATTTGACGCGTCGAACGGGTTTACGCGTCTCGTGTATTAGAACCTTTAAACATATACATATATATGACAATATCGTTATATGACCATGTTTATCGTATGTATCGATGATCGCATGCCAAAGAGAGTAATGAAGGCAGAACGAGTCGACGCAGCGAGACTGCCTAGACGACCGAGATCTCGTTGGGAGAGCTCAGTAGGTGTGGACGCAACTACTGGGCTTCTAAAATTGGAGGACGCGGTCACGTGACCGAGATAATTGGAGGACAACGATCCAGGCGGCCAAGGCCCCACGTCGGGCGTTAGATGACATGATTGTGCTGCATGGGAAGTGGCAACCATTCCCGATTCTACGTAGAATGCGGGCTGAAAGGGCTAGCTAGCTAGCAACATTGCTCGTTCAAAACCAGTTATAAGCTAACAAAACGTCGAATAACCCGCTTAGAAGTATAGTTAATAGGGTAAATAGTTACTCTGTGGTAGATGGTTTGATGAAAGATGGTATGGGTGTTTCCATATATTGAATGTTTCTCATATTGGTCTTCGAAATTCAACCCATATCCCTTAAATGATAAGTAACTTCTAGTCTAACTCGTATATCTGCAAGCTGTTGAATATTACTGGTATCTGTGTTAACAAGCAGGGTAGGTTTCAGTAAACCGCAGATCTGTGATTATCACCATTAAAGCGATATTGTTATTAATTTACTGCCATGTAATTGTCTATCCTACCATATATAGAGAATGTAGGCTTCTATCCATACGAGTACATATTCTTCTGATGTTGATACCACCTCACTTTTCAATCAAATCTTGTACTTTGTACCACGATCTCATCATAATGGCGGCCTTGATGGCAATGATAGGTTGTTTCTCTTTATAACCATGTCGACAGGTAAATTACAAGTATGGATGCTAAAAAGTTGTTCGTGTTTTCAAGTCATATAATTCCTTGGGATTGGAGACGATTAAGAACAAACGAAAAGCCGCATGTATTTTTTTTTATACCACTGACACTACGACCCAGGATTCCATATTATGTACATAGTAAGTGTTTTTGCTAACAACAAAGGATATATTTTGTTTTCGCAAATAGATTTATAGACGATTGTAAATTGTTGCGTGTTAGTTTCACTGGAAGCGATTGTTTCTCGCCAACTTTGCTCCGACATTTTACTAACAACCTACAATGACGAATTAACAAGCAAAGTATTTTATTCAAACACTTAATTGGCACCATAAAGGGAAGAACTACCCGTTTGGTATTGCTTTCGTTGGAGGTATAAACGCTGCTATTAAGCGCTGGATATGCAGTATCGAAAACTGCCCGGGGTATAATGCTGTAAAATTAATTACAGATTTGTATGACTACCTTCGTGGTAGGTATGGTGAGAATTTATGAATTGGCACAAGATATGTCCGAAAGGACAATGGGCAAAAATGTATCGAGCTTGATTCAAATTTCCACCACAAATGAACTGAATAGCAGAGTTGTTCCAATTTTTTACTTTATATTTTTTACATGTAAGAAATTATTTTTCTACGTTCATCTTTTTAACGTCACGTAATAAAATAAAATTTAAAAAACATGATTGTAGGAGGAACTTCGATTTTTAATACTTCTGGTGTCATGTTTTTCGTGTTTTATTTTTTATTCGTCTGAGCAGAAGTAGCTCAGAAGGTATCTACCGGATCATTGCGCATTCTGAAAGCACTCATTACCACAATTAACCGCTCTCGTTGCATGGTCTTCATCATCATCGTGGCACGACATCCCGACGTCGGGCCTTGGATCATTGTCCTCCAATTATCTCCGTAACGTGACCGCGCCCTCCAATCTTGGAAATAGTTACGCGGCGTACGCATATATTGAGCTCTCGGTCGTCCTCGCAGTCTCGCTCCGTCGACTCGTCGTGAGTTCATTACTTTCTTTAGTATCCGATCATCGTCCATTCGTTTTAGATGCCCTGTCCATTGAAGTCGTTGTAGTCTGACGATTTTCAAAACTTCCAGCTTATCGTACAGTTGACAAATCAAGATGCATTCATCTCAAAACCCTCAGTCATATGACACCCATCTTGACTTGACCCATCACTTCAATTGCCCAAATGTTCTTTAATCTCCACTAAAGAATTCAAACTAGTATCAGTATCGACCAAGGGACTCAAAATGTCTTCAACAGTACTAGAGCGCATTTGTCGCATTACCACGAATCAGGAGATAGCCGTATCTACAAGGTTTGGTTTCCATTTCGTTTCATGCCAAAGATAGTCCTTTTATCTGGAGAACATATCCAGGAGGGCCAAAATATCACAGTGTGGCACTTATAATAACTAAAGGAAGCTGCGTACAAAATTTGGTTGAAATCTGACCACGGTAAGTGCCTGGAGAAAAAATCTTTAAGAAAACTTAGCCGAGTAGCTCTGGATTAAACAAAAAATACACTGTTAGTCCATTCGATGGTAAAAACTGCGATCCCCGATTTGTACTCTGTGCCACACAAGAAACCAAATTTGGCTAAGAAATGAACACGGATAGTACCGAACAAACGAACAAACGAACAAACAAACAAACGAACAAACGAACAAACGAACAAACGAACAAACGAACAAACGAACAAACGAACAAACGAACAAACGAACAAACGAACAAACGAACAAACGAACAAACGAACAAACGAACAAACGAACAAACGAACAAACGAACAAACGAACAAACGAACAAACGAACAAACGAACAAACGAACAAACGAACAAACGAACAAACGAACAAACGAACAAACGAACAAACGAACAAACGAACAAACGAACAAACGAACAAACGAACAAACGAACAAACGAACAAACGAACAAACGAACAAACGAACAAACGAACAAACGAACAAACGAACAAACGAACAAACGAACAAACGAACAAACGAACAAACGAACAAACGAACAAACGAACAAACGAACAAACGAACAAACGAACAAACGAACAAACGAACAAACGAACAAACGAACAAACGAACAAACGAACAAACGAACAAACGAACAAACGAACAAACGAACAAACGAACAAACGAACAAACGAACAAACGAACAAACGAACAAACGAACAAACGAACAAACGAACAAACGAACAAACGAACAAACGAACAAACGAACAAACGAACAAACGAACAAACGAACAAACGAACAAACGAACAAACGAACAAACGAACAAACGAACAAACGAACAAACGAACAAACGAACAAACGAACAAACGAACAAACGAACAAACGAACAAACGAACAAACGAACAAACGAACAAACGAACAAACGAACAAACGAACAAACGAACAAACGAACAAACGAACAAACGAACAAACGAACAAACGAACAAACGAACAAACGAACAAACGAACAAACGAACAAACGAACAAACGAACAAACGAACAAACGAACAAACGAACAAACGAACAAACGAACAAACGAACAAACGAACAAACGAACAAACGAACAAACGAACAAACGAACAAACGAACAAACGAACAAACGAAAAAACGAAAAAACGAAAAAACGAACAAACGAACAAACGAACGAACGAACAAACGAACAAACGAACAAACGAACAAACGAACAAACGAACAAACGAACAAACGAACAAACGAACAAACGAACAAACGAACAAACGAACAAACGAACAAACGAACAAACGAACAAACGAACAAACGAACAAACGAACAAACGAACAAACGAACAAACGAACAAACGAACAAACGAACAAACGAACAAACGAACAAACGAACAAACGAACAAACGAACAAACGAACAAACGAACAAACGAACAAACGAACAAACGAACAAACGAACAAACGAACAAACGAACAAACGAACAAACGAACAAACGAACAAACGAACAAACGAACAAACGAACAAACGAACAAACGAACAAACGAACAAACGAACAAACGAACAAACGAACAAACGAACAAACGAACAAACGAACAAACGAACAAACGAACAAACGAACAAACGAACAAACGAACAAACGAACAAACGAACAAACGATACAAACGGCCAAGAAGCTTTTCTGTATCCGAAAAAAGCACTAAGTATCGAATGGCCCAAGCAGCACCATAGTTGGACCAGGAAGGGTTGGAGGGAAGTGACTGTAAAGTACCAACACCTTTTTCAAGAAAATCTCATCCCTTTCATTCGAGATCACGTCATCTGCCAGGATAATTCTGCTCCTTACGACCATGCAAAATCGATAACTAATATCTGATCCTGTTTTCGTTTTTAGAGCTCAAAGAATATGTGTCAAAAACAGGATTTTCCTCATTGGGCTAGACGGGAGAACATTCGGCATAAGGATACACGTAACGAAGAAGAAACCCAAGACTTTGCCATAACTGAACCAAATCATAGAAGAACTTTGATAAAGAGGAGGAGGGTCCATAAAGCACCGCGACCAAGATTAATATATTGTACATTGTGCTGTAGCCAACAAGTCTTGTCCAGCTTTAAAGTTGGCGATCAAGTTTGATCCGGCCAGCAAAACTGCGCAACAGCATGAGTTCAAGTGAATCGATCTCGTTCACATTAGGGAAGGGATCTCCGAGGCATTCTAGGCGACGGCGGCAAAGACCCTGAAACTCGCAGACAATGTGCTGGGAAGTTTCGACAGCTCAGGTCGAATGTCTTGTGAGAAGGCTTGAAACAATTTTAACCCGGTTCATGCTCAGATTCAACAGTTTTAGGATGGGTTTGCGTAAGTGACCTGGTAGGAACAGGTTAGACTGTCTCAGGTAATGGTTTTTCCCTTCGCTCCCCGTGCGTGCTCACATCCTACAGATGTTGTAGATGCTTTCCTAGCAATCTCGTTTCCCAACATACCGATTTTGCCGGGAACGCAGTAAATCGTGTTTTTATTAAAGGAACTGAAGCTCTGCAAAACCTTGTTGCAGTCAAATACTGATTTAGATATTAGCAAGGGCTTATTGAGAGCCTTGACAGCAGCTTGTCTGTGAAGATTACAATGCTTCCTCTACGATAGGAGATAGTACGCCTCCTTATGGACAGCCTCGAGTGAGGTTTGCTGTTTGTAATATCAGTGAAGACTCGTTTGGATGATAACATCCTTTTAACCTAGATTGTGGTGGTGACATCAGCTCCTTTTGCTCTAAACGCAGAGTCAATTGAAGACAAGGATGTGTTGTCAAAGGCTCCTTCGATATCAAGAAAGGCGCATACGGCAGTTTCCTTAGCTGTAATAGCCTACTTAATCGGAGAACAGCTTCAATCGATTTGCTCGACTGGTATGCGAACTGTTTATGGTGAAGCTGAAATTTTATGTGAAGTGTTTCTAATCTGCGCATCAAGGAATTTGTCCTCAATTTTATATTTCCAAAAATACTTTTATCCAAAATGTAAAAACTTTAAATACGATACGCTACTTAGACAAATATTAGCTAAACTTGCTAAAAAAAAACATCTTAGCCTTTATAGAAATGGGTAGCTTATTGGTTTATGCTCGGTCTTCAGGCTTTTTCGCAAGTGTTATGGTCCGCCGGTGATGCATCAAACTCCAACTAGAGATAGTCATCACGAAGTGACTTTTCCATAGGCAACGGAGTCTGGGAGATCTATTTCGGATTTTGCCCATTGTTCATAATTTTCACTATTGATCCGATAGCAAATCAACTTCATCGATGATTTTCTATCAAAGTTCAAAGTCATTGGAAATTTTTTTTTAATATACTCGTACAAAATGTCAATGCATAATGGATTTTCGAATTTGGTCAGTTTTAACACGGCTGTCAAATATACTTTGGTGGTCGAAGATAGAAAACGAAATCCAGATATTCGATTTCTATCCACAGCTAACAAGGTACCTGGGTCCTTAAACTTTATTTTTCTGAAGCAACCAACTACCAGAGCAGCCGCTGCATGGCCTACCATTCATTATTCACACCATCCCACATGCCCCAAGGGCATACAATATCCAAGTTTATCGATAGGATGTCTTTCAACTATCTGACAATTGAACTCCTAATAAACTATGAACAATCTGAAATGAGTGGCTTGTTCCTTTTGCCCGAACAACGTACTAAAGACAATTTTACAAATGATCATTTCTCCATATACGCTGAGTTTTCATGTCCAATGTTCACCGTGACTATTCACTACGAGTATCGCGTATCTTATCTGAATGTTTTGATTGATAGCAGGCGACAATAACCAAACCCCAAAGACATGTCCACTGATTCCTTCTTCTTTTGGGTGCGAAGCAGATGCAGATGGACCGGACGGATCGATGTAATGCTTGCGGCAGTGTCTTTTTACCTTGAAATTGAAGAAACCTCACCTCGCCAAGCCTATAGTAACCAGTACGAGTATATGAGCGGGACAACCTGACGAAAATTCCAGCGGCGTTGTACCTCAAACACAGCATTTAATCATTACGAGTGAAAAATTATCGGAGGCGAAGTTCAAAATTACGCACCAGAACACGTAGTTGGAAAACGTTAAGTAGAAACTCATGTTACACGATATCGAACAAACTTATGACCACCGTCTCGTGTTTGGTCTTTCCTACCACACCGCACTTTGTGGTTCTTTGTGTTCCTTTAACCTGAATGTGGTCACCTATGATGTTGTTTCAACATGATTACAGAAACTCGTGAACATGGCCACGAAAATGGTTGCAACCTGGTAGATGGAGTACAACTGGCAAGAGACGTTCGAGTTTTTGAAATGAATTGCTCGGATTCATTTATTAACGGGCATAAAGTAATTCGCAACTATTTAGGAGAATAGCTCATGAGAACAACTTAGAAACTTGAGAAATAAACAGCTTCACAGTAGCATCGTGTCCTTATTCCACTCTGACCACTTTCCTGTAGTACTTGTGCTAACAATATGAAATGCACTAAATTTCACTACAATTAATTGAAGGGTTAACCAACAGCACTCCACGACGCGACGCTGGCAAAGTTGTTGAAGGTGAGATATAATGCCAATGGGGCAGTTAAGTGAGTTTCTTGTGAACAGGTAAACTCTTGGATACCTTTCCGCATTAATTTCACGTTCACCTGTGTACAGGAACGAAAAGCTGTTGTTTTCGCTCGTGCAGCGGTCAACAACAAGAGCATGCTACATGCATTATCAGCAAGAAAATGTTATGCTTTACATATTGAGATATGTACATGTGTCTGCAATATACAGCCGCATACTCTTATCACACCAAAGTTTCTAGAACTAGCCCAAGGAATAATAATGAAGAGATCGTTGGTTATGCTGTTAAAGGCGAAGGTTTAGTATAATATTTCAAAAACAGACTTAACCGCAGAACACACCAGTTATTGGGAATACTTTTAAATGAAAGGTGCTAATAGATAGGTGCCTAGACCGCAAAAAACAAAATGGGGGTTCGAGAATGACAACACATTTTTTTTCAAAACACGGCCAATATTTCTATAAGAAATTATTAGAGGGTCGTTTGGATCGCTGATTCTGAATCTTAAGTCAAAATTGCAAAAAATTAAAAACAACACGGGAATCCGGAATGGTAACACTTTTCTTCAAAAACGCTGGAAATAACTGGTAGGTTTTTTTTTGGGTTGCTGATTGCGAATCTGTATCTGGGCCACCGAAGATGCCCGTGGGGACGGAGCCTAAGGTAGCATAATTGACCGTGAAGGTCGGGCCGTGTCATCTGGCGAAGAAAAAGGCCCCTCAACGAGCTAAGCAGCGGCCTATGCTTGCTGTAGCTCAGTTCGGGAGATGTGGGCGGGGTTTTCGCCGCCCGTTGCCCCTGTCCTTTACGTATTAACAAAAATTCATAGGCCTGGGGAAGACAACACAAACAGGGGAGTTAAAAATGGGGAATGAAAAAAAAAATAGTCGATAAGGATGGAATGGTTGGCGGACGGATCAGACGCCCACGCGGTCGCACCTGGGTCCAGGTGTAATGGGACCCTCGGCCTCTGGTTTCGCACCACCAACAGATCACTACTCATCAGGTGTTGCTTCGATCTGCCGGTGGGAGCAGCACTACCAGACCATAATATGGTTCGTTACAGGTGGTTCATTACAAATCTCAAAACAAAATTGCAAAAAAAGAAAAACAAGGACAAATTGGCAGCACTTTTTTTGAAACACGGCCAATATTGCTGGGTGACGCTATTAGGGGGTCGAATCGCGGGTCACAATTGCAAAAAAATCACAAACAAAATGGGGGTTCTGAATGGAAACACTTTTTTCCGAAAATACCGCCAATCTTGATGGAAAAACTAGTAAAGAATTTTTGGGTTGATTCGCTGATTCAAATTCGCTCAACCCAGAATTGCAACCCTGTTTTCATGAGAAATGCTCGCCCGATCTGGCTGGCTCGAACCATAAGGTAAGTCGCTGATTCCAAATCTGAAGTCGAAAAAAACAAATTAAGGTAGCCCATCACAGAATGGCAACTCTGCTTTCATGGGTAATACTTAATTGCCAACAAAGTCCTTTTTTTTCTGGCCAAAAAACTCTTAGTGCTTTCAAGAGTAGCGTGATACATTTGCCTGAACACCCCCAGTCATATTATACCCATCTTGCCCAGATACCACAAGGTCTCATAGCAAAGAATGTCCTTTTTTCTACCACAAAGGACTCATAATGCCATTAACAGTAGTTTAGTGCATTCGCCTCATGACGTACATTTGCCTCATGTTCATACGAAAATCCATAATTGAAACGTCGTCGTGCTCAATCTAAGTGCCAATAAATGTAGTCTAGTGCAGGGGCCAGCAAACTTTTTCTGAGGGCCAGATTTTTCAAACTTTAGAATCAGCGGGTCGGATCGCAAATTCGAAATGCAACTGCTTACCGGCATGGTCAAACTATTTCCAGTTTAAAGTCTGACGGAAGTTTATCAATTTTGCTGTCAAGCGGATTTTGAAATAGGTAACTATTTCCGCAGTGATATTTTTGAGAATGGCGTTTTCGTTAAGATTTGAAACTTCGTGTATTTAAATGCAAGGACTCAGCAATATATTGTAATGACTTGTTTGAGGATTAAAAGCAAAGAATGTGACCTGAATGACGAAATTTTCCCTGTACTTCTTCCCCCATTTCTTTGCACACATGTTTGAACTTTTAAGTATTTTCGCATGTTTATAATTGATCCGGGCACTCAACCAAATTTGGTATGAGAATTTCTCGGGTAGCCTATAGCATAGCCAGATGACGGCTTTTTGGATTTTCGATTTATCTAACGGTACTTTTTGAGTTTTAAGATCAGAAATTTTCTCACTAAGGAAGTTTATTTCTCTCCTCCGGGCATTTACCGTGGTCCGATATCGACCAAATTTGGCTTGATTGCGTGATTCTAAGCATAACACGATGACGTTTTGGTGGTGCTGCTGTGAAGACAACAGGAACTTTTTGGGTATGAAATCAAACGGACCCAAAACCTAGCCAACAGCCTGACTAGGAGTGATGTGATCAATGCACTGGAGTTGAAATCATTTTGAGTCCTTTGGTCGAGACAAAAGGACCTTCTTCGGTATAAGGTGAAACCAAGCCAATATGGGTATTTTCTTAATGGGGATGATGAGACCAATTCCCTGAAATATGGTTGAAGGTATTTTGAGCCGTATGGACAAAAGGACCTTCTTGAACAAGAAGTAAAATTTAGGCAATATGATAGGCAAATTTTGAATCGGGTTGATAAAGTCGACGCACTGTTGTGCTTTTCGATGACTAGTTTTGAGTTATAGTTTCTATTTATATTTATCTTTTATTTATTTGTTCTTTATTTTATTAATTATTATTAAAATATGTACATTCTGAAAATACCTCAAATTGCTTATTTATGTATTTCCACATGATAAATTGCATTTAATAATTTTGGCCAGGTTGTTCGTGCAAATACTCCACTATGCGGCGGCAGGAGCTGGTTGCTACAGTTCAAACTCGTTGATTGGGGCGGAGTGTATACTACTTGCTGCTTCTTCTATCCATACCATATTAAGAAGGATCTTGGGCCTAAGTTTACGATACGACATAGGAGGTGAAATTTGAAAAAAAAAAAAAAGTTTGCATCCTTCAACCAGCTCAGATGCCCTTCAATCCTCTGGGGTCTTAATATTGTTGTGAACCCTCGGCCTTCTAGACCCACTAGGAGAACCAAAAAACATCCGATCTTGAGGCCTCCATGGCCAGGCAACATAAAAATATAGAGGGCCTCCCTTAGCGAAACAAGAGGTGGAACTTTCACATCATCTCATCAGTTACCAGAAAGGGATTGGGGTTGTGCTGGCAAATTAATTGGCTCTACGCGAAAGATTCGTAAAATTTGCAAAACGCGATCATTGTGATAGTTCAGTAACAAAAACACTGAACGCGATGTTACTCGGGGACAGGAACCAGACAACAAAAAATTAACTGCGGGGGTTACTAGGGCGCGGAAAAGTCGCGCGGAACAAGTATAAACTTTGAGTGTAAACACGCGTCGGGGCAGACAGTACGAATTTTCGCACACAATTTTTACAGACAATTTTTCGAACATATTTTTTGGGACACCACTTTTTTTCACGGACTTTTTTGGTTGATTGATTTGCTTATCCTTGCTCGAAAAAAAAAGAAAAAAAAAGACGCACAATGTCGCGAAATGTATGAAAAAGTGGACACAAATCCATATATCGAGAACGGGTGAACTGATTTGAATGAAACTTAGTACAAATAATAAACAGTTGATTGCCTTGGCTTTGAATAAATTTCAACTTGACAAGATGATGGACTTAGGAGACATAGTGGGTTTAATTAAATACCTTGAGAGCGGAGCGAATCCAAGTTCTGTGAAAATTATTATAGTTGGCGAAATTAATTTGCATTTACTTTTTAAATTTCAACTTGTTGCGATCACACATTTCGCAGACATAAGCCATCGTAAACATTTGCTAATATTTCCTATAAACCTGCACATTTTTGGGAGTAATTAAGGAAAATTTGCGAAACAAGAAGGGTGCCGATATTGGGATGGGAAGAGGCCATTAACATAACTGTCGATTTGCAGCACCCACTTGTTGATAAAGCGTGGAATACAGAGACCTTTCCCACTGAGTGGAAAGAAGGTTTGATCATCAAACTTCCAAAGAAGGGTAGCCTCACAGACTGTAATAATTGGATAGGCATTTGTGTGTTACTTGTCATTGTCAAGATTATAGCTAAAATCGTCCAGGAAAGACTAAAGGCCCACTTAGAAAGCACAATTGATGAAGAGCAGACTGGCTTTCGATCCGGATTCTCCTGTATCGTTCAAAGTAACACCTTGCGTACGATTGTCCACTTCATTTACGTTTCGATAGTGTGAATCGGGATTCTATATGGGCGGCCTTGAGCAGGGGAGGCATCTGTTATTAGGGCAACCTCTGACGGCGCGAAATGTTGCGTTCTGCATCAAGGTAAGTTGTTGGGGGACTTTGAGATTCGAAGCAGGAGTGCATCCTCTCACCGATCCTATTCCGCATAGTGAACGGCGATCTGTTGCATGCAGCCCTATCCGGGCTCGACAGAGGAATTCAATGAACTTTGACATTTTATCTACATCATCTTGACTACGCTGACCACATAGGCCTACTCTCGCACAAAATCATGGATCTGTTAGCAATGGTGTTAGATCTCGAGAGGGAGGCAAGCCAGGTTCGGCTAAAGATTAATACCAACAAGACCAAGGTTTTTTGCCCGCCATTGCGAAAAGGAAATCCTACATCTATTGCCATCAATATTAATGGGCAGCCTGTGGAGATGTTGGAAAGCTTATTATCCCTGTATAGCATTGTTGCCGAAAATGGTGGTACCTAGCAGGACATAGCTCGTCGTATCAACCAGGCTAAGTGCGCAGTTGTACTGTATGAGCATGAAAAGTTTCCGTAGGAGTTACCAGAAAGCTGCATATTTTCGTCAACTCCTGTCTTCGTCGAATCCTAAAAAAATTTCGGCCCGAAAAAATTTTAAATGGAGTGCTAAGTCCGCGTAATTGATAGGCAGGCCAAAAAAGCAGTGGATAAATTAGACATTGCGGAAGGAGGACAACTGCATTGCTTTACATGCCATGAAATGGAACCCCATTTCCAACCAAGGCCGACCAAGACGGGGTCCTAAAATAACATGGTGTCGATCTGTAGCAAACGAGTTTAAGGCGCTGGGTAAGTCATTGGGGGAGTTGCACCACATTGTAATGGATGATGGAGACATCCGAAAGTGCTAATGGGGACGGAGCCATTTTTTGACCGTTGAAGTCTTGAAGTAACAGCTGTCAAAATTGGCAGCATCGATATGTGATTCCAAAAGCAAGATTTTTGGGTTTTCTCGCTCCGTTGTCGCTGACTCGCAGCTCCCGATCTGGTCCGATCCCTTGCTGTCATCCTCGAGCCCAAAACCACAATGGCCGCCCCCCTGTAACATCGCGCCAAAACGATGCTTCACCATTGAAAAAGTGCATGCCGCAAGCATACATTCGCAATAGTTCATGTAGACATGAAGGTTCAACCGAAAAGTCAATAAAATGGAACGGTTATGCGGGTAGTTGTCATTACACACAGGAGATTGTGGCACCTAGAGCGTACGCAGCGAGCGTAGTACGATAATTCGCTCTTTTCATTGACATTTCCATGCACTATTACCGCATGCACTATTTCAGGGTGCCCTCACAAATAACGGCATGGCTGCCAACCTCGCCAATTTTACTTAACCTTGATAACAAATTCACAAATATTAATGATTGATTGATGCAAATATATGTATTTGATTTCAATTTAATACATATATTTGCGAAAAATCCACAAATTTAAAAACTGACAGTTATGCGTTCGTATTGGTCCGTTACACCATTGCTCAGAACAGAGTACGATGGCGCGCGGGAGTAGCTGACGCGCCATGCCCCACTAGGGGTTAAGGAAAAGTCCATAGTAAAAATTTACAGCCACACATTTTTATATTGGGCGCGACAGCCCGACTTCGGGCCTTGGCCGCCTGGACGCATTTTTATATGCAGCAGAACAAATCAACCCGTTGCCAACGTCAACAAGACTGATGAAATTTTTGTTAATCGTCTTTGCACGCCAGTCTCACTTAACAAAATATTGAATGGTCTTGAAAAAAATTTCGAAACGTTTGAAAAATTTTGCGGACTGTTCCGTGTTTTGAACACCCTTTTTTTGGGAAACGCTTATTCTTACTTTTAAAATAAATAAAAAAAAGAACAGTTTTTTAAAATTGTGTATAATTAAATATACGAGTATGTACTTATTCGTTAAAAAGATTAACGAAAGCCGCCGGAAGGAGTAAATGTCTTTAGCTGAGGCGGAGTTTGAACCCAACATCTTCCGCTTGACATATCGACTCTCCACCCCATCCATTAAATTGCTATGGCGGTTATCATACTGTCCGTCGTTTAGAACAAATTTATTAGTTTATTAGTTCTTTTTAATAATACTTACTAATCTTCCTGCATTTATCCGTGAAACATTACATCATCGGTGAAACTAATCCAACCCCATTTCGACACACCTTCATTTACGAGTACATCAACCAGCCTACCCTGTCATTGTAAAAACATAACATAATTAATTAACGATCACATCAACTGTACAAAATATCTTTTTTTTTTGCCATTTTTCCAACCATTATTTATTTCCCGCAAAGATGTTTTGGGGATTGTGTGTCAGCCAAAGGACACTGACACTGACGACTTCCCAATCTAATTTCAACATTTTTGGGGCTTAACGCGACTTAGAGCTACAATTTATCAAAAAACAAACGTAGTAAGCAGCGAACATTGTGTGTAGTCCAAGATAGGTGTGGAACATTATGACACAATGGAAGTAGCATCGAAACAACCCAAAACAAGAGATATTCTTCACTTCAACCGAGAAAGTCATTTATTCTACTTTGTCCCTGGAGGACATGAGTGGTAACAACTTGAACAACACTTTCATACATTATTCGTATTTGTGAGAGCGAAAAGAAATTTTCGACGGTGTATTGCGTCGGAGAATGAAGTGAATCCCTGTTGTCCTTGGACTGGATGCGACATTGGCGATGCCTAGTTTTGGTTTGAAAAGAAAGTAGCAAACAGCAGGGGTGGAAAACTAGTCAAAAAGCGATAGTGGGCTGGGATATGCGACTTAGAAAATATTGTAGTATTTCAAATAAAATTACTGATTAACTATAACTATCCAACGCAATTACTATTACGATTCGTTGTGCCGCCATAGGAATATTATTCGCGGTCATTATACTGAAAAGTGAAGTAGCCCTTTTTTGTTCCGAAGTCGGAACATGCGGTACGAAGTGAACACTTCATTTCCAAGATCGTCCTACTGCGTGATCACGATCGGTCATCATAATGGGTGGGTTCAGAAGTTACCGAGCAACTTCTGCTCAGGTGAACATGATCAAATGATGACCGAGCAAGAAATATTTCTGCCCACGCCCTTACTCTTCTTCTTTCTCCTTGAGTTTCATATAAAGTGTGTTACAACGAGAGTGGAGTTCGGCAGGCACTGACTGCATAACCGAGCGGTCCTGGAATCGCTCGCGAACAGTGAGTAATTTTGGGTAGCTTCTGAACCCACCCATTGAAGATCTTTAATATAATTTGCTTCAATTACACAGTGTAATATAACCTAAATTGTTTAATTATTAGTTAAATGCTCTGCTGCTTATAAATCGTTCTCTTTTTTTCAAGAATTTTTCTCGATTGTAGCCCACCTTCCAAGGCGTGAAAATATTCGCATGCTGATTCGCATAAATCACCAGGTTACGAGCCCCACATTGCGGTTACGAAAGTGCGTGAACATTTTTGGAGTGGTCAAGCTAAGACACTTCATTATTTACCATTAGGCCATACCCCGACAGCTTGCGGACATCACTTTTGACAAATGAGCAAGAAGCTGGTCAAGTATTTAGCACACATATCCCATAAGGCTGCCGTCGGAAGCAACACTCTTGGGAATCGCTCGCAGTATCGGAATATCAACGTTTGCTTCTTAGCCGGGAATTACGAATGGCCAACACAATGCCCGACATATTTACGCGTACAATTCTGTTTGCTTTAGGAGATATTTGCAGTAAATTCCTCCGACATTGGGGTAAGGATTCTAATCGAGATGTCCAAAATGAGTTATGACCCAGAAACGTGCCATTCCCCCTGATTATTGATATAAATTACATCTCTTTTGTAGTTAATCGACGAGTTGGTATCCAATATGTAGGTAAGAGGTATGTCATTGGGGTCGCCCATAGGTGAGATGGATACAATGGAATTATTGAGTAATTGGAAAGTTTATAGATGTAAAAGTATAGATAGGAAGAAAACTTATAAAATCACCTGAAATCGAACATTTCAAAGCTTTTATAAGAACTTATTGAAAACAATTTCATGGATTTTAGTCAGCCCTCATCTTCTTGATTGACGATTTGAATGAATGTAAATCTCATAACAACAATTAACCGGGTATAGTGTCGAAACCGCACAATCCTCCAATGTTCACATATGTAAATTCGATTGGCAATCCACCAGATTTCAACTGTCATGTGTCTTCTCTGTGACACACTTCTGAACGATATATTGGAAATACGATACGCAAAATACTCGTACGAGAATCGTTACCAGTGGCTACCGTCCACATATACAGCGACATGTGCTCAACAATGGGCTCGAAAAGCGCCATTCTTCGCTGTCCACTTGAGAACTGGTCATTATTTTTATGGCTTCAATTGTTTACAAAACGGGCGCCAGCCTCAAAAGTACCTGTAGCCACATACCCCCGATAGGAGTACCTTTAGTATGGTTATTTTTATCTTATTATCCGCCCAATCCAGTTTCGCTTCAGGTTAATTGTGTTGGGTGAGCCATACATGGACAATAATTGTCTGATGGCAGCCATTATTCTTTCCGTTTTTTTTTATCGGGCGATTCAGCATGATAAGCGTTCCGACCTAGATTGCGCCCATTGGTGCAATTGATGCCGGGAGATTGTCATTCGGTGGCTAAGTACACCTGAAGTAATTGTAGTGTGGATAAGGGGTGTTGTAGCTGTCCGCTTACCGTCTACTTGGATATTTGACTTATTGCCAGTAAGATAAAATTTGCTTGAATATGCTGCATGGACATAAGGTACTTAATCGTTTATTCCTTTGTATATTTTTATAGAATTAGATAATCTTTGAGAGACATTTGTTATTTAGAGGCTTTGTGTATGTCGTCCAAAATTCAGCAGTACAGTGTAATTATTTTACGGATGACAAAATCTTTGAATGTTTTTAAAATAACAATAACCACGGTCCACGGTCTGACATTTTCCGCAATTTTATATGGAAGGAAAATTGATGGCGTTAATACGTTTCGGATGTCTTGCCGATTAGCGTGTGTCATTATTACAATCCTGAGCCCCATGCAACCTGATGACCGGAAACCTACATTCTCTGGAGGCGGTCGAAATTAAGTCACATACAAGCAATCGTCTGATTGACAGTATTGTTGTCCTCAATGCCCGGCCGATTCCGAAGAAGTTACGACCTCACTTTCCCAATGAGTCAGGTAACCAGTCCTGAGTCTATCATGCAAAATGAAATTCCTACCCCAGATTCCATATCTGGTAGAACGGGAGCCAGCAAACCCTGAAGATGCCCCTGGTCAGTATTTTCACCACAGCTGGTTGAAGGTTGGCCCTCTCAAGGGAGCGTCGTGTTAGTTGTGGTTGACGGTGCTCAATTCAAATTTTACTGTCGTCGGCATGAAATGTGTTTTACAACCGGGTTCCGGAACCCAAAGAACAGATAGTCCTCGCATCCAGCAATATGATTATTAGACCTCACAGATTAAAAAAGAAATTTTTCCTCAGTCTTTTTGAGGATCGTTTGTTTAAGGATTTTAATATTCCGCGAGGCATATTTTCCTTAATTTACCATTATTAGTCCCTAGACCAGTCCCATAATTTTGTCGAGGGAATATTTTGAAAATCGTACATATTACGCCCCTTTCCCTGTATCGAAGTCGGTATGGGTTTCTAGTGGCTAAATGTCTATGAACCCATATGGATTTCGCCAATTGAAGGAAGGAAACAAGGAAACAGAGACGTTTTTCAAGTGCATTTCTTGTCTAAAATGACTGTAAAACCGTCTCCACTCCACTATGACAACCAGATGGAAACGTATCGTCATCGAGAATTTAGTAAATATAATAATGACAGTTGCGTAGTGCTTACCGTAGTTGTACCAAGAGCGATCGCTCAAGGGCTGAATACAGCATACTGAAGGTAGCAGCCCTTAAATCGCGGAGCCCAAAAAAAACTATTGAGAATACCGAGAATATAGATAATTCGGAAGCAGAATGGTGTTTTGCGTGGGATTTACTCCGCATTTATCTGTGTGTGTGTGCAACAGGGGTCGTATTGAAGATGGTTTTACAGTTATTTTAGCCGACAAATTCCTCTGTCCCGCTGCCTCAAGTGGACGAGATCGATACGGTCTTAGTGTCACCATACACTGTCGAACTCGAACTCGAGCTCGAACCTAGTACAAGTGGACCGGTTTTCTTCACACCTATGTGAAGTGTATGTGTGTGTCAGAGGACACTTGTACCAGGTTCGTGCTCGAGTTCGAGTTCGACTTCGACAGTGTATGGTGACACTTAGAGCCCGCGCATCCGACAAACTTTTTAGTTCGCAAAAAAACTAAATAGTTTAGTCAGTAAAATAGAACACACGGTGGTTTATGAGACGGCGTACACAGCCTTAACTAAATAGTTTAGTCTGCTATGTGCGCAGTCTCATAAACTGCCGTGGGCTCTATTTTTCTGACTAAGCTATTTAGTTTTTTGCGAACTAAAAAGTTTGCCGTGTGCGCGGGCTCTTACGGGAATCAATGAATACGTATCTAGAAATACGAGTTTAGGAAAGGTATCATCAGAATTTCGCCTGAATACAAAGTAAGCGAATCGTCGTAATAGGTCAGCTTTAAGGGGAGGTCCCCATAGAGGGGAAATGAAGATCGAAATTTGTTTGGTACAGGCAAGTGAGGTATCATAAGAAAGGTACCGTCGGGTACATTCCATTTCTGGAATTTTTTTCAAATTTGAAGAAACGGGAAAAGAGGGAGAGGGAAAAATATCCAAGTTTGTCCCCCCTTGCATTTCGAGACCGTTATACTTAGAAATATCAAAATTTACAGAAAAGCGGCATTTTACTAGCGTGGAAAATCTAGGTTAATAGAATTTTGAAATTTCATCAGAAAAGGTTAATAATAGTACATTTCTATAGTTGCAGTTAGCATACCCCTGCACCCCTTAAGCGCACCCGAGGTCAAAAATATTGTTGGCCAATGATAACCAACATCATAGGCAATAATATCTCTAAGTTTCATTACAATCACATAATATTTAATAATGGTACATTCATTCAAATTTTGACATTTTGACACCATCCATACAAAAAATGCACCTAACCGGCATCTGCTACGTACCATGAGTACTGCATACTTGAATATTGTTTGTTGTTTTTCATAAAGTGAATTGGAGTTAACCATTTCTGAAAGGGTAAAGATTGGTGGGATAGGAGTGGGATGGGAGAGAAGTGGAGGGGGAGGTAGGAATTGAAGATCAATATTTTTTTTCATCTGATATAGGCAAGTGGGGTATCATGAGAAAGGTACTACCGAGTACATGCCACTTTTTGCGTCTTCATCAAAATTGAAGAAAGGGGAAAAGAGGTAGAGGGGAAAATATGAGATCATAATTTGTCCCACCCCCTTACCATTTCGAGACCGTTACACTTAAAAATTTGAATACATAGAGGTGGCTTTCAACTAGCACAGAAAACAAAAAAATATGGAATTTTTATATCTTCTCAAAATAGGTTAATAATAGTATATTTCTATAGTTACAGTTAGCACACCTCCTATTGGCATGGGACACTACAAAACCCTCGGATTGTGGGCGTAGCCCTCTATTTGCCGGTTTCATTTTAATATTCTCCTCATAATTTGTAAACGGTGCCTTGGATCGGAAAACTTAATAACATCCAATGCATTGCTCATAGTTGGAGTTCGGTTTAGTAGTATAGTCGAAACCGATAGTCGAAAAACGTCACCTTTCGAGGTTTTGGTGGAAAATCACACTATATCGCTTTTCAAGCTCACATGTCTCTGAAACCGATGCTACAAATATAGGTATATATAATACAATAGAAAAACTCATTAGACAAAAGCTGAAGATATTTCTATTTCAAGTTTAACTAGCCCAATACTTTTCAAATCGGCCCGTGTTTAGTGTAGTTGTGAGTGAAAATACAGAAATGGTTTATTAGCGATTTGAGCCTTAATAGCTCTATTTCGATAAATATAACAGCTAAAAGTCTTGGTTTTGCAATATTCGTACTATTCGTACTAAACGGCATCTCTCTATCGTATTTTGCAAAGTGGCGTCCATTTATGTCGCTTAGCGTCCCAATTATGAACAAGATTCCCGCATTATCCCACGTTTCAGGTTTTTTGTCTATAACACCTTAATTAATTGACGCAGAGAGCTGATTTTTGGCATGTAATCTTCAGAGGAGAATCTGGTTCAGTTTTAGTAAGATGGGCTTAATCAGACCGCGGCAACGCCCGCCTCCCTTGCTAATGTCAAAAAATGAAATATTCGAAAGTTATCATAGTTAAACTACAATAACTTTCGACAGGACGAAGCTAGCGAGTACAAAATTTGGTTGGATGTTGGTAGTAAGATTTCGTTATTAGTTGGTATTGAAAATGAGAAAGATCCGACCAAAGAAACCCTTACCTCACCTACAAATGAAACTCTAAATATGCAATAACTTTCGACAGAATGAAGCAAACGACTTGAAATTTTAGCGAAATGCTTGTAAATGGATCCAGTTGGTAGTTGGTTAAATATGGGCATGATCGGACTAAAGGAACACCTAAATCCCTTTCAAATGCTCTCTTGAATATATGTATAGTACCTTTTCATAGAATGGAGCCAGCGATTTGAAATGTTGGCCCTATGTTTGTAGTGTGGAATAGTTAGTTGATTTTATAAATAGGCAAGATCTCATCTCCACTTTAAAGTTGTGGTAAAAACAGCCCACTCGTCTGAAATGGCGCCTACCTTCCCTACTAATATTCCTTCATCGTAGCTTGATCAATTAACCTTTGTTGAAACTGACCCTATAGGTTTAAATGCATATGGCTATTGCCTACTTGACGTTTTGGTGTCACCACTAGGTCTGGACACTGAACAGGTCTAGGCAGGGTATATACACTTCGTTCGCTCTGCTCTCAGTCGTTGAGGAATAGCGATGTACTTGAGTCTGTCCAGGCAGTTTTAAAAACCTTGCTGCGTGTTCACCGGAACAATTGGCGCATTTGCGCTTAGAATCAGGGATGCGGACATTCAGTAGTCTTTTGCAGACCTGCACAAAGATTGCAGACCGGTATCAAGTGGCAGTCATTGATAGCGTGTCCCATCGCTTTGCAATTGAAAGATCTGATTGGGACAGCATTAGGTTTCTTCCTGAAGTGGTTAAATTGTGCTGGTTGATGCTTGATTATTGCGCCGATTAGTAGTTGGCAATTGTTTTACGACCAAGCTGTCGACGTTGTTCAGTTTCAACTCCTCCTCGAATTCTTCGATGGGTATAGAATTTACTCCGGCTAAAACAATTTTAAAGATTTTACCTACCAGAGGATTGTGGGTGAAGAACTTTATGTCGAGCCAACTTAGTCGTTCTATAAATTCGGCGTAGTCGTCCTTGTTAAGCAAGTACACTTTTGTGCATATGGTATTGGATTTCAGTATTGTTGATGTTGAGGGCTTTGAGCTTGGCTTGAATTTTCTCTCTCGACAGATCGATGGTCGTAGTTGGTGGCATATTTTGCCGTTCCCGGCCGTTTTGGCACGTCATCATCAGTTGTCAACTGACTTAACATAGCAAAACGGGTAGACCTAACATTATATTCTAACTTACTATACAACATACTACTACTATAGGCTAATTTTGTAGCACTTTTGATTCAAAATAGTTCTGTTTGCACTAGCTTATCATTTCTGCCTGAATGTGTAAAGCTAAGAACGAACTGGTATCGTAAGCAGTCAGCCTATATGTATAGTATAGAAATGGACATGATTTTATACGAACAAACAATTCGGAAGGGGTCTGGACACGCCTGACTACGTCACTGGTCTTGTTTTTATGTAGGGATAACTATGGGCTAGTAAGAATATTATGTTCAGCATACTTATGTACGTGCTTAAATACAAACATCAACATATAAAATAAAATATATACATGTACTCGTATTTACAAATATAAAATCATGAATTATTTCAACCGCCAATGATTCCTCCATGTACATGTCTCTCAATTATTGTAGTGCGAACAAAATCAAATCTGGCGCCCAATTCCAAAAGACTCTGTCCGTTCAATTTTTTTTTTTTTGTTTTCAGTCAACTATGGCGGGACCATGTCATCCTCTTTGCATTACGATTGTCCTTTTGTCGCGTCCGCGACATGCGATTATTTCAATTCTCGAATTAATTCGAGCATAGCACAAAAGACATTGCTGGACATTTTTTTAACGAAATTCAGTTCTCCCATAAAAATTGTTCAGGTTTTTTTCGGATGTGTAAATGATAAGCTTGGGTTGATCGACTGATACATTATTGTTTATTGTTTCTCTTTTTATACAATCGATCATGCTGATACAATTTGTCAGCATAATCGTCAAAAATACAGAACATATGTAATATGCAATAATGCAATTTCGCAATAGAACAATGTACTTGGATGAACTCGGAATCATCCATAATTGCAAATATGCAACCAGTGCATATTACACAATATGTGGACAATGTACGAGTATGTTGACCAAAGTGCATTGGCCTAAAGTGAAATGCATTTTTCTTGACCTATATTAATTACGATACATATTACTTAACATCTTCCGCCACCTTGAATTCTCTGGATAGAATTTCAATAGAAGGTGCGTTCCTTTTACTATTTTTTACTTGACTGATAATACTTTTTATACAGTAAGCGCCTATCAACAAAATTAATGTTAAGCTTATATAATTTACAATGTAATTGTGAGTGTCGTGTGACGAGATGGCTTCTGGTAATTCTGCTGATAGTTGTTGATGAACATCGTGAGTAAGTTGTTGTAGGTGCTGCCGTAGATCTGTTTCATTAAATTTGCTTTCTGGAATAAAATCGCGAGTAAGTGTAAAATTAGTGAGATGTTCGGTTAGGTTGATGATCGGAATGTATGAGAAATTCATTGCGTTGGAAATTTGTGTGTGACCATTGATTATTATTGCCTTTTGGTTTATCACACAGTCGGAATTGAGTTTCAAAATACCGCTTCCTTCGATTTGCTTGTTGTAGATAGTGTGTCCGCAAACTACATCCAATGTTGTTTTTTGTTGTACCACAAATATCCAGCTGTTGTCACTTTCCAATTGAATCCAATGGTTTTTTGTAGGAATGGGTTCTATTTCGCAAACAGATGGAATACTTGCGTGGTGTGTTAAGAATGATATTTCACATTTGCTAACATCTGATTGTCGTGTATAAATAGGATGCCGCTGGTTGCAAATCAAATACTCCATATTGAATGGTTTGCAATTTTGTCTATCAAATTCCGAAAGAGGGTAATACTTGTCCCTGCTTAACGTTACTGATAGGTATTCTGATGATGGTTTCACTTGTACGGAAACATTATGAAATAATTTCGTGGGAACTGGGTGTAGCCTTAATAACTGATATTGTTCTGCAGCTAGAAGTGGTATTCGGATATCAAATATTAAATTTTTCCTTGTTGTCCTTGCGTTGATGGTGGCTACGCTGTACAAGTTGAGCAGCGATGTGGATGATATTGGAATAGTTTGATCCGACGGAAGATGCTCCCTCATTAACTGGATTTGTGAACGTAGCTGGTCTGCATTCAACAGTAGTGGGTTGATTCTACCGTGATATGTGTTCGTCATCATCTGCAGCAACACATTTTGGGTGTTTTGTAGATGCATCAATAGAAGCGAAGTTTGGAGGGCAATGGAACTGAAAATCTGCGTCACTTCCTCCAACTTCCGAGTTGTTGTTGTAAGTTGTTCTATCTGGGATTGAATGAACTTAAACTGATGCTGAATTTCTTCCGTGTTACGTTTAAAGAAATGAAGTGCACCTTCGACGATACTTGTCTGATTTTTCAGCAGGTTGAGTAAATAATTTTCGTTGTTTTTTACCTTGCTGATATCTTCTTCATATTGTTTTGCAAAGTCTTCGTCTAAAATGCCAAATAACAAATGTGCAGTAGAGCCGATTACATTGAGAGGGGCTCTTTTCCTTCTTGATTGTACATGATGCTGGTACAACAAATCGTTTCTCTGTTGCACTTCCAGTTGTAAGTGTTGAAATTGTAATACAACTGTATTACAGTATTGCGTGACGTTCAGCAGTTTTCCTTGAATCGCGCAAAGTTGTACCATGTTTAGGATGTGTTTCGATAAGCCATCGTACTCTGTCCAATAACCCGTCAAATCATAGTATGTTATGATTTTCCAAGTATTGTGTGTAAGCTTCACTCTGCCAACTTCTTCTAAGAATATTCCAGGGTTGTGGTTAAACTTGGTTATTTGTAGTGGATCAGTGCCTTCGTTTCCGAATTGTTGGGAGACTGGAAGAACTAGCAATAGGCACAATAGGGTTGTAAATAATGACGCCTTTGCCTTCTTTTGCGGAGTTGAAGGCACCTGCCTTTCTCCTATAACTTCAGATTTTCTCTTAGTTGTTGATGTCGTGCTGGTTGGAGATAGTGTCAAATAGCTGACCGGGGCTATTTTTGGTTTACTGTTCGTTGCTTGATTGATTATAATCGGGTCTTCTTGATGAGATTCAGGGTTGTCGACTTCGCATGGTAATACCGCTATCGTTTGAATCGCACGTCTCAATTCGCCTGTTGCTGTCTTCACGTTCACTACTCGAACCTTGTTGTCCTTCCCTTGCATCGTTGACACTATTCGTCCCATTCGCCATTTTAGGGGTGGTAGATTGTCGTCCTTAAGCAAAACAAGTGTTCCAATCTCGATATTTGGTAGAGGTTTCTGCCACTTGTATCTGTTTTGGAGCTCTTGTAGAAACTCCTTAGACCATCTTCGCCAAAATTCATTCTGAAGAGCTCGAACTGCCTTCCATCTTGTTAAAAGTGGAAGTGATGAAGTTGCTATCTCTGGCTCTGGTATGGTGTTCAATGGTTGTCCGATCAAGAAATGGCCAGGAGACAAGGCTTGCAAGTCGTTGGGGTCATTTGAAAGTGGAGTTAACGGTCTTGAGTTTAGGATGGCTTCAACTTGGCATATCACCGTGTTAAGCTCTTCGTAAGTAAGTGACGCACAATCCACTATCCTTTTCAAGTGGTATTTAGCCGACTTTACTGCGGACTCCCATAGGCCACCAAAGTGTGGAGACCTAGGAGGAATGTGTAGCCATTCTATTCCTTCCTCAATGCAAGCGGCTTGTAGTATGTCTTGTCCTTCCTTCTGGTGAAAGACAGCTGCAAGTTCTCGTAACTCAGACTGTGCCCCGGTGAAATTCGTTGCGTTGTCGCAGAAAATTTTAGATGGACAACCTCGGCGTGCGATAAATCTCTTCAGACTTCCGATGAAGGCAGCTGCTGTCAGATCCGCTACTAGCTCCAGGTGTATCGCTTTGGTTGAAAAGCAAACGAAGACGGCAATGTAGGACTTAATTGGCCGTTTACCTCTAACTTTGATGTGAATTTGTATGGGCCCACAGAAGTCAACTCCTACATGCAAAAATGGTCTTGACTGTTGCACGCGTTCTGCTGGTAGGTTTCCCATCACTTGCGTTAGCAACTGTGGTTTTGTTCGTGCGCACCGGATGCACTGACGTACAGTGGTATTGGCTAGGCTTTTACCGTTGATGCACCAAAACGTTTGGCGTGAAATGTAGAGTAGTGTTTGTGGTCCAGCGTGCAAATACTTGATATGCAAGTGATTGAAAATCAATTTGCTTATAGGGTTTGCAGATGATATCAGCATTGCGTGTTTAGAGTTGAATGGTAAATTGCTTTGAGCAATTCTTCCGCCTACCCTGATTATGTTGTTTTTGTCCAGGAATGGTGCTAGTGCCTTTAATCTGCTGTCACTGGGTACAGTCTCCTCGTTTTTAAGTTTCTTCAACTCATGCTTAAAGTCTTGCCCTTGCATTTCTCGCACGATGAGGTGTAGAGCTCTTTCTAACTCTACTGGTTTGAGTCTGCCTTCTGTTCGTTCTTCCGCCTTAACCCGACAATTGTTGGCGAATCGCATGATAAGGGCTGTAACATCTTGTAGCCTTTGAAAGTTGTTGTTATGCCTGATCTTGTGTATAATGCTCGATTCCCTGAACTCAGCCAGTAGTACGTACTTAGTTTTCCTTAATTCAGGTAATTTGCTCTCAGTTGGAATCGGTTGAATCCTGATCGGATGCCTCAAAAAGGTGGGTCCCTCGAACCAAAGTCTTGTAGACAATAGTCGGCTCGGTAACATTCCTCGTGAGACAATGTCTGCAGGATTCTCTTCGGATCTTACATGTTGCCATACACCTTCCTTAGTAGCTGCTTGGATACAAGCCACCCTGTTTGCAACGAAAGTGGTGTATTTTGTTGGTGTTGATGCAATCCATTGAAGCACTATGGTTGAGTCTGTCCAGAAGTACGTGTTGTGTACCGTGAATTTAAGTGCCCTTTTTGCTTGAGCCATTAAATTACCGAGGAGTTGAGCAGCACATAGCTCCAGTCTTGCAATGGTTTTCTTCTTTGACGGTGCGACTCGACTCTTCGCACACAGCAAAAAAACGGCGACGTTGTTGCCTTTACTTGTTGTTTTTACGTAGATGCAGGCTCCGTATGCAAGCTCGCTTGCGTCTGCAAATCCATGTAGTTCAATTGATGTTGTGTTTTCAAAAGTGCGGACTCGCCTTGGTAATTTTAGAGACTTCAACAAGGGGAGTTGACTTCGGTACATTATCCACTTTTGTCTCAATTCTTCTGGTAGCGGAGTATCCCAATCAATTTTTAGCTCCCAAAGCTGCTGCATGAAGATTTTCGCCAATACAATAACTGGATTTACTAATCCCAAGGGGTCGTACAACTCTGACATCTCGGATAGAACTACGCGTTTTGTTACTATCTGACTCTTGTGGCTGTTGGATATCTGCAAGGTGAACTCGTCGGTGGCTGGGCTCCAACTGAGGCCTAGGGTTTTCACAGTATGGTTGTCTTCCGATTTAGCGATTTCAAATTCTGTTGCTCGGTCGCCAGGAGATATGCTCTTTAAGAGTTGAGAGCTGTTGGAACACCACTTATGCAGCTGGAATCCGCCTTTGCTAAGTATTTCCTTCAACTGTTGTTGCAGCTCTTTAGCTTGTTGTAAGCTGTTGGCACCGGTTAATAAATCGTCCACGTAGAAGTCGTTTTGAATAGCTTTTGCTGCTAGGGGGTAGTTTTCGCCCTCATCTTCAGCTAACTGCTGAAGACATCTCGTGGCCAAATATGGTGCGCTTCTGGTACCAAATGTCAATGTTTTAAGACGATAGGTTTTCACATCTCCCTCACCTATTCCCTTCCAGAGAATAAGCTGGAAATTTCTATCATCTTTATGGACAAGCACTTGACGAAACATTTGTCTGACATCTACTGTTAACGCAATCTTGTAACAGCGGAATGCAAGCAAATGGGTGAACAAGTCTTCCTGTGTCTTTGGACCATTCTGTAAAATCTCGTTCAGTGATACGTTTGTAGAAGTTTTGGCTGATCCATCAAATACCACGCGTAACTTCGTAGTTAAACTTTCTGGTTTAATGACGCAGTGATGTGGGAGATAATAATGGGGTTGATTTAAATCCACATCAACTGCTTCCTCCATATGTTGAAGTGCCAGATACTCTTGTATTACCATGTTGTATTGTGTATACAGCGATGTGTTCCCTTGACATCTTTTTAGAAGTCCGTTAAGTCGTTGCTGGGCAATTTGTTTTGACTGGCCGAGGCATGATGGATTCTGAAGGAATGGGAGTCGTACAATATATCTGCCTGTAGAATCTCTAGTAGTTGTTTTCTTGAAGAATCTTTCACAACTTTCTTCCTCTGGTGATCTCTTTAGATCAGGAGCGGGGAGGTCTTCCAATTCCCAAAATCTCTCAAGTTGCTCGTCAAGAGTTCTGATTGTTCCACAAAAGCTGGCCTCGGATCGGGGATACGTGAGTTTTCCAACAATCATCCAACCGAGCTCTGTATTCTGAAGGCATGGAAGCTTCTTCCCTAATGAAATGGTTCCTGACCTCATAAGTGATCCGAACAGTTCAGCTCCAAGTAAGATATCAACTCGTTGCGGTATAGAGAAATTTGGATCCGCAAGTGAGAGGTTTTGTGGAATGGACCAGTTACTGACATCGATATATTTTTCTGGATGCATACTTGTTATCTCCTTCAGTACAAACGCTTCGAATAATGTAGTATATTCGTTGCACCGTGAATAAAGTTTCAGATTGACTCGTTTGGTTGCCTTATGTTCACTGTTACCGATTCCTAGAATGCCTTGTGTTTGTGACATTCCCTTTATCCTAAGCCTTTTGAAGAGTGCTTCCGTTATAAAACTCAATTGCGATCCGGAATCGATTATTGCTCTAGTTTGTACCATTTCGCCATTGACATCTGCAATTTCGACTAGAGCTGTCGCCAGGAAAACGTATGATTTCTCTTCAGTTACTGATTGCTGGTGAGTAACTAATGCTTGCTTGGGTTTTTCAGCTTCTTTGTCTTGATGCAGTAACGTATGGTGTTTTTTGTCGCATGTGAAACAACTTCTTGAAGTGCACGATTTCACGCTATGTCCCGATCTAAGGCAGTTATAACACAATCGTTCTTTCGCCACGTACTCCTTCCTTTCGCGCTGTGATAGTGCCAGAAATGTTTCGCACTTGTTTATTGGATGATTACCTTTACATCTATGGCACTTAGTTTCGGTCTTCCCCTTTCCAGCGAGTAAGGACCTTCCAGTTTGGTTGTTTGCAAGCTTTGGCGTCTTACATCCCAACGCTTCCAGCGATTGGAACCGATGTTCTATGAATTGTAGAAACTGTTCTACCTTTGGTATTTCCCTTGGCGCGTCAAGCGACTGCTCAAATAGCATATGAGTTGTTTTGTCCAACTTCTTGAGTAGCAGGAACACCAAAATTGGGTCCCATTGATCCACTTGCACATCCAGTGCCTGCAATCCTCGTAGACATTCTTGTGTTATGTCGTGTAGTCCCTTCAGTCCTTGGGCCGTATCGGTGGTTAGAGTTGGCTGCGATATCATCTTGCTGATGACTGCGTTAACTAGCAGTCTCTTGTTTTGATAGCGTTCCTTAATTAAGGTCCAGGCCGGTTCGTAGTTTTTGTCACACACTGTCAAATGTTTGACCAGTGCCTCCGCCTCTCCGCTCAGGTTGGTTTTTAAGAACCATAGCTTCTGAGCTTCACCCAAGTTATTTTTATCAATGAGTTGGGTGAAGAGGTCGTGGAACTCCTGCCACGCTAAATAGCTCCCGTCAAATTTCGGCAAGCTAATTCGCGGTAACTGTATGTTTGTCTGCGAGGACTGACCAGATTCCGCTCCCTTCTTCATAAGTTGAAGCTGAACATCTTCGACCCATATTTCCGTGCTGCTGTACATGCTGCCTACATAGTCCGTAGGTATATCGCCTGCTTTCAGGATTTCGAAGTAATGGTCCCTAATTGCCTCCCACTGCTTGCTTATTGCCTGCAACTGAGCCTCCATAAATTCCTTTGGTTGCTCCTCTCCCATCCTTGCTGCTGTTCGTGTCAGATGTTGATTTAACGTCTTCAGCATTATCTCTTCGCAGCCCAGTGACGGCTTTGAGTGTCTGCTCAGAGATCTGCCTGCATTGTCTATGGCTTCCAATTTGCCTTCCGACGCTTCCCGTTCCGTGATCTCCATCAAGCACTCGTTGATTTTTGCCAGAGACTTCTCTACTACGGCCTTGACTGCGGCATAGTAGTTGTTCCTGAAGTATTCGTGCTCTGCGTATTGCTCCGAATGTTGGCTAAGAGCCTTGTTGTTGGTGTCGAATCGCTTCCACTGGTTTTCAAGGTGGTTCTTCTTTTCCTCGTAGTTCCTCCTGTTCCTCCTCTCTGATCCCAGCTTGTTGACGTTCCGCACCGTCTTCTCGATGTCCTCTCCAATGTCCGCTTGATCCTGAAGAATGTCCTCCATTGTAGGCTGCTTCTTGTTCCGTTGTCGAGGGGTCACCAAAATGTAAATGATAAGCTTGGGTTGATCGACTGATACATTATTGTTTATTGTTTCTCTTTTTATACAATCGATCATGCTGATACAATTTGTCAGCATAATCGTCAAAAATACAGAACATATGTAATATGCAATAATGCAATTTCGCAATAGAACAATGTACTTGGATGAACTCGGAATCATCCATAATTGCAAATATGCAACCAGTGCATATTACACAATATGTGGACAATGTACGAGTATGTTGACCAAAGTGCATTGGCCTAAAGTGAAATGCATTTTTCTTGACCTATATTAATTACGATACATATTACTTAACAGATGTGCTGAAATAATTCTTTTGTTAACAGACGCGTCTGTTGGACCAATGTTACCCCTAGTCGGCACAATAACATAAACCATGTCCGGCAAAATGAAGTTCATGGCGTCCGCTTAGTAGCTCCAACGATTTGAGCTCCTGCATTTCGAAAACCTCTGCCACTTTTGTTTTTGACATTTATGTGCACAAACCATGCATTTCTACATTTCGGGACGTGGTGGCATTAATTCGGATGTCCACGTATTGTTCTAAATCTACACCTTTGATGTCCCATGTCCCCCGAAGCATTTCTTTTTGTTGTTTATCAGTGCTGATTTGGTGCAGTTTTTCGGCACCTTTATTCAACTAACTCGTCGAGAACACGAACAAACTGCGGTTTTGAATTTCAGTGGAAAAGTGCAGTCAAGTAGGAAATTGCAAATTATGTGCATGTTCGGTAGCAAAATTAAATTTAAACGAAATATGCATGAGCATTTCCGCGGCGAGTGGGAGGGTTTCATAGTGTTGAGCTTAAAAAAACTGTCGGCGTAGTTCTTTGATGGTAATAGACACATTTCAGCAGTATAGGCTGATCCGGATACATAATACGAACATACATACAAGTAGTTTGAATACAGATTTAAATAAAATGCTCACACAAATCTTGCATTAATTTAACAGAAAAACAAGGTAAAGTAGAAGAAGAGATTAAATCAATTTATAATTAGCCGTGACGTTTTCCCATTTCTAGTGTCTACATATCGAACGATCTTACAAGCCATTTAGCAGATAACAAGGTAAAGATCAAGATTCGTCTCGTTTCGCTATTCTAATTTGTGTATTTTGCAAAGTAATTGAATTAGTCAATCAATCTTGATCGGTAGCAAGTGGCTAGAGTAAGAGAATTAAGCTTATTTACATAGCGTTTGTTAGCTAATCCCACCTGTAAATTAATTTATATAAAATATGCTTGTATCTTGGGAATAAGAACCGAATTTTATAGTCAGTCAATAAACAAGTTTTTCATTCGATTTTTTAAGTAACATCTAACATACTTAATTGCCCTAATCCCTATAATGGACGGCTTGGTGGGCATTCGAAGATGCTCGTGGGGACGAAGCCTAAGGTAGCATAATGATGCTTGGTGGGCATCCGAAGATGCACGTGGGAACGAAGCCTAAGGTAGCATAATGATCGTGAAGGTCGGGCTGTGCAATCTGGCGAAGGAAAAGGCACCTCAAAGATGTAATCAGCGGCCTATGCTTGCTGTAGCTCAATTCAGAGGACGGGCGGGGTTTTCGCCGATCGCTGCCCCTGTTCTTTACGTATTAATAAAAATTAATACTTAGATTAATAGGTCTGGCGAAGACAACACATAGAGGGGATGTAAAAATGTGGTTTAAAAAATGGGGCGAAAAGGAAGAAATGGTTGGTGGACGGTGCAGATGTCCTCGCGATCGCATCGGGGTCCAGATGTAATGGGACTCTCGACCTCTGGTTTCGTACGACCGAAAGATCATTATTCATCAGGTGCTGCCATCGATCTACCGGTGGAAGCAGCTCAACCAGACCAGAACAAGGGTCATTACACCCCTTGTGGTGCATAGCGCGTCAAATGTTCCATGTGACCCAGTTGACGTTTCGTTGGCATAAACCAGTTTCGAAGAATGCAGTTGCCAGCGGGCACCTCTTGCTCCCCCATTTAGCCGGCTACCTGCGACAAGTCAGGAGATGCAGTGGGTTATTATTACGCCCCGCACCACAGGGGGAAGACAACACAAACATCCATGGCCACGAACGTCGTCGTGGAGGGGATTCGAACTTGAAACGCTAGTAGTCACACATGGGAATGATGCCTCAACTCACTGAGCTACCGGTCCCCCATCGGGGCATATAGTAAACTATATACAATACATATAAAAGGAGGACAGGTCAAATATGATCGAGACAAACGCTGTAGATGGCGCGCCTGTATGTTTTGAAGGTCGCGGCTTGAGTATGTGATAGCTGGGTCCCTTACAAAAAGTGTGGCATAGTATTTGTCGCGAACGCACGTTTCACGCGCGTGCTACGACCATGAGTGAACGTCAAGTGCCGACCGCCGTCGCGGAACGTATTGTCATTCGTTTTTTGGTGTGGGAAGGCGTTAAAAACACGGGAAATTCTTTGGCGTTTGCGAAATCAGTTCGGTAGTGAGTGCCTGAGTAGGTCTCCTGTGTTTAAATGGACCAAAGCGTTCAAAGATGACCGCGAAACCGTCGAGAATGAGCCGCATGATCGTCGACCGCGAACCAGCATCACACCAGACAACATTCGCCGCGTAGAACAACTCATTTTGGAGGATCGTAGGATGAATGTTCGAAACATTTCGGCTGAAGTCGGCATCAGTATTGGTAGTGTAGATTCTATCATCCACGAACACCTTCAATATCGCAAAATAACGGCGCGATGGGTTCCCAAACTGTTGAACTTCGCGCGCCCTCATACCACGCGTCTCACGCTCGATACAATATCAGAATTGGGGTGGGAGGTACTAGAACACCCCCCTACGGTCCGGATTTATCACCCTGCGACTACCACATGTTTGAACCACTGAAAGAAGCCCTCGGAGGTCAAAGATTCAACACCGACGACGAAGAAGAGAAGTTCGTGCGCACATGGCTGTCTAAGTTGCCCAAAGAATTCTTCGATACCGGCATCAAAAAACTTCCGGAGAGGTGGCAAAAATGTGTAACTAGTGAGGGGAATTACCTAGAAAAACCGTAAATTTTTGTAAATATTTTCGATAATAAATACATACTATCCATATAAATGTGTCAGAGCGTTTGTCACGATCATATTTCGTATTTGCTCAGATTAATCAGAGTATGGACTCAATCTCGAGCATCTACTCCGTTTGGAGTGAATAAAAGTCAGTCTTCACTCTACTCAGTGAGTACATACTCGAAAGAAACATCACCGCCGGCGCCGCCATAATTGGGTATTTACTATTGGTGTGTATAAAAACGATCATACGGGTATGCGAGTAAACTCTGAATATACTCAAAGAAATTCAGACCATGGCTATATGAGCGCTCAACCGATTCTACTCATTAATTTCCTGTTGCTATTTTTAGAAAGTGTGAGATGGCGCTTTTAAGTGCACTTTCACACGAAGAGCCGCGCAGCTCTCGCTCGAGAGTGAGAGCCTTTTCCGCTCCCACCTTCCATTCATTCACACGAAGAGCCGTACGGCTCTCGCTCGTGAATGGGAGCGAGGCGCGTAAGATTGAAAAGCAAAGAATACACTTCAGCTTTCACACGGAGAGCACGAGCTTTTACGTCGCGCGAGTGAGAGCCGTGCATCTCGAGCCGTCGCGTCGCGCCACTTGGTCTAAATTCACAGCGAGAAGTGTCGGTATTCACACGAGAAGAGCGACAAAGGCCTTCGCTCGTCAGTCCCCGCTACCCGCTAGGATGGACCCAATACGCTTCGGAACGTTGATGTTTTTGTCGTCGAAGACGGCGTCCACGGTAAAGAAGACACATAGTCACAACACGTCTGCAAGGCGTATTTTGCAACTGAAAGCATAGCGAGAGCCATTGTCGCTCTTCCCGTGTGAATGCCGGCACTCCTCTCTTTGCATTTCTATCAAGAGCCGCGGCGCACGGCTCGAGATGCACGAGCCGTACCGGCTCTCACTCGCGCGACGTAAAGGCTCGCGCGACGTAAAGGCTCGCGCTTCCCGTGTGAAAGCTGCAGTGTAGCCTTTGCATTTCAGTCTTACGGGCCTCGCTCTCACTCGCGAGCGAGAGCCGTGCGGCTCTTCGTGTGAAAGTGCACTAAGGGTAATAAAATCATTGAGTATGTTATGTCAATAACCGAGCTATGGTTATCAAGTGAGTGTCGCATTACTTTTGGTAATAAATGAAAGAAACAACATCCAAAGCAGAAATGTAAGCATATGATATTTGTACACATGGTGTCCCGTAATAACCGCACACGGGCAGTGCCACATGATTCCTCTTGCAATTTCCAACAAAAAAATAGGAAGAGACAATTTGCCGAAATCTTAACCCTTCAGCTGCTACAGACATTTACATTTTTCTTGAAAACTCCCCGCCTCACACGACTAAAAAGTTAATAAAGTGTGATTTTTCTCCCAAGTCTCAAAAATTGTCATTTTGTTGACTATCGATTTTGACTACACTGCTAAACCGAAATTCGGTTTTGAGTGCATTGGACGCAGAATTTAACGCTCTTTATTTCCGTCCTATTAAATCTGAGGCAACGGTTTGAAGTTATAAGGAAAATATAAAAAAGGGGTGAAATTTTTCGGATTTTCTCCTACTTAAAGTTTAGCTTAACTTGTATGATCTATAAAAGGGATTTCCACAGCTTTTATAATTATTATTAATAATTATCCGTATCCGCATGCGAAAAACCATTGCACTCATCCGTTACAAGTTGCTTGTGGTTATGATGGACCTGCCATACATTTCAATTTCACTCAAGCGTGTTTTGCACTTATAGGGGCAATATTATATGAAAAAGTCGAAAAGTCACCGGGCTCTTATATATTTTGCACTAATGCGGTTTTTGCACTTATCCGTTGTCGACTGTACTTATCGATGTTCTCTGAGCTCTACTCCCCCAGTCGGACAAGGAAGCATTCTATCATCTGCTTTTTAACGCATTACAAAAGAAACAGAAGTGGTTACCAACTCGATTACATACTCTGATTACTTTTCTACAGCGATGTCATTGGTGGTAACTGCTTCATTTCAGATTACAAATGAAGCTATAAGGAAGTACTTCTTTTCGGATTGAATTATAATGCCTTCCCGAGATATGATTTGGTAATGTGAATTACACAAATGAATATGTAATTAAGGCCCTAACCAGATTGAACGTAGCAGCAGCGGCATCGGCAGCAGCAGCGGTGGCAGCAACAACAACAATAAGTAGATCTGTCGCGATGACACAGCGGCAATGACAGATCTACCTGTTGTTGTTGTTGCTGCCACCGCTGCTGCTGCCGATGCCGCTGCTGCTGCGTTCAATCTGGTTAGGGCCTAATAAAGCACTGAAACCACAAAATTACACTGCAAAAGCTTCAAAGCAAGCTATTCACTTGAAAATTGGACCAAAATATAGTGATGTGGATGTCATAAATGTCGCAAAATACTGATCCGATCCTCTCAATTCTTCTACCTCCTTCAATACAAATCCGCAATTCTGAAAAGAACATTATATCGATTTCCATTAAAACAAGCAAGAGTAGAAACATGCAATTTGGCCAAAATTCGCCTTTTAATAATTGCCTTGGTTATTACTCAATTACCCTAACCCCTTGTGGGGCATAGCGCGTCAACTGTTCCATGTGGCCCAGTTGACGTTTCGTTGGCATAATCTGGTTTCGGAGAATGCAGTTGCCAGCATACACCTCCTGCACATCCATGGCCACGAACGTCGTCGTGGACGGGATTCGAACCCGAAACGCCGATAGTCAAACATAAGACTGATGCCTCAACACACTGCGCTACCGGTCGCCCCCGAAACCAGAAATAACTTTTTTCATTAAAACGAACAAAAAATAATGGTGTTTTTTAATGTTTTTTCTTTAGGCATATTTTTTTGAAGTGGAGGTTCTTATGAACCCTTAAAGCAGCGCGCAGGTCTTTAAAAAAAAGGGGAAATGTTGTCCCATCCGTTTTTACTGCCTCTGTAAATAAATCAAAGTTGTTAAATCTTGAATCAAAGAGAAGTTTTACATTTTACCAAAAATTGCTTTAATAACATTGCTGTAATCTTTTAGAGATGATTAGCCGTGTATGCCATCGAAATTGAAATTTAATATAATTCCTCCTTCTGTGAAGATACGGCGAAGATTTTTCTTTAGGCAGTTTTAACTGCCGCTTACTAAATCCTCTTTCAATTTCTTCTTACCCTTAACGTTTAACTTTGAGTTTAAAAAAATGCAACAGCAGAATCGAACGCAGAGCTCTTTAAGTAGAAAAAAGTTTCATAAAAATGCCATATTTTCATAAAACTGATTTCACTTTGTTGAAGAGCAGCTAGTCTATAAGGAAAAAATAATTACGCTTACCTTGTATAAAAAATTACCTAACGAGGGGGAGATGTTTAAAAACAAATTGCCGGTGCACAACCACTTCACTCATAGTAAAACGTACAACTGACATGAAAAATCCAGACCAATTTCACAATTTCCCGAAATATTGCATCATACGATCCAGCGTAACTTAAAAGGGCTTTTCAGTTATCTTGTTGCATTACGATTTGCTTATATTATCATCAGTCAACTGCTTCCACTTCCGCATTACCTTTTCGGTAGTGTAATGCAGAAGTGGAATTAGTTCCTTGTGTTATTAAGCAACTATTGGATTTTTCATTAGTTACTCTTTTTATCGAAAGACATCGATGAAACACAAAGGAATATTTCCCACTGCTTCCAAAAAGTCCAACTGGGCCACTTGAGTACATATACTCAGAAAGTATACTCACTTAGTGAATACTTTTTTTATTCACTTCATCCAATACCTAACATCATGTGCCGTGAACATTGAGAATGTCGTTTGCGCCTTCATTAAATATCACCTCAGTATCTCCTGGTAACGCAATTAATTATAATTCCTCAGCGATTACTTGAAAAAGTGCCGCCTCTAATATATCAGCAAAAACTTGTCAAGAATCCATTTATCCGATCAGAATTTCTGGTATAATCGGTGTATTGCTACCGTCCCGTCGAGTCGCCATCATCTCGGCTTGATTTGGTTTACATGTCATCACGTGAGGTGCAGAAACAAACGCTCGCGGTTGAGTTGACTCTTGGAACACATTTTACGGGTAATACAGCTGCCACGCCACTGGACTACTGTTTGATTAATGAACAACTATGCATCACATGCATTCTAGGATGGCTTTCGTGCATGCATTAGTATCTTGTTTCGCTCCACCTCGAAAAGATAGATGCATTTATGTTCTGTGCCCAGGAGTTGATACTTAATGCATTGTACATTGCTTAGATGTATACTGGGGCGGTTAATTATTTATTACATATATGATTCTTGTTTCATAACGATCTAATCTTGTGGTATTTTCGATAGTTTTCCAATATTACATCTCGTATTAGATCTAACTATTTACAGGATCAGCGCTGATATCATGATTAATTACCTCCCTTTATCTGAAACCTAAGAATGAAGAATGCTCTTAAATTGTGTCAACTTCAACTGGGATTGCCTTTAATCTACTGCACCTAATTTTTCACACAGTGATTTCATCGTTTGATTTTTCTAATGATCTGAAACGCAGCAAATAATCTCACAAGAAATCTGGAACATGTACCATAAAATACCCGGGAGCATAAAAATAAATCCCTCATTGAGGTCTGTCTTCAAGGCGATAATAAAAACACAAACATAAGAATGGGCCGTGACGCAAAATGCCAGAGATAAATTAAGGGTCCTTTCGTTGGCGCCTTAGATCTTGTCTCTATCCGTGGCCATTCATGGATTGCAAGAATCCATTTATCCGCCATTTCAATTGTTAAAATCCGGTGGCGACAAGTGGAAGAAGCAAAAACCATGTAACGAATAAATTGGTAAGCATCCAACAGATCTACCATGTAACATCCACCTGATACAGAGGTAAGATGCCACAAGAAAGATGCTGGCCGCATCCCATTCTTCTGTTGGTCGCGATCTTCTGAGCCGCTTTTGATTTTGTTCTTTTTCAAAGTGCAAAAAATCAAGATGGCCATTATCAGTTGAACGTTGCTGAAATCCGAACAAAAGAGAGCCAATCAGGGGGCTGAATGTGAATTAAGAAGCTCGGTGAAACGCGATCGGTTGACTGATGCGTATACTTTTGATCGCAATCTCTGAATTTATTTTTATAAATTGACTTTCATTTGAAGATCACTGATTTTAATTGTCTCATTCAATTAAAGTGAAATCATGTTACAATTGTCTGACTAATGGTAAACGAATAGTATGATAGTTTAGATTAAGGTTGGACAAACAATTATATAATAAAATAATAAATATAAGGGTTAACCAATAAAAAAACCGTGACGGAGAAATTGAAAAAACAGTTTTTTTTATTTTATCATTCGCACTAAAAAAAAATTCTCGTTGCAAAATAATGGCTTTCACAAAAATTGGAAAGCTGTGATGAAAACGATTAAGTTTAAAAATTAATGAGGGTTGAAAATACCAGCTGCGGGAATAATAGAGTCATGTAGAGCAAAGCAGGTTAAGACCACACAATTATGTTAATGCCCGAACTAGAATGAACGCAGAAAGCAGCAGCAGCGGCAGCGACAATAACAACAACATGCATATCTGCTTTTGTCGCTGTCGGTGCCGCTGCCTTCAATCTACAATAGGTAGTTTAAGGCAAATGCATGCCTTCTGACTTGACATTTCGGTTGCCGCTGCCGCTGCTTCATTCTGCGTTCATTCTGGTTCTGGCATAACAATTCGATCTGAGCTTCTCTGGGTAAAACGTCAGTCCAAGAATGCTGCTCCGTTAAAAAGTCTGCGTTTTGAAACGCAGGCGGCACAGGTGTCGAAGTTTTTGAACAGTTTACAGTTTGGGAAGCCCATAAAGTTCATTTCTTATCAATAAAATGCTCGTTTTGTCCAATCATTTGGAATAGAAACAGACAAAATAATTTTGCTGCCTAAAGGAAATTTGTACGATTGTATATGTACTAAGGATTTAAGTTTTCTCTTGAAGTTTGAGTTGACATTTGAGTTCTAATTGAACCAAGATACACTCCCACCGAAGACATGTCCGGTTTTCGTGTTCACTACCCTAATTTGCTCTCGATCGTTTTTTTTTCACCTAACCTGCTCTACTCTGCTCTGAACGAAAAAACGCGGCTAATGTCTGCAAAAAAACGGACTCGATAGGATTTGAGTAAAAATTCAGTGTTATTGGGTTCGTCGGTTTTTTGTTCGATTATTATGCAGTTACGCAGGCAGGGAGAGGTATCCAGGGTCCAGAACTCCAGACCCCTGTAATGGACGAAAGACGACATTCGAAGGTGTCAATGGGGACGGAGCTAATTTGACCTTTAAGGTCCGGAAGTGTTAAAGTTGGCAGTAGTCAAAATTGGATCCTCAGCGAGTAAGCGGTGGCATGGGTTTGTCGCTGCAGCTCAGATTCGGGATATGCTGCCCCTGTCCATACCATATTAAAAGGAAATCTCATGCATAGGGAAAGACAACACAACAAGGAAATTTGAAAAAAAAAGATCACCAAAAAAACCAATTTTTTTACGCTCCGAGGTCCTGATGGCGGCTGACCTAGGCCTTCTAATCCTACTGAAAAAAAAACACAAGCCCTACCTTGAGGCCCTCATGACCGACAGTAGAAAGTTTGGAGGGCCTCCCTTAGCGATGCAACAGTCGAAAATTTATGAAATAAAACTGTCGTTGACGCCGTCCTGAAAATGGCGTTGGGGTACGCTCCTCACGAGGCATTTTTTTTTATTACAAAACGGAATCGCAAAAATTTAACCAAATGTGTGCACTAAAATTGAAAAAAAAAAAAAAATTAAATGAGAAAAGAGTCAAAAAAATTTACAGTAACAGGATTATTCGATTCAATCATTCTAGTAAAAAAAAAATTGGGTAGAGCAAAGAAGAAACAGTTTTTGAACACAGATAAATAATCAAGGTAATGCACTTGCCCCTGAATTGCTGGTGGCCACCGCAGACACAAAGGCCACTGAAACTTTAATGCTATTATATTATACACTATATTATGTACTACGTCTGTGATCCCCAATAATGGCACTGTTGGAGATTCAGTTCAGTGAGCCCAAGTTGTAACCGCTCCCTAACCAGCTGACCGCTAATCGACATACACCACACCGTGCACCCGCACCCAGCAGCTATAAAAGTGATCGTGACGGACAGCTCGTTCTAATTCTTCGTTATCATTCCAGCCTCATTCTTTGTTCTCGTTCCGCGCTCCTTTCTTGTTCAGATTCGATCTCGTTCTTTCTCATTCCATGTATTATATTGTTTTTCGTCAGCTATAATTTCGCGCCCGTCTCATAATTGGAAATCTGTATTTGTTCATATTCTTTTTACAATAAACCGGATTGAATAGACGTGTCGAGCGTACAAACTTTTTTTTTCCCCTAATTTTGTACAGACACAATTAAATTATTATGTAGGTACAATTGTAAAGAAAAATCACAAATTTCACCAAAGTTTAATAATTCTGTGTGGTCGCGCATTTCTTATGAAACAAACTGTGGTGGGAGTTTTATTGGTGTTGACATATTATCGTTGACGATGCCGACGCTTCATACGATGCAAATAATGGTGGAAAAACTTCAATAAAACAAATATGCCACGTACTGCAAAAGTGGCATAAACAGGACAATCGATCGGCGTACAAAAAAAAACCCAGCACACAGTCGGGAACAGAAGCTCGCAGAGACTTACCCAAGTAAAACAAATGAATATGAAAAGTCATAATATAGTAGCGTTGTTTAAACGTTTGCCAAACGGTAAATTTAGCGTTTTTGTCTAGTTTATAACCATATGGTTATAAACAAGTCAGGATTTGACTGGATTATAACCATATTGTTATAAACAAAACCCGTAAATTTACCGTTTGACAAACGTTTAAACAACGGTACTATGACTTTTTATATGACAAATTCATTTGTGCTACTAGGGAATTGCCCAGACCGCAACCGCAGAAAACTCTGTTTCCGAAAATTATTATCTGACGTAAAGAGCACTTTTCGGGTGGCGGATCTGGCTTACGTCGACAGGGACACTCTCGGCAGGTGGTATACACTTCACAGACATGGGGCCACTTGTTGCATGCGGGTGTTTAGGTTTTCACTTTCGAAACGGGGACCGTCCGTTTAGCGGATACAACAGCCGTTACGCGTTAGCGAACCTGCATTAGCATACCATACATGGGTACTGGCGCGCTGGGTGGTGGTGGTCGTTCGGTCACTGCTCTACGATACTAATTTAGAGCTCGTAGTTCCAATCTCGGCGTGATTAAAAACTGCCTGTGGGAACTAACAGAACTCTCACAGTGCTCCAAGCTTGTCAGTATAAAGACGGCGTGGATAGGAGGTGCTTGCTAGCAACTACACTTCCGAAAAGTAGATATGCTATCGAAATGTAAACAAAGAGATGTTGACGCGCCCATGCCCCTGGAGGAGTTAAGGTAATTAACATAAAAACAAACCCACAGACTTGGTCGTCTCACTGTTTCATAATGGGGCAATCGCTGATTAAATGGGAAACAGACACACTACCCTTTGAAATACGCACTATGAAAATTTTCCAAATTAAAATCACTCTGGCCTTTTTGTTTCTCTCCTTTAATTTAATTTTTCACGGTTTTTTCACAACAAAAAGCTTTATTTTCACACATCCGAAATTAAATGTAAAATTTGTCGGCACTAATGAATAAGCAATATGTTGGTAATCACAATTGAATCGCTTTTCATTTATTCGAATACGTCAAGACCATATACTATTCGTAGATACCGCTATTCCAGGATGAACGAGTAACGAAAAAAAAGTCAAACTCGGCCTCTCTGTTGGAGGAAAATCAGCTCAACTCCAAAAACCAACGCCCTCTCGCCTTCTACTCCCCTCTCCCTTCCCAAGTTAAACTTTGTAATTTTTTCTATTCCCACCATTTTCCCGTCAAAAAGTCGCACCAATCTGTGTTTTCCCCATCCCTGAAATTAATTTACAACGGTTAATTCTGACACAAAAATGTAACGATTTTTCACCAATGTCAATGATTTGAAATTAGGTAGTCAAAATCAGAGACATTTGTGAAAAATACATAAATAGAAAAATAGACACTTATATGTCAGAATTGTTTCGTTACACCCCCTCCAAAATATTTGCATTACATTACGACATATGTTATACCTTTGACACACGTTGTGCCCGAATTATCATTCCGCGAATTATGAATTGCTGGCAATGACGAATTAGACATACACACTTTACTGTGAACGTCATTCCAACTGTCATTGCAAAATCGACTTAGCACTGATTTTTTCGAATAAATATTGGCTAAGTTCATAACACACAGCGGAATCGCAACATGCAGTGGCAACAGTATCGAAGCAACATTGCAACACGTTGTTGTGTTCTGAACTGCACTCGCATCTAGTCATCCATCAATTGTCAAATTTCCAGTTCAAAACTGACTACTGACGAAAAATGGTATGAATATGACAGCGCGAGTGTCAATTCAGGATTGTCATCATATGCTGGTCCTAGCCAGCGGATAAATTTTTGTGATGGAGAAAATGACATTTTTCACAGCATGTTGCGTCCATCAAAAACTCGGTGGAGAGAGTTCATTAAACAAATTGGCAATAGTATGCCAACTGTTGTGTGATATGAACTTAGCCATTGTTTATTTCGGTTAGCAACGAATATATCGCTTAGCAACGCGTGAATATTATTTTTATTGCATAGCAACGAGTGAATATTTTCCCTACTCAATGACAATTTGTCGGATAAGTGGCGCTGCATACACAAGGAAGGAATCACGTTTACTATGCCAATTGTAATTCGCGAATTATCATTCGGACGATGTTCGAATGATCATTCGCAAGACACACATGAAATCGAATCATCATTCGAATGGGAATGATCATTCGAATGGGAATGATCATTCGAATGGGAATGATCATTCGAATGGGAATGATCATTCGAGTGCGTGGTCTGTCTAAGTGTCACCATACACTGTCGAACTCGAACTCGAGCACGAACCTAGTACAAGTGGACCGGTTTTCTTCACACCTATGTGAAGTGTATGTGTGTGTCAGAGGACATTTGTACTAGGTTCGTGCTCGAGTTCGAGTTCGAAAGTGTATGGCGACACTTAGGTATTAAGCTCATACTTACAACGAACCACGAACGAACTATGTCACTTTCATAGGAACGTGGGAAATGAGTAGAATTTTCTTCTGCACGTTCCTTGGAAAGTAACATAGTTCGGTGGTGTTCGCGAACCACATGGTTCGTCATGTCTGGCGAGCTTTGCCATTTTGTACAAATTTCGTGCTAAATCAATTAAACCATACGCTAAAATCTTATTATTTAGTAGTTCGGCTGGGGCAGCTGTTAGCATATTCGCCTTCTGTGCACTGAGCCCCTGGTTCGAATCTGAATAGTTTCTTCGATGAAGGGGGATTTAAGTGTCGGACCATGAGCCCACTCAGCTGTTAAATGAGATTGCTTATCACACAACTCTAAGTAAATCATCATGATCGTGAAAATGAGATGCTAATCTATTTCAAGGCCTTGGTCCATTAATTGGACTGTTGCGCCAGTTATTTTTTTATACGTTACATTTTAAGAACCAATAGATATAAGATAAGGTACAGATAAAGTCTGAAAGTCGAGTGTCAATTTTGGATTCATTAACTAGATGAAATCACCCTAACCCCATATAGGCCGCGGATATTTTCGGTTTTTTTTGTACTATACATCACAGAAGCTTTTATCCCGGGCCTGGGATCCTCTGCATTCCTTTTACTTAACGTAAGAGACTAATCAATCCATTGAGTGCGAACCCAAGCAGATTGTTAAATTAGAATGGAAATTTATTAAAAATATTCTCTCTTAAAAATTAGTTTGTTAATTGAGTGAAAATAAACTATATCCTTCAAGCTGTTATAAAAAGGATAATAGGCCGTCTTATCGGTTCATAAAGACCATAATTCACTCTATGATAAGCCTGAATAAAAAGATTGTTACGCCGCAAATTATGTGAGATATCTTCGATGTAAATAACTGACGCAACATTCCAATTTGGAACAAAGCCTCGAGATGAGTTAGCATCATCCCATTTACTAGATCATGACGGTGCAGAGGTGTGTGATCAGAAACACGCCCAACCGTGTTATTTACCCCAAATAGGTACTCATTTAACAGCTGAGTGGCCTCATAGTCCCACACGTAAATCCCCTTTTTTCGAAGAACTACAAAGTAATTTTTAATATCTTCACACAAAACGTGAGAGCAAAGCAAGTTTCTTATAAATATCGCGTTCACGAACGTCCTTTATAAGCCAACGTTTGTAAACCAAATAAGGAACAACGAGTACAATATTCGGGCTTGAAACGCCAGCCAATTTGGTAAATAGCGAAACGGCTCGAGACGATATAACCACTTCGGCTGCCTTCTGAATTCCAAGCACAGCCACCTGGAATATGCTGCACTCATCTGACAGTCTGAGGGATAGATGGAAGTTCTGGCGAATAGACTGTTGCACCAACTCCAGCTTCCATCTTGGCGTCGTCTGTACGCTCAACTATCGGGAAATGGTCGCTATCGTGTATATTAACCTTAAGTTTATGCTAAAATTATGTTTGTATGGTTCCATATAGTCCGTATTATTAGGTGGTAGTCTAATCCTGCGATGGCCATATGGCCTTTGTCGGAATTGCGCTGCCTCCATGAGCCTTAGGGCACATTTAGCTGCCTTATTCGGTAGATATTCGTCGATCGGGGGAAGATTTATCAGAGTGTTCAGAGATCGCGAGGATAAGGGTCTTCAACGTATCCCCAAGCAACAAAATGTCTGTACTCCCTCCATTTTCTGTGTGTTGGTTTTCGTGTTTAGTGCTGTCCACCAGACCACAGCTCCATTTGTTAGAATAGGTCTTACGACGGCTGTGTATATCCAGTGTGTGGTAGTCGGTTTCGGACACCACCTTTTACCTAGCAAACTTTTGCGGGTGTAGAAGCAAATGTTGGCCTTCCTGATTCGTTCTTCAGCATTTCGACCCCCTGCTAGATAGTAGACTTACTATCTAGCAGGGGCATGCAGACCATATAGTCGAGATGCGGAGGTCTCCGTGTTCAGAGGCCTCCAAGTCTGCAGATTTATTTTTTCTTTGAAAATTTAAAATTCGCATGCGGCGGAAATTCGGGTAATTGCACGCAATGCTTAGTAAAAGAAAAGAAGGCTCAGAGGGCTTCAGACTTCAGAAGAAGCAAGTTCCCCTAATGTTTACATAATCTACAAAACGATTAATACTTTTCTTGTGTCCCCTACATTTGCAGAACGGAACAGGAAAGAACATGTTAAATTTGATTAAAAATCGACTACTTTCTATAGAGGGTCAAGCGCGCTTACAGCATCTAATAATGATCAAGTGCGAAGGTGGTTTCGAATTGGACGATTTTTCGCTAGAAAAAGCAGTCGATGCTTTCTCTTCTGATACAGATTTAGTCAAAAAATTTCGGTAATTTTTCGGGAAAAGGGGTACGTACGTCACTGATGACCTTGAACTTGACACATGTCATTCTTGGAGTCATTCTGATCAAGATAATCTACACATGTTGGGCGCGGAAACGCCTTCTTAATATTTATATTTTTTTTCAACTGCATTTTTTTCATATTGAGCACACATTTCTCTCCTTCATATTTTTTTTATCTACAAATTTTGTATTTTCATTAACTATGGTAATTTAACAGTTTCTTATGTGCGCAACGCTCGCTCCGCGCTTACAGGAGTTAAGCCCTCAATATCGCACAAACATGAAAGCTGGCTTCGCTCACTCTGGGTGCAATAGCGGAACGATGTGTGGGCTCCGCGCTTAAGGGATTAATACATCAATATCGCTCAAAAATAAACACTCGCTATCTTCGCTCTGGGTGCAACAGCAATGGACCCAATATGCAATATATTAAATTTAAAAAAAAAAAAAATATGAAGGAGGCGTTTCCGCGCCCAACATGTAAGGTGTTTTTGCATGAAACTGTTCAACACGCGCCGCCTGCATTTCAAAACGCAGACTACTTAACAGAGCAGCATTCTTGCACTGACGTTTTATCCAGAGCAGCTCAAATCAAATTGTTAGTGTAATTGTGCAGTCTTAACCTGCTCTGCTCTTCATGGCTGTTGAACGCGCCTAATATCACAGTGCAAAGCGATGAATGAATTCATCGCCGTTCAACTCATCACTCTCTCTCTAGCTCTACTCAATCAGATCAGAATATAGCTCAAAATGTTGATGATTAGCACTTGATTTTTGGTAGTGTGTAATTTTATGATTTATTGAAATATCAATGTGTCCATTCAAGCCAATGGAGCGCATTCAAAACGTTTACGACTATCACAACAAATCAATAATTTATCACCGATTCCAATTAAAAATTTACGACTCTCCCAAACATGAACACGCGTCATTCGAGCCGTTCTTGTTGCTAACATATTTCATAGTCTGTCGAAATTTATGTCCCAAGACAATACGTCATAAATACCCCCGAATAAAAAAAACTATGAAAAGGACTCATTCGTGGGCCGAAAAAATATTGTTTTTCCAACCCAATCACTGTCGTAAAACTGAAATTTCTCCATCGTTATCAATTGAACGAGAACAAACGGAAAACTTTCATGGATATCAATGAACAATTACGTGGGTGCAGTTGAGGGTCAAGAAGGCTCGTTGGATGCGATGCCGATGAAGAGAAGTAAAAGTTATTGACAAGGCAGACAGACAAAATGCTATTCCATGTCGACACTGAAATCCCAAAGAAATCATTTTGGAATCAATATTCCCATCACATCCCGGACAGGCCCGTAAGAATTAAACCACGAGAAGTAGGTACGGTTGACTGTTGTACGTGTACTTGTGCATTCCTAACGCTCATTTTTGATGAGATTCCGAATGACCTTTCTATTCCCTTTTGCTTTCTTTGAGGTCTCCGTGCGACTTATTGATTGCCAACTTATTTGGGCTATTTATGAAAATCATAAAATCCGACACTTAATTTGATGTTTGTGTTTTTGGTATTCGAGTTAACGATGCGGGAATACTTTTATCTTGGCCACAAATCTTGCCTATTCCCAGTTGTCTCATTATTAGGAGATTTAATATTTTTTCGTTGCGCTTCAAGAGAATATGGGGCAAATTCGTCTATAAACCAATCAAATATGCAAAGATTGGCTACTAGTTGACTTTTGATTTTGAATATCTGATGATTATGTAGAAGTTCTACGAATTGCACTAATAAATAGACCATAGTAAATTTAGTAACACCCGAATTCATACACAAGTATTTTCATCCTGAAATTGAATGTGCTACATATCTGAAAGAAAAAACTAAATCTATCTAAAGGTGCGTTTAGATTTAGCGAAACCACTCGCGAAACTGGTACACGAGGCAAAATTGCGCGTAGTGTAAACGTGTTCCTCACCCGAAATCGTCAGACTGGTCACAAGTGAATTTCGGGTGAGTTTCCTCGCACAACAGCTTGGCGAGTGGTTTCGCTAAATCTAAACGCACCTTAAAGAATGTATATGCCTAAAATCAAGTGACTCCCAGCATCATTTTGTTGGCGTGATACCCCCAAATTCCCCTACTTACCACCCTGTCTCCCAAATTAATCAAGTTCACACAACAGAATAATCCTTTGGTATCTTATTACTTTCTCCGTAGCATTAAGTGAAGGATGTCATTCAACAGATTGTTGCCATAAAAATTATATTAGGGTTATGGATGGTACTAATCCGTCGGTTACTTTCATCAATTTTCGTTTCTCAGGTCATCAATATGCGCCAATATTCTAGCGTAATTTTTCATCATAAAATTCGAATCTTGGAATGATGATGATGGCCACGGACATATTCCCCTATAAAATTCAGAATAGGGTTGTTCATTACTTTTCATGAAGACTCATCCCGGAATACTCGCATAAAAATATTATGATTTAAAAAAGGCAAAAAATGAGGTTAGTATTAAGTTCAATTGAAACGGTCATTTCCGTTTCAATCCGACTGTCCGTTTTCATATGTCCAAGAAAAAACTCAATTGAGATGTGAAACTGAAGTAGTCGTTTAGAAGTAAACCTCCTTCCGGACAGAAATCAAACTGAAATGAAAATAATGAAACTGAAATGGCTTCTAAAAGGACCTAATGTAGAATGACCAGGTAAAACAACGATGTAGCTTAAATATGGCCAGTAGCTCAGTGCGTTGAGGTGCCAGTCTAATATCTCAGTCTACCGGTCAGTTCGGCTACCCTCCACGTCAAGTCGTGGCCATGGATATTTGGATATAACAGAGAACAGGTTTTATTTGATAAATGTATTCAATAATTAAGTTTTCTGGTTCTTCTATTCGCAGGAGCAAGTTTTTCAGAGAGAGCCTCACGAAACTCTCTCTTATCCTGGGATCCGGTCTCCGAACGAATCATGACCGCTAGGTTCCGGACAAAACTGAGGAACATCTCAATAACACAATGTTATGCTCCAACTGAACCCGACACAGTCTTGGCGAAAGAATCCTTCTACAAAGAACTAAACGCCGTTCAGAACAGAACACCTAAAAGTCATATTATAATGGTTATAGGGGATTTAAATGCTAAAGTTGGCGCTGATAGCTATGGGCTCAGACATGTGATGGGGTGACACGGGCTTGGTGATCGTAACGATAACGATGAAAGGTTTGCAGAGTTCTGCAACTTTCACAGTCTCTTCATCGGTGGTACTATGTTTGAGCATAAGCACCACCACAAAATAAGTTGGTCCTCTGTCGATCGGCGCAGAACACAAAATCAGATCGACCACTTTGCCATTAGTAAAAGATTCAAGAGTTGCTTCCTGGACGTGCGGAACAAGAAGGGTGCCGATATTGCGATGGGAAGAGACCATTATCTTATGATCGCTAACGTTCGATTACGTATTGCAGCCGTACGCCGTCTTTGCGACTAGACCCAGGCGTCGCAAAATTCAACACCGCTCGACTAAAAAATCCAGCTGTCTTACGGCAATATAATGACCATCTTGCGTAAAAAGCAGCTGAGATAGCTAGTCACCCAGATAGTAACATAAATGAAAACTGGGATGCCATAAAAAATGCGTACATTGATAGCGCAGATACCATCCCTGGCACAAACCCGGATTTCTGGAATAAGCCCTGGATGTCCGGCACTTAATGGCAGCGGATTGTTTAAAGAAAAGAGCTGAAAGTTCGTTCGGCTGCAGCATCAGACGACAATCGGAGCAGCATCGAACTCCTTTATCGTCAGAAAGCTCGAGAAGTTCAGCGTAGTGTGCGACGCGATAAAAGAGTTTATGCGAATTCTCTTTTAGCCTCAGCTGAAGAAGCCACAAGAAGTAACAACTTAAACGCTGAATACGGTGTCATCAAGGAGTTTACAGGTGGTCGTAACTCCTACAGCCGCGGTCTTGAACCGTGTAACCTCTAGTGAAATTCCTCCTAATATAGATAATTTAGCTAACCATCAAAATGTGCGTATACGATCCGCTGCCCCGACTAAAGAGGAAATAGTCACTGCAATTATTGCAATTAAACGAGGAAAGCCGCCGGACTCGACGGTATCACTGCCGAACTGTATCAATCAGCGCCAAGCGTAACTGTCAGTTTGCTGCACCCACTTGTTGATAAAGCGTAAAATATAGAGACCTTTCCCACCGAGTGGAAGTTAGGTTTGATCATCAAACTTTCGAGAAAGGGTAGCCTCACATACTGTAATAATTGGAGAGGCATTTGTGTGCTTCCTGCCGTTGCCAAAATAATAGCTAAAATCGTCGTGGAGAAAGACCCACTTAAAAAGCACAATTGATGAAGAGCATGCTCGTTTTCGATCAGGATACTCCTGTGTCGATCACATTAACACCCTGCGAATCGTCATCGAGCAATGCGCTGAATACGATTCTCCGCTTCACTTGCTTTTCATCGATTTCGAGAAGGCTTTCGATTATGTGAACCGGGATTCAATATGGGCGGCCTTGCGCAGGAGTTGCATCCCTGAGAAGGTTGTGGCTATTATTAAGGACGGCGCGAAATGTCGCGTTCTGCACAAAGGTAAGCAGTCGGGGGGACATTGAGATTCGCAGTGGAGTTCAGCAGTGAATCCTCCCACCGATCCTATTCCTCATAGTGATCGGCGACGTGCTGCATGCACATGCAGCCCTATCCGACCTAGACACAGGAATTGAATGGACTTTGACACCTTATCTACAACATCTTGACTACGCTGACGACATATGTCTACTCTCCCACAAAATCATGAATCTGTCCGCAATGGCGTTAGATCTCGATAGGGAGGCAAGCAAGGTTGGGCTAAAGAATAATACCAACAAGACCAAGGTTCTTAGACCGCCATTGCAAAAAAGAAATCCGACACCTATTGCCATCAATATTAATGGGCAGCCTGTGGAGAAGGTGGACAACTTCGTCTACCTGGGGAGCATTGTTGCCGAAAATGGTGGTACGGAGCAGGACATCGCTCGTCGTATCAACCAAGCTAAATGCACCTACGGCATGCTGTCCAAAATCTGGCAGAGCAGTTATCTCAGCATCGAGACCAAGCTGGGCGTGTTTCGCTCCCTGGTGCTTTTGTATGGGAGCAGTACATGGAAAGTTTCCGTAGGAGTTACCAGAAAGCTGCAAGTTTTCGTCGACTCATGTCTTCGTCGAATTTTAAGAATATTTTGGCCCGAAACAATGTCAAATGAAAAGCGAAGTCGGCGTATGGGGCAGATGTCAATCGACGAATTGATACGCAGGTGAAAATTGCAGTGGATAGGTCACACTTGGCGGAAGAGTGATAAATGCATTCCTTCGTCGTAGAATCAGAAGATCTGTGGCAAAGGATTGTAGCGCGCTGGGTAAGTCTTTTGGGGAGTTGGCCCCATTGCCCAGAATAGAGTACGATGGCGTGTGAAAATTCTGCGTGTATAAGCCGTGAAGGCGTGAATTTACTTGAAAACTCGACCGTGGAGGTCTAGATGGTGTGAAGCACTTATATTAACTCACTAGAGGGGTGGAGAGAGGGTGAGAAGTGGAGATATTTGTTCCCTGGCAATTTTACTTAATGTATTAATGTTCTTGCAAATGTACAAGTGCGAATCATTTCAGTGAAAATTGGAATTGTTTGTGACACTTGGTTTCAAAAGTGCTTCACACCATCTAGACCTCCACGGTCGAGTTTTCAAGTAAAATCACGCCTTCACGGCTTATACAAGCAGAATTCTCACACTTTCGTGGTCGTCTTGCACATGGATAGCTGCAAAGATGCAAGACCTGATGAGTACTACTATCCAAACGAAACCACTAAGCTCGGAGAAATTAATTCAGAGGGAATTTCAGAATAAAAAATAGTTGGTCCCGTTGCGGGGCGCGAACCGCAGAGACCGTGTTTCGAGTAGCAAAAAATGCCCGGTGCGGTACCGAGCTAAGCTACAGACGCATACTAAGTTGGTGTGCAGAATGAAACCAAGTGTTGACAGTCAAGTTAGCACTACCACCCCTTGAAATAGGGTAAAATTAAAAATTTCGAGGTCGTGTCTAGTGGATAAATTGTCGTAAACTTGTTGTAAATTTGTCGTGAAACAGAAAATTTTGTCGGGTGTGTTTTTGTAAAAATAACCTCTGGTAACAAACTTAACACTCAAGTTAGCATTACCAGCCCATAAAATAGGGTAAAAATTAAAAATTTCCAAGTCGAGTACTATTTTCATTTTTTAGTTATTTATTTTTTAGTAATTTTAACATATTTCGACGGGAGGTTATGCTTACTCGAGTGTCAAGTAAGCATTTTCTTTTTGTTTGCTTTTTTTAACATTTTCTATTTTGTGCTTACCTTATTTCCAGGGGTGGTAATGCTAACTTGAGTTTTAAGTTATGTTTAAAAGAACAAAAGGGACAAATTTGTTTCTTTAACGACAAATTTACAACAAGTTTACGATAATTAATCCACTATACTCGACTTGGAAAATTTTCATTTTCACCCTATTTCAAGTGTGGTAATGCCAATCCGAGGGTTTTGTAGTGTCCCATGCCAATAGGAGATGAACTGCCCTACTCTTGGAGATGCTTAACCATTCATGTTAAAACGTTATTGCAAATTGCAAGTTTGCATAAAAAATATTGAAAATAAATTGTTTGAATAATTATAAAAGGAAGAGTCAGCGACCAGCATACGTCCCCCCTCCCGCCCCCCTTCTCCTCCACCCTGCTCTCCTAGCAATCATTACCCTTTTGAAAATGGTTAACTCCAATTCGCTCTACGGAAAACAATAATATGGAAGTATGTTGTACTCGTAGTATTATACCTATGTAGTACAAGAGACCTGTTACATATGTGCATTTTTTGTATGGATGATATCAAAATGACCAAATCTAAATGAATGTACTACTATTAAATATTACGTGGTTATTACGAAATTTGGAGATATCATTGCACATGGTGTTGATTATCGTCGGCCATCAATATTTTCGACCTCGGATGAGTTTGAGAAATGCAGGGGTGTGCTAACTGTAACTATAGAAATATACTATTATTAACCTATTTTGAGAAGATATCAAAATTCCAAAATTTTTTTGTTTTCTGTGCTAGTTGAAAGCCATCTTCCTGTATATTTTCATATTTCTAAGTGTAACGGTCTCGAAATGGTAAGGGGGTGGGACAAACTATGATCTCATATTTTCCCCTCTGCCTCTTTTTCCCTTTCTTCAAATTTGATGAAGAGGCCAAAAATGGAATGTACTCGGTAGTACCTTTCTCATGAAACCCCACTTACCCATATCAGATTTATTTATTTATTTATTTATTTATTTCACGGACTTGTAGTCCATTACCAGAATTACAAAATAACAATAAAATTTGAGTTGGGTGAAAGCGAGAAAAAAACAAAAAAAAAAATTAATAATTCAAGTGGTAAAAAATAAAACTAGTAATAATAATTATAATAATTCAAAATTAACAAAAGAAAAAATTTGATGATGAAAAATAATATTAATTGCAAACTAAATATAAAAAAGAAAAAAAAAACACACATATACTATACATATTGTGAGTTAATTTCTGTTAGAACAAATGGAAGAGACAAATTTATTGATTGACTGAATATTTATGTTGAAAAAATCTATATAACGTGATAATTCATTACCGATCCTTTTCATTCTTTCTAGGGGGGAATTTTGACAATAATTAGTTCTATGTAAGTGTAGAGCAAATAGTTGTTGTTGACGTGTTTCACGTCTAGGGATATTAAATAGAATCTCAACAAGTAACTCTGGTGCGTTGATATTTCCGTTGATTATGCTATGTAGAGCAATAGCACATGATGACAATCTTCTTGTTTCGAGGCTTTGCAGATTCAAGCATTGCATTATTGACGCATAATTAAAATTCTCGGGCTGCAATTTCATTTTAAACGCGACATAACGGAGAAACTTCCGTTGGACTCCTTCAATTTCATCTGAGTGTGTTTTGTAATGTGGATTCCAAATTATTGAATTGTATTCCAGTTTACTACGTACTAACGATATATATAGGGTTTTGATTGCATTTATGTTATAGAAAGATTTCGAATTTCTCATTACAAAGCCAAGACATCTACGCGCATCATTAGTTATTTGCTTGACATGAGGAATAAAGTTTAATGAACTATCGAAAATAATTCCCAAATCGCGCACATGATCAACTTCCTTTATCGAAATTCCCATCAGCACGTACGTTACATTATAAGATGTTTTACCACGATTGAAACATATATACTGGCACTTGTCTATATTAATTTGAAGGTCATTTTGGACACAGTAATCAGCAAAATTTAAAATATTTTTTTGTAAGACATTAACATCATACGAGGAACTAATAGATTTAAAAATTTTGCAGTCATCAGCAAAAAGAAGGAACTCCACATTATCAAATATTTCATAGATATCGTTTATGAATAGGCAGAAAAGTAATGGGCTTAAATGGGATCCCTGTGGTACACCAGAAGTGACAAGTACAGGATCAGAGAGATGATTGTTAATTTTAACCGCAAAAAGACGATTACTCTCAAAATCCGATATCCAATGCAATAAAATTCCACAAAAACCTAAAGCTCGAAGTTTCTTTATTAAAAGTTCAGTGTTAATCTTATCGAAGGCTTTTGCTAGGTCAGTGTAGATTGAGTGAACCGGCTTTGAAATTTCGAGAGATTTTACTATTCTGTTTTGATAAGTGAGTAAATTTGTGAGCGTAGACTTACCTTTGCAAAAGCCATGTTGTTGAGGAATGATAATTTGTTGAAGAATTGGAGAGAGGTAATCGGTCAATAATGCATCTAGTATCTTAGGAATAGTTGATTGTATACAAATAGGTCGATAGTTACTTATGTCAGATTTATCACCAGACTTGAAAATGGGAATAACAAAACTGTTCTTCCAAAATGAAGGAAAAGTACCCTCTGATAGAGATTTGTTAAAAAGTAATAACAACGGAAGGCTTAAACTATTCGCACACATTTTTAACAAAATAGGTGGGATTTTGTCTGGTCCTGCAGATTTAGAGATATCAAGACCGAGTAGTTTACTTGTAAGTGATTCCGCGCCAACAACATAATTCGAAAGACATAAGTTTGTATTACGAGGTCTCGGATTGTAATTGTTATTATTATTACTATATACTTTCGAAAAATATGTTGCAAACATATTAGCAATTCGCATAGGGTCGTTGCTAACGTTGTTGTCGAAATGCATAGTCGAAGGTAAGGAATTATCACGTCTAAATGAATTTACGTATTTCCAAAAATGTTTGCTATTCGTGCTAATATTGCTTTCAATGCTGTAAGTATAGCGTTTTAAGTCAATTCTCATTTGTTTTTTGCATTGAAAAAAAAATGTTGACTTTAATTTCCCCTCTATAGGGACCTCCTCTTAAAGCAGCAACCCACCTACCTCCCCCCTTAAACTTCTCTCCCCTACCACTCCTATACCACCAATCTCCACCCTTTCAGAAATGGTTAACTCCAATTCACTTTACGAAAAACATTAAACAATATTCAAGTATGCAGTACTAGTATGTGTAATGTGTGTGATTGTAATGAAACTTGAAGGTATTATTGCCAATGATGTTGGTTATCATTGGCTATCAATATTTTTTACATCGGGTGCGCTTAAGGGATGCAGGGGTGTGCTAACTGCAACTATAGAAATGTGCTATTATTAACCTTTTCTGATGAAATTTCAAAATTCTATTAATCTAGGTTTTCTACGGTAGTAAAATGGCGCTTTTCTGTAAATTTTCATATTTCCAAGTATAACGCTCTCGAAATGAAAGGGGGGGGGGGGGGGGAACTCGGATGACATATTTTCCCCTCTCCCTCTTTTCCCGTTTCTTCAAATTTGAAAAAAAAAAATCCGAAAATGGAATGAACTCGACGGTATCTTTCTTATGATACCCCACTTGCCTGTACCAAACGAAAAAAAAAATTCGACCTTCATTTCCCCTCTATGGGGACTTCCCCTTAAAGTTGACCTATTACGACGATTCGCTTTCTCCGGCAAATTATAGTGATTCTACACATTCTTACAAAATTTCATAAATTTAGCTTCAGCCGTTCGTGAGATATTCCATGGACAGACGGACAGACAGACATTTGACCGATTTCATAAGGGTTTTGTTTCTTCTACAAAACCCTAAAAACGCGACAATTTTTTTCTTTCACGACAAATTTACAACATATTTACGACAATTAATCCATTATACTTAGCCTAGAAATTTTTAATTTTTTCCCCATTTCAGGGGGTGGTAACACTAACTTGAGTGTTAAGTTTAGTTACCACGGGTTATTAAAAAAGAAACAAACAGGACAACATATTTTCTTCCACGACAACTATACGACAAATCTACGACAATTAATAAGCTGGACTCAACTTCGAAGTATTTAATTTTTACCCTATTTCAAGGGGTGGTATTGCTAACTTGCCTGTCCAGTTAGTATTACCATAGCATAGTTTTAAAAAACAAACGCGACAAATTTTTTTCTTCCACGACAAATTTACAACAATTAATCCACTATACGCGACTTCGAAATTTTAAAGTGGTAATGCTAACTTGATGGACATCAATACTAGGATATTTGAAGGATCTGAATAGAATAATCGAAATAGAATAATTCGTATGATGACTTTGCAGTCCAAAGTCATCCTATTTCCATATCCACTTAGGAGGTAACTACGCCCTGACTAAATGAATAGGATAGCGTAACGAATGTCAACTGTCTGGTATGCGTACGAGTATGGTTGCATTTACAATATCTCGACTCGACCGTAATGTCCAATTCGCTACACCTCACATTCCGATCAATACTCGCTACTATGGCAGATGATTCCATTCAATCCGAATAAAAGACAGTCGGCCGGAAGGCAAGTACATAGCCAACAATATTAATAAACTCATTCAGTTGTCATCGTTGTCGTGAGTAGCCATTATCGGGACAGCTCCAGGCTCCGATTCCAATAAATGTAATCAAAGTCCCAATTCGAGCTGATGCCCACTTTGTATCAATTTGGTTAATTCTAATAAATGAGAAACCGATGACTTGAAGAATTGTGATCCTATTCGATTTGCTCGGCAAGAATCGAGTTCTTGAATACTCAGCCCCGGAGATGCTGGGATTCAATGTAAATATTCGAGACGGTTTCGATTAGTGGTTTTGACGAGATTACACAATGTCGTCGATTTTGAGTCTATTGTGCAGGTTGGTCGTGGACGGGAACTGCTTGAAGGCGTTTCCCCTGTAACAAGGCTTATCAAATGAAAGGAAAGGCAGGGCTGGTAAGATTTGGAGAGAATCGATGCGAAAGTATGGCTGTATACAAGCTAAGAGAATCCAGTAAAAACACCGAATCGATAGGATTGATGGACAATCTCACCGCTCTTATTGCAGGAGAGACGAGTAATTAATAATGGGATGCTACCATTATTAATTACTCATATATCAACATACGAGTATTGCACTGTCGATACCAGGCTATTATCCCTGAATTCAAACTTGATGAAAAGGCATCGCCGTCATATCACATTATCAGGCATTTATATTGTAAATCATCACTTGGACAGACGTCAACACATTTGTCATGAATGGACTTATAATTGAATTTCGTGATATACCCAACATCAGTTGCCTTTTCTTTAGTGACTTTGCAAGAAAATGTTGAACGTTTCTGAACGTATCGTCAGCTTGTTTCTCATTGTTACATGCTGATCAGATCAATATTCAATCATTTGGAGAAGTTGGAATGTGAAGATAATTCTCAATTATGTTGGGATTTATTCGAAATCAAGCACATATGTATGAATTGAATTTCTGATATCGCCGTCCAATGCACAATAATATCCTAAATTAAATATTAATCAAAATATGATGCCTACAAAACTAGTCAACTAAAATGTTAGTTATTCATTATTTATCTATGTATTTTATTGTATTCATTTGTTGGGAATACCTGACCACAACAACAGAGCCAGAGGGTGGAAATGGGCCCGTTTCACCCGAAAGTGTACATGGAGGCGGAGGTCAAGTGACCGTAAAGGTCCGATAGTGACAGCTGGTAACGATCGAAATAGGAGCTCCTCAACGTGCTAGGCACAGACACAGTAAGAGCTTGCTGCAGCTCTCCCTTGGAAATGTGAGTATGGGGATTTCCCTTTCCCTTTTTATTGTAGCAGGGCGCGAATCTTGCATAAGATACCGACGAAGCCTCGTTTAACCTACTATAATCGGTGAAATCAGATTCTTAATGACTAAACCTGAACACGAAAGTTGGTCTTGTTTTGTGCTGCGACTCAAATGCCCATCCAGCTATCTGGGACAGTTCTAAAACAAATGATAGTGGAGAGTTAAGCTCTCCGCAAACCAGCGCGGTACGGTACAGCGGTACTCAGCGGTAGCGGCATACCGCGTGCCCATTCAAACCACCGCGTTACGAGCACGGTACCACCGATAGTGAGGGCTGCGGTACATCGCGATCAATGGTATCGGCTGCGATACAAAAGTTCAGTACCGCATCTTTGCCGCAGTACACAAAAGTGTATCGCTGCAATACCCCAGCTTCGCCGCGGTATACCGCGTATGAAGTGAGAGCTCGCATATACCGCCATGTAAATTTGTACCGCTGTACCGTACTGCTACCGCGTACCGTGCTGATTTGTGGAGAGCTTTAATCTGTTTACGATTTTATCATTAGTACACACCTTCTGTTGTGCAATATTGAATAAGAGCCTACGTTAGACAGGAAATCCTAGACATATCGCTTCTGTCGGAGTCTATTCATCACTTGGTGAAAGATTGGAGAGTGTCAACGAAGCACTTATTCTCTGATCATCGCTACCTCCAATTCAGCATTAATGAGCTTCCTGAGCTCAAGCCTATCATTCTTAATGGGAAAAGTGTAATGAACCACCTGTAATGAACCATATTAAGGTCTGGTAGTGCTGCTCCCACCGGCAGATCGAAACAGCACCTGATGAGTAGTGATCTGTTGGTGGTACGAATCCAGAGGCCGAGGGTCCCATTACACTCGGACCCAAATTCGACCGCGTGGGCGTCTGATCCATCCGCCAACCATTCCATCCTTATCGATGTTTTTTTCACTCCTGATTTTTACCTCCCCTGTTTGTGTTGTCTTCCCCAGGCCTATGAATTTTTGTTAATACTTAAATTGCATGGGCAACGAGCGGCGAAAACCCCGCCCACATCTCCCGAACTGAGCTACAGCACGACCCGACCTTCACGGTCATATGCTACCTTAGGCTCCATCCCCACGGACATCTTTGGATGCCCACCACACCAAATCGTCCGTAACATATTTGGCGCCCAACGTGGGGCCCATTTCTGGCAAAGAACAGGACTAAAAAGGACCCCATTCTTTTTAGTCCTTCCACTGTTATGCAACCCTACAAGCACATTAAGGCTACTTGCTCTAAGTTTTAGGACTTAGCCATCTTTACTCTATCTTTCCCTTCAAGTAGCTGTGCTTTCCTCTGTAGCACCCCCATCCTTCCTATAGAGTAGTTTTTCATTTTAGATTCAGTTTTACAAGGCAGTCCTGGCTTTGTGTTTGTCTTTTATGGTTTAGCCACATATTTAAGGCCTTCATAAATGCTTCGAATTGCCAGCATTTGGAGCTTCTTCGGTGACCGGACGAAGCGCAGAGGACCCTGGATACCTTTTTGTTTGCCAGGATTGCCCTTCAAAGTAAAATTCTTTACACAGTATTGCATCTTTCTATTATTCGTGTGCTCAGCAGCTTACAGAGTTTATGAGTGAATTACGGGAAGGAATGCAGTGTTGCGCCTCTGCTGGCCTAAGAATTCTTTCTAACCTGTTGATCATCTGAATAATTTGGAAATGTAGTATTTTTTTTTCTCTTTGAAAATTTTTCCCCCACTACAATGGTTGTCGGCTGACTCAGGTGCCCAGCTCGTTTTTTTTCTATTTCTAGCAGTACACTCTGTCCTCAGTTTCTTTTTCTTGGCAGGCCTCGAAGTAGCTGTCCTGTAATTAACCATATTAAGGTCTGGTAGTGCTGCTCCCACCGGCAGATCGAAGCAGCACCTGGTGAGTAGTAATCTGTTGGTGGTACGAAACCAGAGGCCGAGGGTCCCATTACACCCGGACCCAGATTCGACCGAGTGGGCGTCTGATCCATCCGCCAACCATTCCATCCTTATCGACTAATTTTTTTTTCATTCCCCATTTTTACCTCCCCTGTTTGTGTTGTCTTTCCCAGGCCTATGAATTTTTGTTAACACGTAAACGACAGGGGCAACGAGCGGCGAAAACCCCGCCCACTTCTCCCAAACTGAGCTACAACAAGCCGTTGCTTAGCTCATTGAGGAGCCTTTATCTTCGCCAGATGGCACGGCCCGACCTTCACGGTCATATGCTACCTTAGACTCCTTCCCCACGGGCATCTTCGTCCGTTACAAAAGGACAAACTGGGTCAGGTATAGGGAGGTTCTACTGGAGCTACATACTACCCACTCTGCGTCATCAGCCGTCAAATAAGTCAGAGCTGGATGATATGGTACAAATTCTGACGGGTGCACTTATGTAACAAATCTGCTTCCAAATCATTCACGGCCAGTAGAATTAAAGGTAAAAGTAAACCCGTATGGTGGAATACGCAAATTTCTGAACTTAGACATATATGCAGAAGATTCTACAATAAGACGAAATCTATTAGGCTGGAGTCGAATTGGGCTCTGTATAAGAAGGATTATATTAGATGGAAGGCAGTTGGGCCAAAGGGCCAACAAGCAATGCAACCCGGAGTTCTATCGTGCTACACCCTGGAGTCTATGCAGATTAGTGATCTAATAAGAAGGAATTTCGCGCGTTTAAGAAGGAATCGCGAAAGGATAAGCGTAACTCATGGAGACTTTTTTGTGAGCAAATCCATAAGGCAGGAGAAGCCTCTAGACTGCGTAAGATCCTCGTGTCTAATCCTGCTGCTTCTAGCTATTTATTAAAGCATGATGGTTCATGCACCAGCACTAGTTCGGAGACTATTCATATTTTATTGGATACCCACTTCCCGGACAGCTCAGCTAATTTTCCGTTCACTTTCACTACTTTTTCACTATAATATCCAGAGAAAAAAATGTATGGGCCATTCAAAGCTTTGATGCGTTCATATCGCCTGGACGTGATGCCATTATTCCGGTCGATTCTCAACACAAATTTGATATTCTATCCCCCTGGATCGAAGCCATCTTCATTGCCTTTTTGGAATTCGTCTATATCCCACGTATATGGACTGAAGCGAATGTAACTTTTATCCCGAAACCGGATCAAGTCACTCTGCGAACTGGTCAACCTTTTATTGACATCGAGGTTTGTTCATACTATGCTAGTCTCATCATCTGAAAAAAAGGCGGTTAGTTAGTGGTTAGCTCGCTGCTTCTTGACCTGGAAAGACTGGGCTGCAGGGTGATAGCCTATGCGGATGATGTTGCCATTGCTATTTCGGGTAAGTTCTAGTCATGACATGACCTGCTCCTCTTGCGGAACAGGTCGACCTACTCCGAGTCCGACAACGGAGTAGGTTCAAGAAACTAGGTTCGCAGACCTACTTCGTTTATGAAACGAATCTGTCGTCCGTCATGGAGGTGCAGATGGAGTGAAAGAAAAGTGGGTGAACTAGGTTCGTCGAAGTCTGTAGTAAATGTCAGTCTCTAGAGACCCTTAACTTTACTAAAAATAAATAACTGGCGCAACAGTCCAATTTGAACCATGGCCTCGAGATGAGTTTGCATCATCTCATTTTCTAGATCGTGATGCCCACCCCGACCCCCTCATTAGTTCTAGAGCCATCTGTATAGATGACCATGGTGTCGGTAGTCAAGAGCAAATCCCCCGTCCATAGACTCCTCGACGGAATCAGGCTGAAGAAGTTTCTGCCAAAATGATATTTTGGAGAAATGTAGTCCGTCTCCCTGGGGAGATCCAGGTTGTTCAATATAGTAGAGTGTCCCGCACTCAGCGCACGCCACTGGCCCGCCTCGCGAAGGCGCAAAGCCATCTAAGCTGCCAGTTGTTCGCCAAGAATATTCAATGGGAGCAAGTCTAGAATCACGTCCAGTCCGGCTGACGGAGTGGTTCTAAAAGCCCGCGTCGTCGTAGCCAACGCAGCCAGCCTTTGTACGTTCCTCAACAAATCACAGTAGGCCGCTACTCTGAGTGCTGTCCACCACACACTGACACCGTACAATAAAATAGGACGTACAACGTCTATGTATATCCATTATATCACTTTCGGCTATAAGCCCCAGTATTTACCTATTGCCCTCTTACATGAGTAGATTGCAATGATAGCATTTCTTACTCGTTCTTGAATATTAAGCTTCCACCTTAGCTTCTCGTCAAAGATTAGACCAAGAAATTTAGCTTTATCAGTGAAAACCAGTTGAGTGCCCTCCAGGGTAGGAGGTACAATAGAAGGGATCCAGTGCTTTTTAGTCAAAAGCACAAGTTCCGCCTTATCCGGATTAACCCTAAGGCCACACTGATCTGCTTACTCTTTTAGAGTGGATAGGGCATTCTGTAGCACACCGCTGAAGGTATCAGGAAATCTGCCCGTGACGGTGATGGCAATATCGTCTGCGTAAGCAATGACTTTAAACCCGATATTCTCCAGATCCAAAAGCAGTCTGTTAACCGCCAGATTCCAGAGAAGGGGAGACAATATGCCCCCTCTGAGGGGTTCCCCTACAAACACGCGTGTATACAGACGATGTACCCATTTTATTGAAAGCGCCCTCGATATCCAGGAAAATAACAATCGTGTAATCGTTTTGCTCCAGAGATTTTTCAATAAAACCAACCAAAGAGTGCAGTGCTGTGTCAACTGATTTACCCTTCCAATACGTATGTTGCGATGCAAATAAAAGGCCAGGTGGTATGGTATTCCGCAAATGGACATCAACTAGTCTCTCTAACAATTTCAGCAGTGTTGAAGATAAACTAATCTGTCTGAGGTTATTCGGGCGCGCATGCGAACTTCTACCCGCTTTCGGGATAAAAACAACCCTAACCTCCAGCCAAATATGAGGGACATACATCAACTCCAGGCAGGCCTTTAAGATACCGATCCAAGGGTAAAAAATAGTTAAAAATAAACTTAATTCTAATATCTCAAGACAAGCCTCAAGCTTGTCAAATGCAACTAAACAAAGTAATTTATTTATTATAAGTTTCCTGACGTTTAAACGAAAACCATTTTTCCAATCGGAAAATTGTCGATTTCTATTGAATTTCTTTGAAGCCGAAAAAAACGAAAAACAAATGATCTTATGGCGGCAACCGCTAGATGCAACCTAAATAAGTGTGAAGATTTATGTTCCATCCAGGTTAGATCCTGCCACTGGCTTACCTGTGGTAGAACGATTACCCATATAGGACGATGTTGTTGTTGTTGTGCGTGCGTGCGTGTCACTAACCTGAATAAGTTGAGATTCGCAATGGAACGCGACTAATACCATAATAAGTTGCATATATCTTATAGTATTTTGGCTGAAATGAAAGTAGGCCAAATGGACTTAGACTATTTTGGTACCTAACCACCAGTTACCAGTTTATGCCAACGAAACTTCGACTGGGCCACATGTAGCAGTTGATGCGCTAGTACATTTTAAGCAAAAAGTCGCCATCAACTCAAAAATTAAAAAAATATACTTCTTTGCAGTACCTCGACGATATGTTTGGTTGCCCTATTCTCTTTCTGGATCCTGTCAACCCCTTGGAGCATAGGGCATTAACCACGCTGACTTTCCACCACGTTCTGTTCGCCGCCATCGCCTTCAGCTGTCTCCACGATTTGCCTAATGACTTTCCCTCGACCTCAACTGATCTTCTCCAGGTTTTTCTAGGTCGTCCAACGCGGCGACTAGCATCGGTTCCCTGTGGGATCCAATCGAGGGCCTGTTTAGCAATGTTTTCCGGCCCCTTTCGGAGCGTGTGACCTATCCATTGCCACTTTCGCCTTTATATGAGCAGTAATGAACAGGAGGTCGTTGTTAGAAATGATTTCCGAGCAGCGTATGTATAGGATGCGCCGTAGACACTGGTTCACGAAAGTTCGCAATCTAGTCTAGTCGCTCTGGTCACCTTCCAAGTTGAACAGCCATAAAGAAGCACAGATTTTTCATTGGTTTCGAAGATCCTGGGTTTGGTACGTCTGGAGATGACGTTTCGCCAGAAAGGAGTCCAACTGAAAAAAAATGCCCGAGCCTTATTGATGCGAGACCGTATATCAGAATCCGCTCCACCATCAGCCGCAACTACGCTTCCGAGATAGCCAAAATTGTTCACTTTTTCCACCGTCTGCCCCGAAACACAAATTTCGCTCTGTCTTCCTGGATCCAAACTCAAGTACTTAGTTTTGACAGCATTGATTTTAAGCCCCGCATTGCCACTTTCGCGGTGCAGGGCATCCGTCATTTGAAATAGATGATTCGATATGTTTGAGAGAAGACAAATATTGTCAGCGTAATCCAGGTGTTGAAGGTATTCAAACAGGTTCCATCTGATACCTTTGCTCTGGTGTTCGTGAAGCGCACAGCAAGGTATGTACGTCGTTAATGGCAATCAAAAACAATATAGGTGACAAAATGCAGCCTTGTCTCACTCCGCTATGTACCTCGAAGGAATCTGAAAGATTACCCTTGTGTAAGACGTGACATTGGGCTCCACTATAGGACTCCTTGATGATGGATATAATTTTATTTGGTATACCTCTCCTATGAAAAGCCTTCCAGATGAATTCCCGGTCAATGGTGTCAAACGCCTTCTTGAAATCGATGAACATGAGATGTAATGGGGATCTCCACTCTGCGGATTGTTCAATAATAATTCGGAGGGTGTTGATGTGGTCGCTACATTAAAAGAAATTGCGAAAACTAGCCTGTTCATCGTTCATTATACGGTCAACTGTATGCTTGATCCCGTTTAAGACTATTTTTGCCATCAGTTTGGAAACTTCGGGGAGGAGGCAAATTCCACGCCAATTATTACAATCCTTCAGTTTACCTTTCTTCGGTATCTTAATAATGACGCCCTTCTTCCATTCTTTAGGGAGAGTTTGGGTTTCCCAACACTCTTGGATAAGGGGGAATATCCGCAGTAGCGTTGATATTCGCCTTAAAGGGTTCCACCGGAATTCCATCTATCCCCGGGGCTTTACCCGCATCCATCGATTTAATAGCCGCAGTTAATTCCTGTTGAGATGGTGGGCTATGGTATAAACTCTGGCCATTTGCGGAATATTTTCTACATCTAGTGTAGATGAGTTCAAATGTCCAAATGTGTTGGTTTGGACCTCAATGAAGTGCTCTCTCCACCGTCGCAGTTGGTCTTCATCAGTGACCAGTAGGGATCCGTCTTTATCTTTCACGGGATGTTCAGTTGTAAGAGATTTGCCAGTTAATGGCTTGATAAGTTTGTAAAGGGTTCAACTGTCACCACGGTAAGCCGCTTCCTCTGCCTTCTCCGCTAATGCATTGATGTTGTTGCGTTTGTCCCATCTTACGCTTCTTTGCACGCCTTTCTGAAGAGAACGGTATTCAGCTCTAAGTTGATCTTTGACTGCGTCGTCAGTAGCTGAGCTGATGTGTTCTTTAATCCTCTTGCGTGCTGAGATTGGAGACCATGTATAGTCACTAATGAATGGCCATCTACCGCGCTCCAATCTGCCCGCAAATATTTCACCGCACGAAATACATGAGTCCTTAGCGACGTTCCATCTATCATCAATTGTAGAAGTCTTATAAGGTGGTGGTGCATTAGCTCTTTCGTGCAAGGCGGCGGAATAAGCTTGTCTTATAGATGAATCTTTGAGCTTTTGCACATTAAAACGTGTCAAGATTCGTGCATTTTGCGGGCGATGGATCGCTGCCGTTCGTAAGCGCACTTTTGAAACAACAAGTCGGTGATCGCTGCCAATATCAGTGCCCCGCTTCGACCTGACGTCTAAGAGACAGTTCCCCCATGTCTTGTCAATCTGGTTCTCTGTTTTGCCATCCGGAGAAACCCAGGATGGATCGCTGCCGTTCGTAAGCGCACTTTCGAAACAACAAGTCGGTGATCGCTGCCAATATCAGCACCCCGCTTCCACCTGACGTCTAAGAGACAGTTCCTCCATGTCTTGTCAATCTGGCTCTCTGTTTTGCCATCCGGAGAAACCCAGGATGTTAAATGGCATCGTTTGTGCTTGAACAAAGTACCGCCGATAACGAGCTGACGAGAGTTGCAAAACTTCACGAACATCTCGCCATTTTGGTTCGTGTTGCCTAGACCATGATTGCCGATTAGGTGTTCCAAACCAAGTTTATCAGACCCGGTTTGGCATTGACATCTCCCATAATAATTTTTATGTCACATCTAGGAGCCTTGTCGAAGGTGTCGCCGAGTCGATGGTAGAAGGCGTCCTTAGCTGATTGATCCGCTGGTTCAGTCGGGGCGTAGCACTGAATTATTGTTATGTTTCTGGCTGTAATGATACGGTCGGAGATTGGTTTCCAGTCAATTAGAGGTAGGTGAGGTGAGGTATCGTCTTCACTTCCAGCAGCACTGTTTGGGAGCTTCGTGATAAAATGGTTCCCCATCCAGGCCATCTTGTTTCGCTCAGTCCTAGTATATCGATGTTATATGTGGTCATTTCTCGTTCGACTTCAGTCAGCCTCGCACTATTGCAATCGCCCCACACCGTTCGAACGTTCCAAAAACCGATCATGGTCCGTAGTTTGTAGCCAAAATTCGTTGCCGGTGAATCAGTCCGTGGTATCCGAGGCTCGTTTAATGTTTCGAGTGTAAATTTATTTCAGGTACGCAGGCTACAAGCCCACATACCCAATCGTAGGGAAAGGGTTGCTTCCTTAGTTGCCCTAAGAGTCACCGGGAGCTATTTTTTATATAGCGCAGAGGTAGCTCTCAAATGGTGTTTTAATTGCGCGTTCTTTTAATGATCTTTCAGCTGGGTGTGACATGCTGGTGCTCTCACAACTATGTTGCTACTCCACCGTTCGCCTATTTCCTGAGACGCACTGGTGTTATTGGCCATTCAGGATGATCATCATTATGTGCCTCTACCAAATGTTTTGCAGTGCAAAACTCGGTTGGCTTGGTTAGCCGTTCCAGAGGGCGCCCACGCGAAGGACTATGGAAGAGGTTGCCCCCCCAATTTCCCTATTGATAAGTATTAAATATGGCTCATAAACATGTATCATGAAGTGAAGGACTTACAGGTTGCCCAATTTCAGTTGAAAATTTCCATGCAATGACTTTTCTATGAACTTGTGAACTGAAAATTACTCCAAAAACGCCTGCAGAGTAAAAATGCAGAAGTTTTATAATGGAAAACTCCTGCATTTTTTGCTCCGCAGCCTTTGGATGCATTTTCGGTTGCGACTACCTGGCTAGGTTTCGTATTTAAAAGGTCCGGTCCGCCGTAGTGCTTTGGATTATCTGTATCTGTCCTTTAATACTTTCCTTATCCGTTCTAATATAATGAAAACTTGCATTCGTATCGAGTCGAATCCCAATTTCGAACCCTTCTTATCAGTTAACCGAAAAATTAACGATCGCATGTAAAGTAAAGGTACATCATAAGCCGCCCAGATCAAAGCCAAGCCCGAACTAGAAGCCGTACCGCTTTCGATGAGATATCTTTGAACATTCGTATTCACAATGTAAAATGCGGTCTGGTTGATCATGTATTTTGAAAGGTCTTAGGCTAATGGATCCCAGGTGAGGATTGTGGGATTTATATACTGCGGCTAAGGGCACCTATACCAAAGGAAAATATGATCGAAATTACAATTAAGAAAAATAGAGGTAGCAATGCGTGAACAAGGATTGCCCAGGCAGTTGTAGGTGAAAAAATGAATCTTCTTCCAAACGTTGATATTGTACTTGTAATTAGCTCCAACCAATTCCATATTCCATTCATCATGATGTTAATACGGCAGAAACCGGATATTAGAATCATATCGATAATATCTATATAAATTTTGATTCTATTATGCGGCGATTCCATTAAGCGAGACTTACAAATAGGTAAAATTATTTCCCGTAAGCTCGATTTCCGTTTATGGTACAGGTATCTCTTAATTAACTTTTAATATTAACTTTGATTTTTGAAGCATTCTCAGTCACGTTACTTCTTGAGTTCCACTTCAGTCCAGTGAAACGCATTCAACAATTTCACTGGGGTTTCCTTTAATTGTTTCCTTTCCCGCGTCGATGGCTGAATAATTTTTGAGAAGTAGGGTATCTTAGTTAAGCAAAACCCACTTTAAGCAAAATCGAATGTTTACGTGCTCCTTAAGTATATAAAAAAGCAGCTTCCAACGCTTGACATCCATGTAACAGGTTATCATCTTCTAGTTTTCAACTTTTTTATTGAAGAAGGCTATGGTTTAACGGCTGTTTATTGGTATAATCAAAAACTAACAGCTTAAGAACTCGAACAAGATTATTATAATCGGGCTTTAAGGTTCCGGTGTCAGTATTCAGTTTCTCGACTCCAGCCAGATCGATACGAAGTATGCAGTCGAATTTCACAGTTGATTAAATAGAAATTTCAAAAGCCCATTAGTGGACGGATTAATGTGTCTTTATTCCGAACATTTCAATTGGAAAATTGCATTGAAGCTGGATGGTTTCATAAATTTCTAGTAAATATCACCCACTTTCAGGACACCTATTTTCGAAAATAAAAAGAATTATTTCTTCAATTCGAAGTGTACCCAATTCGATTAACACATGCACTTATCAAACGTATTCAACCATATCCGATTCGATCCTCTTCTATCCACTAAAAATACCCGAGACCAGCAATTAATTACACTCGATAATTCCTTAGATAAATATCAATTAAATTGCGACACATTTTCCTTTAATTACACCAAACGGTATGCTACGCAATGATTCGCAGATTCTCGAATTATTGTCGACGTTGACTCTAGGCGACATTACTGTCTTCTCGGACGTGGTTTTACATCTTGGCCACAAATTGAATGAGGAGTCGAAACATTCTGTGAATTCCGCAATGTCTTCAGTGCATGAAATATTTGAAGGTCCTGTCGACCTTGCGGTTCACATTCAAATCAATATGCCAAACTGCTTTTCTCTGATGTGCAGACACTTGGTATCTTGCTTTCCGAGGCAACCGAGTAAGACTTTCTAGAATGTCTTGTTCGACACGGTGGTGTACATGTTCAAGAATCTGGGAGGGATGTTAGCGGTTTTTTGATGTGACAATACCACCGCTGAAGCGAAAAATAGAATTGCGACAATTTCGATGCATCCCGTGCATTCCTTTTGATGATCATGCGAATGAGTTTATGTTAAATTCGTCGGACGGTTTCGTTTGCTGTGATGGGTTCAACCGCCTTGGCCGTGTATTATGTACTGATTTGCCTGATTTACTTACGACCTAACACATTAAGTATGTATGTATTTTTTATTCCTGGTATTGAAAAAAAAATAGAGCATCAAGACATCATCAATCTGATGCAAGTAATTTCCGACAACCATCCAAAAAGGTTAGGATTAGCTGAAGCAGCTGGCATTTGAACCACATCTGGGGTGGAATCCATAACACAATTATAGTCAGCTATCAGTGACTGTTGCCGTTCCGAAAGTCCAATAGTCAGCTACTGTCGACTCTCGTCGTTCCAGCTATTTTAGCTCATGTTCATGAGCTTAGGCTCTCTCTCTAATTGCCTTGACCCCTCCAGGGGCATGGGCGCGTCAACTTCTCTTGCATTTCTATGCTTTGTTGACGTTTCGAAAGCATATCTACACTTGCGAGCAAAAATAATGAATCAAACCGAAAGCACGTGTATTTGTATGCATATTTTGAAAAGTACGTTATGTATCCCTACAAATCGTATGTCATTTGAAAGTTTGAGATCTTAGCTTTGCAATGATACCTTTTTTATCACCATTTAATGAGTGTTTTATGAATGAACGCTACCTGGAGCTAAAAAGGTGGGAAATTGAACATTTATGAATGGGTTATTACAAGGCGAACTAGCCCTACAAATGCATCCGCAAAGGGTTTTCAACGGTCAGTAGAATCTGGAAGGTCGATTGTATAAATTCAAATCAATAAAAGTCACAATTTTGTTATTCATGAGTACCACGCCTCAGCAGGCGGCTCAAGTTGTCGCCCTATTTTCGGAAGGGCTTACTCAGAGAACAGTCGCTCGTCAGCTAGGAATGAGTCAGTCTACTGTATCAAGAGTGTTTCGGGGGGAAGGTAGCTACAATCAGAGATCCCGACCCGGCCGCTCTAGGTGCACTTCCGATAGAGACGATCGTTTTATTGTGACAAGTATGCTACGAAATCGGCACCTCACGGGAGTTGACGTGCAGCAGAACCTGAGGGACGTTCGCGGAGTAGCTGTAAGCCAGCGGACAGTGAGGAGACGACTAAGGGAAGCGAATTTGACTCCAAGACGGCCCGCCACATGCCCAAAATTGACCCCACATCACCGACAAGCGCGACTCACGTTTGTCAGAAATCACTTAAATTGGACCCTCGAGCAATGGCTGTCTGTATTGTTCACCGACGAGACCAGAGTGTGTCTACATGGCAGTGATAGAAGAGGTCGGGTATACAGGCGTCCAGGTGAGCGATTTGCGCAATGCTGTATCACAGAAACGGCAGAATACGGGGGCGGTTCGTGTATGGTGTGGGCCGGTATCTCTGTGGATTCAAAAACGGAAATTGTATTCGTGGCCTCTGGAGGCCGAGGAGGAGGACTGACAGCCGAACGGTATATTACCGGTATTCGACGTGGCCATGTTGTTCCCTACGCAGCATCTATTGGCGACAACTTTACTTTAATGCACGACAATGCACGATGTCACACATCGCGTCAAACACAGCAGTTCCTAAACGAAGCTAATATTGCGACAATTGACTGGCGTGCACGCAGTCTAGACTTAAATCCCATTGAGCACTTGTGGGATGAGCTCAAAAAAAGAGTCCGACACAGAGATCCCGCGCCTTCGACTATCGACGAATTGAAGGTGACCTTAATAGAGGAATGGAGCGAAATTCCTCAAGATGCCATTCAAAAATTAATAATTTCAACTAAAAATCGAGTACAAGCTGTGATTAGAGCAAGAGGTAGTAATATCAGATATTAATAAATAAATAATTTTGTTATTTTATACCAATTTTTTGTTTTATTTAACAAAAACCTGACCACACTCCATTTTCTAAAATCCCCATTTTTCCTACTTTTTGATTTCAAGCCCCACTGTTTTAAAATCTATCTTCAAATATTGTTAAAAATGGTATTAATGTAAAGCTAAGATTTCAAGTTTTCAAATGATATTCGATTTATATATATGTACGACACGGTGCCGACACGGTCCAAAAATAGAAATGCAGCCATTATTGCCTGTGGTGTTGTTTATCGTTGGCCATCAGTACTTTTGACCTCGGACGTGTTTTAAGGGATGTAGGGCTATGCTAACTGTAACTATAGAAATAAATTATTATTAACCTATTTGGTGAAGATACACAAAACCCATTATTTGGAATTCACCTACCTGTAAGTTTTCGTATTTCTAATTGTATCTAATGGCCTCGAAATGCAAGGGGCTGGGACAAATTACGATATAATATTCGCCCCCCCCCCCCACTGTTCCCCTTTCTACAAATTTCAAGAAAATGCCAAAAACTGAATGTACTCAACGTTACCTTTCTCATGACACTCCACATTCCTATACTAGTGAATAAAAAAATTTGATCATAATTTCGCCTCTATATGAACCCCTCCCCCGCTTAAAGCTGGCCAATTACAACAGATCGCTTTCTCTAGCGAATTATAGTATTTCTACTTTCTACACATTCTCACCGAATTTGATTTGTGTAGCTTCAGCCGCACGTAAGATATTCTATGGGCACACGGACAGGCAGACATTTGGCCGATTTTGTAAGATTTAACACACAAAACGGGGCGGGGGACCGGTAGCGCAGTGTGTTGAGGCATCAGTCTCATGTTTGACTACCGGCGTTTCGGGTTCGAATCCCGTCCACGACAACGTTCGTGGCCATGGATGTGCAGGAGGTGCATGCTGGCAACTGCATTCTCCGAAACCAGTTTATGCCGAGAAACGTCAACTGGGTCACATGGAACAGTTGACGCGCCATGCCCCACAAGGGGTTAGGGCAATTGAGAGAGAGAGAGATAAAAAAGAAATTGAATGAATCATTATTTGCTAGAATCACCGCCCCAACCAATCTCTACAATTCCAAAATTGGTTCATTAAATATAGGCCAGTCAAATTAAATACTATTAATAATAATTAGGGAAAGATCTGGAAATAATTTTAATCCCTTCTATAGATACTAAATACATAAAAACTAAGTTTGCACGGTCATAGAAGGTGAGCTTAACTTTTGGAAGGCTAAAATCCGAGAAATTTGAGCTCTTTTTTTAATATTATCGTTATAAATCCTAAACAGTGCCTCAGGTCGAAAAACCTTGCAGGAGTAAATTAAAGACCTTTGAATTCTGCGTTCAATGCATTGCTCAAAGTTGAAATTCGGTTCAGTAGCGTAGTCAAAATCGATAGCCAAAAAATGTCAATTTTCGAGGCTAACGAGAAAAATCACACTTTTTCACTTTTCAAGCTCACAGATCTTTGCAACGGATCCTTCAAATGGAAAAGCTTGTCTGTAAAAGTTGGGGACAATTTAATTGTGAGCCTAACGTGGCCAATATTTTTCAATTCGGGCCATTTTTAGAGTAGCTATCAGCAAAAATTCAAAAATGAATGCTCATCGATTTATGCCTTAAAAGCTCTATCTCGGTAAGTATAACAGCTAGAAGTTTTATTTTAGTCTCAAATTGTAGATAAATTACTCCAGTTAAATAAAGTTTTACAAGATTTCTTGTGAGACCAGTTTAGGAGATACTGAAAAGAAACAGGACAAGCCAAACAATTAGGCACATTTTCAACATGGTGGCGGGGCCCGTGGTGTTAGAGGGAAATAAAAAAACTCGAATTTTTAAGCAATGTACCAACTCAAACAATATATCAAAAATCGAAACTACCTTAAATAAAGCAACCAGTGTTATAACGATTTGACTGACCAAAGTAATTTAACCTTTGCAAAATCACCGACTTTTTAAAAAAATAAAAACGAAATTACTCAAAAACTATACCCGCTAGCATATTCTAGTAAAGAGTGAATCGCAGGTAATATCTTACCCTAAAAACAGGAAATAGTCTGTAGAAATCAGATAAACTCTTAATTAGATATGACTTTGGAAAATAAAATGAAAAAAGTGTGAACAATTTTTTTTTAATTTAAGGGCTGTAAATGACTCAAAATTTAAAAATTAGTATTATATAATGTTAAAGCAAATTGTTTACAACAAAACAGGAAGTTTTTATTTTTGATAAAATTAGTATAATATAAGGTGAAAACTCGAGAAAAATAAGATAAAACAGCAAAATGTTGATAGTGGGCTACATATCCTTCTTATTTTTTCGAGCTAATAAGCTCGGGTGAGCTTAAGGGGTGCAGGGGTGTACTTACTGCTGCACTATTACGACGAATCGTAATTCTCCAGAGAATTATAGTACTTCTACATATTTCCACCAAATTTCATGCATGTAGGTTCGGCGGTTCGTATGATATTTCATGAACAGACAGACAGACAAACGGACGCATGACCGATTTCATAAGGGTTTCGTTTTTTTTTACAAATCCATAAAAAGGGAAAAGGTTCGTATAGTTTTGAGATTTCGCACAACTAATGTGGAGAGTGCCCTGAACATACGCTCCAAAGTCTCTGTTGTTAGAGTTTTCGGAAGTGTAGGAAAGGGGGTTAAAAGTTCGTTTTTGTCGCATTTCTTGAATATTTCGGTTTTTTCCGTTTCTAAAGGTGAAGTAGTTTTCGTGTATGCAAAGCTTGGCTAGTCGCCTGTATTGTCTAGCATTCTTTCGCCATTCCATTGTTTCACCGAACATCAACAACCATTCCATCCTTAAATTTATTTATGGCTTCCTTCACGGGGACGCTCTTATCTTCGTTGATTGCCTCTACGCTCTCCAGTCTCTCGATGACTTCCGCAATGAGTTCGCGCATCTCGTTACCTACCTTAGGTATTTTAGGTTGGACCCTGATCCGAGCAAGCGGCGAGTTCTGCATTCGTAAATCCACGATGATCTTCACAACACTGCTGCATTCCTTCAAGGACTTTTTTACTCTTTCCACTGACTCTTGTAAACGGATCTGTCCGGACCTCGACGAAGTTTCCCGTCTGACACTTTTCGTATACCCGCTTGTCGTATTCCTCTTTTTCCATGATGACAACGGTGGCCTCTTATCGGCCTTAAGTCAGTGCCCAAGAACTGAAGAAGAGAGTCAGTCGCTTTCGATAAAATATTGTATTTAACTGAATAATAAAAAGTATCTCGTAATGGAAAGGCGCTATTTTAGTGATATTCAATTTCAACGAGAAAACTACCACCCGCAAAAGCTAAAAGGAAAACTATTTTTTTTTTGTAACTATTTTATATTTTAACACAAGTTAGAATTTTACTTTTTTTTTATTTTTAAACAGGAAATATGTTTGTCTACTTGTACCAAGAATAACTATAAATACTTCGCGGAATAATTCCGAAGATATACCACCATTTTCTTTTCGTTAATCAACAGTTTTTTTTGTACAATCTACACCTTTTTCGCCATTCCGAAACCCTTTTCATGTTAGAATATTCGGATTAGGCTGCTTATCTTTCCTCGGTTGTTCTTTATGTTTGTTTCGTCGGAGAATCAATCGATAATAAGAAGCTGAACTGTCCGATTCAATCGTGAAGCTATCTTTCACCACAATCCTTCAATCGATCGGTAGATAACAGATACATGAAAAATACATTCGATTTATAAATGTTCTCTTTTTCTTGGCTAATGTCGAAGTTGGTAACTACTTGTTACATCGATACTTGTATGTATAACCCTTTGATCGTTAAGTTTTACTGAGGTACATGTATTTTATATCAATCATATGTTAAATCAATTGTATGTGATTCGGGCAACTTAAGAAGTTTGCTAGACGATAAGTATCACGAGATCATTTGCTTCTAGTCGGGAACTGCTGCAATCAAGAGTCGATTGATCGTCAGGCTAAAGTTGCAGGGTGACAAACGTGTCAGAGAAGAAATTCGAACTCCAATAGGTTATACCACATTTGGACCTAATTTCTTAGGTACTTACTGTTGAAAGAGTATGTTTTTTTAATAACTATTACCGTAACTGTGTCCCGTATATAGATCCAAACAAGGAAATTTCATGGAGAGCAGGCACCCTGTACTTGAAACATATGTGTCGCCCTGCATCTTAATGGTATGACCTCGGTAAGATCATTATTTTTATATGAGGATTCTGCCATATTTTACATTCGCTGGACTGTGTTAGTGGCTACTGTTTGTGTTGATCCTCTTCAGTGGATTAACAGTGCCGATGTCAGCTGAACAACAGCTCGGCTGGCCGGGATTTCTTTCGTTAATTATCAGCCAACGGATAAGAAATTGATGCTAGTCACGAGATTATACGCTCGTAGCTACTCGTACTTGGAAGCATATGCACTGTCATGTAGTATAATCCTGGCAGCATATGTTTATTCAGATAGTTGCCAACAAGTGGAGTTAGAGGGGAAGGAAACAGTAGTATACGGGTATAAGGTATGTAATACGAGTATAAGTGTCCAAGGGTTAGAACATACTATATTTAGTTAGTTTTAATGCATATTCATAGAAAATTTTAATTTTTATGCCCTAGACCTAATGTTTTTGTCACGAGAAAAATATGTGACACCTTAAAGACGTCCCCGTAGGTATAGCTATATATACATGTATGGAATTGTCCTGAATCGATTTAGATATCTGTCTGTCTGTTCGTTCGCACAATACTTTTCGATAGAAGCTAGTATGTATCTTGTAATTTTGGTCAAATTCTTGTAGTAGAATCTGATTGGTGTTGAAAATAAACATGATCCGACCAATAGAACACCTACCTCCCCTGCGTATATACCAAGGGTACTCTCCCTCCAGTAGTTTTACTATTTCTAATTTTTTTTGCCTATAACAATTCAACAAATTAATGTGGCGAGCTGATTTTTGGCGAGTGAGGCTTTGAATTAGTTGTAGTAAAACGGCCTCCCTCCTTTGTAGTCCAATTGGCAGGGTAATTGTTGAAAAACTTTCCACATAGGTCCGTTTCACAATGCCTGTTGTTAATTGCCTTGACCCTCCAGGGGCATGAGCGCGTCAACTTCTCTAGCATTTCCATGTCTTGTTGACGTTTCGATAACATATCTACTTTTCGGAAGTGCTGTTGCTAGCAGGCACCTCCTGTCCGCGCCGTCTTTATACTGACAAGCTCGGAGCACTGTGAGGGTTCTATGAGTAGTTTTTGATCGCGCCGAGATTTGAACTCCGAGCTTTAGATTAGTATCGTATAGCAGTGACCGAACGACCACGACCACAAAGCGCGATTGTTTTCACAATGTCTAGTTAAAGTTTATCCTACAGATAAATGCTAAACGGCACCCATCCTCCAGTTAAAAATTTATCGAATGATAATTCCAAACCGCAGATACGGCCTCCTGAGATTTTTCAAATGAGACAATTAAACTGGTCACATAGAACAGAGTTCTTGAAATTCATTCGATGGAAGAGAATTTGAAACCAACTAAGCCGCAAATTAATGCTGAGAGACGGTGTAGACGAAGAATAGAAGAGAATAGGCGGCAGAATTCCGCCAAGGAAATCAGCTGGTTTTCGTACAGCATTATCATACGGATATAATGAGCGTTGCATTCGCTAATGTTTAATTTAGAGTTTCGGATAGGTAACTGACAGTTTAACCACACATTGAGAAAACGAGCATTAATCAAGTAAAAATTCTCGGGCCTCAATATGTTGCGAAAAAAACCATATGATAAGATACCCGTTGAAAATTTGTAGTTTTATTATCAACATTAGAGCAAATCGGTCGCTTCGCTTAGTGCAAAGGGTAGTATACTAGTTTCTTTATCTATTCATATGGATATATTTTATCGCTGGGAGTCATCCTGAAAATGTCATTTAGTTAAGGGAAGTGCAACTCCGTGTGTAATTGTAACTCCCACAAGAATTGCTCACCCCTTTTTGGAAGTTCTCAATTTGCAACTTGTGCATCGTATATCCACCCTTCTTGACCTCATACTCCATATAATTTAATTTAATTTTCACATAATCACAAAACCATTGCCAATCTTCGCGATTAACATCATATTCACTACAACCGTTGTCGTACGTTCAGTTTCTCATAACTAGAATTTTATGCAGAACAGTGCCGTTCCATCCGTTTCTCAAAATTTTACACCCCGAAAACCACTAAAATTGGCGATCCCTATGGATTCAAGGTATGGCATTCTACAATAGGTGCCCTGCAGGTTTTCCTATCCAACGCGTCAGAGCGCCTATCTGATTCCAAATTCGTGGATGCATGACTCATCGATGTCGAAAAAGCCTTCGACTCGGTGTGGATTAAAGGCCTTACTTACAAGCTGATTGGCTGGGATTTCCCAGCCCACCTAATCAAAATCATTTGCAGCTTGCTGGCAGACAGGTCTGCTTCTGTCACCTACAAGGGCGCCTCCTCTGCGGCTTTTGCCATAGAATCGGAAGTGCCACAAGGTTCTATCCTAGGGTCAATCCTCTTTAACCTATTCACGTCGGATATACCGGACATCAACAATAGCTCGCCCTATGGCACGTTCCTAAACCACTGTGCGGGCGAACTTATAGTATGGCAGGCACATCACAACGCCAAATCGCAGCTTATGATCTTCAGGAATATATCAACAAACTCTTAAGATACTGCAGGTTGTGGGGTATCAGAATAAATCCGGCGAAATGCGAGTTCATCCTTTTCAGAAAACCGCGCCTACACCGCAACCGCTGAAATAATGGACTGTCCAATATCTGCCTAAAAATCGCGGATAAACAAATCTTCACTTCTAATGAGGTAAGCTATCTAGGGGTAACCCTGGACCATCATCATGTACGGGACTCCACTGTGGAACAGCGAGGCGAAGACCCATTGGTTCCAACTGTAACGGCTGGAAACACGGATATTACGGGCTTGCACTGGACTATACCGAAGACCAGATAGAAATTTCCACTACCACCGCAACGAAGTCTTTTACGACGCAGCTGATCTACCATTGTTTCGTTAACACATACAACTTTTGACGGACCGTGCTATGGAACGCTGTCGTAGGCACCCAGCTTAACTGGTGCGCAACTCGCAACTCGCCACTCGCCTCGACGGTGACTGCGGGCCAATCTCACACCCGCCGAGTATCGGTGACTGACTAAACTGATGGGGGATTCGCCACTCGCCTAAAGGCCCTCCAACGTGATTACCGACGAATTTCGAAGATCAACTGTAACCCACATAAACCTGGCTACTCGTCTTCGAGACAAAACCATGCAACACAAATAAAACACACAAGTATGGCATACAAAAAAAAATACCTAAGCAACACTAGGGCCCGTTTTCTCAATGTCTGGATAAACTGCCAGTTAGATATCCGGGACACTAAATTTAACCTTAGCGCAGGCAACGCTCAAAATATGATAATGCAGTCGACAGCGCAGCTAATGCAGTCAGCTGATTTTTATGGCGGAATTCTGCCACCTGTTTAATTCTATTCTACGTCTGTGCTACCTCTCAGCATTATTTTGCGGCTGAGTTGGTTTCAGATCCGTTTCCTTCGAATGAATATTCAGAACTTTGTTACTTGTGACCAGTTTAATTGTCGCATTTGAATGTGCAAACGTAAACAGTTCTAGCTGTCAAAATCTCAGCAGTCTCAGCTGTTTGGAATTATTGTCCGATAAATTCTTAACCAGAAGATGAGTGCCGTTTAGCGTTTATCTACAGGATAAGATTTCAATAGACATTGAGAAAACGGCCCTAGATGTTATAACTTTTATTAAAGAACTCGAGCCATTGATTGTAATCTAGCATTAGCGGTAAGCATAGCCGTAAGAATTACATAAATGTGTGTTATTGCCGATAACATTTAGAAATATTTTGTATAGCGTTTAAGCTTAGCGTTAAGTATTTATTGTCAAATTTATATAGTTAATAAAAACCTTGTAAACTTGGCGATCACAAAGACACTACCGGGTCCAGCTTTAGGATGAAAGTAGTCTATATAAATTAGTCCTCGTATCCTCTTACCTAGTAGTTCATCATCTAACTGATGATGACTAGTACGAGTATCTACAGTGCATGCTCCAGATAGATCGGTATATGTCTTATGGCTACCGATTTGTCAAAGATATCCACGTAGGCTAATCGAGCGAGATCCCAGTATCGTTAATTATACTGGATGAAATCATTCGACAAAACTATGATCCACACATGTACCGATGTAAACAAATTTAACGGGGTGATAGGTGGCGTTTAACGTTTATCGATAGATAAACTTTAATTGACATTGAGAAATCGGCCCTGTACATGTTTAATAAACGAATATATTTATACGGTCTCATTTTTATCATTAGGAATTTATTTTTGTCACGATTTTTGTCCCAATTGGATATGACTTCAGTTAGTCTTCGCTTTCATTCAAAACGATTGGTAGGTTTCCTTAAATCTTTCAGTTCTTCCGCGGCCAAGTGGTTCATTGTTGATGCTGTTTTTTGTAGAGAGTAATGAGGTAATTCCATCAAAGCAAATATCAGATATTAAAATTTTGTTTACTAAAAAAATATAAATTAATAAACGACTATTTACTGAAGTTCCCGACTTCCAAGAAGCTTGAACTTCAGCAACTTCTACAGGCTCTATTTTCGAGAACGATCAAGTCAAGGACTATGAATGATACCATTTGCATCTGCACTTCCTTACATACCCAATTTTCTTGATCGAAATTCTTCACTGCACCACTTAATGGTTACTGTGCCCTAAAATGAATACACATATGTATGTATATTTAATTTTTGTGAATATCGTCGGAAATTTCGTAATTCAATAATCTTGCAAGATTTCAATTTTATAAGAAAGGCCAAACGAATGCGCTCTACGGTAGAAGCATACTCGTATTCGTACGTGCACTATATTCGTCGACCTCTAGAAACAACATGCAGATGAGGCGAGAATGCTCGTCTACAAGATGTTATTTATGCGCTGCTTAATTGCTTTAATTGAACGAATTAACTTGTTGCGAGCTATCATTACTTTCATATGTCAGCCAATGTTTAATAGATGGAGTACAAGGATTTAAGGTCGTATCTTTCTATAATGAATTGGAACAATAATTCAGAGCAAAGGAAATACATAGATGTTGAGGCACCATCTGAAACATTTAATTAAGCGGATATTACTTTTGAAAACATACTTTTTAATTTAAGCAATAAAAAATAATAGGATTTAAAGGGGTAGATATTAGTTTTGTGTATTTTACTATCATCACTGAATTTCCTAAATATATTAATAAATGGTTTATGTTATTTGCTTAACCGTATTGAAAATATTACTCTTTCTAATTGCCTTGACCGCTCTAGGGGCATGGGCGCGTCAACATATCTAGCATTTCTATGCCTTGTTGACGTTTCAATAGCATATCTACTTTACGGAAGTGCAGTTGCTAGCATGCACCTCCCATCCGCACCGCCTTTATACTGACAAGCTCGGAGTACTGTGAGAGTTCTATTAGTACTCACAGGCAGTTTTTGATCGCGCCGAGATTTGATCTCCGAGCTCTAGATTACTATCGTAGAGCGGTGACCGAACGATCATGGCCACTGAGCGCGACATTAAAATTAAAATGATTAAAAAGAACGATACTCATCGATATTGAACGCTCACTGTGGCCAGTCGCATACAGAAAAACCCAGCTTACAAACTCTCAAGGGTGAATGTCTTATCGATTCCCAAAAGGCATCATAAGACTTTAGTAATACTAATCAGCAATTTCATAACATTACTCTTGCGATAAACCTTAAATCAACTCTGTTAGCACTATTCTAGCGAGAGTGTTACTCCACTAGAATTAAAATTCCACTCTTCTAATATGATCATCGCTGTAGTCTTATTGAATCTTTTTTTTTTAAGATGTTAGCTTTAGAACTTTAGTTCCCATGTGGCTTAGTTTACGTTTCCTTAGCATAAACGGACGATACATTTTGCTACCATGTACTTTTTGCCCGTTTTAAGGTTCAAATACACGTGACGCGTAACCCCGTCGGTATTCGCTTTCAAACCCGTTGGAATCATACGATCGCGTAAAATAGCTTTCATCTTGATTATATAGGCCGACTTGTACATTGTGATGGGTGGTTTCAACCAGCCAAGATGGGTCTTATGGGCTCATCCGGATTTTGGATGTCGAGTTGTTGTGGCGAAGGTTTAGGCCGGTTTCACATGACACGTACGGTATATGAGATTTTAGTGGCTACTTAGAAATAGAACTCTCACAGCGCTCCGAGCTTGTCAGTATAAAGACGGCGCAGATAGGAGGTGCATGCTAGCAACTGCACTTCCGATAAGTAGCATATCGAAACGTCAACAAGGCATAGAAATGCTAGAGTAGTTGACGCGCCCATGCCGCTGCGTCCAAAATGGAAAAAAAGACAAACCAAAACTAGTTAGAATGAAAGTGTTTATAAGCCTTAGCTTATAGAAACTGTCAACCACCCAAAATGTTTTGTAGCGTTTTTTTTAATCCTTATTCAAAGTTTTATTTTGTAATTAAATCGATTTTGTTAATTATTTTTTGTACTTTTTAAACTTTTCTATTTTTTTGTCTTACAGTATAAGTGCTGGACCTAGTATATCTGAAAAATATAGCTTGAGGTAACCAGGACTCGACTCAAAACCGAGAGACAAACTAAAACTCTTACGCCTTTTTAAATGTTTCCTGTTTTTCATTTTTAGCCCATAATATTACTAAGAAAAAGTAAAAAAAAAAACATAATATTACCAAAACAAGTAAAAAAAATCTTAAAATATTATTTTTTTTATCTAATACTTTCAAACTCGAAAAAAAATAGTTAATTTTTCGATTTTTGTCAATGAAACGAAGCACTGTGTAGGGTTTCTACATATGCATTATGATTCGCCGTCTCGTCAGGCGTAACTATATCAGTCCATTTCATTCTAGTAATGTCCCGATGTAGGCTATACTCGTATTTTTTTTTTTAATTTACAATTTGTTCCATTCTAAAGTATACAACAAACTCTGGCCATAAAGTGGTTAAGACCAAAATTAAATTCAAAGAGAATTCATCGATATGGTGTTCACGAATGTTGCCAACATATATGGCGTATGTTTTACTACCAAATTGGTATCATTAACAAAATCCCAAATGGAACGTCGACAACGGTTGTCCACGAATGGAAAACAACGAGAAACATGGTTAAAGGAGACGACTTTCTGAACCGAACCAAAGTAGAGTAGGACTAATTAAAATAAATTCATAAGGGCCATTTAGTAGCATGGTTGGCGGCGAAATGGAATCTTAGATGTGAACTTGGCCGTGTAAAAGTGTGCACAGGTTTCCCCAGCAAGCACGAATCCACCGCGACAACTTTGCGGCAATCTTTTATTCTTTTATGCTTGACAACTTCCAATCCGAATAGGATACCTTGTAAGCAGTCATTATAAAAATAAGACAACTTGGAAATAAGTAGAATCTTGTTGGTCCGTATCGCCATGAACCATGATGGAAATACACACTACGGCGCATAAATGTTATCTTATCGATTTCGAATTTCTTCTGGCCATTTACTCGAATTGGATATCATCATGGATGACCATGATATTCGTAGACGTTCGCCATCAAATAAAATGACCCAATAAAACAAAGGGCAAAAAATACGAAGGAGAATTAATGATTTGAGTTTGGGACATGTGTTCTTTTCGATAAGTGAAACCCAAAATTAAGAGTCGCAACATTCCTTTGATGTTATCTCATTAGAATGTTACAAGTTTCGAAGAGATGATGATACCGCACCACTAATTTCTTATTAACATTGTCAGAATTTTATCGGAAATATTTGTGAGGAGTTCTCCAACATGTTTTCTCCAGACCGATAAATTATTATTAAGCGACGTGGCTACCGTTGATGTTGAAAATGTTGTAGAGTGGTTTAAAGTAATATTTTAAGTTTAGGCAGAGCGCAGAGGATTTGTAAAATCACGAAAAATCATAGATAATATGTATAAATGACAGATCAGTAATGACTAATGAATTTATTAGTTTGATATGGTTTTGGCTGGAAACATACTTATTTCGATAGTTAAATTTGAATAAATGATATGGATCTCCCGATCGAAGTTACTTGTGTTAGCGGTGACACATGGTTAAGAGTTTTATGAATTTGAATGTAGGAAATATGTCCTGAAATAAGGAAAACTGGTACTTAACAATGTACTATCTATACTATTTGAACATTCCGTAAAGAACCCTTGGCCGTCTGAATAATTTCTTCTAATTGTATCGGTTCAATTGTAACGGACGGTTTGGTGGGCATCCGAAGATACCCGTGGGGACGGAGCCTAAGGTAGCTTAATTGACCGTGAAGGTCGGGCCGTGCCAACTGGCGAAGAAAAAACCTCCTCAACGCGCTAAGCAGCGGCCTATGCTTGCTGTAGCTCAGTTCGGGAGATGTGGGCGGGGTTTCCGCCACTCGTTGTCCCTGTCCTTTACGTATTAACAAAAATTCATAAGCCTGGGGAAGACAACACAAACAGGGGAGGTAAAAATGGGGGAATGAAAAAAAAATAGTCGATAAGGATGGAATGGTTGGCGGACGGATCAGACGCCCAAGCGGTCGAGTCTGGGTCCGGGTGTAATGGGACCCTCGGCCTCTGGTTTCGTACCACCAACAGATCACTACTCATCAGGTGCTGCTTCGATCTGCCGGTGGGAGCAGCACTACCAGACCATAATATGGTTCATTACAGGACAGCTTCTGCTTCCAGGCCTGCCAAGAAGAAGAAGCTGAGGACAAAGAGTGCTGCTAAAAACAGAAAAAAAAAACAAAAGCGAGCAACCATTGTAGAGGGGAAAAACTAGCAAAGCAAAGAAAAAGAAATACTACATTTCCCAATTATTCAGATGCTCATCAGTTTACAAAGAATTCTGAGACCAGCAGAGGCGAAGCACTGCATTCCTTGCCGAAATTCACTCATAAACTCTGTAAGCTGCTGAGCACATGAACAATAGAAAAATGCAATAGTGTGTAAAGAAATTTTTTTTAAGTTACTTAGAAGAACAATCCTGGCAAACAAAAAGGTATCCAGGGCTCCTCCGCGCTTCGTACGGTCATCGAAGATGCTCCAAATGCCGGCAATTCAAAGCATTTATGGAGGCCTTAAATACGTGGCTAAACCACAAAAGACAAACACAAAGGCAGGACTGCTTTGATAAACTGAATCTAAGAGGAAAAACTACTCTATAGGAAGGATGGGAGTGCTACAGAGGAAAGCACAGCTACTTGAAGGGAAAATACGTGAAGTAAAGTGGCTAAATCCTTAGACTTAGAGCAAGTAGCCTTAATGTGCTTGTGGGGATACAAATCGGTGGAAGCACCAAAAAAGAACTCGATGAGGTCCTTCTTAGTCCTGTTCTTTGCCAGAAATTGGCCCCACGTTGGGCGCCAAATATGTAACGGACGGTTTGGTGGACATCCGAAGATGCCCGTGGGGACGGAGCCTAAGGTAGCTTAATTGACCGTGAAGGTCGGGCCGTGCCATCTGGCGAAGAAAAAGGCTCCTCAACGAGCTAAGCAGCGGCCTATGCTTGCTGTTGCTCAGTTCAAGAGATGTGGGCGGGGTTTTCGCCGCTCGTTGCTCCTGTTCTTTATGTAAACAGCAAATCTTTTTTCCAGTAAAGTTCAACTAGAGATGATCTAGTGGAAACTTTCTACTGATAAGCTAGTGACAAATGTCGATTGCCTATAAATCTAGTGAAAATATCTAGAAGTACAGTTCGTGCCCAAAAATCAAGTGAAAATAACTAGAAGTACAGTTCGTCTTGTCAATTCATCTGTTTTTCTAGTGGTCACTACTGTGTTTCTAGGAAAAAAAGTGTTGCATCTAGAAAACTAGATAAATTTACTGTTAAAGCATTGACAAAGGTGAAAAAGTGAACTGTTTGTGCTTTCTCTCACACGCCATCCTATTCGCAGTCGGTGGCCGTATTCGTTTGTTCACCGCTCTACGCTCAACAGAATGGAAGTTCGATCCTCGGTGCGAATAAAAAACCGCCTTTGGGTACTAATAGAACTCTCAATGCGCTCCGAGCTTGTTAGTAGTTATAAACACGGCGCGGCCAGGAGGTGCATGCTAGTGACTGAACGTCTGAAAAGTAGATATGCAATTGAAACGTCAACGAGGCATAGAAACTCTGCGATGTTGATGCGCCCATGCCCCTGGAGGAGTCAAGGCAATTAACAACACTTTGAAGTAACATATCAAAATTAACCAAAAACATGGCTTCGAGCAGAAAGTTAGTTACGCCCTTTCTGCATTAGAACGAAAATATATAAAATACATATCTTTATATATATAGAGGTCCTACCGTCTACTCAGTTTAGTTTGCTAGATTACCAGTGTTTCTACATGTGGTACTACTGTCTTCTCAGCCCCATTTGCTAGATTACCAGTGTTTTTCCTACTACATTTTTTCAAAACAACTGAAATACTAGTAAATAGAACTAGATTCTCGGCAAGTTTCTGATAGAAAATCACTAAAATAATTTCCTGATATTCTAGTGGGTACTTAATCACTAGATCTTTACTAGAATATCTAGGAGCTAAATTCTAGTTGTGTTTAACAAGAATCTAGTTGAAAAAAATTTACTGTGTATTAACAAAAATTCATAGGCCTGGGCAAGACAACACAAACAGGGGAGGTAAAAATGGGGGAATGAAAAAGCGATCGAGTCTGGGTCCGGGTGTAATGGGACCCTCGGCCTCTGGTTTCGTACCACCAACAGATCACTACTCATCAGGTGCTGCTTCGATCTGCCGGTGGCACTACCAGACCATGATATGGTTCATTACAAAATGACCAGTTTCGAAGGCTCAGTAGATGTTCTGTGGCTTTATCAACCGAACCTTCCCATCGGGCTCTGGGTCTTCCTCTCAGCTTTGTTTCGCTGATGTACAACTCATAGTTGTACCGGGTTTACCATCCGTTTCGGTCGCGAAGCGCTCCGAACATTCTCCAAAGGATGCTCCGTTCGAAAATATTTAGCATGTTTTTGTAGGCTTGGGTCAGGGTTCAAATTCCGTAGCCAAAAGACAGCACAGGTCGATGATTGTTTTATACGAGTAAATGCGGAGCTTCATTTTCCAGCGGAAATGTTTTGATTTGATAATTGGAAGAACCGAGAAAAATGTCTTATTTGCTAGATGTATCCGTGGGGGAAGGGGTGCGAACTCGGCATTGCATTTTTATCAAAAACGTATACAGGTTGTTCGAAAATTGAGGATTGCGTTTTTATCAAAAACATTTACAGGTTGTTCGAAAATTGATGTATAGACGCACTGCCACGTGATTCCCCATCGGGCTTGGCGGGTATCGATTAAAGAAATTCTCCATTCTGATATGGATTTTTTTTAAATTCCCCATTTTTGCTTTTGATCTATTTTGGAAATTAAAAATACGAATTTTGCTTCGAAACGCCTCTTTTGTTTTATGAGATGGTTAACAGATGATACGGAGCAATACTCTGACGCAACCGCAGAAATCTTATATTCGGCAATTGTCAAAATGTTCGGTTTTGTGAAATAATATATTTTCCTTCTGGAGTCTATCCATTCCGAATATATATTCGGTTCTTGACGTACTTGGTAGCCGTCTGGTCTAGCACACCGTTCTACGATGCTACATAGAGAGACGGTGGTCCAATCCTCGGTGCGTTAATAAAATATGCCTGTGTCTACTGCTAGAGCTTCCACAGCGTTCCGAGATTGTCCAAATAAAGACGGCGCTGAAAGGAGGTGTATGCTAGCAGCTGCACCAGCCGAAAAAATATATGCTATCGAGACCTCAACAAGTAATAGTGATGCAAGAGATGTTGACGCGCCCATGCCCCTGGGGGTCAAGGTATTTAGCAACAAGGGCTTCTCCCTGTTCAAATGCTTTCTCAAGGCATTTATGTGCCTGCTGGCTGCGTTTGCAAATTTCCGTAGAGCTTGCGTTTCGTCTGCTGCGTTCCCGTGTGTGTTGCTTAATTTGAAGGCGGTACCACATTATTCGTGACTCGGCAAGTCACCAGCAATCTGCATAAAGGTAAGCTGCCGGGGGACTTTGAGATTCGCAATGGAGTTCGGCAGGGGTGCATCCTCTCACCGATCCTATTCCTCACTGTGATCGGCGATGTGTTGCATGCAGCCCTATCTGGACTTGACAGAGGAAGTCAATGGACTTTGACATCTCTACAACATCTTGACTACGCTGACGACATATGTCTACTCTCCTAGAAAATCATGGATCTGTCCGCAATGGCGTTATATCTGGAGAGGGAGGCAAGCAAGGTTGGGCTAAAGATTAATACCAACAAGAACAAGGTTCTTAGCCCGCCAGTGCGAAAAAGAAATCCGACACCTATTGCCATCAATATTAATGGGCAGCGTGTGGAGAAGGTGGACAACTTCGTCTACCTGGGTAGCATTGTTGCCAAAAGTGGTGGTACGGAGCAGGACATCGCTCGGCGTATCAACCAAGCTAAATGCACCTACGGCATACTGTCCAAAATGGGGCAAAGCCGTTATCTCAGCAACAAGAGCAAGCTGAGCCTGTTTCGCTCCCTGGTACTGTCAGTGCTTTTGTATGGGAGCAGTACATGGAAAGTTTCCGTAGGTGTTACCAGGAAGCTGCAAGTTTTCGCCAACTCATGTCTTCGTCAAATTTTAAGAATATTCCTTCCCGAAACAATATCAAATGAAGAGCTAAGTCGGCGTACGGGTCAGATGCCAATCGACGAATTGATACGCAGGCGAAAATGGCAGTGGATAGGTCACACATTGCGGAAGAGTGATAATTGCATTCCTTTGCATGCCATGAAATGGAACCCCATTTCCAACCAAGGCCGACCAAAAGGGGGTCCTCGAATCACATGGCGTCGATCTGTGGCAAAGGAGTGTCAGGCACTGTGTAAGTCTTTTGGGGAGTTGCGCCCCATTGCCCAGAACAGAATACGATGGCGCGCAGGAGTAGTTGATGCGCTATGCCCAGCTAGGGATTAAGGCAAAGTAGTAGTAGCCTACTACAAACAAAAATTTTAAATCATTAGCTTTATTTGGTCGAAAGTTATCGCTCATTTGTAGTAGAGGTAGAGGTTCCTTTGGTCCGATCTTGTCCTATTACAAACATTTGACCAAAATTTCAAGTCTCTAGATTTATTCTATCGAAGGTTATCGTGCGAACGGACCGACAGACATGTATAAATCGGATTAGGAAGTGACGTTGATCATTTATACATTGCCGTACCTACGAAGGCTCCTTTAAGGTGTTTCATATGTTCGTCGAACTAAAACAATATACCCTACGCTTTATAAAGTCTATTATATGTTTAACAACACTTTTAAAGTCTAGGGTATAAAAATATTGAAGTGAGTGCATCGTCAGCATAGTCTAGGTCTAGTCTTCCATCTTATACCTTTGTTCTGGTGTTCTTGAAGCGCGCCGCTTAGTACATCATTGATGGCAATTAATAACAGTATTGGTGACAAAAACCAGCCTTATCTCACTCCGCTATGCACCTCGAAAGGATCTGATAGCTTACCCTTGTGTAAGACGTGACATTAGACTCCCTGGTAGGACTGCTTGATGATGTAAATTATTTTATCTGGTATGCTTCTCTTACTTTAAGCCCTCCAGATGTATTCCTGGTCAACGCTGTCGAACGCCTTCTCGAGATCGATGAACAGGAAATGTAATGGGGATGCGGATTGTTTAATAATAATTCGGAGGGTGTTGATGTAGTCGCTACATGAGAAGTCCTCGCAATAGCCGGTTTGATCATCATTCAATGTGCGGTTAGATCCGGCTCAAGATTATTTTCAGTTTGAAGACTGCTGGAAAGAGACAGACCCCACGCCAATTATTGTAATCCTTCAGGTCGCTTTTTTTCGGGATCTTAATAATGGCGCCCTTCTTCCACTCATTAGGGAGAGTTTCGGTTTCCCAACACTTTTGGATAAGGGGGAGAAGAGTATCCGCAGTAGCATTGGGATCCGCTTTGAAAAGTTCCACCGGAACTCCATCTATCCCCGAGGCTTTACTCGCATCCATCGATTTAATAGCCGCAGCTACTTCGAGCTTGTTTGGTGGGCTGTTTTCATCTCTAGCTATTTGCGGAATATCTTCTGCTACTAATGAAGATGCATTCGAAGGTCCAAGGGTGTTGTTGAGATACTCAATAAAGTGTTCTCTCCATCTTCGCATTTGGTGTTTTTCGGTTACCAGTAAGAGACCCAACTTTATCTTTCACAGGATGTTCTGTTGCAAACGAATTGCCAGTTAATGGCTTCTTAAGCTTAAAAAGGGTTTCGCTGTCATCGCGGTAAGCCGCTTCCTCTGCCTTCTCCGCTAATACGTCGATGTAAATTCGCTTGTCCCGTCTTTCTGAATTCGATTTTGAGATCCCCGATGTTGATCGGTGGCGAAACATTCATATTGTCTTAAGGGGAGGCCCGTAGCTCAGTGCATTGAGGCGTTAGTCTGATGTCTCATCATAACGGTTATTCATGAGTTCGAGTCCCGTCGTGGCCAAGATATTTCTGTTGTCGTCCCCCTGTGGTGTGGGGCTTAACATTGAGCTATAAACTTTCCCGACGAATCGCAGGAATGCGGCTAAGTTGGCTGAAGGTACATGTTAGCAACATGCATTGTCCGAAACTAGTTTATGCTAACGAAACGTCAACTAAGCCACATTGGAGTAGTTGGCGCATTATGTGTAGTGTGTTAAGGCATCAGTCTCATGTTTGACTACCGGCGTTTCGGGTTCGAATCCCGTCCACGACGACTTTCGTGGCCATGGATGTGCAGGAGGTAGATGCTGGCAACTGCATTCTCAAGGAGGGGCAAGGGTGAGAGAGAGAAAATTGTCGTCAGCGGGCTAGATATATGTAGAATGTAGGCATGGGCGTGATACACTTTTCTTCTAATTTTAATAATTTTCAATTTTTGATTAGAACCACATATACGGATATTTGATTCTGAAGCTGAGTATATCTTAATATTCTAGTTATTGTCAATAATTGTGATTGATTATTTCAGAAAATTTAAAAGATTGCGTTCAGCATACGAGATATGCTGTACGGACCATGTTACAACACTTTTAAGAAACACATTTAGCCTTGATGCCAACCAGCAATTACACAGAGATTCTAAATTAAAATGATCTATTAGAAATCGATGTTGCATTGCTCAGAAATGCTCAGCGTCTACATATTTGGTACAAATGGCAACTGAAGCACGAAGGAGAAATTCCTGATCCATGCATTGCCATCTACAGGTACACATACGAATTCACCATATAAAGAACTTAACATTATCGAGCAATCACTTGAGCAACGCTCATTGCTTGTATCGCTTTTCCACTTAACTTCAGCTACTACAACGGACATTATAATAACAAATCGTCATAAGATTTGAAATCATGTTTGCAATTTCCACACCATTTTCAGCGTTTAGAGTTAAAACTCCATAATCTAACCGATAAACAACTCCGAGGGAGTAGTACTCGTATATTGAATGTGTTATAGGGACTCTTGGTGGATTCGATTGGAAATGCACCACCGAGTTGTTGGCTTATATCATTCAAAATGGAAGAATACGAATGTGAATCGACGAAAAGAAACATGTCGTCGATAAAAGAACCTTAAATGGTCAATGATCACTGTTGGTTGCATTTGTATCAGCCATTAGCCCAAGAATGGGCCCAGCCTTCTTCGCCTTTCTCGGTTGCTTCGAAATGAAACTGGAAGAAGCCTTATAATGTTTTATCGGCAGGCGTTATGTACCCGTGTATACAAGTAAAAGATGGGCTTCTAGTATTAACGTAGTGCATGAAGACTCCATGTTGTTATATTATACAGGATTTGTTTCCATTGTACGAGTAGTTACCTTATTGAGAACGATAAAAATATTTTCCTTATAGTTCTTATCTAGAATAGGAAAGTCGACAAGTGGATATAATTATGGGCCAACAAAGGTACCATAGTAATGATTACCCTACTACGATTTATTTAATAAATTTCGAAAAATCAAATATCAAAAATTTGTAAATTACTGTTACGGACATGTAGTCCAGATAGCGCAACGGTTAGTACGTTCGCCTTATATGCACTAGGCCCCAGTTCGATTCCTACTGAATTCAGTAGTCCTCAGTAAAAGAGGGGATTTACGTATTGGACATATGAAGACATATGGAATCGCCCTTTGACAAAATATGTGGGACACTTTCACACAATCTCACACACGACTAAGAACTCCAATGGCGTAGTCAATTTGATAGTTATGCCTGCAACAGACAGTGGCCCATCGCGATGGTGACTTTGATGGCCGCCATCACACACCAAATGTCAATTCAAATATTTTCAAATATTGTCCGTCCACACAATGGTCTTCGATGGGCCATCAGGAAATTGCGTACAGGGGGCCTTTGAAATTGAAAGCTGTCGCTCTGTGCGTCACGGCAGCTATAATCAAACGGATCGCGTACGACAGAAGGTCGATGATAGTGGCATTGCGGTAACTGAGTAGTGGCCTGTCAACTTAAAACAGCTGTTCAAAGTTGTGTACGCGATGGGCCATCGCGTGGAGGAAAATGGCTCTCGAAGCCATTTGTGGCCATCCGATGGCCCATCACTGTTGACAGAAATGACGGTTACGCGGCATTGGCCACTGAACGCCATCCGCCCGTCCACACAGTGGCGATGGCACCGAATGGCCGGGGCTGGGCCATTGTCTGTAGCAGGCATTAAGGAGGCATTTATTTGGCGGGAAATTTTGAATGAATATGTTCTCGAAAATTAAAGATTATTCACGGTTTATGGTATAATTTTGCAGAGTGAGGCATAAGTTTAATAACAAAATATGAGTAATGTGTAAAATAAACAAATAAAAACAAATCCCATAATTTTCACGGAAAAATATTTATTAAACACACACACATCCCTCTTCTCTTACAATACGTTTCTTAGCGTCAAATTAATTAATTTAGCCAGATTACTTAAGCCTCCTGATTAAAAAATTTGGAAGATTAACCAATTTAGTCCTACGGTATTGTCACTGGGCTTGGAACCGTCAATGGCGGAGTCAAGCTTTTTTTTGTTGGGAACTCATTTTTTTTTACAATTTTTCAATAACATTTCTTCGGACTTTCTTTGCACTTACATACTCTTAAAATGTACAATTTTATTTAAATGATTCCTACTAGATATTTTTTCTGAAAGTTTCTTTGCTTCAAAGTGGTATCACATGTTTAAATATTTCTCGCTGATTGCTATGATGAGATGACTGTAATACACTGTGGCTGACATATGTTAATGTTAATTGTACCCTCGCTCAAGAAGGGTCTAGAAAATGAGTTTGGAGGGGTCTGTCATTTTGGTTTTTTTTTTCGGTCCTCAAGAGGCATGCGTCTATTGAAAGCATAGACGCGGCCCTTATTGGAGGGAATCCAGCAATAATTAACGCACAAATCTATGAACAATGTTAAGGTAAGGTTTTAGAGCTGCTGCGCTTACCACAGCATACATAGACTGCTATAGGGTTCGTTTTGTTACCCCCAGGGAGTCATCACCCGATAATCCCAACCATTGAACCAGACAGAGCTTCCAAAAAAAGATGAACCTTGCCACCATCAACATTAGCTAAGTCATCCAACTGTGAGGAAGTGGGATCCCTGAAATGTCTTCCTGCTTCTTCCCAGAGCAGAACAAATCAGAAGAAGATAAAAAATACACTCTTTCTTGTTTCGTCACCATAGCTTCTACAACAGTCATTATATGGGATGCCCCTCATAGGATGCTCCCCAACTATGCACTGCCCAGCGATGGCTGCCACAGCAGCTCTGCTATATTTCCGTTTCAGTGACTATAGTAAACCGGGGCGACTAGAATCCAATCAGTGCCGACGGATTTGTGCAGCAGTGCCTGGCGAGCTCGTCTGATCTACAGTTATCAGCCAAACCACTGTAACCCAGAATCAAACATAATAAATTTTAAACAAAATCGCACTCATTTGCGCAAGCATTAAGGGACTTTCCGCCACGGTCTTTTACGTAGTCAGACCCAGTTCCAAAGATTTAGTTGGAGCTGGCCTGCCGATTAGACTCACTATGGCTACGTTCCTAAAACGCAAACGCTTAGTGCAGCGCTTCACAATCGCTACTAAGCAAATTGTGATTATTTTGTATTTTAGGGACGACACGCTATCTCATTTGTCAAATGTAATCTTCAGTTTGCCATTTGAGACTTGTGGATATCCAGCGAAAAAAGGAGACCCAAGTCGCGACCGATTCCATAATTCACAAATAAATACTGAACCAGAAAAGCGTAAAAATTTTATACTGACTAAAAGTGAAAGGGATTAGCTCAGCACAAGCCTGTCTAGAACAAACTACTATGCAGCACTAAGCGCTTATCAGCACTTGCGTCTTAGGAACGCAGCCAATATCTCAAGCTCATGTCATATGACAGCCAGGTCAGATCAGACTGTCAAAAAACTTGCCAACCTCTTATTAGATAGAGGAGCCGGTTGTCGTTGCCGGAGTATTTGGGTTGCTCAGAATAGCAGCGTGGCCAGAGCCGGAAGTAAACTACTGATCAGTGTTATGGAGTCCAATAACAATGTATGTACTGCCTAAATCAGAAATTTAATTGTGGTGGGCTCAGAGTGGACATCCGTTTAGGGAATACAAACTTACCATATTTACATCATAACAATAGCTTTATATCAAAGAATATAGGCTCGTACTGCCTAAAGCGGAAAACTACTTGAGAGTGGCCCAAAGTGGATTTCCGCTTTAGGCAGTACGAGCCTATATTCTTCAGCATAAAATTATTGCTATGACGCATATTTGGTGTTATTTCACTTTTGAAAGGGGAATAACGTCAATTGATATTATTTCACTTCTGAAAATATCTAGCCCTAATAGCTAGAGACAACGAAAATAAGTCATTTCCACAAGACCGTATACCTCACAAAATAAAAACAAAATGTTACAAGTAAGAAATTTTATTTTTTATTGAAAGTAAATACAAAATACATTTTCGCAATTATATTTAATACATGGTCCAATCGCCGTCACTATTGATTATTGACTGGCATCTTCGGTGACAACTTTCGGCCAATTTTTCCGCGTAGTCTGTCGATAAGTTCTTCCAAATTTTTTGTAGCGTTCGCCTTAAATGTGCTTCTCCTTTTATTTGCTTTCCTTGAAGCTTCTGCTTCATTAATCCCCAAACATCAATAGGATTGGCATCCGGCGATTGCGAAGGCCAATCAAGTACTTCTATGTTTCGGATCGTTATCTTCTTGTAGAAACTAATCGGTGTTGTCGTTGCCATATACCTATAGCATCCTAGCAGACTTCAATAATCCTTTCTTGTACAAAATGATCATCCTTTCAGCAGTAAGAATTCCGGTAAACGTTATTAATTTTCCGAAACCGCGTGCAGAAAAGCATCCATTAACATGGACCTTCACAGGGTGTTTAACGGTTCGGTTCACGACAGCTTCTAATTTTTGTGACCACACTCGTCTCCTGAACGTATTTACAGCAAAACTTGATTCATCCGTAAAGATCACGTTGTTCCAATCACGATCGATGTTTGCCTTAGCCCACTCTACACGTCTTCGCTTCTGGTTTTCGGTAAGTAATGGTTTCATCAAGGCATACCTGGTGTTGATGTTTTCCTCTTGTAATCTTCGCCGAATCGTATTCAAGGACACGTAAATATTCTTCTTCGATAACATTTCCTTTGCTTGCACTAAGGTAGTAACAGGTAGATCGTCTACATTTCCAGTATCTTTAAAACGCTTTATCCACTTATTCACAAACTGTGTCGAAACTTTCAGGTACTTTCCGGCCGATGCAGGTGTCATTTTTGGTCCTTTCGGATGACTTACTAAAAACACAGCTTCGAATCGTTTTTTGTAAATCGCACTCATTTCACTTGACGTCTTATCACTCTCCTACTTGAACTTAGAATGACCAAATTTATACAATGCGAAAAAGAGGAAAAATGCAGGTAACTAAAAGTCCCCCACCACTCTTTGAGAAATGGTGCATTAAAAAGTTACAAAGTATACGCTCTTGTGGAAATTACTGTATGTAGTTAGAGATTTTCAAAATAATGTCAAATGACGGCATTCCCCTTTCAAACGTGGAATAGCGCCAAATGTGCATTATAGCAATAGTTTCATACCGAAGAATATAGTCTCGTACTGCCTAAAGCGGAGAAGACACTGTTGCACCCTGAGCGAGCGAAGCGAGCTTTCACTTTTTTGTGATAGTTAGGATTGTGTGTGATCCCTTAAACCCGGCGCAAGCGCAGAGCCCACACAAGAGACTTTTGCACCCAGAGCGAGTGTTTTTAGTTTCACCATACTGAGGGCTGCAAGCAGAGCCCAAAAAAGAGACTATTGCGAATATAATTATTCATTGTAGTTGTTCGTAGTGCACGCAAACACAAGACACTATTGTTAATCAACAGTGTTTTATGCGGGCTCCGCTCGCTAAGTTCGCTCCACACTTAACGGATCAAAACCCTCAGCATCCCTCGCTTTGCTCGCTCAGGGTGCAGCAGTCTCTTGTGTGGGCATCGCTAGCAACGTTCATTCCGCGCTTAATTCAAGTACCATTGAAAATATTTTTTTCAAAACAGATCATGAATCGCCCCAATTTGCAATTTGTTCATCAGCCAAATTTATGAATTTTGGGAACATTGATCGTGTGTAACTTTCGCCCCAACCCAAAATCAAATTTTGGGGAAAATTTGGCGAACTTTCATCCCGAATTCGGGGTGACTTTACATTGGAACGATCACCCCAATCTCATACAAAATTTTTGTTTTGGGGCGAAAGTTTATTGGGGTAGTTTGCCGAGCCGCACTGGTTCGTGCCCCACACAGTATTTTTCATTTAAAAAACTCATCATCATCATCGCGGCGCGACAGCCCGACGTCGGGCCTTGGCCGCCTGGATCATTGTCCTCCAATTATCTCGGTCACGTGACCGCGTCCTCCAATTTTGGAAGCCCAGCAGCTGCGCGGCGTCCACACCTACTGAGCTCTCCCAACGAGATCTCGGTCGTCCTCGCAGTCTCGCTCCGTCGACTCGTTCTGAATTCATTACTCTCTTAGGCATGCGATCATCGTCCATTCTTTGTACATGCCCTTTCCATTGAAATCGTTGTAGTTTGACGATTTTCGAGACTTGCAGCTCATCGTACATTTCATACAACTCATGGTTGTACCGAATGCGCCATCCATCTCGATCGCAACCAGCTTCCAAAATTCGCCGTAGAACCTTACGTTCAAAAGTGTCTAGCATGTTTTCGGAGGCTTGAGTTAGGGTCCATGCTTCGCACTAGTGATGTGTAACACAGTAACGAGTCGCTCTTTTTGAACGACTCATCAGGATGAGCGAAAGATTCGGCACAACGACATAGCCTTCGAGTCGTTCAATTTAAGAATGACTCACTGTAAAATTAATTCCCAAACTAGCCCATCGCATAAATATTACCCAACGCATAACCAATCCACGCTCATTTCTCAATAGATATAATGTACTACAATACATTCATTCAATCACATCCCATCCTATTATCTATCTATAAGCAAAACCACCATCATTTATCTACCAAAGTAATTCCATCTAAATCCATTCATATTCATCTCTATGCAGTATGCAATGCACGCATTATGTATACTTCTAAGTATATACGCAACAACCTATGCTGACTGCAAATGCAAGCATATCAAAAATAATTTACTTACGTCGCGTCCCACCGCACAGCCAAGTTTCTCCAAATACAGAAAACAATCCCAACATTCTAAAACAAAAGTATTCGTCTTACGTATCATCATCTCAAGCTCAACTTTAGATGAAACCAAACAAAAACCCACAGCTACAGTGTAAAGCAGCGTTCTGACGGGGCCAATACATGACATCGTGGCACGCTTTCGATCTCATGCTTGTATCGAGCGTGGACTGGAAAGTGAACTTCTTTTGCCTTGGGTTGTGGACCGTTCACACGACCACGATTTAGTTTATCCCATAAATCATTCTGTTTCAAGCAATTACACCACTACTACCTACATATAGGTATACCCTAGTTTTAAATAAACTGTTTTGTGGCCATAACTTCTAAAATATAAGGAATTTCGCATTTTTGACACCATTTTGGCCCCGTCTTTAGATCCCCCATCCGGGCTGAGGAGCATCCACCCCCACTATTTGGATGCTCCTCAGCCCTCTCCCTCCCTATCCCCTTCTCCCTTCTCTATGTAAAATTCGTTCAAAAAGAGCGATACAAAATCGTATCGCACAATAAGATTCGTTCAAAAAGAGCGACACGAAATCAACTCGCACAAAAAGATTCGTTCAAAAAGAGTGATACAAAATCGTATCGCACTAAAAGATTCGTTCGAAAAGAGCGACACGAAATCAACCCGCACAAAAAGATTCGTTCAAAAAGAGCGATACAAAATCAACTCGCACAATAAGATTCCTTCAAAAAGAGCGATACAAAATCGAACCGCACAAAAAGATTCGTTCAAAAAGAGTCAATTGACTCTGTCTACTTAAGTCGTAGACACTGCGTTGAATTAACGATAACAATAATAAAGTACAAACGATATTCGGATATATGTATTCAGATAAATTTATAAATCGACTATTCGCGACGACGGCTCCAACCAGACAGACAGGTTCCCGCCAATTTTCTCCTCAATTACTCATTAATTTACAGAATTCAGGTTTTTAGAACAATTTACAGAATACTAATACAATCATAAAATGTGTAGACTTTAATTCAGCTGATAGTTCAGTGGCTTTGGGGCAGCGTCAAAGTCAAAGCCTGTTGACACTTAATCGAAGACGAAAACAAACATCGGATTCGCATGGACGTCAACAATTCGCTCTTCGTGGGAGGACAATATTAGATAAGTAGATCCGCTTAATGTCATCTGTGGAAATTGATTCTTTGTGTTTCTTTTTCTTTCAGCCGGAGATCCAGCCAAACAGGAGGAGGGCAAGATGACGACGTGGATCGAGAGACGGTCAACGAAGAACCTTCGAATGCTCTGTGGAATACAACTAAGTAAGCGTTTTGATTGATATGTTTATTAACTCATTATTTATTATGCTTTCCCATTTCAGGTCGATGATCCGCAAACAGACTCTTTTGACTCTTTTTGAACGAATCTTTTTGTGCGGTTCGATTTTGTATCGCTCTTTTTGAACGAATCTTTTTGTGCGGTTCGATTTTGTATCGCTCTTTTTGAACGAATCTTTTTGTGCGAGTTGATTTTGTATGCCCGCCCCAGATTGGCTGCCCCGTTTTCATGGGAAATAGTGGTCCTATCGGGTTGGCTCGAACTAGTGGGTATTGGGGGGTCGCTGACTCCGAATCTGGGGTAAAAAAAGAGAAAAAAAATTGGGGTCGCCCATCCTATGCTGGCAGCCCCCTTTTCATGGGAAATAGTGGCCCGATCGGGCTGGCTCGAACTAATACATGTGTTGGTATGTATTGGGGGGTCGCTAAGTCCGAATCTGGGGTCAAAAAAGAAAGAAAAAAAATTGGGGTCGCCCATCCTAGACTGGCAGCCCCCTTTTCATGGGAAATAGTGGTCCGATCGGGTTGGCTTGAATTAAACGGTATTGGGTGGTCGCTAAGTCCGAATCTGGGGTCAAAAAAGAGAAAAAAATTGGGGTCGCCCATCCTAGGCTGGCAGCCCCCTTTTCATGGGAAATAGTGGTCCGATCGGGCTGGCTCGAACTAAAGGGTATTGGGGGGTCGCTAAGTCCGAATCTGGTGTCAAAAAAGAGAAAAAAAAAATTGGGGTCGCCCATCCCAGGCTGGCAGCCCCCTTTTCTTGGGTCCGATCGGGTTGGCTCGAACTAAAGGGCATTGGGGCGGTCGCCAACTCCGAATATGGGGTCAAAAAAGAGAAAAAAACCAGGCCGAAGCTTCGCTTCGGAGTCCGAAGCGTATATGCCCTAGACTTGTACAGACCTAGTGGTGATACCGAAAGTACCAATTGGCAACGACCATTTGCATTAAAAGTGAGTTTCCTATACGGCCAGTTTATAGGGGAGGTTGGCACCCATTCAGGAGAACCTTGACCATTCTCAAACTCAATGAACTAACACATTCTACAAATATTTGTCGGTTTTTTCAAGTCGCTAGCTTTATTCTATAGAAAGTTATTGCTTATTTGAAGTTTCACTTGTAGGGGAGGTAGGGGTTCCTTGGGTCGGATCTTGCCCATCATTATCACACATCACTAATTAGATCACCCTACAAACACTTAAAAAAAATTCAAGTCTCTAGCTTCACCCTATCGAAAGTTATCGCTTATTTGAAGTTCATTTATAGGGGAAGTAGGGGTTTCGTTAGTCGGATTTTACGTATTTTCAATATCAGCCAACTGGATCCCGCTGCAAACATTTGGCCAAAATTTCAAGTCGCTAGCTTTATTTTGTCGTTAGTTATCGCTTATTTTAAGTTTCATTTCTAGGGGAGGTAGGGGTTCCTTGGGTCGGATCTTACACATTTTCAATAACAACTAACTAGATCTTACTACCAACATTCTGCCAAATTTTCAACTCGCTAGTGTCATTCTATCGAAAGTTATGGTAATTAAAATAATATTTAATTTTTGAAATTTTGTAGGGGAGGTAGGCGTTCCTTTGATCTGATTATGCCCAACTTACTAAAACTCAAGCAGCTTCTTTCCTCAGGGTTACATGCCAAAAATCAGATGTCTACGTCAATTGGTTCAAGAGTTATAGACTAAAAACCAGAAAAGTAGGGTAGTACGGGGCTCTTTGTAAGAAAATTACCGTTAGTTTTCAACTGATCGATTTGATTTTCCCAGGAGAGTATAAGAATACCCGCACTAGTAATATACCAAAGCTAGAGCTTTTCATGATTTTTTAATCGGGAGTTATAGATACATTTAAATATTTTACATATGTAGGGGAGGTAGGCGTTCTCTTGGCCAGATTATGCCCAATTTCAATACCATCCAACTAGATCATACTACCAACATTTGACCAAAATTTCATGGCCCTAGCTTCATTCTATCGAAAGTTATCGTGCGAACGGACAGACAGACGGACAGACAGACAGACAGACAGACAGACAGACAGACGGACAGACAGACAGACAGACAGACAGACAGACATTGCTAAATCGAATCAGGAGGTGACCCTGATCATTTATATATACACATTGCTATAACTCCGGAGCCCCCTTTAAGGTGTTACATATTTCCGTCGTGACAAAAACAATATACCCTATACTAAAAGTCTAGGGTATAAAAATTGGGGTCGCCCATCTAGGACTTTTGACATGGATATGTCTTATAGCTGGGGGTCATCCTAAAAATTTGTCCGTCACACGAAATGTCTGTTTTTCTACTGGGGGGTCAGAAGAGGAAACAATCCCATTGAAAATTTTTCTTTTCTGGTTGTGCATGTCGTTTGAGTGAAGTGGTCATTGTGCATGGCTGTTGCTTGTAGATCCGCGCGGACGGCGCGCTTGCGGGGATCCTGTGTGTACATGTTGGGATGTTGATTTGATAGCGATAAAGGTTGACGTTGTGGACGGCAAGAAATAACATAGTGTACGGATGAACAGGCGCTCTCTGTGCTCTCTGTCCCACGCTCTCAAAACTCCTGCATACACACAATACCATACATTCGAAATCCTCAAAAATATAGAGTACGCTCCGTACTACCTAACTTGATTAGGCCCCCAGAACACGAATGTATGCGAAATTTCGCTCGGTGCAGCGGACCTCCTCCTCTCATTCATTCATATCATTCTCATTCTCACCATTTCATTAAACAAATTGTGCACTTCCGACATGCACATGCATAGACCCAATCTGAGGTCACAATGAATGAAATTCCATTTTTACTCATTATTTAAGTCAAGGACGTCCAAGGACTTTCAATGACCTTCAATTTCCGCCAATTCCCATTCATCATTTAATAAAATAGCCCGTGTTGTACTATCGGTCCCAGAAAAAGTAGCAAGTAGTCAGTTCGACTAACATTTGGACATGCGCAGACGCAATTTGAGAGAGTGCACATAATTCCCGCCCCCCGAAGATGAGCGAGAGCGGATGAAGCTCATTCGAGCCAAATCGGGTGATCCAGCGACTGTGTTTGTACATTTGCAATGGCGGCGATTTGAGGTCTGACTGGTCCACAATGTGGGCCCCCACCCCACGTGCAATAAACATATAGAACAAAATGGCGGATTTATACTAGGCGAGTTAGAATATCTCAAGCCCCGAAATAAAGAAATATTCGTCGCAGGATGTTATATGCTATGATGTAAATTCAGAGGTCTGCAGAAGATCAAATGCCCCCCTTCCGCAAAAATTCCAAAATGTTTAAAATGGCTGGAATCCAAACAAATAAAATAGCGCGCGTTGTACTACATATCTGCATCAATAGGGTCCCAGAAAAAGTAGCAAGTAGTCAGTTCGACTAACATTTGAACATGCGCAGACGCAATTTGAGAGTATGTCTGTGTACATTACATAGTTCCCGTCCCCGAAGATAGAGAGCGAGAGCCATCGCGGATGAAGTTCATTCTATCCAAATCGGGTGATCCAGCAACTGTGGTTGTGCATTTGCAATGGCGGCGATTTGAGGTCTGACTGGCCCACGATGTGGGCCCCCACCACACGTGCAATAAACATATCATAAAACAAAATGGCGGATTCGTACTGCGCGAGTTTAAATCTCCCAAGCCATGAAACAGAGAAATATTCGTCGCTGGATGTTATAGATAGTTCCGGGCAGCTCATCGTGACATGATGTACAATACATTCAGAGGTCTGCAGAAGATCAAATGCCCCCCTTCTGCAAAAATTCCAAAATTTGTCTTGTACATTCTCTTTGTGCGTGTGTTGGAATGTTTTGTTTACTTTTGTTTGTCGGACACAATCGCATAGAGTCGCACGCGTTACTTGAGAAACGGATTGTGTGTGCCGGACCCGGACTGTTGATTAAAGGGGCGGGATGAGGCGGATAGTGTGGGAGCGATTTTGCAATAGATACACAAACACAATACACGTCCGATTGGGAAAAGATGGCGGGAAGCGTGATTGCGATTAGCAGAAACTTACTCAGAGAAATGTCGATAGGCTGCAAACTGTACCGAACAGGTAGATGGAACAGGGTGCACGAGAGGAGGTGAATATTGCACACACGCGATGCAAACGAAAACGAAACGATCCCGCGAGAGAAAGGAGCCCAAGCGGACAGGACACGAGTATCTACACTGCCGCCAGATACATCGGTACATGGATATGTCTTATGCCTACCGAAAGCGTGGGACGTGTTTTTTCGAATGATTTCATCCAATATAACTATACTGGGATCTTTATAAAACTTACGTCGATATCTTCAACACAACAGGTTCCACGCAGTCGGTAGTCACAGACATATCCATGTTCCGATGTATCTGCATGCAGTGTAGATACTTTGTATCTTTTTTTTGAATATGTTATTAACCAAGTTTCAGACTCTTTGCATGACTCTTTTTGAACGACTCCTTTTGAACGACTCATTGGAAAGAGTCAGAGCTTATGTGCTGGCACAGTGAAAAGAGTCATTATGCCCATCACTACTTCGCACCCATAGCATAGCACTGCTCGTATAATAGTTTTGTACGCGCCGAGCTTCGTGTTTAAAAAAATGCTGTAATATAATTTTCTAAGGAAGACATGTATCGATTATTTTAATAAGTTCAATGTGCCAAAGTGCCTAGTTAAATATAAGTTTAGAAATTTAGAAGTTTAGAAAAGAAAACAAAACGTGGTTTTTCAATAAGAAAGTTTTAGAAAAGTACATACATGATTTATATGGTTGGTTAATGTTCACTGGTAACAATTCAACATCTTTTAATATTTACATACATGATTGCCTACCGAATCGTGAACCATATATTGTCAAGGAGTCGGCCTCTTTCCCGTGGCTAGCATGTCGAAACGTAAGCAAGTATCACACTGTTTTAAATGCAAACCCATGGCTGCATATTTAAAATCATCGAAGTCGGCCGAAAAATAATGGAGGGATTTGCGAAATCACCGAAATTGCCCCTGAAATATAGTTGCCTTGGCAATATTTCATAAAATGAATGTGTTGGTATGTACAATGTTTGTGACAAGTGGCATCGCGGGATCATAAATGCAAGTTGGAGTTATTCAACCTCTGGACTATTTCACTACCCCGTCCTAGAAAGAGGCCTGTGTAAGTCGGTTGTAGGCATGTCAAAATATCTGATACTACATACATTTTCAAGATCAATTTCGTCGGTGAGAACCCTATCAAATGTCGCGATTCGAATATGCCTGAAGCCAGATGCTAATCACCGACCACTCGCCAGACCAACTCTACTCACCGACTTTAGACACGCCATAGACTCTGGAATCCGTCGCCAGATCGATCTAACGATGGATCGCCACAAAATATCTGACGATCAAAATTATTTGGAACTGTCAAAAAATCGGCAACGATAGGCGCATACAGTGTGCGATATTATGAACGTCAGATCAGTCTGACAACAGATCGCATAGTATATGAGGGCTATTACGAAACTTGATTCAAAAGAGCCAAATTTATTCCAGAGTAAAATACAGATATTTGTATGGAAGATGTATTAAATCTTAATAATTTAATAACTATTTCGGTTTATCTGTCCAATCTAAATATGTGCGAGTTCAGATTAAGTAAATTATTATGTACTATTGGAATCAACTTAAGTCCGAGGTCTTACAATATCACTCCACACCGGATGCTATCACCTTCCAAGCAAATGGAAATACATAATTAAATTTCGAAATGGTTCAAACGCCAATCTATCGCGTATCGTTTAATCGCATCTTTATTTCATCATGTTGCACTGCTGAAAGTCGACAATTAAATTTATAAATTCGCGCGATTACACAAAATTGATATGCTCCGGTGTACTCGTAGTTGGCATACTTGTACTTTGTTGAATAATTGTCGCAGAACACAAGGAGAAGATAGGATAGGAGACATGGATCCGGATCAAAAGACGATTTGAAATTGTCGTTTTGTCCGACCCGAAAGGTAATCTCTACTCGCATAAATAAAACACGAAATTGTTCCCTGGCTTTAATTTAACAAACGTGACTTGTCCTTTCCGTCTGAGACGATTTATATCTCGGCGGAAAGGTTTATGGAGCATGGCTGGCTGACAGCCCAAGCGGGCTAACTTAGTCATTGGACTCAGTTGGCGGGACCAATGCCTTACGAATGTCATGGAGAGTAGGTAAGAGTGCTTTTACCGTCATTATGTTGCTCTACACTTTTTATAAAGGTGAAGGAGATGCCATTTAACCCGTTAGTCAGAAAAAAGGTGGAATGAACTGGAAACTAGATCCTCTGATATGAGATTGACCTGTACGAAATTATATTATAATGTAATTGAGAATTATATCCAGCTACTTAAATTTATAAATTAGGTGTAGTCCCATTCTAGATGTGATTGCTTAAAAACAGTTCCGTGCGAAGGGTGGGGCGAAGAGGGCGACCGCCCCGGGTGCCGTCGGCAAGGGGGCCGAAAGCAATAGCGCAAAAATCCAAATTTTATAATAATACTGAACAAAATAAATAAATTATAATATTTTATTGAATTAACGCAAGCATGTGTTTTTTTTAAACCGGCAAACAATCAGCTTAGGAGATAAATTAATTGACTATTAAAGCAACAGGCTTTGCTCAAAAATACTCTCCCGGCCGCTTGAACAAAAACAACAACAACGAAACTGGTTTTACTCAAAATATCCACTGCTTTAGTTGAGAGAGTTTCTTTTCCAATGTCTCTCACATTACTGTGAGAGAGATTGGGGTAACAACTGTTGTTTCATAACCTTCAAGTAGAGTTGATGCATCGATAAATTGCACGTTCAAAATTAGGCCACTTGAATAGGGCCACTAGTAAATTTCTGCTTTCACACCATAAAAAGGATACATAGTCAGGGCCGGTCAAAAACTCACTTAGGGCACAGGCAAGGGTATTTTAGCGCCCCCTTCCCTTGTTCTTATTTTTTTTTCAAAACAGTTTACCGTATTAACTATTGTAGAATAGTATGATGCATCGCTTCAAATCTTGTTTGAAAGCTAATTCGCTTTGCAGGCAACTGCAACTGAGATCTGATATCCAACAAAGTTTAATGTTGAAAAATCCGCCCATTAACGCGAGGGTTGAACAACAATCTGCAGTTTTTTTTGATGTAGTAAGAACCGATTTAAGTGAATGTATTGTAGCTTAACTGTCCGTGAAAATAGTGACTTTACTTGCAGTCACCATTAGACTTCCCATGTCAGGGCCTCCTAAATCGCCGAAACCACTGCTTGGAGGACGCTACGAAAGTCAGGAAGACGCAACGAAAAATTAATACCAAGCCCCTCCGAGTAAATTCTGACCCCAACCCTAATGTGTGTCTTGGAGCCATCGCTAGACATGACCATAGGGCCCAGACATTAAGTCTACATTATCAGCCCAACGACTTATAGAATTAATAAGGCCAGTATAGTTTCGATTATAAATGTGTTTCAGGGACGTGCATTCAGTCACCAAAGGGAGATCCAGATTGCGCAGAATACATGTGGCGGCAGTGTTCTGCGCACGCCACTGGCCAGTTTCACGAAGGTGTAGAGGCGGATTGGCCGCCAGTTGTTAGCCGAAAATATTCAGCGGGAGCAACTTGAACAGCATGGCCAATCCCGCTGTTCGAATGGTTCTAAACGCCACTGTTTCGGCCAACGCAGCTAGCCTTTGCACATTCCCCAGCAGGTTGCAGTAGGCAACTATTCCGAGTGCCGTCCACCACACACTTATACCATATAGTAGTATAGGACGCACACGCACCACAGCAGTATACATATATACAATGTACCAATTTCGCTAGGCCCCAGTTTTTACCAGTGGCGTTTCCAAACGTGTGGCCTTTCACCCGCTTCAATATTGTGCTTCCAGCTTAGTTTGATATCTAGAATTAGACGGAGGAACTTAACCTTGTCAGTAAAAGCCAGTTTTTCATCCAAGTTGGGAGGTTTGCTAGGACAGAGTGTATGCCGTCTGGTGAAAATCACAAGCTCCATCTTGTTCGGGTAAACCCTAGCACGCGGCTAGGATTGGCAAATGGACGCAAATCTGCCAGAAAGGGCGATTGCAACATAATCCGCATACGTTCCAATAGCATATAGACAGTGATTATTGTACCCCATCTTTTCCAGGTCCGGAAGTAATTTATTGACGACCAGATTCCAAAGAAGTGGAGGCAACATACCGCCTTAGGGAGTCCCCCTACAAAAGCGGATACTTAGAGATGATATGCCCAGAGTAGCGCAAATAAGCCCCGATAGTAGCAACTTATTTATAATTTTACAGAGTGATTCACCGACGTGTAGACTCAAGAGTGTCTCAACAATCACGTTGGGTCGGACATTGCAGAACGCACCCTCCATACCCATGAAGACAACCGTGGTGAATTCCTTGTATTCGACAAATTTCTCAATAAAGTTGACCAGACAGTGTAGAGTAGTATCCACTAATATGCCCTCTCCCGTGAGCGAGCTTTAGAGGGAGCTAGGTGCTTCCCAGAAAATTTTCTTGATTTATTTATTTCTTTCAGATTTACAAGCATGTGGATTGCTAAATATTTTCAACGTTTATGCAACGTTTAAGATCTAGAACGCCATCAATGACCGCAACAGAACAAAACGGTTCACGACTACGAACAACCACGTCAGCTATAAAGAATGTGCAGAAAAAAATTCTCCTCATTTCCACCCCGTTTCGCGTTTTATTCGACGTGTGTATCGAGCTAAAGTCACCCTCACTGAAAATGAAGCCTAATGGTCACCACACACGGTCGCGCACAACCGCAACCAAACATCCATCGAACACAGCTTACTTGAAATGCATGTTGTTTATTTTAAATTTCTCCCTACAATTTTCGGAAAACTAAACGCTTAAATGGCGCTCATACTCTTGTCTGGTTTTGAACTTTTGGAAGCCATTCATTTAAAGGAAGATCGTCTTCGTCAACTGGTGCGTCAGTTTTAAGACCTGCATGCTGGAAACAGTTTTTCGTGATACTTGTTGCCAGGACTTTGCTAGCATTTCTATGCCATCTAGTAAATTTATCTTGATATTTTGATTGTTTTCGGCCGCTTCAATATATTTCATCAAAACTAACCTGGAAATATGTCCGGGATGCAGTCTAATGTGCATAAAGTTGTTTTAGTGACTATTAGGTGCGTTCTTTCCTACAGAGCAGAGTAGAACAGGTTTAGTGACAAGAAAAAACGATCGAGAGCAACTTAGGGTAGTGAACACGAAAACAGGGCATGTCTTTGCTGGGAGTGTGTCTTGGTTTAGTTAGAATTCAAATGTCAATTCAAATTTCAAGAGAAAACTTAAATCCTTAGTACATATACAATCGGACAAATTTCCTTTAGACAGCAGAATTATTTTGTATGTTTACTATTCCATATAATTACACAAAACGAACATTTTATTGGCAGGAAATGAACATTATGTGCTTCCCAAACTGTAAACTGCTCTAAAATTTCGACGACTGCATCGCCTGCATTTCAAATGTGGAACTATTTAACAGAGTAGAAATCCTGCACTAATGTTATATCGAGAGCAACTCGGATCAAATTGTTAGTGTAATTGTGTGGTCTTAACCTGCTCTCTCTATATGGATCTTGAACAAAAAACGCGCCTATTCTTTATATGGGACCATAGTTGTCGAGCCCCGGGCCAGGATTCTCTCGCGATGGCCCTGGAAGGAGCTTTTGGCATCCTGCGTATATTATTTTTATTGTCAAAAGTTTGATATATTTTGGGACCACAAACCATTTTAATAATTCTTCAGGAATCTTTTCAGTACCCAGAAGATTTCTATTCAATGCTCTACTAAAAGATTTATACTTGACTTTTTTCCTTAATATCGCCAAACCATAGACCCAACCAACTTTTCCTTCGTCAAACAAACAATAATTATTGGAACAGAAGACTTTTAACTTTGCCATGACTGTGCCTAATTGAATTTCTCATGATTTAGTCAACACTTCATACACCACACGTCGTTATATTCACTCACCGGTTTCGTAAACAAATCAGAACGAAGCAAAGCAAATCGAAGTAAAAGTAATCAAATAACAAGCGTTGAAAAGCTATAGTTCAATATTAGTTTAGTCGTAGTCATAAATCCATTAGACACCGTTTCTTCATCAAATCAATCAGTCTTAAATCTTATGGTTCAACGCAAGCAGAATACCAATCCGTGGAGAGCAAATAGAGTAGGTATTCGAATAGCAAAAGCCAAAACCCTTTCGACAGCAATCTGAACCGAATTGCAATCGTCATGTGTGCTGATGAAAACATTTTGCCGGACCGAATTCAAATATTTGCGAATGATAGTGTTGAAAGAATTTATGGTGTGGTGGCTGATTGGTTTGGTGGCAGTTTTTCGGGTATGTGAGACAAACATATGTGGTGTTTATTTCACATATCGAAGGAGCCCACTCCCAATCATATGCTTAGGGATTACATGGAAAGTGTCACCATTTCCAAAACCGCAACTACACTGAAGAACCTTCACCCGTACAACAAATAAACAAGTCCGTGTTTAATGTATTACTGGCCCGGTTTCATCACTGAAATAGGCTCCTTTAGGCTTACATAAGACGTTAGGGAACTATTCCAGTAGACCCTTTTTTACTCTGGACGAGGCAAGTATTGTTAACGTTTACAATGGTAACGCAGTACAGTAAACGAACCAAAAATGAAGTCCCTAGTTTCTAACAGTTCCTTCGTTATAGCGAAATGCCCCGGTTAGTACGAGGTACGATTATTGTAGTTTTGGACCCCCAAGTGAAAAAAACGCGGTTACCTCGAATTCGAAAGCCGGTGCTGATATTTTAAGTTTGCCGCGAAAATCTTTAACTTGTTTCCTTCCTGCTGCAATGTTTTGTGGATTTGGCGCAGCAGCGGGATGAGCGCAAAGTTAGTTTTTATCCCTGACACTCCAGATTTCGTAAAAGACGAATTTAATATCAACCATTCCAGTCAACGATAAACAACCGCACCATCGCACGATTTACAACAGTATACTCGTACTTAGACACAGGAAACAATTTCTATCTTGTGGGGAGTGCTAACAAAATTCAACAGATCTTCCCTTCACCTGTTCCCCCTATTTCATATTTCCGTCGTAACAAAAACAATATACACTATACTATTTATAAGTCTAGGGTACGAGTATAAAAAACAGATCGCGAAGAAGCACGCCATCTCAAATTCAACATTATCAACTGTGATTAAAAACAAGTACTCAAATGACTTGCGTGTTGCCAACGGATCAACATCGTAATCCTCAAAACTCTTCTGACTCGCTTCCCATCCCGAGTTATCAGACTCAAATTGATGAGAGCCTCGGAAGTCCCTCCTTCAGGCCCAATACTCATGGAAAAAAGGAAAAGGAATAGTCAAACAATTGGGAATCGTTAATTTTTTAGAACTGCTTTAAGAAGACACCTGAAAGGACACAGTGGCTGCGTTTTGGCGAGCCTCTGGTTGAATTTCATGGATCAGACTTTTTTCGATTTCTCCTCTTTCTCCTCTATATGCTTTCCCCTCGTGTAAAATATGTACAGTGGCCTGTCAATTTTTGGATCTGAAAATCAAAAGCTTTCATTTCGACCACATACCGATACCGATTACATTTTGTCAAAAGCGAATAGTATGTTAGGGTTTGTTAAACGGAACGCTCGTGAATTTAATGATCCTTATACTTTGAAGATTCTATATTCTTCATTTGTTCGCTCGATTCTTGCATATTGTTCAATTGTGTGGAATCCTTTCTATAATGTTCATATCGAACGTATAGAGAGAATTCAACATAATTTTACTCGTTTTGCTATTTACCAAATTGGCTGGCGTTTTAAGCCTGATTATAGTACTCGTTGTGCCTTATTTGGTTTACAAACGTTAGCTTATAGAAGGACTTTCCCGAACGCGATGTTTATAAGAGACTTGCTATGCTCTCACATTTCGTGTGAAGATATTAAAAATTACTTTGTAGTTAGAGATGTCTCTCACGATTTGCGGCGCAACAATGTTTTTATTCAACCTTTTCATAGAGTGAATTATGGTCTTCATGATCCCAGGATAAGAGATAGCTTCGTGCGGCTTTGGTTAAAAGAAGCCCTACGCCAGACTCGCGGCCACTACCGGTACCTTTTCCAGAGTACAACATATCAGTGCTACGAGTTGGAGCGATAAATTCGCCACCGTTCCACAATCTTATCTCACTAGCTCCTAAGGTGTTTTATTTATACCGATGAAATTCACTCTCTCATTGAAGAGATCATGCGTTCTGACCTTCTCATTCATTGTCCAAGAGGTACTCTCTTGGACAACATTCCAGAATCCAATCTTTGTCATTGTACGATAGTCCTAAGCTGTAATCTTTGAGTCTCCGCGGCATAGGTGAAGTTTTTTTTAGTATATAGAAGATTTCGGACCCACACCATTTACCTCATCCAAATCATCACATCATCATCATCGTGGCGCGACAGCCCGACGTCGGGCCTTGGCCGCCTGGATCATTATCCTCCAATTATCTCGGTCACGTGACCGCGTCCTCCAATTTTGGGAGCCCAGCAGCTGCGCGGCGTCCACACCTACTGAGCTCTCCCAACGAGACCTCGGTCGTCCTCGTAGTCTCGCTCCGTCGACTCGTTCTGCATTCATTACTCTCTTAGGCATGCGATCATCGTCCATTCTTTGTACATGCCCTGCCCATTGAAGTCGTTGTAGTTTGACGATTTTCGAGACTTGCAGCTCATCGTACACTTCATACAACTCATGGTTGTACCGGATGCGCCATCCATCTCGATCGCAAACAGCCCCGAAAATTCGCCGTAGAACCTTACGTTCAAAAGTGTCTAGCATGTTTTCGGAGGCTTGAGTTAGGGTCCATGCTTCGCAGCCATAGCATAGCACTGGTCGAATAATGGTTTTGTACACGCGGAGCTTCGTGTTTCTGTGCACATGTTTTGATTTCATTATGGGGAGAACCGAGAAAAAAGTCTTATTAGCTAACTGTATCCGTCGCTTGATTTCGTCAGTTTCGTTGGCGTCCCTTGACAGGTTGCAACCCAGGTAGATGAAGTTGTTCACGAACTCGATGTTGAGGTCCCCCACGTTGATGCTCGGTTGTGCAGGTGTCCTTGTCACCGATTGCATCATTATTTTAGTTTTACCCTCGTTAATACGTAATCCAACTTCCTTTGCAGCGGTATCGAGCGTATGCAGAAGTTCTTCTGCGTCAGCCAATCTTCGGGACATGATGTTGATGTCGTCGGCGTACGCTGCTAATTGTGTCGACTTGATGAGTAACGTCTTGCTGTTGTCCATATTCATGGCCCGAATAACGTATTCCAGTGCTAGGTTGAAGAGCGTCGGAGCCAGTCCATCGCCCTGTTTCAAACCAGTGCGTGTTTCAAATAGATCAGTAAGTCTATTCTGGATCCTGACTTGTGAGACGGAGTTGGTCATCGTCATCTTTGTCAGTCGCACTAATTTTGCTGGTATACCAAATTGCAGCATGATGTTGTACAGTACTCCACGATCGATACTGTCGTATGCCTGCTTGAAGTCGACAAAGATTTGGTATACGTTTACGTAGTATTCCCAGCACCTCTGGAGTATCAGTTTGACTGAGAAGAGCTGATCGGTTGTGGAGCGACCAGGTCTGAAACCGCTTTGATATTCGCCAATGACTCGTTCTGCGTACGGTTTTATTCTATTTTCCAGAATTTTCGTCAAAATTTTATAGGACGTACAAACTAGTGAGATGCCCCTGTAATTCTCACACCGCAGTTTATCTCCCTTTTTATGAATTGGACAGATGATGCTTCTGCGCCAATCGTCTGGGATCTCCTCGTTCTCCCATACTCGCAGGAGTAATTGATGTATGGCATCAACTAGACTCGTTCCACCGAATCTTAGCAGTTCAGCTGGAATCTCGTCAGCGCCCGGCGCTTTATTTCGTTTTAGTGACCGCAACGCGAGATCAACTTCCTCTACTGTCGGGGGTTGAATGGGTGGGCCTAGATCAACAATATCGTCGAGAGCTTCCTGTGTGGGGATGTTAGATGGTCGGTTTAGAAGCTCTTCAAAATAAGAGGCCCATCGTTTGTTAATACCATCGGTGTCGCTGATGATGTTTCCATCCTTGTCCTTACAAAGGCTAGTCCTGGGTTGGTAGCCGTTCTTAATTGTATTTACTAGTTTGTACGCTTGTCTGGTGTTCCTATTAGCTAAGTTTTCGTTTATGTTCAGCAACTGCTCGTCAAGGTATTTACGTTTCTTACGTCTAATTATTTTATTCGATATTCGCCGTAGCTCGTCATATTTTTCTCTTCTGGCTCTGGTTCCTCGTTGAATCCATTGTCTGTAGGCCTCGTTTTTCGCGTCAAGTGGGTCTTTGCATTCTTCATCGAACCAGTCATTTCGCGCTCGCCGGGCTTTATATCCCACGACCTTCTCTGCGACATCCTTGATGGTACCCTTGAGTTCTTCTCAGAACCCATGGACGCCTGTGTTGCTGATGTTGTGTAGCATAGGTGATAGTTTTTCCTCAAGGGCGGTAGTATACGCCACCGCTGTAGCATCACTCAAGAGCTTATCAACCGCAAAGATTTTGGGAGGGCTGATTCTTGACTGGTGCACTGAGGAAATTCTACATCTGTAGGTCGTCTTCACCAAGTGATGATCTGAGTCGCAGTTTGCTCCTCGATGGGAGCGGACATCCATGACACTAGACGCCCATCTCCTGCAAATGAGGACGTGGTCAATTTGGTTGACGGTATGTGCGTCTGGAGACTTCCAGGTCTACTTGTGAATGCGTCGATGCGGGAAACACGTAGAGCTTACGACTAGATTCCTGCTGCAGGCGAAGTCGATAAGTCGCTGGCCGTTATCGTTACATTCTTCATGGAGGCTGTGGCCTCCAGTGGTCCCCCGATGCCAACTTTCATTCCCGACTTTCGCGTTAAAGTCTCCCAGCAGCAATTTGACGTCGTTTGTTGGAAGTGAGTCGAAGAGAGTTTCAAGGCGTGCGTAGAACTCGTCTTTTACTGCGTCTTCTTTAACTTCAGTGGGGGCATGCACATTGATGAGCCAGAGATTGAAGAATCGAGTCTTGATGCGAATCGCACACAGCCGTTCATTTATGGGTTTGAAGTCAGTAATATGCGGTTTGAGGCAATTGTTCACTATAAATGCAACTCCAAACTCCTTGCGGCCCGATGGTTTGCCACTTGTAAAAATTGTGTGCGATTTCTTGTCATTAATCTCGCTGCCGAGCGAATTTGTTTCCTGGACTGCAGTAATGCTCAGTTTGTACTTTTCGACCTGTTGAAGGAGGGCCTTCTCGGCCCCCGGTTTGTTCAGGGAGCGTACATTCCAGGATCCGAAAGAATAATCCTTTATTCGTTTGCGTGGTCGTCGTTGTTGATCCGTCCAATCCGAGGCTTTTGTTCCAGGTTTCTTGACATGGAGTGGTTTTTACAAGGACTAGTTGTCAGCACGTCGCTTAACCCCATTCAGGGGATGGCCTCGGAGATAGCTGCTTCAGATGGTTTAACAAACGTGCTGGAGCCCACACAACTATGTAGCAGGTCCAACTACGCAAGTCATTCCATCCTACTAGACCTGAGACGCTTAGGTGTTCGTCAGCCATTCAGGCTACAGCTATCTGCCTTTTCCAAACTGTCTTATCGCTAAGACATTGGCCGTCAGCGAATTGATACACTGCCGTTACCAGGGGGCGCCCACGCGGAGGACTATGGAAAAGGTCTTTGCCCCCCCATACATCACATACATCCCCATTACTGGCGGCTTGACTTGGTTAGCAATGGTCAACGAAACGACCACTGCTGTCCCAGGGGGCGAGCATTTTCATGTGAGATTATCTCGACCTCGAAAGCCGTTTATAATATGGAAAAAGTGGTTATAATATTTTTTATATATTTTTTGTGTTCTTTAACTTTATTTCAGATTTTTTTCTAGGGTTGATAGTTGCGACACAAAAAGCAAAAAAACTATTGGGTGTACAACTTTGCTTCCGCCGTTTTTTCCTGGAATTAAAAGCTTAATTTTCAAAAAGTACTTACAGATGTATTATTCAAAGTACTGTCCATCGCTAGCGATAACTTTCGCCCATCTCTCCGGCAATTTTCGATCCATTTTCCATCTCGGAAAAAGGAGGCGTCTTTGGACGCGATCCATGACTGGATCCATTTTTCGACTTCCTCGTCCGAACGAAAATTCTGATCAGCCAGGCCGTACGCCATGGAACGAAACAGATGGTAGTCGGAAGGAGCGACGTCTGGGGAGTACGGCGGGTGGGGCAAGATTTTCCATTTCAGGGTTTGCAAGTATGTCTTGACCACTTTTGCGACGTGTGGCCGGGCATTGTCATGCTGGAGGATGACTCTTTTGGTACTATGGTCGTTTTTTCTTTAATGCTCGACTTACACACATCAATTGCGTTCAGTACCGATCTCCTGTGATAGTTTCATTCCGTTTCAGTAGCTCGTAGTATATCACACCGAGCTGGTCTCACCAAATGCAAAGCATAACCTTGACGCCGTGAATATTCGGTTTTGTCGTCGACGTTGAGCCATGTCCGGGCATTCCCCATGACTTTCTGCACTTGGGATTATCGTAATGGACCCATTTTTCGTCGCCGGTTAAAATGCGATGTAGAAATTCCGTCCGATTCTGCCTTTGAAGCAGTTGTTCGCATGCAAATAATCGCCGTTCAATATCTTTCGGTTTTAACTCGTACGGAACAGAATTTCCTTGTTTCTGAATCATGCCCATGGCCTTCAGGCGTTTCGAGATGGCTTGCTGAGTCACTCCCAGTGATTCAGCTAATTCTTCTTGCCAGGGCCGCGTTTTCAAAATTTGCGCACAGGGGCTTGAGAATTAGGAGCGCCCCCCCCCCCCCCCCAAACCAATTTCACATATTTAACGAATTATTTAAAATTTATTTAATTTTTACAAAACCTTTAAAGCAAGATAATACAGAAGTACAATATTTTATAAAGATACCTTTCGACTTTTCTTCTTTGAAAAAATTTCAATTATTTCATCAAAATTAATTTTTCTTATATACTCTGATTCGATCGTCAGGATAGATAGGCTGTTCAGTTTATCTTGATCTAACGGTGATCTGAGTGCATTTTTCACTCTTTTTAATGCTGAAAACGACCGTTCACCACTGCAGTTCGTTAAAGCAATTGAAAGATAAATTCGCAGTGCTACTTCAACATTCGGAAAAGTTGCTTGAATTTTATTTTTCAATATTAACTTCAAATATGATACTGGCAGTGAAATATTGGAAGGGAATTTTTCATCTTGAATTAAACATCTGAATTGAATAATTTCTTCAATGAAATCGTCTTCCATGTCGAAACTATATATTTTCAATAGATTTTTCGAAGATAGTCTTAGTTCTTCATTTCCGAAAACAGATTTGAGTTGCAATTTGTGAAAAAATCCGAACGTATGCGATTGTTCATTATAAGACACTGCTCTTTTCTCAAGAGCATTTAAAAGATTACCAAAAATGGGAAAAAAATACTTTGATCCTCATCGCATCTGTGGCCTCAAAGACAGTATCAGCTTGTCCATTTTCATCAAATTGCCGCTTCCTTTTTCGACTACGTTTAGAATTATCATACTCCTCACAACCAGATTTTTCTTAGCCTCTTTTCCCAAATTCCTTGAAGCTTTCTTCAGTTCGTAGATTCTTGAGTTCTTCGCATAAACTATTATATAAATTCACCACTGTTTCTAAATCGATATTAACATTCTGCAAACTCTTATTTGTTGCGTTAAATTTTTGTAAAATATGATTCCAAATTTCAGAAATAATTGCAATGTCCAACATGTTTGTTTAACTAAGGATTCTGCTTTAACCCTAGTTATTTGTTTCTGACTATCATCAGTTATAAATTCTTCTAAGGCAATTCGAAAGCAGCTATATGCTTGAGATAGAGCCTTTGTAGCATCCGCCCTAGCAGACCAACGCGTGTCACTTAATTTTGTTGGTACTAGTTTTGTATTCGACATAGTTAAGTGTTTTTTTAGAATCTCCCATCTCGCTGACGATGCAGAAAAAAATACACATATATTTTCTAAAAATAAAAAATATCTTGTGGCTTCTGAACAACAATCAGCTCCAGAATTCCCGACTAGATTTAAGGAATGAGCTGCACAGGGGATGTAAAAAGGACAGAAGCTCCAAAAATCTACGGCCTCGTCAAAGTTCACAAGGAAGGGAACCCCTGTCGGCCAGTGGTTCCGTATACCACAGCGCCAGCTTACCACTTAGCCAAGAAACTGAATGATAAAATTCGGGACTTATCCCAATTTCATCCTACGCACGGAGTTAAAAATTCTATTGAGCTTACATTGAAATTAAATTCCCTCCCCCTCGCAGGTGAACATTTCAAACTGGTCTCTTTTGATGTTACCAACATATTTTCGAATATACCTTCAAAAGAATGCCCAACATTGGTTGGAACGATCCTGAGCGGGGAAAATATTTGCCCTCTAGAGAAAAGGGACATTCTGGACCTCCTCGAAACCTGTCTCCAACAAAATTATTTCAAATTCAAAGATAACACCTTCATACAACGGGAAGGGTTGCCTATGGGTTCACCACTCAGCCCGCTCCTAGCGGATATTTATATGCACTTCTTCGAGACCAATATTCTATTATCTTCCCTGGCTAGAACGCATATTGCTTTTTGGTACAGATACGTGGATGATATTACCTATATAGTAGGTTTCAAAGGCACAGATAGGCAGCTCGAAAAATTTCTCGGTTTCATTAACACGGTGAACACTCACATCAAATTTACCCTGGAAAAGAGCGTTAATAACACTATTAACTTTTTAGACCTTACCATTTCCTACTCAGACAATAGGTTCGACTTCAAAATATTTAGGAAACCGACATTTTCGGATGTAACCATTCCGGAGGACTCAACTTGCGCATGGTCGCACAAAATAGCGGCATCCATGATTCACCGCGCCTTCGTCATTCCAATGTCGGAATCAAATAGAGAATTGGAGTTGAATCTTATAAGAAAAATTTCTACCAATAATGGTTTTCACCACCACATGGTTAATAACCTAATAAAAAAGAAGAGGAATGAAATGGCGAACAGCATGCTCTACCCCAGAGGGTCAGACGAACGGCTCCAAAACTATATCTCACTACCATACATCCCGTGCCTCTCAGAGAAAGTGAGGAACTTCTTCAAAAAAGAAAAATTAGTTCCAGCATTCCAAAGTGGTTACACACTTGGAAACAGACTCTTTAATGCGAAACCCCGCACAGACAAAAAGAAGAAACCGGGAGTATACAAACTAGAATGTCCCGAGTGCCTCGCAAAAACTCCTCTTCCATAGTCCTCCGCGTGGACGCCCCCTGGAACGGCAGTGGTCACTGACCATTGCCAACCAACGTCAAGCCGCCAGTGATGGCGGTGCGATGATTTGGTTGAGGTACCCCTGTGGTGTGGGGTGTGAAAAAAATCACACGGCCTTTCCCTTTGAGGGCCTGTCGTTAAAACCGACAATCAAAGGACAGGATGTGTATGCCAGCAACTTGCACTATCCGAAATCTTTATATGCTAACGAAACGTCAACTATGCCTCGGATAAGGACTGACTCAACGGTTACGACTTTTAGCTATCGTACAATGACAAAGATTGGATTCTGGAATGTGCGTACTCTCCTGGACAATGGATCAGAAGGTCCCCAGAACGCACGATTTCTTCAAATAGATAGTGAATTTCTGAGGTACAAATTAAATATCTTAGGAGTTAGTGAGATAAGATGGTGGAACAGCGGAGTATTCATCTCTCCAACGGGCAGCACTGTGATGTTGTACTCCGGTAAAGCTACCGGTAGTCGCCGTGAGTCAGGTGTGGGGCTCCTTTTAACCAGAGCCGCGCGAAACTGTCTCTTATCCTGGGAACCGGTCTCTGACAGGGTCTTGACCGCCAGGTTCCGGACCAAAATGAGGAACATCTCAATAATACAATGTTATGCCCCTACTGAACCTGACAATGTCTTGGCAAAAGAATCCTTCTACGAAGAACTAAACGCCGTTCAGAGCAGAACACCTAAAGGTGACATTATAGTGGTTATGGGTGATTTGAATGCGAAAGTTGGCGCTGATAACTATGGGCTCAGACATGTGATAGGGAGACACGGTCTTGGTGATCGTAATGACAACGGTGAAAGATTTGTAGAGTTCTGCAACTTTCACAGTCTCTTCATCGGTGGTACTATGTTTGAGCATAAGGACCACCACAAAATCAGTTGGTCCTCTGTTGATCGGCGCAGAACACAAAATCAGATCGACCATTTTGCCATTAGTAAAAGATTCAAGAGTTGCCTCCTGGACGTGCGAAACAAGAAGGGTGCCGATATTGGGATGGGAAGAGACCATTATCTTATGTTCGCTAATGTTCGATTGCGTATTGCAGCCGTGCGCCGCCCCAGCGACGAAAGATCCAGGCCCCGTAAATTCAACACCGCTCGACTAAAAAATCCAGCTGTCTTACAACAATATAATGACCATCTTGCGCAAAAAGCGGCTGAGATAACTAGTCACCCAGATAGTGACATAAACGAAAACTGGGATGCCATAAAAAATGCGTACATTGAAAGCGCAAATACCATCCTTGGCCCAAACCCGGATTGCCGGAATAAGCCCTGGATGTCCGACGCTTCATGGCAGCGGATTGTTGAAAGAAAGGAGCTGAAGGTTCGTTTGGCTGCAGCATCAGACGACAATCGAAGTAGCATCGAACTCCTTTACCGTCAGAAAGCTCGAGAAGTTCAGCGTAGTGTGCGACGCGATAAAAGAGTTTATGCCAATTCTCTTTTAGCGTCAGCAGAAGAAGCCGCTAGAAGTAACAACTTAAACGCCGTATACGGTGTCATAAAGGAGTTTACAGGTGGTCGTAACTCCTGCCAACATCCGGTGAATGATAGTGATGGAAAGCTACTTATCTTGGAAGAAGATCAAATGAGGCGGTGGAAAGAACACTTCGCCGCGGTCTTCAACCGTGTAACCTCTGGTGAAGTTCCCCCTCATATAGATAATGTAGCTAACCATCAAAATGTGCGTATACGGTCCACTGCCCCGACTAAAGAGGAAATAGTCACTGCAATTATTGCACTAAAACGAGGAAAGGCCGCCGGACTTGACGGCATCCCTGCCGAACTTTATCAAGCAGCGCCAAGCGTAACTGCCGATTTGCTGCACCCACTTGTTGATAAAGCGTGGAATACAGAGACCTTTCCCACTGAGTGGAAGGAAGGTTTGATCATCAAACTTCCAAAGAAGGGTAGCCTCACAGACTGTAATAATTGGAGAGGCATTTGTGTGCTTCCTGCCGTTGCCAAGATAAAAGCTAAAATCGTCCTGGAAAGACTAAAGGCCCACTTAGAAAGCACAATTCATGAAGAGCAGGCTGGCTTTCGATCTGGATTCTCCTGTGTCGATCACATTAACACCTTGCGAATCATCATCGAGCAATGCACTGAATACGATTCTCCGCTTCACTTGCTTTTCATCGATTTCGAAAAGGCTTTCGATAGTGTGAACCGGGATTCTATATGGGCGGCCTTGCGCAGGAGAGGCATCCCTGAGAAGCTTGTGGCTATTATTAAGGCAACCTATGACGGCGCGAAATGTCGCGTTCTGCATAAAGGTAAGTTGTCGGGGGACTTTGAGATTCGCAGTGGAGTTCGGCAGGGGTGCATCCTCTCACCGATCCTATTCCTCATTGTGATCGGCGATGTGTTGCATGCAGCCCTATCCGGACTCGACAGAGGAATTCAATGGACTTTGACATCTTATCTACAACATCTTGACGACGCTGACGTCATATGCCTACTCTCCCACAAAATCATGGATCTGTCCGCAATGGCGTTAGATCTCGAGAGGGAGGCAAGCAAGGTAGGGCTAAAGATTAATACCAACAAGACCAAGGTTCTTAGCCCGCCGTTGCGAAAAAGAAATCCGACACCTATTGCCATCAATATTAATGGGCAGCCTGTGGAGAAGGTGGACAACTTCGTCTACCTGGGTAGCATTGTTGCCGAAAATGGTGGTACGGAGCAGGACATCGCTCGTCGTATCAACCAGGCTAAACGCGCATACGGCATGCTGTCCAAAATCTGGCAGAGCAGTTATCTCAGCATCAAGACCAAGCTGGGCCTGTTTCGCTCCCTGGTACTATCAGTGCTTTTGTATGGGAGCAGTACATGGAAAGTTTCCGTAGGAGTTACCAGAAAGCTGCAAGTTTTCGTCAACTCATGTCTTCGTTGAATTTTAAGAATTTTCTGGCCCGAAACAATATCAAATGAAGAGCTAAGTCGGCGTATGGGTAAGATGCCAATCGACGAATTGATACGCAGGCGAAAATGGCAGTGGATAGGTCACATATTGCGGAAGAGTGATAACTGCATTGCTATGCATGCCATGAAATGGAACCCCATTTCCAACCAAGGCCGACCAAGGGGGGGTCCTCGAATCACATGGCGTCGATCTGTGGCAAAGGAGTGTCAGGTACTGGGTAAGTCTTTTGGGGAGTTGCGCCCCATTGCCCAGAACAGAGTACGATGGCGCGCAGGAGTAGTTGACGCGCTATGCCCCGCTAGGGGTTAAGGCAAAGTAGTAAACAGGCCGGTCAATAGAGACAAGGTTCAAGGAACACATGAATGGTTCTAATTTCTCCAACTTTTCCGAACATCTAAAGGAAACAGGTCATAAGGCTGGAAACAACTTTAAACTCCAGATCCTACATACCTGCTCAAAAGGGAAAAAACTCAACCTTCTTGAAGCCTTTGAAATAAACAGAGCGAACAGGACTCCGGGGAAAACACTACTTAATGACCATCAGGACCTAAACCATTCCCGTTTTCTAAATCTGAATCACATTGCGTCACAACATCTACACTAACGTAACATTACCTTCTATATCCTGGTTTTTTCAGCAATTAGAGTAAATGACCTTTTTATTATCTCTTAAGTAGGATGTATTGAATAATGTTATGTACACGCTATGTTAAAATAGTATAAGAACACAGGCAATTGTAACAAATAAATTAATCCCTCTGAAGATGCTCGAAAGAGCGAAACGCGTCAGGGAACAATAATAAAAAGTGATTAGACAAAGTATACGTTTTTGATTTCAAATTTAGTTTGTTTTTCTTTAGAAGCTTTGCCTGCACACCGTTGTAACATCCAGACATATTCGCGGCGTTATCATAAGATTGGCCCCTGCAATTTTCAAAATCGATGTCTAGATCTTCTAATGTTTTCAAAATTGCTGTACTCATTTTTTCTCCTTTATGACCAACATTCGGTATAAAAAGTAGAAAACGTTCTACAGGACAACCATCAATAGAAACGAACCGAACAACTAAAGTCAATTGATCAATATTTGAGATATCTGGTGTTGAATCGACAATAACAGAAAAGTATTTTGCTATTTTTAATTCCTGAAGAATAGATGTCCTCACGTGCTGTCCCCTGATTTCGATAAATTCATCGCAGGTTGTATTCGACAGATATGAAACGTGTCCTTGTTTTTTATTCGCATGTTCCGCAATATGAGCCCTCAAGAAATCATCATATTCCGCCAGCAGCTCCAAAGTTCCAAGAAAATTTCCATTATGATTATTAAAAAAATGTTCGTTACTTCCGCGAAAAGGCAATCCACGTGATGATAAGAATCTAACCACAGACAATACTCTTTTCAACACCAGGCACCAATATTTTTGTTGCTCGATTAACTGTTTCTCTTCAGCTGTATCTACCTATATACGCCCTTCCACTCTAGATCTTGCCATAAACAATCCAGTAGATTTTTGATGACTGGAAGATGTCTCATGTTTAGCAATTCTCTCTTCGTGTTTCCAATCTTTAAAACCTTTACAGAAACTATTTTCTGAATCACCAAGAAGTTTGCAGTATATACAAAATATTTTTCCGCTTGTTCGTGAATAGATCATCCATCCACGATTATCCATTTCAAAAAATAATTTTCTTATTTTACAAAACTCATTGCAAAGGAGACCTTCGTATCAAATTATCTCGTTATAACTTTTATTGCGTACGCTTATTTATACTTAGTTTTCTTTATTTTTTTATTTTTTACTTATTTATTTATTATTATTTTTTTCTTTCGCCGTTTGTGGCGCCCCTTTCGCTGCGGCGCCCTGGGGCTTGAGCCCAATAAGCCCATAGGTAAACGCGCTACTGCTTCTTGCGTGTGGCACGAATCTTCATCGAGAAGTGCTTCCAATTCGTCGTCTTTGAACATTTTTTTCTCTCCCATCACCATGCTTGTCCCCGACATCGAAATCGCCACTTCTAAAACGTTGAAACCACTCACGACATTTTCTGTCACTCAGAGCAACCTCACCGTATCTCAGAGCATTCGATGAGCCTCAGTTGCAATTTTTTTCAAATGGAAGCAGAAGATCAAAACTTCCCGCACATGACGAGGACTTGGCTCGAAAACAGACATTTTGAATCGCGAATCTTATTAAAAATGCGAAAAACTTTTACTAATGCGGGGATGTCGATACGTTCACAGACGTCCAAACTCACTTTGTGACACTTTTCAACTACGCATTTCGACCAGCCCTCACCGATGCAGCCGTCTGTCGGAAAACGGCGGAAGTTGTACACCTAATAGAAGAACTCGCCTGTAACACTCTTTCCCCGCGCGAGCTCACATTCCACAGGCGGGTACTTTTAGTACATATAATATACTCCTAGTACCAACCAACAAGTTGCGCCAAGTTAAAAACTTCCCTTATGTTTTTCCTTCGATTATTATTCGTCACCTGGGTTAAGTGCGGCTTCGGAGTCCATTGAAAAGTCAAATAGTACAATGTCGATGTAGTTTTACTTGGCAGCTGGGCCGTCGAGAGGGGGGGGGGGCGAAACGCCCCGGGCCCGTGTTTTTCTCGGGGGCCCGAAAATTGGAAAAATTGAAAAAAAAAAACCCATTTCCGCACTGAGGTTTTTTTTTGCTCCTTGCCCTTTCATACCACTCTCACGCACTGAGCTACCGGTCGCCATATATGGGCCCCCTACAAAAAAAAAAGAAGAAAACCGTACGCTTCGACCTTTTTTGTTTTTTTTTGTTCATTGAGCTGCCGGTCGCCATATATTATGGGCCCCTACAAAAGTTGAGTACCGGGGCCCGGATTTTCTCTCGACGGCCCTGCTTGGCAGTACTTATTTCCAAAGTGATTCCGCACAAAAGTGCAATAAAGTTTCACTCCCTTTTGCCAGGAAACTTCACAAAAAGACGGAATGTTCTAAATCCCTGTAACATATAAACATTTCAACGAATTTGTGAATTAGTCAGATTTCAGCACCGGCTCGAGAGATTTAATTACACCTTTGTTGTTTGTGAAAGTTACAATATCTCTAGCTCATATCACTTGACACCCGAGCCAGGTCAGAGCTCCCGTAATCGCCGTAACCTTGTCTTGGGAAACATTGCAGTATTTAAGGAGATCGCTATTAGATTAGGCAACAGAAGCGCAATCTTTTCCCATGCGTGATTTGATCAGGCTATAAAAAAAATGCTTGTCAAGCGCATTTTTGGTAGAGTAGAGGTGTAGTCAGTCGTTGTCGGAATATTTTGTCTTTTTTATGAATTATTTTCAATTATTTTTTAAAATATAACAAAACCAACCTATACATAGCAAACATTTTGACCCTCCTCTGGCTCCGCCGCTGAGATTAAATACCTATAGTTGAAATAAATACTTACCTTCGTTATTTTAGTACATACACAAAAATACAAATAAGTTGAGTTATAATTAAGTATTCTGACCACGTGACCATTCTCAGATCTAATCATTTAAGATTGTTATCGGTCTTGTGTGCCTGTTTCAAATCCACCAATTTTATAATATTAATTATAAGTTGCTGCTCAGATGTATTTATGTATATAGGAGAATCCATCAATAAATAATTTCTTTCCTTCATTTCCATAGGTACTATCTTGAATTTGACAAATCTACAACAAAATACATATGAGTATGTAGTATCAATAGATAAATGTATACATTCCTTAAAAAAAACATTGCTAAACAAAACTGTGCTAACATTTTCAAACGTATGTTTTAAATTTTTATTTTTATTTTCTTATTCATACCAATACGAGCCTGGCTAGAACATGGCGTTTTCGTATCGATTTTTTCGCCATTTGTTCGGGCACAGACAAAAAGATGACAACAGACCTCCCGGAAAAATGCTCATCTCTAAAAAAAAGGAACAAAACAAAAACGACGACAACGAGTTCGCAAAGAAGAATCCGGAGAAAAAGAAACTTCCATTCCATCGCCTCCACACTCCACCACCGAACTGAACATATTTTCCAACATCATTTCCTCTCCTTGTTAAATTTCTCCAGGAAAAAGTTCTTTTGTTGTTTTCCCGACAAGCCCTCAGGACACAATGCACAAGAAAAAGGAACGCTACAGACAAACACGTCACGTCAACTCCGCGGAAACTCATTCGACAACGTACGAAACGTGTCGGGACAATGAGAAATAAGGGGAACGCATAGCCATCCGCTTTTCCGTAAAAGAAAAACGGCAAAATTTGGAGTTTTCGGTCTGTATGCAGGCGAAAGGATTTTCCCACCGATTGAAGGAGAATCCTAGAAAACAAAACTGAAAATTCGAAACCTGTTCGAGAGCTTGTACGTATTTTCCTTGGAGTCGCAATGAAAGTCGCCAGGATAGTTTTCCTCGCGACTCTCATTACGACGAAAGACGCTGCAGTTTCCATACTCATTTCCATGATTGTGTTCGTTGCCTGGATTCTAATTAGCGCCGCGTCCTTGGATTCTGACAAGATTTCCAGCACTTCTTATTGGATCTGAATGCCAGCGATGCACTTAGTGCAATGGCGCTGCTAGAACGAGAGAGATATCCAGTCGACAAGGGGCGCGGTTTGTGTGAAAGGCGTGCCTACATACATGTGTTGGAGACCGGTTCTTTGTTTCCCCTTTTGTGGACCGGTTCGCAGCAGAGTATCTCAAAGTGTTCCGAAAATGAAGGCAGTGTTATTTTGGGACAATTTAATTGGAAGTGCTGCCAGTATGAAGGTTGATTTTGATCCAATTGAATTCTGATTGATTTATTGGATGACGACGAGTGGTTCATGCGGCTCGAATGTAGTTATTGGGCGTAAGTCATTTAACTTTTAAAGTAAGATATTTTGGGGCATGTGTTTTAACAAGTTTAACAATAGACGGCAATTTTCGAGAAGATTAACTTGTTGTGTATTTGTTAGCTCGGGATGCTTAAATTTTATTTTTGTATGAACAATTTCGTTTTACACCACGATAAGGTCACAAAGTAAAGAGTTTGGAAGAATTACTGACATGATAGCAGTACTCGAACAAAGATCCTTCCCATACAAAACGACTGGCCGGTCTCTGATGCGGGTCCTGTATGGTATAGTGACGTTGACAGGATTTTGTTTGGGGGAGCCCTCCAACAGCCGATATCAGAAATGTCGGTACATACTAAATTAAAGCACGCAATAGTTATTCCGCTGTATAAAGGTGGCGATGCAACAAAGCCTGATAATTATCGTCCGATTCTATTGTCAAACGTGTCTATAAGTTATTCGAAAAATGTATCAAAATAAGGCTTGAAAAGTTTCTTCATGATAATGATATAATTGCACCTAATCAATACGGATTCAGAAGTGGCCTTAGCACATCTGATGCATTGTATGATGTAACAAAATTTATTTCAACTGCGATGGACAAAAATGAAAAATCTCTTGCTATTTTCTTGGATTTAAGGAAAGCTTTTGATACCGATACTTGGTATGTAGTCCGGATGGCGCAACGGTTAGCACGTTCGCCTTCAACGCACTGGGCTCCGGTTCGATTCCGGGGATTTACGTGTCGGACTATGAGCCCACTCAGCTATTAAATGATAGTACCCATTATGGGGTAAATAACGGTTGAGCGTGTTGCTGATCACATACCTCTGCACAAAAACCGTCACGATCTAGAAAATGAGATGATGCTAACTCATCTCGAGGCCGTGGTTCAAATTGGACTGTTGCGCCAGTTATTTATTTATTTATTATTTTGATACCGTTAATCACGACCTGCTTCTAAAAAAAATGGAAAATTTGGGGATAAAGAACACGAGTTTATCACTCTTTAGATCCTACTTATCTGATAGATCGCAGGTGGTTAGAATCGAAGATGAGATTAGTTCTGCCAGTACCGTTAACTATGGTGTACCTCAAGGAACTGTCTTAGGGCCCATTCTTTTTCTTATATATATAAATGGTCTCTGTAAAATGACAACAATTATGCGAGCGCACTTATGTAGTTTCCTTTGCTGACGACACTGTTTTATTGTTTAAATGTTCGAGCTGGGATGAAACAGTCAAAACAGCAAATGAAAGTATCTCATTAGTCCACAGTTGGTTAGTAGCGCACAAATTATCACTAAACTTACAAAAAAACAAAATATATTAAATTTGGTAAGACAAATGCGGTGGCACCTAATACTCTGATCTCGATTAATAACATTACAATTGAATCTACAATTAACGTTAAATATTTAGGCGTCGTATTTGATAATTTTTTGAAATGGGAATCTCACATCAATTACATCTGCAAAAAGTTGAGGAAAACGATACACAAGTTCTACATTCTGCGTAATATGGTCAACTTAAAAGTTCTCAGAAACGTGTATTATGCAATATTTCAAATTATTATGCAGTATGGTATTCTTGTATGGGGATCTACTTACACTTCTTCACTTTCTCCTCTAAGTAATCTCCAAAATATGGTCATTAAAATATGTTTACAAAAACCAAAATATTCGTATACCACTAATGCTTTTATAAACTTTAACGTAATGAACATTCGACAACTGTATACGTTTACTTTATATAAATTTATGTTTTTGAACCACAGTAAATTTTCTAGTCTCTGCACAAAATATTCCACTCGTAACCAAGGCCGTAACATATTACAAGTAAATAAGTGCATGAAATTTGTAAAGCAGACGCATGCTTGCTCCAAGGTCCAAGAGGATTTAATTTATTGCCTACAAATATTAGGGCACTACTAACACTTCAGAATTTTCAAAGTGTATTAAGAAAATATGTCCTTGAACACCCAAATTTATATAACGAATTAACTAAGATCGTAGCATAACTTAGCTTAAATCAAAATAACTTAGGCATTTTGTTTGTTTCAGAACATTTTAATATAAAGTTATCCGTCGGATTTTTTCAGCGCTCACCCACAAGCCCTTCCGGCTTATGTGAGTTGCAAAAAACTAAATATTGAAGTTGTAATTTAATTGAAACTAACATGTATTATTTGAATTTTTTGCAATAAAGTTATTATTATTATTATCCGGGACAGGTATCATTGGAAATTAGCGTTGTGTGGTGTCAGGGCCGGCGCCGTATTTTTTTGCACCCGGTACGGACTCATTTTGGCGTCCCTCTAATCTTAAAGTTTTTATTTCATTTCTACTGTACTGAACATAAAGTTCTTAAATTTTATGTTAAATATAAGGGGTATCTTGTTATGGAAGGTATACAATTTCTAGGGTGAATTGAAATGTTTGTTCGTCGAAAAATACCGCCAGGAATAGAATAATTGATCTGTCTTTCTAAAATTATTTAAAATCTCATATAAACATATTTGTATACATAAATAATAAATAACTGGCGCAACAGTCCAATTTGAACCATAGCGACCGGTAGGGGAGTGTGTTGTCTCATGTTTGACTACCGGCGTTTCGGGTTCGAATCCCGTTCACGTTGACGTTCGTGACCATGGATATGCAGGAGATGCATGCTTCCAACTGCATTCTCCGAAAACAGTTTATGCCGACGAAACGTCAAGAGTTGACGCGCTATGCGACACAAGGGGTTAGGGTAATTGAGAGTTGGCCTGGAAATGAGTTAGCATCATCACATTTTCTAGATCGTGACAATATGTCTTGTGCAGAGGTGTGTGATCAGCAACACGCTCAACCGAGTTATTTACCCCATAAATGGGTACTCATTTAACAGCTGAGTGGGCTCATAGTCCGAGACGTAAGTCCCCTTTTTTTTTATCGAAAACTACCGCATTCACAGGAATCGAACCGCGGCCCAGTGCGTAGAAGGCGAATGCGCTAACGGTTGCGCCATCCGGACTACATATACATATCTGATATGATATTTTTCTAGCTACGAAGTTTACGGAATCCAAGATAAAACCGTTTCAATTTAAACAAAGAAGATTCAGCTGAGTTACCTGTAATTTTTAAAAAAGCGTGCTAATGTATTGGTATCGCCAACCTACCAGTTTAAAACATTTTTTGATTTGAAACTTCTTAAACATTAGGGGAGGCCTGGGTATGTTGGCGATGTTAATAAAAAACGTAACAATGCAGGGCCGTCGAGAGAAAATCCGGGCCCGGTACTCATCTTTTGTGGGGGCCCAAATTTCAAATTTCATTAAACTTAAACAAAATGCATAGTTATAAAATATTATACTCTTAAATAAAAAAAACATAGCTTTTTTCTTAAACTTAACAAAAATGCAGTTAAAGCAAATTCGCCATCTTACCCTAACCAGTAGGTAAGATGACAAACATAAGGGTAAGGTCGCGTGGCTTAACAAAAATTTGAAGCTCCCAACTTTATTATAATTGGAGTATTCCTCATGCCACCGTATGATGCATCCACAGCCTTGAATCCAGGGCTCGTATAGTGGATCTTCATATTTTTCGTTGCATCCTAGACGGAAATATTCTTTCAATTCACGGTTGTGTTTCGTTTTAGTTTTACTAGCGATTTGTTCTCTCTTCTTCTTTTCTTTTTCATCCCATTTGCGTGCTTTTTCTTCCAGCTCAGACTTTTCAGGAGAGCTTGTTAGCATTTTCGAACCAGTCTTGTTTTTTTTTGTGGCACGAGGGATTCTGTTATTTGGTGGGTATGGTTTGATGTCTTCAGGAGTTGCATGCTGGCAACTGCATTCTCTGAAACCGATTTATGCCAACGAAACGTCAACTGGGCCGCATGGAACAGTTGACGCGCTATGCCCTACAAGGGGTTAGGGCAATTGAGTATGTTAAGTAACGCTGCAAGTAGCGCTCAAGGCTTCGGAGCCTGCGGTGGCGATATTATTATATTTGACAATATTTTGATTTTCGGAGTTTTTGTAAGGGTTGTCAAACGGTCTTTTAAGCTGGCCAAAGGTTCATTATCACTTTCATCGGATTCGCGATTCGAACTATGAGTATTATCACACACTTCTGCTTGAAGATTCCTTCCAGATATCATCAAAAACTAATGGAATGTGGGGTTCCATCCCAGTTGCCTGAAATCCTTTTATTGCATTACTGACGCTCAAGGCTCTTCCATATGCAGTGTTAAACATAGGGCCAAAGATCCTATCTGTAATAACAACGCACGGATGGTTAACCAAGTATGCATCGCAAGCTTGTCAGAAATAAGTTTTAGTGGCCCAGAAAACGAAATGTCTTGTGGTTGGAGCTTATGTGACGTGTGGGGTGGTAGCCCAATCATTACTTTGCCATAGTCACGGCAAAAATTGATGGCTCCGAACGAAACATGGGAAGCATGGTTATCCAAAATTAGCAGCGCTGGACTGCTTGTGCTTGGCTTTACATGAACTACAAAGTGCTCCAAATATCTGACAAAAGAATCTGTTCTCATCCATCCGCTGGGTTGGGCGATGCTCTGTGTTCCTGAAGGAAAACCGTTGAGTAGCTCTGATTTCATGCGATGACGAGCAAATATTAAAAAAGTAGGCACGTACACTCCCGTTGCACTCATAGCACAAACGACTGTTGTATTATGTCCACGTTCTGCTGAAACAATTTTTGAGACCTTGCGCTGCCCTACAGGAGTAAGGATTTTTGGTAGTTTCGTCGGAACTGTAGATAGTCCAGATTCATCAACGTTGAAAATATTGTTCGGAGACAATCCTTAATTTTTTGGAACATCTTGCAAAATAGTGAAAATCTTTCAACTGCTGGTTTGTTGAACCCCATAGGTAAGTCTCGCGACTCAGGTTGCCTCTGGCTTTCGAGGCATCCTGGAAAAGTTCAGAGCTATGCTGAATTTGGCATTAAATATTATTGCTGAGGTAAGTTGACGAAGTCGCCATCTTATCTTCGTCATCTTAACGCAACCGACGAAATGCATTGGAATTTAAAATATCTGAACATGCACATTGCCTGAGATTCTATAAACATTTCTAACATACTCGTATATCACTTCGGTGCAAGATTCGTGAGAAAATAAGTGAATATTCACACTTACTCGTTTTGCTTTTAACACAGCTGGGGCGACCGGTAGCGCAGTGTGTTGAGACATCAGTCTCATGTCGATGGCAAGGTGCTTAAAATCTACTGGTGTGTCAATGGTTGATTTTTTAAATGGATTTTGACAGACATTCTAGCGTGTCCGTCGAAATCCATTTTTGAACACCTTGCCATCGACAAATCTTCCATTACTCATAGTAAGTAACTGACGCTTTCAAATGAGAAAAGAAAAGAAAACTGCATTTTGATGAGACTTCACACAACGATACAGTATTACTATGTTGCCTTAGCCCCCTGTGGGCATAGCACATCAACTGCACTTACGCGCCGCGCGTACGGTTTCCGGCAAAAGTATATAACTCATCCATGAGATTTCCCAAGAGATTCACACTCCGCGTGCATTGTCGGCCTTTATGGGAGAATTTACTTATCGTCCTTACGCATCGTATGACCTATCCACTGCCTTCTTCGTCTTCGTATCAATTCGTCGATTTAAATCTGACCAGTACGCCGATGAAATTTCACGTTAGATATTGTTTGGAGCCAGAAGATACAGCAGCACAGACATTACTAGGGAGCGAAACATGCCCAGTTTCGTCTTAACTGAGATAATTGCTTGGTTGATTTTGGACAGCATGTCAAAAGCGCATTTAGCCTGATTGATACGACGGGCAATGTCCTCCTCCGTACCAACATCGACGGCAACAATGCTACCTAGATAGACAAATTCGTCAGGTTTTCCATTGGTATCGATGGCTGAGCTCGATTTCAAGTTGCTGGCATACACATTCCATCCTTTTTAGTCGAAATATTGAGAATTCCGTATGACTTCTAAATTTATAATAGTTGGAAGTCTCTGAGAAAAAATAGAAAGTGTCAACAATGGAACATTTTTAAAGTATGTATAATTGTATGTATATCATCTACAATTTACTTAAATGGACAATAATGTGGCCGTGGGTTTTTTTCTCTGGAAAAATTTCTAAAATTAATGTGTGTCATTAACATAATGTACATACTGCAAATCTGATCCTTTGGAAGAATTCGTTCAGAATTTAAAAAAAAATCTTAACATTGTTGAAATCGAACTGTTTTTAGACTTTACCCTTGCTTGAAGGGTACCTTAATGCTGCCTTGAAACTGCTTTCGATCTTACGTAAATGAAAATTACAGTAGGAAACGAAAGGAAATGGTCTATAAAGCCGGCAAATATTTGGCGTCCAATGTGGGTTGGTATGATCTGATCGAGTCAATGAAACTGAAATGGGTAAACAAAATAGGCCCGTGGTACTGTTAATCAAAAGATACAAAACTCTAAACCTTTTTGAATCCTTAACGACCTCAAGGTTACCATACGCTACCTTTAAGTTACCTCAAGTTTTTTTATTGCTATGTTAGTAAAATTTTGCTGTGGAAAATAGTCGAAAATTGGAGCGTAAATGAACATTCAACATTTTCAGCGCCCAACGTGGGGTCGGTGTAATTTTATCAGTCAATTAAATCGAAGTGAACAATGGAATAGGCGCCTGTTATCGTCAGTCACGAAATATCTACAAGAACCAAAACCTTTTTAGACCATACCTTAAGGATACCTTATGTAATGGACGGTTTGGTGGGCATCCGAAGATTCCCGTGGGGACGGAGCCTAAAGTAGCATAATAACCGTGAAGGTCGGGTCATGGCATCTGGCGATGAAAAAGGCCCCTCAACGAGCTAAGCAGCGGCCTATGCTTGCTGTAGCTCAGTTCGGGAGATGTGGGCGAGGTTTTCGCCGCTCGTTGCCCCTGTCCTTTACGTATTAACAAAAATTCATAGGCCTGGGGAAGACAACACAAACAAAACAGGGGAGGAAAAAATGGGGATAAAAAAAAGTAGTCGATAAGGATGGAATGGTTGGCGGACGGATCAGACGCCCACGCGGTCGCACCTGGGTCCGGGTGTAATGGGACCCTCGGCCTCTGGTTTCGTACCACCAACAGATCACTACTCATCAGGTGCTGCTTCGATCTGCCGGTGGGAGCAGCACTACCAGACCATAATATGGTTCATTACAGGTTGTTCATTACACTTATGATTTTCAAAATATAGCCTATAGAGGATGTAATTATTATTATCAAGGGGCGCGAAATCTCTTTCCTAATTGAACAGAATATAGATTTCGCGTCCCTTCATAATGACACCTTCTTTAAATACTCAATCTGCGTCTGTATTAGAGCTGGGCCTGCTGTTAATTACTAATTACATGATAAGTGCCTGAATCAATGTCACTGCTTCTCCGATGGCATCACCTGATGAGTTGATCCATCGTGTAGATGAAATCAGGGGACAAAGAATGGGATGGTGTTTATGCCGAATAGATAGTGGGCTCATCCATAGCGAGAAGTTTGAATTATCAGTGACCCACGTCACCCAACTCGATTCTCAACACTTGAACATAGATATAAGGTTAGTATCAATAATTTTTGCTTTGCAAAAGTATGTCACTACAATACTTTCGAATTATACACTGTTAATATAGTTTTCCTACCTTCGCTATTCATCCACGGCAAAAATTAGTCAGATTCCAGGTAAATTGGAACGTGATGTGATGAGAAAAGTATCCAAAATCACAAGAAGGCTATTAGTTAGGACGGTAACCGACATAAATGGACGCCACCTTTCAAAATATGATAAAAAGATGCCGTTTAGTACGAATGTTGGTGGGACCCATACATTCATTTTAAGAGATGGAACCACATTGGAGCCCGCAGGAGAGCGGCTATGCAGGCGAAAACCCGGAAAATTTGAGACCTTTTTTGATATTCTCCTTATAACTTCTAAACGGTCCCTCGGACCGAAAAACTTAATAGGATTTAAATTAAAGAGCGTCAAATTCTACATCCATTCATTGCTCAAAGTTGAAATTTGTTTTAGTAGTATAGTCAAAACCGATAGTCGAAAAACGTCATCTTTTGAGGATTTGGAGGAAAATCACACTAAATAACTTTTCAACCTCACATATCTCTGAAACCGATGCTACAAATAGAAAAACTCACCAGACAAAAGTTGAAGATATTTTTATTTCAAGTTTAACTAGCCCAATTCTTTTCAAATCGGCCCGCTTTTAATGTAGTTGTGATCGAAAATGCAGAAATGGTTTTAGCGATTTGAGCCTTAATAGCTCTATCTCGATAAGTATAAGAGCTAAAAGTTCTGGTTTAGCCTCAATTCGTATATATTTTAACCTTGTTTATAAAAGTTTTGCTTAAACAAAGCTTTTTTTTAAACTTATTTAATAAAAAAGGTTTTTTTTTAAATAATAATAAAATCTGGAAAAATGTTAATATCTTTTGAACAAATGATCGCATGGCATTGCGGTTTTATTCGACTCAAAATGACCAAATACTTTAGGAATCGACCTAAAAGTGGAATAAAAACTTTTTATTTTCAACTTATTTAATGAAAAAAATTATTAAACTAATGAAAAAATCTGGAAAAATGTGAATATCTTTTGAACTAATGGTCGTATGGAATCATCATCATCGTGGCGCGACAGCCCGACGTCGGGCCTTGGCCGCCTGGAATCATGGTTATTTTTATTCTACTCAGAATGATTAAATACATTAAGAATCAACCTAAAATTGGCATAAAAGTCTTTTATTTTTCACTTACTTAACAAAAAATCCCATTTAACTATTAAAATAAGCTGGAAAAATGTAAATATCTTTTTAACTAACGGTTTTATGGAATTGCCTTTAGTTTCATTCGACTCAAAATGACCAAATACATTACTATCCTAAAACTGGCACAAAAGCCTTTTATTTTCAACGTATTTAATAAAAAAGCTCATTTAATGAATAAGAAAATCTGCAAAACATTTAATATCTTTTGAACTGATAGCCAAATGGAACAGCGGTTGGTTTTATTTGACTTAGAATGACTAAATACATTAGGAACCAACCTAAAGTGTCATACAAGCGGCTTGAACTTTAAAATTATGAAAAAAAAATTAAATCATTTAATTAACTAATTATTTTATTAATTAAACTAGTCTGACAAAAACTTAGCAAAACTTTTATAAACAAGGTTAAAATATCTACGAATTGAGGCTAAACCAAAACTTTTAGCTGTTATATTTATCGAGATAGAGCTATAAAGCCTCAAATCGCTAAAAAGCCATTTCTGCATTTTTGCTCACAACTACACGAAAAACGAACCGAATTGAAAATTATTGGGCTAGTTAAACTTGAAATAGAAATATCTTCAACTTTTGTCTAGTAAGTTTTTCCATTTGTAGCATCGGTTTCAGAGACATGTGAGCTTGAAAAGCGATGTAGTGTGATTTTCCTCCTAAGCCTCGAAAGGAGACGGTTGCATTTCGGACTCAGTCATTTTCTTGGCGTATCCCTTGGCCACATATCCTCTAACTAGTTTCTTATACGCGGCGGCATACTCATAATTTCGTTTCATTTTCTTTTCGGTGCTTCGGTCTGTCGAACGCCATGGCATAGTTATCGGGCAGTTCGATATTGCCATTTTTCCATAAGAGTTCGATCCCGTATCTCCCATTGGCCGTTTTTAACGTCCGACTTAATAATCGCGTGAACGAACGTCATCCTTCGATTTTACCACAGGCGCCCGTTTAACTCCAAAGTTTTCGGCTGTGAAGTACTCATTTATCATTTTACAATATTTAGCTCGGATTGATCTTCCTGGCAGACTAGCAGGCAAACGTTTGACGAGGCGGCGTGGATCCAAAAATTACCCAATCTAGTCGAATTTTTACGGCGTACGGACCTCCCTCTTTATGCATTAGCGTCTTTCTCGGAAGACCTAGACCACAGTGATCCAATCCGAATAGAATACGTGGCGCGGCATTAACAAAGCGTTTTATCGGTAAATCTTGTAGGCATCTATCGAACCGCCTTCTCTCAGCCTCGTCGAGACTTTGAGTAGGCAAACTCAGATCTGAAATGGCGTAGATATTACGCAGAGGGTACTTTTCCATTGGATCTCTGCCACCTATGGAAATGGCGACTATCGTTGTGGCTTCCTGGGAAGTTTTCCCACCACCACCATACCATTGGGCTCACTCTATCCTTCTTGCCATTAACGTCTAACTGAGATAACAAGTTGCTATCGATCCAGGTCATCGACGATCCCTCATCCAAAAGCGCATAAGTGTCAATAGATCCCCAAGGTCCGTATAATGTGACAGGAAGTACTCGGAACAATAGTTTACCTTTCGTGAGCGTGCTATTGTACAATTTAATTTTTTGTTTGTTTGTGGTGGGGCGCTCATTTATTATTTTTGTGTTCATGTAGCAATTTATGATGACGGTGTTTGTATCCATTTTCACGGCAGATTTGGCTTCTTTGATAGTTCCTCACAGAGTGCCCGACCTTCAAACAAGCGAAATATAGGCGAAATCGTTTTACTTTTGACTACCTATCAGCAACAGTGGATCTTTTGAAAGCCTCGCAGTCGACGATGTTATGTGCTCCTAGGCAAATGGCACATTTCTTGCTGTTATTTACAAAAGCGTGCAATACAGATCGTTGCTTTTGATCAGAATTATGAACAAGAGATCAGATTCGCAACGTACGTAAGGCAGTCGCTAAAGCGTCGCGTACGGCTTAATGTTCATTGCATATGCGGCCCAATACAACTTGGGGTGCCATGGGGAATACACAGGACGGGGGAGGTAAAAAACTTGGATTATGAACTACGGGACCAGCCTATATGAAGTACAATTAGAACTACTAAACCTTTTGCAAGGCAATATGCCCCTTTTCCCCGGATTATACTATAAATTATAATACTACTTATTTTATACTATAAATATGTTGCATTTCTTGGCTGTATACCTAACCTTCGAAAGGACTATGAAACTATCTGTACCCAATAATGCGTTTGTATTTACAACATTCTAAAATTAGCTACAAGATATTCTGGGTCTCCATCTTGAAGATCGAGATTAAATTTTTTTAATAATAAAAAAGTCCTTAATGGTTGTTGCCATAGTATTTATCACGCTCACTCGGCAGTTTGGTAAAACCGCAAATTTTTGTAAACGATGTAATTTGATGAGCTGTATTCAGAAACAAATAAATCTCCCAAAGAACAAAGCCTTTTTTGCGAGCCGAACAATAGTCATAAATTATAAAGAATGTATTGGCATTTTTCAACCTTACCTACCATCTATTTGCACAATTCCATTTCAGTTATCCTGTGATTCGCGTTACATACACACATCTGCAGAATACTTCGATTTATTTCAATGTTCAATAGTATGATCCTCATCGTTGAATGTACCACTTTGTGTTGTGTTATTTTTTCTACGGAAAATAGCAGTTGCCTGGTACTTTGCCATGTACCTACTATTAGAGACATCTCCAGTCTGACTATACTAGCAACCAGCCACTACTACTAGGTAAGGTACTCGCATAGTAGCGAGGACCATTGAATCCGTTGCTTCCATTTATTTCCCGATTTTCAGTCTATTTTTTTTTGCTCATTTTTTCTTTGCGGACTCCGCAACTTTTTTCCACTGAGATTTTCCTTTAGCCACAGTTCATGGCACAAAACACTATTCAAGGCTTATGTATAGGGAGAAAAACAGCAATCAATTGGATTCCGACTATCATATCTCTTTCGGTCCTGTTCCTGCGCTCATACCATTACGCCAGCCTCTATCATCCCCATGCATACTCATCCAGTGTCCTGTATAGTATGTAAACACCCCAGTCGATGTCGGCTCCATTGGGTGAACTCTCCCTATCAATGGATGTTTCGTCCTTGCTTTCTGCTTCCAGTTCTATGTCTCATCAGACAACTCAGTTTCAGAGCTTATTTTGTTGTTTAGTTTGTTGTATCGATGAATCCAAGTATTTTCTTCTTTTTTTTATCTCATCGCTATCAACATCGTCGTAGTAGTCGATGTCTATTCGTCGGATTCCCTGTCGAAGGGATTTTTCATCACGTCAGCAATTTCCACAATTTCCCACTTACCTTTCTGTTTTCGTGGATGATATGGCGGTATTTACTACACTTTTTCTGATCAGTGTTGTCGATTCTTCAGGGACGATTCCGATAAATTGGAACCTGCGTCCCGAGCTACTGTCGGATTTTAACAGACTTGGATTTGGGTATGATTCCAGGAATACTGTCTTCGAGTTTGCTAAATATGTCAAATGTTTGAGAATTACTCATATCGCCTTTCCTTTTTGATACTGCGCTTACAACACTGATTTCTCTACACCTCCGTCTATGCGTCCACGATGGCAAAGAAATGTGTATCATTTCTAGACCAGGCTGATTCGTTTCCTACAACGAGAAGGATTCGAATTGGTATCGTCATGGATATCGATATTAGTTGAAACATCATCCCGTCGTATTCGCATTTCCGAGTACCCCCACATTACCCCAATACAGTCGACATATAACCACCCCCGAAGGCCGACCTGACAACGATGTCTGTATATTATTGGGTACAACGATATAACACTGATACTGGGTATGTATACTACAAGAACATGGTAGCGCAGCAGTGAGAATGCTGACGACTGTGCAGGAGCAACTTCCGAGGAATAAAAGTGCCAGGAAACGAAACAGAGGCAAATATTGTTTTATAATACACCATAATGTTACATCTAGTTGGTTTCGATGTTATTTATGGCACTACATAAATTGATGCATCTCCCCTTGGTTGCGTCATATCTCGCCTTCTCTGTTTCGTTGCTATCGTCGCCTATCCTTCTGTTCGCTTTGTTAGCTATGGTCGACGCCCGTCGCATTTCGTCTCTTCCTCCACAAAGGATAATCCCGACGTGGTTAGGGAGTTTATGCGAAATGTTGGAAGGATGTTCAATGCGATACCGTGGTTTAAGTCTATCAAATTGTTCACAGTTGTTACACGAAAGGAATACTAATGCACTTACTTCCAAGTTGACTGAACAGGATATAAACTTTTCGCTTCAGTAAATTGAAAAATGTTATTGTCTGAATGTGAGCGAAAGGAAGGAGTGACTGGGCATAGGTGGTGGTGCCTGTGTTGGCAATAAAATAAAATTCCTATTAATATCGTTTAATGGAAGAGTTATTCTGTTAAACATATAATTAATTACGAATACGATATATGTTTATGTACTTCAGTGAGTACGTGTTAGAACAAAGGTGGGACGTTTTGGTATATTCCTATTTCATCGGGCGACGCATCGTGGTTCGCGCCTTGGCTAATAGTGGCTTTATTGCTGTATAGTATATAGAACTAGCGAAGCGAGCATTCTAGGCCGGCATACTGAGGGTAGAAACCTCTTAAGTCGCTGAGCTCGGGTACCAAGCGGAGCCCAGGCCGTCTGGTCAACTAGGAACATTCCGACGATCTTCTAATATTGAAATGCAGTGGCATAGACAGCTTTCGGTGGAGGGAGGGGATATGTTGCCGGCATTCATTTTTCCTGGGAACATTCCTAGTTCACCAGGTGACATATAGTTCACGTCTCTCACGCTGCCCGAGTTCCGGAGTTGCAACTCTCAATATGCTGGCCTAGAACACTCGCTCTATACGCCATAGCGGTAAAGCCTCTATTAGCCAAGGAACGAACCACAATGCGTCGCCCAGTGAAATAGAATATACCTTTTTTAATATCTACTAGGCAGAACTCGAACCACTCACTTCTTGAATGAAATGAATCAACGCAAACACCTACCACAACTGTCCTTTTAGATGTAAATTGAGTAAATATTAAACCATACATCAATAAGTGAGTTGTTGACATTTTGCAATATATTTTCGAAGCATTTAACGAGAACAAGAACGAAACCTTCGATGAGTTTTATCAACAAAGTCATTAGAAAGTTGGATGATGATATTCTTGATGACCGAAGCTTTAAAAACTTCGACGAGCTTAGATACCAAATTAACCATCCAAACAGATCTGGAATTTACTAATTTTTGTCGTGGAGGAGTAGCGAGGGTGTTGTCATTATATGTTTCCAAAGCATTTAAGTGACATTCGATTCCCTCGCAAAAATTACTGAAACCAACCTTGAATCTTGTAATGAACCATATTTTGGTCCGGTAGTGCTGCTTCCACCAGCAGGTCTATGGCAGCACCTGATGAGCAAAGATCTGCCGGCGCTACGAAACCAGAAACCGAGGTTCCCATTACGCCTGGACCCCAATGCGAGCGCGATGGAATCTGCGCCGTCCGCCAACCATTCCATCCTTATCACCATATTTTTAATCATTCTCCATTTTTTCCTCCCATGTTTGTATTGTCTTCCTCAATGAGTCAATGAGTTTTTATTAATACGTAAATGACTGGGGCAATGAGTTTCGAAAACCCCGCCCACGTCTCCCGAACTGAGCTATAGCAAGCATAGACTGCTGCTTAGCTCATTGAGGGGCCTTTTTCTTCGTCAGATGGCACGGCCCAAACTTCACGGTCGTTATGCTACCTTAGGCTCCGTCCCCACGGGCATTTTCGGATGCCCACAAAACCGTCCATTACAATCTATGTTCGAGTCTTAAGAATCGAATTGGGTGGAGTGGGACATTGCTATTCCCAGCTACTCGCTAAGGAAGAGCCAGCGTTGTACTTGGCATAAACGCCATCTAGCCCCTGGTCGCTGGTTTCATCCATAAGATATACCAACTTATCACGTGCTCCCTTGATCCATCGGGGAGGCAGTGACTTTCATTCAGGAACTTATCATGTCATTGATAATATGTGTCATTACCACTTAGCACTTAGCAGCAGACCCTGCACTACTATAAACGCAGACTGTGCAGTTAAATAGGGTTATGAGGTGGCATTTCGTGTACCTTTCCTAATTGAACAAGACGCTACAATTAAAAAAATCATAAGGTATTCTTAAGGTAAGGTCTAAAATGGTTTCGGTTCTTGTGTCTCGTGGTTAACGGTACCAGCGAGTCTATTCGATTTCATTGACTAGATCAAATTACACCGATCTCACATTGAGCGCCGAAAATGTTCAAGCCTATTCGACCAATTTTTAACAGTTTTCCACTTGAAATTCTTACTGACGTAGACTAAAAAAAAACCTTAAAGTGACCTTAAGGTAGATAATGATGATGATGTGATGTTGATGTTTGATTTTGGTGATGATCATGTTTCGATTTTGTTGTTATGTCATGCGCCTATTTTGATTTTCGATTCCAGTTTAAATGACTGGAGAAAATCACACATTGGACGCCCAATACGAGTATTTGCATGCTTTATTTCTACTGTAAATTTTTACTAGCCTTAGTATATCCGTCAAGTGGGTTATGGTTTATGGTAGAGGTCTAAAGAGATTTCAGTGTTTGTGTTTTGTGACTGGTGACACCACCTATTAGTTAAGTTTTTGTATTTTAGTCAAAAAAACAGTATTTAGAATTTGTAAATTTCATGGCATGGGCGCGTCAACATCTCTAGCATTTCTATACCTTGTTGACGTTTCGATAGCATATCTACTTTTCGGAAGTGCAATTGCTAGCATGCACCTCCTATTCGCGGCGTCCTTATACTGACAAGCTCGGAGCACTGTGAGGGTTCTATAGGGTTTTCCACTAAGTGCGACGCATTTTGTTTTTTCAATTAATAGACTTGTCGGTTAACTATCGAAATGATTTTTATTTCAAATGAAAGTAAAATCGATGTCATTAATTATGGAATACAATGTCGTTCAAATGTTTGCCACGGAACCGCTGGCACGAGTGAATACGCTGGACCCAATTTTGCCTGTCTTGAGCACACAAATCTGCCGAAATACCAGGAATTTCGCATTCGATGTTGGCATGCAGCTCTTCTAACGTTGTTGGCTTATTGGCATAGACCAGCGATTTAATGTAACCCCAAAGAAAAAAGTCCGAAGGGGTTAAATCGCACGAACGAGGCGGCCATTTGCGAGGACCGTTGCATGAGATAACTCGCACACCGAACTTGGTCTTCAATAATTCGATTGTGTCGTACGCAATCGTCGTACATATCGTCCAAGTCCCTAGCGATGAGCTGATTCCAAAAATACTCCGATATCATGGCCATGTAGCGATCGCCGTTGACGGTTGTTGGTGCGCTGTTTTTATCAAAAAATAAAAATGGGCCGATGACGCCGCCGCCCGGCATGGAAACCGCACCAAACAGATAACTTTTTCGGATAAAATTGTGTCTCGTGCATCACTTCAGGCTGCTCACTCGACCAAATGCGGCAATTTTGCTTGTTGACAAAACGATCGAGTCAAAAGTGAGCTTCATCCGAAAAAATGATTTTCATGTGAAAGTCGTCGTCAGCTTGCATCTGGCCCAGAGCCCAATTAGCGAATGTGCGACGCTTAAAATGGTCGGTTGGCTTCAGTTCTTTAGTCAACGCAATCTTACGGGCGGAGAGCCAAATCCTTCCGCGAAATTCGCCACAAACTGGTCATACTGATGTTGAACGCCTTCGATCGGCGACCTAACGACCACGGCCACCGAGCGCGGTAACATTTACATGACTAAGCTCAAATATTACGCGCGTTTTCTTATTATATAACAACTCATTCCTGGGGGTAAAATATCTTTTCTTTTTGCCAATTTTTAAAAATATGGACCTTATTTTAATGTATGTTCTCGTAGACGCTGCGTTCGAACTTCCGCGAGTGTATTTATTTCGTTGCTTCACAGAAACTGACCCTGCGTCACTTTGCGTGGCTCCACCAACCAGCGTCTCAACTTTCGCTTAAGACGGATTGCAAGTTGAAAAGCAGGAAGGTAAAATCAGGGTGAGTTTCTTTCTGTAAAGGTGCGTTTAGATTTAGCGAAACAACTCGCGAAATTGTTGCGCGAGGAAACTCACCCCAAATTCACTCGTGGCCAGTCTGACAGTGTCGGGTGAGGAACACTTTAACACTACGCGAGTGGTTTCGTTAAATCCAAACGCACCTTAAAATGAAGATATACGAGTAGATGCATCAACGGAAGTTCGAACGCAGCGTGATCCGGGATGTGACGCAATTATAATAAATCGCTTTCAGCTCACTCCACGACTTGCATATTGAGGCACCCTCTCTCTGAACTGATATTCTTTAGGTGTTACTAGGTCGTCCAACGCGGTGACTTCCGTTGGTTATTAGCGGGTTCCAATCGAGGGCCTGTTGAACAATGTTGTTCGGCAATTTCCGGAAAGTGTGACCTATCCATTGCCACGTTCGCCTTTTAATGGAAATGCCAATCCTATCCTGACCAGAAATAGTAAGGAGGTAAGGATGCGCCGTAGACACTGGTTCACAAAAGTCTGCAATCTAGCTGTTATCTTAGTGTCACCATACACTGTCGAACTCGAACACGAACCTAGTACAAGTGGACCGGTTTTCTTCACACCTATGTGAAGTGTATGTGTGTGTCAGAGGACATTTGTACCAGGTTCGAGCTCGAGTTCGAGTTCGACAGTGGATGGTGACATTTATTGGTCACCTTCCAAATTGAACAGCCATATAGAAGCACTGATTTTACGTTTGTTTCGAAAATTCGCAGTTTGGTTGTTTTGTCAGAAAGAGTCAAACTGAAAAAAGCTGCTCGAGCCTTGTTTATGCGAGACTGTACATCAGCATCCGCCCCACCATCTGCTGTAACTACGCTTCCGAGGTAGCAGAAATTGTCAAGTTTTTCGACTGCTTGCCCCGAAACTCAAATTTTGCTTTGCCCTCCTGGATCCAATCTCAAGTACTTGGTCTCGGCGGCGTTGATTTTAAGCCCCGCATTACGGCTTTCACAAGGCAGAGCATCAGACATTTGAGCAACTTGATCTGATTTATTTGATTGAAGACAAATATCGTTAGCAAAGTTTAGGTGTTGAAGGTATTTTAACAACTCCCGTCTTATACCTTTGTTCTGGTGTTCTTGCAGTGCGCCGCTTAGTACATCGTTAATGGAAATTAAAAACAGTATAGGTGACCAAATGCGGTGTGGTCTCACTCCTCTCTGCAATTCGAAAGGATTTGATAGCTTAGCGTTTTGTAAGACGTGACATTGGGCTCCCTGGTAGGACTCCTTGATGATGGAAATTATTTTATCCGGTATGCCTCTCCTACGTAAAGCCCTCCAGATGTATTCCCGGTCAACGCTGTCAAACGACTGTCTGTAGTGAATGGCATTCAGGTCTGAGTTGGTTTTTAGCTGAGCCGTCAGTAGCTGAGTTATTCTCTTCCTTAACTCTATTAAGTACATATGTGCTGAGATTAGAGACCATGTAGAGTCGCTAATCAATCTAATCTCCTGTCGCGCTTCAATCGACCCACAAATGTTACGACACACGAAATAAATGAGTCCTTAGCAACGTTCCTTCTATCATCAATTGTAGGATTCTCACAAGATTGTGGTGCAATAGCTCTCTCGTGCAAGGCGGTGGAATATGCACGTCTTTAAGCTTTTGCACATTAAAACGTTGGAAGATTCATTCACTTTGAGGGTGCTGGATCGCTACCGTTCGTAAGCGTATTTTTGCGATAACAAGCTGCTGGTCACTGCAAACGTCAGCACCTCGCTCCGACGTGACTTCCAAAATACAATTCCTCCATGTCTGGGAAACGGCTAAATCGTCAATCTGATTTTCTGTTCTGCCTACATTGTCAGACCCAACTTTGGCATTGAGATCCCCGTGACAACTTTTATGTCACCTTTAGAAGCCTTGTCGAAGGTGTCGCCAAGCCATTGATAAAAGGCGTCCTTAGCTTATTGATTCGCTAGTTCAGTCGAGGCGTAGCACTGAATTATTGTGATGTTTCTTACCCTGGATTTGAATCTAGCTGTGATGATACGGTCAATAGGATTCCGACGCTTGCTATTCGAGGTGAGGTATCGTCTTCATTTCCAAAGTAGTAGGCAGTACTGTTTGGAAGCTTGGTGGTTGTTACCGGTCAATCAGCCCGTGGTATCCGAGGCTCGTTTAATGTTTAAAGTGTAAATTGATTTCAGGTACGCAGGTTACAAGCCTACATACCCAATCTTAGGGGTAGGGTTGCTTCCTTAGGTATCCTTAGTGTCGCCGGGAGCTGTTTTCTATATGGCGCGGAGGTAGCTCTCCAATGGTGATTTTGATCGCAATTTCTTTCGATGATCTTTTAGCTGGGTATGACATGTTGGTGTTCTCACAACTATGTTACAACTCTACCGTTCGCCTACTTCCTGAGACGCACTGGTGCTTTTGGCCATTCAGTATGATCATCGTTATGTGCCTCTACCAAATGTTTTGAACTGCAAAACTTGTTTGGCTTGGTTTGCCGTTCCAGAAAGCGCCCACGGGGACGACTATCGAAGAGATTTTTTGCCCTCCAAAGAGTCACAAGGGGCCATTATTACTCGAGAGTTATCTGTCTCTCCACCGAATGAGCTTTAGGGAAGAGAGTGTGAAATAGGACCTCGATAGTTTCTTCACAATAAAGGTTGTCTATATCCTCGTTTCAGCAATTAGCTCAGTATGTTTAAAGCAATGGATAAAATCTTCCGTAGTCCGAAAATCTGGGCACGATTTGTGGCAGAACTACCGAAAGCTCCCGCCAGGGTCTGCGCCATAGCGTCCAGCTCCTGCCTGCTTCCTGACTGACGGGGAAAGGGGAGTAGTGCCTCTTTGTGACAATCCAAATTCTGTTCATTCTTTTCCGATTTCTGAGCGAGTTATTATTAGTGCACTCGTCTAGTCCCAATTGCATGTACATATCGATGATAAGAGAATAAGTACTCTGCCGACACATCCCAACCTCACAGCAAATACTTTATATTGTATTTTTCCCATAAGAGCGAAAAGTTTCTGTGTCATTTGTAATGAATATGTAGTCGCATATCCATATAAATGTGAAATCGCCTTTCTTACCTGTAAGTGTCGAGAAATTAAATTAGTAATTAATCCTTTAACTGGGACAACTATTTTTACTTGTATATCGAAAGCAAATGAAAAGAATGGAGCAAACTCCGCCCTTGCCCATTCACAGAATATTATATATCCCAATAAATTATTTGCTCAACATTTATGTTGACCAAAACCTCATTTCACTGATAAAATTGACCCTAGGACAATCCAATCATGCCCTAAAGAAAACCTCAGTCACCGAAAACCAAACCAAATAGAATATTAACTGTGACCACTTTGCAACCTATCCATGTTTGCAAGTAAATCAAATTGTCATTATTCTCATTATTTTTCCACACTTCATAGTTTCCCTTGTTGTCCTGTAATGGGGAAAGTGCCGGAAATTAGGAACATAAAAGCAATTAGTCCAAAACATTAGCTAGGCCCGGTTCAGTTTGTATTGAACAAAAGCGAAGAATAACCACAGGTCATAAGTGGTCCACTCGTAGATGGACTTAAATTAAATCTTTCGTCAAACGTTCATACATACGTATGAGGCGGATGGTAGGAGACGAAATGTTAAGATTATTAATAAAAGTTAATCAGCCGATAAAATCAAATCCTCTTCAGACAACAGATTGGAAGTTGCAGCGAGTTGAGAATTCGTCGACATATCCGACAGATGTCCAAACAGGATATTGAAGCAAATGCCTTGAGCAAGTGCAGTGATTATTATTTTGGGGGAATATGGACTGAAGGATGTAACATAAGTCAATTTAGTTTGCAGGATGTGATTGTTGCTGGTCAAATGCTGGTGGAAGTTTATAGCTGGAAAATAATATTGAAACATTTACCCCAGTCAAGTTGTTGTCTGTCGTACTTGCATCAAATATGCTAGTACTGATTTTTGAATATGTTGCATGTGGCTGTGGTTTTATTATGAATCTGTGTTTTCGACCCCGGCAGAGGACCGAAAGTTCTTGAAATCGTTAAAAAGTCGATTCTTTTGGAAGTTTCTTTTTTGGTTTTTGCCTATTTTAGTACTGAAGCATTGATTTTTAGCAAAAAACCACTCCGCAGGTTTTTGAACTCAACAAAATCCGGGACAATTTGAGCTTAAAATGTCTAAGACTCCTATCACAGCTTACAAGATACAGTCTTTCAATATTAAACAACTCTTGGGAAAACACAAAATTTTTGTTGCGCGAGTATATGGCGTATTTTAGTCAATTTAAACCCTGAAGCACTAGTTGGTCGGCAAAACCCTGTTAAAACGTTTTAATACCAAACAAATTCCCAACAATTTAAAATCAAAACAATATACTACTTTGCCTTAACCCCTAGCGGGGCATAGCGCGTCAACCACTCCTGCGCGCCATCGTACTCTGTTCTGGGCAATGGGGCGCAACTCCCCAAAAGACTTACCCAGTATCTGACACTCCTTTGCCACAGATCGACGCCATGTGATTCGAGGACCCCCTCTTGGTCGGCCTTGGTTGGAAATGGGGTTCCATTTCATGGCATGCATAGCAATGCAGTTATCACTCTTCCGCAATGTGTGACCTATCCACTGCCATTTTCGCCTGCGTATCAATTCGTCGATTGGCATCTGACCCGTACGCCGACTTAGCTCTTCATTTGATATTGTTTCGGGCCAGAAAATTCTTAAAATTCGACGAAGACATGAGTTGACGAAAACTTGCAGCTTTCTGGTAACTCCTACGGAAACTTTCCATGTACTGCTCCCATACAAAAGCACTGATAGTACCAGGGAGCGAAACAGGCCCAGCTTGGTCTTGATGCTGAGATAACTGCTCTGCCAGATTTTGGACAGCATGCCGTATGCGCGTTTAGCCTGGTTGATACGACGAGCGATGTCCTGCTCCGTACCACCATTTTCGGCAACAATGCTACCCAGGTAGACGAAGTTGTCCACCTTCTCCACAGGCTGCCCATTAATATTGATGGCAATAGGTGTCGGATTTCTTTTTCGCAACGGCGGGCTAAGAACCTTGGTCTTGTTGGTATTAATCTTTAGCCCAACCTTGCTTGCCTCCCTCTCGAGATCTAACGCCATTGCGGACAGATCCATGATTTTGTGGGAGAGTAGGCATATGTCGTCAGCGTAGTCAAGATGTTGTAGATAAGATGTCAAAGTCCATTGAATTCCTCTGTCGAGTCCGGATAAGGCTGCATGCAACACATCGCCGATCACAATGAGGAATAGGATCGGTGAGAGGATGCACCCCTGCCGAACTCCACTGCGAATCTCAAAGTCCCCCGACACCTTACCTTTATGCAGAACGCGACATTTCGCGCCGTCATAGGTTGCCTTAATAATAGCCACAAGCTTCTCGGGGATGCCTCTCCTGCGCAAGGCCGCCCATATAGAATCCCGGTTCACACTATCGAAAGCCTTTTCGAAATCGATGAAAAGCAAGTGAAGCGGGGAATCGTATTCAGCGCATTGCTCGATGATGATTCGCAAGGTGTTAATGTGATCGACACAGGAGAATCCGGATCGAAAGCCAGCCTGCTCTCTAGCATTAAAAGCTTTCAAGTTACAACTCGTTCAATTCATATAATGTTTCGACAGTGTTATGCAATAGATGTCTCTTACGACGAGTGACGAGTGCTAACTTTTGGAAGAAAAAATTCATAATAAACAGTCAACTTTCTACAATTATTGACGTAAAATTCCATTTTTAACTGGAATGTTAACATTGAAACATTATTTTTCAAATATCTATGCGTATTGTTGGGAAGACGCCGTGCGGATTGATTTCAAGTAATTTTTATGTAAGTGCATAAACTCAACCAAATTCAGTTAAATGCACGTGGTTTTTTTACCCTATAACATTGCGGTAAAAATAAAATAAAAAATATATACATTTTTTGTTTAAATAAAATAATATTTTAGTATTTGGTATTAAGCAATCAACAAGTAAAACAGAAGTATACCGCGAAATTCGATTAAAGACAATCTTCAGAATAAAACTGATGATTATGTAAAGAGTGTTCTAACGCTTAATCAATAATGAGTCCAGCCTCCAGACTTATTTATTACATCCAAAATTCTATTTGACATTGAATCGACCAATTTTTGAAACTCATAAATCGGTATTCTAGCCTATTCGTCGGTTACGGCTTTGCGAAGCTCCTCCACTGTTACAAATTTGCGCCCTTCGGCATAAACTCGACGGGACAGATTATCCCACAAGTTTTCAATCGGGTGTAGGTCCGAAAGTCCGAAGAACGGGCTGGCCTTGGCCACCCTTAAAGTTCGATTTACTTTTCCCGAAATCACTTGCGACTGGCCCGTGACACGTGTACGTCTGTATTGTCTTTCTGAAGAATGGCAGGTTGATGCTCGAAAAAATCAAAACTTCATGCAAGAGGTGTGTGTATTTTACCAATTTCAATCGCTCAGAAATTTTGCATATGTTGTAATAATCGAAGGCTGCCCAAACCATTAAAGATACATCCTCCAAAATTGCAATTAGTGGCAAACAGTTCAGGCTTCTTAATACCATGCAAATAATAGTTTAAATCATCTAGCCCTTCAATGATAATTTTTTTTTCATTCGAAAACAATATTTTTTCATTCTCTGGTCCATGACATATGCTTTTTGGCAAACTGAAATGTAGCCACGTTATGACAATGCATCAGCACTTACTTTGATTTCTACCAAACCGGGTGGTTGCTTCCAGCTAAAATTTGTTGTACTCGACGTTTTGAAACAGGCAACTAAAAATTAGATTTAATTTTGAATGTCTCATTTGTGGAGAAGCGCATAATAAATCTGAATGTACCAAAAAGGATTTGGCTCAGATAAAATGTGCAAACTGTGGCGGTAACCACACTGCCAATAGCACGATTTGTCCCAATCGCCTAGAAGCGTTAAAGCGCCGAGCACAACTAGCACAACGCGCGAGGATGCGTCAAAATAACTCGAATAAATCCTACTCAACTCCAGCATTCAACTCGGCCAACTTCCCAAATCTTCCCGTTGAAAATTTTAGCTTCGACCAACACAACAACATTAATTTAAGCAACAACTCTAATGTACTAGGTAATAAGATGTCTTATAGCTCTGTCACGCGCAATAATAATTTCACTAACACCACCGCACTCCCATGCTCGGACTCTAACTTATTCTCTGCCGAAGAGCTGATGGATCTCTTCAGTAAGATCATTCTAAGACTCTCCAACTGCAAAACTCGTTTCGAGCAGTGCAATGTATTAATTGAAGTCGCAACTAAATATGTTTACAAATAGAAGCGAGATCCGATGCCTACTGTGGAATGCACAAAGCATCCGCAACAAATTTGAGGAGACTTACAGATTCTTAGCCGAGAATAATATTGATTTGTTCTGTATTTCCGAAACCTGGCTTAGGGTTAGCGACAATCTTAAGAATGCTGATTATAATATCGTAAGAAATGATAGGGATCCAATTGGTGGAGGTGTATCAATATTTATCAGGAAGGGCATCAAGTTTACACCGCTTAAAGTTTTTCCTACCAAAATTATCGAAAATGTTGCTAAAAAAATTGACCATATAGATTTAACGTTAATTGCCGTCTATTTTAGCGGAACCAAATTAGACTCAGCTAAATTACAACTATTTAAAGACGACTTGAAACTACTTTTCAGCCACAGATCCAAATTCATAATTTGCGGTGACTTCAACGCACGCCATCGTCATTGGAACTGCGCCAGATCAAACAAAGCCGGCCAGATTCTCTACGATCTAACCATTAGTCACAACACTCTAATCCACGCTCCTGACGGCCCCACCTGTTATCCCCCCAGGGGCAATCCCTCAACACTGGACCTGATAATTAGTAATGGTGAGTTACCTATATCTCAACCCCTTGTCCTGAATGAACTTTCCTCAAACCACTTGCCAGTCTCCTTCATTGTTGATAAAAGCCTGGTGATTTCCAGAAACTATTCGTACGATTACAAGAAAACCTGCTGGACAAAATTTCGCGATTCCCTCAACAGGAACATTACACTCTTGGATAATGACCTATCACGGATTTGCAGCGAAGATCAAATAAACGAGCTCATCTCCAACTTCACCAATCAGATCAAAACTGCTCGAGACTTGGCAACCCCTAAAATAACTCGTACTACTCAAGTACCGGTAGCCGACAATACTACTACTGCTCTCATCCGCCACCGAAACAATATCCGTCGGCAATGGCAAAGAACTCGCTCACCGAACCTAAAGAACTTCTTAAACCTCCTTAACTTCCAGATTCGTTCCAATCTTCTGAAAATGCGTAACGAGCGCTGGAATAATATATTATCCTCCCTAGATAAGGGTTCTCGAAAAATGTGGCAACTACGGAAATGCCTCAGGAACAAATCCCGCTCCCTTCCACCCCTACGGCTTGCAGACGATTCTTGGGCCTTCTCTGACGTTGACAAAGCTGACCTTTTGGCGGAAAATTTTTACTCCTTCCACACTCTTACTGCTCAAACTAATGACCCTTTCACTACCGCATGCGTGAACGATACCATCATATCTCTCGCTAACTTACCTTCTGATCTCTCGCCTAGTAAATTCTGTAGTCCGTCCGAACTGAGAGCGATTCTTAAAAAATTAAAAATTAAATCGTCCGCTGGAGAGGATGGTCTCCCCAACGCTCTACTAAAAAACTTACCCAAGAAAGCGGTAGTATTACTCTCGTATATTTTCAACTGCTGCCTGAAACTAAATTACTTCCCGAACTCTTGGAAGAACGCGACAGTAATACCCATTCTTAAAACAGGTAAGAATCCTAGCCTTCCAACAAATTACCGACCAATAAGCCTACTCCCTACGCTGAGTAAAATCTTTGAGAAGGTAATATTGTCCCGACTTCAACAATCAATTGAAGATAATTCAATAATTCCCAACTTCCAATTCGGATTCAGACCCGGACTTTCGACAATCCACCAACTACATAGAGTCGTCAATCACATAGAGCAGGGCTTTAACTCTAAACAATCTACCGGGTTGATTGCTTTGGATATTGAGAAAGCCTTTGACACAGTGTGGCATGATGGTCTTACCCACAAATTAGTCCAGTTTGGAATTCCAATTTACCTTTGTAAAATCATCCAATCATTTTTTTTTCAAGATCTTTCCGTGTCAAAGTACGTAGTCTATCTAATGCTCGTAATGTCCCCGCCGGTGTCCCCCAAGGTTCGGTTCTAAGTCCCACATTGTATAATCTATACATGTCCGACCTTCCCTTAGTTAACGACTGCCACATCGCCATGTATGCGGACGACACAGCAATTTACGCCAGCAGTGACAATCCAGATACCATCGTCAACATCCTGCAACTCGAGCTAAGACAATTAAAAAAATTCTGTTATAAATGGAAAATCCAAGTCAACAGCGAGAAAACCCAAGCAACTTTCTTCTCTAAAAGACGAGCTAGGAGACACCTACCGACCCCTTTAATAAATGTTTTAGGTTCAGCAATTGCCTGGGCTAAAGATCTAAAATACCTAGGTCTCCACCTTGACTCGAAGCTTACATTTAAGACACATACCGACACAACAAGTTCAAAAATTCTGAATAGTATTCGTGCTAACTACGCTTTTATTAACAGAAAATCCAAACTTTCCACCTCTAACAAACTCCTAATTTACAAATCAGTAATGCAACCCATCATATTATATGGCTGCTCTGTTTGGAACACGTGCGCGCTCACTCACAAACGCAAATTGCAAATTCTGCAAAATAAATGCCTGAAGATTATTTTAAACAAACCCTTTTACTACTCCACCCACTCTCTACACTTATTATCAAATATTGATCAAATCTATACCACTTGCAACATAATTCATTCTAAATTTCTAAATCGCCTTGCGGCCTCAGACAACCCCCTGATTGCTCCTTTGGCTGTCAGTTCTTAAATACTGATCCCTTTGCGCTAGGTTCATAAATGTAAGGTAGTTGTAAGTTATTTTAAGTTAGTATGTAAATTCTCTATTTCTACCATAGGTTTTAAGCTATTTTTTCCTAAATATCTTCTTCTAATTTGATTTAAAAATCCATCTTTTCTTTGTAATAACTCTCCCTACCATAGATGTACAGACTTTGTCTAAACTCTTAAATTAAGATCCTCCTGTTTTTATACATTGTTTTCTATCACTCAATAAAGCTATTATCTAATCTAATCTAGATTTAATTTTGGATGCAGTTGCGTTTTTTGCAAGCCAGCTCGAATAATAGATGTTTTTTGTTTGATGAAATCTTCTCGTTTTTCTGTTCAACCGATTTATTCCGTAATTGTCCTCGTTTTGACCATCTCATTGTCACTAGAAGATGAAAAATCAAGACGCAGTAAAATTGTGGATTAATAAAAAATGCAATTAACTACAAATAGCAAAAAAAAAAATTTGACCAGTAAACTTACTTTTCTAACAGCTTAGGAACGACTGGCTTTAATTTATTAAATTTCGCACCAAAACAATAAAGGACAATCGACAAATCTGGTTCAAATTTCCACCACTGATAAAAGCTATGTACTCGTATCTGAATTGTGCACTAAATATGAAGTAACTTTTACAAGGGCTGCAAAAAAAATAAGCTAACTCTTGAAAGTTATAGCTGAAAGAATTTTTTTTTTGCTTAACCACTTTTATATTCACTTGGTATTATAGGGTTAATGATCATTAACTAAAGAAAACATGAGCGTCACAGTCCACGTGGTTAGTGTTTTGCTGGATAACGCGATTTTCTGTCACTTTTGCTTTTAGTAGTGTGCTGAAGTCCCGAAGAGGGTTTTCTATTTGACTCCACATACACCTTGCAATCATTTGATTGCTTACTATCATTTTTTGTGAATATTTTCATAATTTGTAATCTTCTGTTATAATTTCGGACTGTTATTATTTGTTTTAATGTTAATTGCCTTGACCCCTCCAGGGGCATAGACGCTTCAACATCTCTAGCTTTTCTCTGCCTTATTGACGTTACGATAGCATATCTATTTTCGGAAGCGCAGTTGCTAGCATGCACCTCCTATCCGCGCCATCTTTACACTGACAAGCTTAGCTTAGTAACCACAGGCAGTTTTTGGTCGCGTCGAGATTTGAAATCCGAGGTCTAGATTAGTATCGTAGAGCGGTGTCCGCACGACCACCGCCACCGAGCGGAACAGAGTCATTGGATGACAACCCGGGAACTACTAAGTACATTCAAAGAATTCTAACTCCTCGTCAGGTTAGGTCGACCCACAGTCGATGCTATTCAGTGCTTGCGTGTTACGATGGAAAAACATCGTGATGCACGGACGGACTTGCACTTTGGGTTTATCGATTTGGAAAAAGCCTTCGACAGAGTTCCTCGTGATCTGATGTGGATGACCCTAAGAGCACCTAAGGTCCCCGAGGCATATGTTAAGATGATACAAGACATGTATGATGGAGCAACTACTAAAGTTAGATGCACAGCTGGTGAGTCTGAAGAGTTTCCAGTTAAAGTCGGAGTTCATCAAGGCACCCTTGCTCTTCAACATCATCATGCTCTATTTATTAACACGCATCTCTGACGACCTGGAAATATCCCTTCTCTTCGTTGGTGACGTTGTCCTGGGTAACAAAGACATCGTTGGTTTGCAGGCTACACTGATCAAGCGGCATAAAATACTGGAGGATCATGGACCGAGGATTAGCATACTAAAGACTGAGAGTCTTTGCTGTCGTTTCTCAGATCCATAGAGAAAGATACCAGATATCTATATTAAAGGAGAGCAGTTGAAGTCCTGTACAAGGTTCAACTACCAGGGCTCGATGGTCAACAAGAAAGCTGCCTGCGATGACGACTTCAAACATCGCATCAGTGTCGGTTGGATGAAGTGGCGAGAAAACTCTAGAGTTTCTGCAACAGGAAGATGCCAAAAAGGCTTAAGGGCAAGTTGTACAAAACGGTCGTACGTCCCGCACTTATGTATGCGTCTGAGTGCTGGGCTATGTATAAGTCAAATCACTCCGACCGTGATGAAAATGCTACGGATGTCGTCCATCATCATCATCTTGGCGTGACAGCCCGACGTCGGGCCTTGGCCGCCTGGATCATTGTCCTCCAATTATCTCGGTCACGTGACCGCGTCCTCCAATTTTGGGAGCCCAGCAGCTGCGCGGCGTCCACACCTACTAAGGTCTTCCAACGAGATCTCGGTCGTCCTCGCAGTCTCGCTCCGTCGACTCGTTCTGCATTCATTACTCTCTTAGGCATGCGATCATCGTCCATTCTTTGTACATGCCCTGCCCATTGAAGTCGTCGTAGTTTGACGATTTTCGAGATTTGCAGCTCATCGTACATTTCATACAACTCATGGTTGTACCGGATGCGCCATCCATCTCGATCGCAAACAGCCCCGAAAATTCACCGTAGAACCTTACGTTAAAAAGTGTCTAGCATGTTTTCGGAGGCTTGAGTTAGGGTCCATGCTTCGCAGCCATAGCATAGCACTGGTCGTATAATGGTTTTGTACACGCGGAGCTTCGTGTTTCTGTGCACATGCTTCGATTTCATTATGGGGAGAACCGAGAAAAAAGTCTTATTAGCTAACTGTATCCGTCGCTTGATTTCGTCAGTTTCGTTGGCGTCCCTTGGCAAGTTGCAACCCAGGTAAATGAAGTTGTTCACGAATTCGATGTTGAGGTCCCCCACGTTGATGCTCGGTTGAGTAGGTGTCCTTGTCACCGATTGCATCATTATTTTAGTTTTATCCTCGTTAACACGTAATCCAACTTCCTTTGCAGCGGTATCGAACGTATGCAGAAGTTCTTCTGCGTCCGCCAATCTTTGGGACATGATGTTGATGTCGTCGGCGTACGCTGCTAATTGTGTCGACTTGATGAGTAGCGTCTTGCTGTTGTCCATATTCATGGCCCAAATAACGTACTCCAGTGCTAGGTTGAAGAGCGTCGGTGCCAGTCTATCGCCCTGTTTCAAACCAGTGCGTGTTTCAAATAGATCAGTAAGTCTATTATGTATCCTGACTTGTGAGACGGAGTTGGTCATCGTCATCTTAGTCAGTCGCACTAATTTAGCCGGTATACCAAATTGCAGCATGATGTTGTACAGTACTCCACGATCGATACTGTCGTATGCCTGCTTGAAGTCGACAAAGATTTGGTATACGTTTACGTTGTATTCCCAGCACCTCTGGAGTATCAGTTTGACTGAGAAGAGCTGATCGGTTGTGGAGCGACCAGGTCTGAAACCGCTTTGATATTCGCCAATGATTCATTTTGCATACGGTTTTATTCTATTTTCCAAAATTTTCGTCAAAATTGATGCCCCTGTAATTCTCACACCGCAGTTTATCTCCCTTTTTGTGAATTGGACAGATGATGCTTCTGCGCCAATCGTCTGGGATCTCCTCGTTCTCCCATACTGGCAGGAGTTATTGATGTATGGCATCAACTAGACTCGTTCCACCGCAGTTTAGCAGTTCAGCTGGAATCTCGTCAGCGCCTGGCGCTTTATTTCGTTTTGGTGACCGTAACGCGAGATCAACTTCCTCTACTGTCGGGGGTTGAATGGGTGGTCCTCGATCCACAATATAGTCGAGAGCTTCTTGTGTGGGGATGTTAGATGGTCGGTTTAGAAGCTCTTCAAAATAAGAGGCCCATCGTTTGTTAATACCATCGGTGTCGCTGATGATGTTTCCATCCTTGTCCTTACAAAGGCTAGTCCTGGGCTGGTAGCCGTTCTTAATTGTATTTATTAGTTTGAATGCTTGTCTGGTGTTCCTATTAGCTAAGTTTTCGTTTATGTTCAGCAACTGCTCGTCAAAGTATTGTATTTACGTTTCTGACGTCTAATTATTCTATTAGATATTCGCCGTAGCTCGTCATATTTTTCTCTTCTGGCTCTGGTTCCTCGTTGAATCCATTGTCTGTAGGCCTCGTTTTTCGCGTCCAGTGAATTTTTGCATTCTTCGTCGAACCAGTCATTTCGTGCTCGCCGGGCTTTATATCCCACGACTTTCTCTGCGACATCCTTGATGGTACCCTTGAGTTCTTCCCAGAACCCATGGACGCCTGTGTTGCTGATGTTGTGTAGCATAGGTGATAGTCTTTCGTCAAGGGCGATGGTATACGCCACCGCTGTAGCATCACTCAGAAGATTATCAACCGCAAAGATTTTGGGAGGGCTGATTCTCGATTGGTGAACTGAGGAAATTCTACATCTGTAAATCGTCTTTACCAAGTGATGATCTGAGTCGCAGTTTGCTCCTCGATAGGAGCGGACATCTATCACACTAGACGCCCATCTCCTGCAAATGAGGACGTGGTCAATTTGGTTAACGGTATGTGCGTCTGGAGACTTCCAGGTCTGCTTGTGAATGCGTCGATGCGGGAAACACGTAGAGTTTACAACTAGATTCCTGCTGCAGGCAAAGTCGATAAGTCGCTGGCCGTTGTCGTTACATTCTTCATGGAGGCTGCGGCCTCCAGTGGTCCCCCGGTGCCAACTTTCATTTCCGACTTTCGCGTTAAAGTCTCCCAGCAGCAATTTGACGTCGTTTGTTGGAATGAGGGTGTCTACACCAGGCACAATTGTTCCGGCACAAAACCGGTTTTTGTAGGCGAGATGCATGAAGGGGAAGGTATAGGAAGGGAACAAAACTTGTGCTCGAAAATTTCAAGCACAACAATTGTTCCCAACCAATACACGCACTTTTCGCATCCTTCCACAGTATAGCATAAAATCAATACATTGAAAACGCCCTACATGTATACAAGTTGTTCTCGTTTCGATGTGCTTCGTGTAGACAGGCACATAACCGGTTTTGTGCCTGGAACAATTGTGCCTGGTGTAGACAGCCTCAGTGAGTCGAAGAGAGTTTCATGGCGGGCGTAGAACTCGTCTTTTACTGCGTCTTCTTTAACTTCAGTGGGGGCGTGCACATTGATGAGCCAGAGATTGAAGAATCGAGTCTTGATTCGAATCGCACACAGCCGTTCATTCATGGGTTTGAAGTCAGTAATACGCGGTGTGAGGTGATTGTTCACTATAAATGCTACCCCAAACTCCTTGCGACCACTTGTGAAAATTGTGTACGATTTCTTGTCATTAATCTCGCTGCCAAGCCAATTTGTTTCCTGGACTGCAGTAATGCTCAGTTTGTACTTTTCGACCTGTTGAAGGAGGGTCTTCTCGGCCCCCGGTTTGTTCAGGGAGCGTACATTCCAGGATCCGAAAGAATAATCCTTTAGTCGTTTGCGTGGTCGTCGTTGTTGATCCGTCCAATCCGAGGCTTTTGTTCCAGGTTTCTTGAAATGGAGTGGTTTTTGCAAGGACGAGTTGTCAGCACGTCGCTTAACCCCATTCAGGGGATGGCCTCGGAGATAGCTGCTTCAGATGGTTTAATAAACGTTCTGGAGCCCACACAACTATGTTGCAGGTCCAAATACGCAAGTCATTCCATCCTACTAAACCTGAGACGCTTGGGTGTTGGTCAGCCATTCAGGCTACAGCTATCTGCCTTTTCCAAACTGTCTTATCGCTAAGACATTGGCCGTCAGCGATTTGATACACTGCCGTTACCAGGGGGCGCCCACGCGGAGGACTATGGAAAAGGCCTTTGCCCCCCGGATGTCGTCCAGTGTAACCAAAAAAGATCGCATCAAAGTACCTACCTCCGAGGCAGCTTGTTTATTGGGCAACCAATCAGTGAAAAGCTCGAAGATCGTCGTATGGATTGGTATTGCCATGTTCTAAGGCGTCCACCTGAGAACCGAGTTATGAAGCACTATCAATGAATGTTCCATTTGCTGGACCCAAACCCCGAGGCAGACGGAAGCACACATGGATCGATCAGATGAAGAAGCAACAACAACGCATTTATCTCGGCGATTATACGATCCAAGACCGAACTGCCTGCAGAAGGAGACTGAGATTTTACCGCCAAAATTGGCGAAGTGCCAACACCACAGGCCGAGCAACGCGAAGAGTGGTATGAAAGGGCAAGGAAGAAGAAGAATTCCCCTTTAACCCCCTCCTCAAGGACTCCTCCCCTGAGGTCAAAAACTAACATTCATAATAAGACCACAACCATATACAACATATCAAAAAATCACAACTACCATATTTTATGGGAAGTATCGATAGACTGAGGTATTTGCGGATATTAGAATTTATTAGAACTAACAGAATAAGATAGTAGTAAAGATGCCCGAATTCTAAGCTATATGGCGCTTTTTTCTTATCAGTCTAAATTATAATTTAGGTCATCAGTTTATTTAAATGGGTCACTAAATAAGTTGCATAAATTTTACACAAATGCATAAAAATATTTTGCTAAAGTCCATCCCCAATCTACCGGAAATCAGCCACAAGAAATCGATGTTAAATTTAAATCTGATAGTATATCTATATACTCATCAAACAAATGGTTTTCTGCACAACGATTCGCATAATGTCTGTAATAAAAGGTCTAAAAAAGGACGACATGCACGAGTAAAACATTGTACACTACAACGGTTAATTGAAATACAAAAAATGAACTGTATGCCCAGATATAAAAGTTCGAATGGCGAAAATAATAAAAGCAAACTGGCAACGAAAGCGTTGCGCCATCCCGCAACGAGACAAAAGCCAATTAAAAAGATTTATTCCCATGTAGACTTCCATCCAATCCTTCTTTTCGTGCTAATCAACTTCGCCAGGATACGTGCTTTCATCCTGGTCTCCCTGATTGTTTTCACAGCGCTCATTGACTGGTTGAAACTATCGCCAGACTTGACTATTTTAGTTGCTCCAAAACGGTGGCTTGCACTGCAATGAAAATTGTTGTAGTATAAAAAAAACAAGCGGCCACAACCGTCGACTTTACTGGCTCTCCCAAACGTGCTGGTGCTGCGATAAAATGCAAAAACGCGAGAGGTAGTTATTTTTACTATTGCAAATATCACCATCATCCGTAACGAACTCTCAAGCTCGTCGCTTGCACTAAAGTATGGTGGAATGTGAAAGACTCTTTCCTCCGAATATCCTTCTCCAAGGATTGCCGAGAGCAGTTCGCATATACCATAACTGCCGCTATACGACAAGGCCATTTGCTCGTACAAGCACGAACATTAAGGCCATGTTCGAATGTCTCCTCGAAATATATCCTTTTGTTGATAATGTTGAAATTTAAACAACATTGGCGTAGCGTTTTATTCCCCTCAGTTTTAAATAGGAACATATTGTTTCTGTCGCATAGAAATGGCTTCAAACTTTATCGAGGCTACCTTTAAAAACATCTTAAAACTATTCCATACCACTTTATTATTGGACATACATACCCCTTATTATGAAATAACACCTCTTTTCAAGAAAATCCACCCCACCTGCCGCCACTGGATCAAAATTTTACACACATCACACTATACTCGTACTTAATTTTGTTCGGAGTTAATTTGTAATTAAATGCAAGGCCATATGTTGCACGATGCGGATTGCCATTCGACCCCGGGTCTGGGGTGGATTTCACTTAACATCCCGACAAACTGCTCATTTCAATTACGTTTGAGTATTGCTTGACAGGACTTTGCCTCAAATGCGACCTACAAAAAAAAAAAAAAGAGAAGAAAATCGCAGCAGCGAGTTGCAGTGTGAGTGTTTAGACCGCGTTCGTTTCGTGGGGTGTCAACCCTCGTATGGTTGACAGATATCTACTTACTTACATCCTCGTACCAGGGATGAAGTCGAAAACGATAGTGGTAATAGGGAAAAGGGGATCATTGTAAGAGTTTTCTAGTGTTATCCAATTTATTAACTCGTTTTCTAAATGTTGAATGCGATGCTCATTTCAACGGATGAGATGGATTTCTCGGGGTGACGATTTAGACAGGAGTAGGGGTGGGTTGGTTGTGTCGCTCTGCATTTGCAATTAGAGCAGATGCCTCGATGCAAATGTTTGTGGGTGGATTTATTCTGCTCTGATTTCAAATTTGATTGACAGACTATTAAAAGATGTATATTTGGTGTTACAAGTCGATTGCATTACTCGACATTTGGGCTAATTTCGCTTTTATTAAAACTTAGTCAGTTGGGAGTTTTTTGTTGTTCGTGTGATGCTTGCTGTACTCGTAACCATATCAGTCTGGCATTATGGAGGATGTTGAAATGTGCATGGATGTCTTCTTGCATAATTATGCCAGCACCCTGGATTAATCGATAGGTTAGTTCGGAAGAAGGGGCACCTCTTCCATAGTCATAGGTGCCCCTGGCAATGGCAGTGGTGCAAAATCTCAAATCAGTGATGCCGGTCAACTTTTGCTGGCAACGGCAAGATAGTTTGTTTGAGGTAAATGTGTGGTGGTAGGCTGACAACCCATTGTCAAAGGAAACAACTGTCCGGAAACCGAACCCAGAAGAGACACTACCTTGGTAGTAATTTTTGGCAGATAAAGTGTCCAATTCATTTTGGCAGAGGTTCCGTTAAGTCTCACTTCCAACAGTTTGATCATATTGTCCCTGCAGACAGGTATAAACTGCTACCATATACTTGAATAGAGAGCCACTGATTGCCGTCACAAAATGCCTGAACTATTCGCTTAAGCTTATCAACAAACGAACATTAAAAACCACCGATACGTATTATCCAAAACACTAAAGCCAAACCTCGGATAAAACCTGTAATAATTGACTTTTCTAATGGTCTACTCGGATTGCCAATAGTCAAATATCTTTCTTAAAATGTTTCTCAAATGACAATTGGAATTTTCATCTGTTAATTTGGGCGACCGTTAGCTCCTGTGCATAGAGGCGGCAGTCTCATGTCTGACTACGTTCGTTACGGGTTCAAGTCCCGTCCACGGCTTTCGTGGCCATGGCAGTTTGTGTTGTCTTTCTCCGTAGTGCGGGGCGTAATAATAAGCCACGTCTCCCAACTTGTCGCAGGTAGGCGGCTAAACGGGATCAGGTGGTACATGTCACATGGAATAGTTGGCGCGCTATGCCCCACTAGGGTTTCGGGAAAATTAAATTTCAAGAACGACAACTCTGTTATTGGAGCACACTGCTGGTCGTTGACATTTACAAACAGTGTATTCTGATGTACCACCTATGTGTCTTGTAAGAATATGCCGTTTGATCTGATCTCGTCCATTTGGGCTTGTGATAGAATAGACAAGCGAGTAGCGATATTCATTCGTCGCTAAATCATCCATGTCGATTTTTATGCGAACGAGGAATTCCGTCGCATAAAACTTGGTTAACGAGAAAATTTCAGCCGATAAAAAGAAACGGATCGGTTAATAAAACTGAAGCTGACAGAAGCTGCGTTCCGTTGGAAAAGTTTCAAAAATCAGGCAAAATATGGTGGAAGAGGTGTAATAAGCAAGGTGGTCACGGAATGTGCTGCGAACCACGGCTATGTTGTGCCGCCAGGATAAGAAGGATGCTTATGGCTCAGTGCCACCGGTCCCGGCTAGATCAGCGGAGGTCGTGGGCTTTTGAGCCCAAGCATCCTGGTCCAAGGGTAGTCCGGATGGCGCAACGGCTAGCATGTTCGCCTTCTACGCACCGGGCCCCGGTTCGATTCCTACTGAATGCGGTAGTTTTCGATAAAAAAGGGGATTTACGTGTCGGACTAAGAGCCCACCCAGCTGTTAAGGAGTACCCGTTTATAGGGTAAATAACTCGGTTGAGCGTGTTGCTGATCACACACCTCTGCACAAGACATACCGTCACGATCTAGAAAATGAGATGATGCTAACTCATCTCGAGGCCATGGTTCAAATTGGACTGTTGCGCCAGTTATTTTTTATTTATTTATCCTGGTCCAAGGACAGGCACCTAATATTTGGATCGGTCGTTCCTATGGCAGATGTATGACGTAGTAGTCATATTGGAAATTTGTACTGGAGAGCAAGCGTTATAGGTTAGGATATCTGAAGAGCGTAGCGAGCGGAGCCCACACAACAGACTATTGATTCACAATAATCTCTTGAGTGTGCGTGTGCTTTGAAGATTTAAAATACTATGAAAAACTATAATCGGGAACAGAAAATATAATTTTTTGATTCATTGTCGATATTTTAAAAATCGATATTTTTATTAGTCTTCAATCGAGATTATGTTACAGTCGAAAAATTTGCGGTCGATATTTCGAAATCGAGATTTTAAAAGTCGACGACGCTTCGTACCCGACCCAAAAGTCACCGATGCGAAAAACTTTTAAAGAAGCTTTACAGTTATGAATCGCTCGAAATAAATGACCTTATTGGGGAAAGTTAAACAAACTTGCTATGCATTCATATTGGCTTGCACTTGCAATTAAAATATAATTTTTTTTTTTTTATGAATTGCAATAGGTTCAATAAATATGGTTATTATTGTAGTATTTGTAACTAAAAACACATGTTTTTTTCCTTTAAAGGAAACACCCCATCCCCTTTTCTGGTTGTCACTGGTTTCTTCAGATGAAAACTTCCAGGTTTTCTTATTTCGCTAGGGAAGTCTAAAATTTGCTTGGCCATGAGACCTCAAAGATTAAGGGCCGGGTGTACAATTCACAGTTTAAACGGAGAATCAGTTAAACGCCGTTTAAACTAGAATCTCCGTTTAACCATCGATTCACAATACATTAAACGAACGTTTAGCTAAACAGCTGTTTAACCAATTGATGGGGATTAAACAGCAGTTTAACAAAGATTGAGAACCACGACAAGCCAAAGGACAATTTAATTGCATGTGTGATTTTTCTTTGTTTTCGATACGGTTACGTATACACAAAATATGTATAGATAAATGGCTAATGCATTTGCCAACAAATGACTGCCATCGAAGTCCATAGAAAAAAAGGATAATTTTACATTCCTTGTAGGGCAGCATACGATAATTGAGTTCGCGTAATGCCGTATGCGTTTGTGTTTTTAGGGTTTTGTAGTAAAAATTAAAACTGTTATAAAATCGGTCAAATGTTTTTCAGTCTGTTCATGGAATATCTCACGAGCAGCTGAAGCTGCATTTATGAAATTAGGTGGGAATATGTAGATATATTGTAATTTGCATGGAAAATGCATTATAGCGTGGAGGTACAATCGTGGTTGTGCTCGATCATGTGTGGTGATTAAAAGATAAAAATGGAGAAGTCGGATTAATCAGAATTACAGTTATATAATTAGAGTATTGCTGACCATTTGCGAACGGGTGTTTGCCGAGAATATTCTGTGTATAATTATTAAAGGTTACAATTGTTAAGCGTCTGTTCATATACATACATCGACTGCTAAGCCTCTCTTTGAGTACAGTAATTCACTTCAAGAAATCGGGAAAAAGCCCCCAACGTTTCTTTTGTCTATTGACAGTGGGCACTACAAAACCCTCGAATCGGGGACGCATTCCTTTACTTTTTAAATTCATTTGTTTTTGTTTTAAATAGTGCATAGTGATGTTTAGCTGAATTTTAGTTATTATCTGCTTTGAGAACAGTGCAGTATGTTGAAAGTAAAAATGGATAAGGTAAAAGAACACGCGCGGGCAGCAAACTTTTTAAAAGGAGAAGAGAGTTTGCTGCTTAGGATTGTGAACAGCCAGAGTGTTGTTATAGAAAATAAAAAGACCGATGCAGTGACAAATGCCATGAAAGCAAAAGAGTGGGAAAAAATTGTAGAAGAATTTAACTCCAAAAATCTTGGGCAAACTAGGGATGTTGTCACAGTCAGGAGAAAATATGACAATATAAAAAAAGGCAAGTGCATATAAAACCTAGTATGTATAAAAAATAGTAGAAAATTACCGAAAGTATTTCCTTTTTTGTATTTTATATCAGTTGTAAAGAAAAAGCTAGGACAAGAAAAACAGTCTGTGATGAAGACAGGAGGCGGTTGTGCGGAAAAAGTAAATTTTCAGGATGAGGAGATAGAGCTCCTGGAAGTGATGGGGCCTCAGGCCATAGGGTTAAAAAATCAGTATGGAGACGATGATGAAGTCGACAACCAAAGTAGGTAGAAATTCTTTTTTTTATTATGTATTGAATAAGTACTATTTATTGTGATTTCAGTTATAATATTGGATATGGAAATCGATGGCACTAACCTCAACGCTGGCAGCCAAATAGAGATATCTGCTTCCTCCGATGTAGAGGCTGTTTATTCACATTCTTTAGCACCATCCTGTGATCAAACTTCTGTTAAAGAAGCCACCGTAAACCCAAAAGTCACTCCACAAAACCTGCCAAAACGCCAGTTGTTCGCACCACAATCTCCGTCTCTTGCTCGATCCCCGCATCCCGCACTTAGGACTCGGAAAAGGGATAATCCAATAAGCAAAATGTCAGCTTGGGCAACATCTAAAGCTAATAGTGCTGAGCAAGAGCGAGGATTTAAGAGAGAACTCCACGAGCTCGCAAAGCGGCATTTAGAGGAGGAATTTGCCTTAAAAAAACAACTATTGGAACAGCAACTACATCATTCTGAGGAAGCACATTCATGGCGACGAGAGGAACATTTAGCAAAGATGAGTTGCAAGAAGAGCACCTAATTGTGTCTTATTTCCATTTAATTTACACTATGCAGACACGTAGACTTCATAAAAGAATTAAAATTCTATTTTCATATTCTAAAAATTCGTTTTTTTTTAAATATATATTTTCTTTAAGTCGATAACAACTGCTCAAAATAATCGATATAGCGTGCTGTGGTTTGTCCATTACCCCGCACGTTGATAGCAACATTATTATTTGGATTCTCTTCATTAATGAGACGCACTGTTTCTTCATCGACATCAGGCATTGGCTCATTTCTTTCCACAGCAATGTTGTGTAAAACCGCAGTTGCTACTATAACAGCTTCAGCAACTTTGAGACGTACACTAATTCCTTTCGCCAAAATTGGGTAACGCCTTTTCCACACTCCATATGATCTGAAAAAAAAAAGAAAATTTCATGTATTAGCTATAATGGATTTATCTTTATTTCTTGTGAATTTACCTTTCCACAACATTGCGAGATCGAGTGATCGAATTGTTGTATAGTCTTTCACCTTCAGTTGCTGGAGTAGTCAGCTTCTTTAGTTAATACGGCTTGGTAGGATACCCACCGTCGCCGATTAAAACACCGGGAATATCTCCACGCTCCATTTGCCCTCTCAGTTTTGATTGAGAAAATATTGTTGAATCATGGGCAGATCCAGGCCACCTTGCGACCACATTTCTGATGCGCAGAGAAGCGTCAGAGACAGTTTGAACATTGAAACTGAAATAGCCTTTCCTATTGCGGAAAAGTTCTGCGTGTCTGCCTCCCGGCGAAAGTATCTTAATGTGTGTACAATCAATTGCTCCAACGCATCTTGGGAAGCAGTACTTCGTAAAGAAATCCGCCATTACTTTATCAGCTTCTCTCTCAATTGGCATTTTTATGAACCGAGGTCGTAGCTGAGCTATATGGTGGGAGACTAAAGCAATGATACGACATCCTGTCGATCTGTCTACTCCACAAAAATCCGAACATGCTCTGATGACACTACCTGTTGCGTAGTATCTCAAAGTGAGCAATAACTTCACATCAGATGGTACCGCATTATTCCTGTCAGTTCGCGATCGAATACTTCCTTCAATTTCCTCTAAAACGTAGCACACAGTTTCCTTCGACATTCGAAACCTCTGAAAGAATTCGTCATCTCTCCATATCTGCCAGTGGTTTGGTCTATTACGGAAGATTTTCGGCCGTCTGGTAAACACATTGATAATTAGTTCTACAAAATCTTCATCCTCGGAAATGTCCTCGTATTGATTCACACTCATTTTTTTCTTATTTAAAGCTTTACACCGGATTTCAAATTGAAATGAAAGTACAAAATCACGTCTAGTCTATCACTTTAATTGCAACGACAGAATTGCACGACGACAGAATGACAATTGGCTAATCCATTGATTAAACGGCCACCGACGACTGTTTAACTTTAAACGGAGTTTACACTTAGGGCCGGGTGTACAATTCATAGTTTAAACAGAGAATTAGTTAAACGTAGTTTAAACTTGAATCTCCGTTTAACCAACGATTCATGTTTAGCCTGTTGCACAATACATTCTAACGAACGTTTAGCTAAACAGCCGTTAAACCAATTGATGGTGATTAACCAGCAGTTTAACAAAGTTTGAGAACCACGACAAACCAAAGGACAATTTAATTGCGTTTGTGATTTTTCTTTGTTTTCGATGTTGTAATGCTTCATTTCTACATGAACGCATGCGGACGCATTTAGGAAAAAGCAATAACAACAAATACGACGCGCCCTCGAAAGACAGCACGCATGCCATTATTGTTGTTATTGCATTTTCTTAAATGCGTCTGAATACGTTCATGCGGAAACGAGCATTACGTATACACTAAATATGAATGGGTTAATGGCTAGCGCATTTGCCAGCAGATGACTGCCATCGAAGCCAATTGAAATGAAACCGGAAAATAGAGGGCTACGCCCACAATCCGAGGGTTTTGTAGTGTCCCATGCCAATAGGAGATGAACTGTCCTACTTTTGGAGATGCTTAACCATTCATGTTAAGACAATATTGCAAATTGTAAGTTTGCATAAAAAATATTGAAAATAAATTGTTTGAATAATTATAGAGAATAGAGTCAGCGACGAGCATACCCCCCTCCCTCTTTCCCCCCTTCCCCTACTCCCACCTCTCCTAAAAATCATTACCCTTTCGAAAATGGTTAACTCCAATTCGCTCTACGGAAAACAATATACATATGTTGTACTCGTAGTACTAGTATGTAGTACAAGAGACCAGTTATGTGCATTTTTTGTATGGATGATATCAAAATGACCAAATCTAAATGAATGTGCTACTATTAAATATTACGTGATTATTATGAATTTTGGAGATATTATTGCACATGGTGTTGATTATCGTCGGCCATCAATATTTTCGACCTCGGATGAGTTTGAGAAATGCAGGGGTGTGCTAACTGTAACTATAGAAATATACTATTATTAACCTATTTTGAGAAGATATCAAAATTCCATTTTTTTTTTCTGTGCTAGTTGAAAGCCATCTTCCTGTATGTTTTCATATTTCTAAGTGTAACGGTCTCGAAATGGTAAGGGGGGTGGAACAAATTACAATATGATCTCATATTTTCCCCTCTGCCTCTTTTCCCCTTCCTTCGAATTTGATGAAGTCGCCAAAAATGGAATGTACTCTGTAGTACCTTTCTCATGATACCCCACTTGCTTATATCAGATGAAAAAAAGTGTTGACCTTAATTTCCCCTCTATGGGAACCTCCCTTAAAGCAGCAACCCACCTACCTCCCCTCTTAAACTTCTCTCCCCTACCACTCCTATACCACCAATCTCCACCCTTTCAGAAATGGTTAACTCCAATACTCCAATTCACTTTACGAAAAACAATATTCAAGTATACAGTAATAGTACTCGTACGAGTATGTTATGTGCATTTTTTAAATGAATGGCATCAAAATCTCAAAATTTAAATGAATGTACTATTATTAAATATTATGTGATTGTTATGAAACTTAGAGGTATTATTGCCTATGATGTTGGTTATCATTGGCCATCAATATTTTTGACCTCGGATGCGCGTAAGGGGTGCAGGGGTGTGCTAACTGCAACTATAGAAATGTACTATTATTAACCTTTTCTGATAAAATTTCAAAATTCTAGAAATCTAGGTTTTCTACGCTAGTAAAATGGCGCTTTTCTGCAAATTTTCATATTTCTAAGTATAACGGTCTCGAAATGCAAGGGGGGGGGGGACAAACTCGGATGACATATTTTCCCCTCTCCCTCTTTTCCCGTTTCGTCGAATTTGAAAAAATTCCAAAAATGGAATGTACTTGACGGTACCTTTCTTATGATACCCCACTTGCCTGTACCAAACGAAAAAAAAATTTCGACCTTCATTTCCCCTCTATGGGGACCTCCCCTTAAAGTTGACCTATTACGACGATTCGCTTTCTCCGGCGAATTATAGTAATTCTACACATTCTTACAAAATTTCATGTATGTAGCTTCAGCCGTTCGTGAGATATTCCATGGACAGACGGACAGACAGACATTTGACCGATTTCATAAGGGTTTTGTATTTACTACAAAACCCTAATAAAAGGATAAAACCAGCGCGGTACCCATTTATATTGGGGTATATGGGAGCATTTAAATCAGACGGCGAAGCCGCGAAATTGCAGAAATACACTTTTGCATCGCAGCTGGTATTAAGCGGTACGCGGTAGCGGTACGGTACAGCGGTACTCAGCGGTAGCAGTGTACCGCGTGCCCATTCAAACCACCGCGTTACGAGCACGGTACCATCGATAGTGCCGGCTGCGATACTAATGTTTAGTATCGCAGCTTTGCCGCGGTACACAAAGTGTATCGCTGCAATACCCCAACTTCGCCGCCGTATACCGCGTATGCAGTGAGAGCTCGCATACACCGCCATGTAAATTTGTACCGCTGTACCGTACCACTACCGCGTACCGGGCTGGTTTGTGGAGAGTGATCGCGATGTACCGCATGCACGTTCACCGAGAAAATAATTGAGATGGTTAAATGTTAGCCCATATTCTTCGATTACGAGTGCTCAAATTTTGAAAATATGCGAATAATAATAGGATTTGGGAAATTGTGAAAACACTTGACACAGATAATTTAATGAACCCATTTCGTACCGCGAGGGTTTGGATGTGCACGCACTAAAACTCTTCAATTCAGTCGCAAAAGGACAGAATGGCACGACGACAGAATGACAATTGGCTAATCCATTGATTAAACGGCCACCGACGACTGTTTAACTTTAAACTGCGTTTACATTTAATCGATAGATTTAAACAGTGGTTTAGCTATTGTACATCAGACCTAATCGGAGTCAGTTGGTTAAACGGCAGTTTAAGGAACAGATGCCGTTTAAACGACGATTGTACACCCGGCCCTTAATCGACAGATTTAAACAGTGGTTTAGCTATTGTACATCAGACCTAATCGGAGTCAGTTGGTTAAACGGCAGTTTAAGGAACAGATACCGTTTAAACGACGATTCTACACCCGGCGCTAAGGGGATTTAGAGGCCGATCTTCGTTCCATCGTGACCAGATATCTTATACCCTAGACTTATAGTATAATATACCCTATATTGTTTTTGTTACGACGAAAATATGTAACACCTTAAAGGAGGCTCCGGAGGTACAGCAATGTGTATATTTAAATGATCACGGTCACCTCCTGATTCGATTTAGCCATGTCTGTCTGTATGTCTGACCGTCTGTCTGTGTGTCCGTTCGCACAATAACTTTCGATATAACTCCCGATTAAATCAACACGAAAAGCTGTAGCTTTGGTAGATTGCTCGTGAGGACAATCTTATAAAAATCGATCAGCCGAAAACGAACGGTAATTTCTTACAAAGAGCCCTGTACTACCCTGTTTATCCCGTTTTTTTGTCTATAACGGTGGAACCAATTGACGTAGACACTTGATTTTTGGCATGTAACCCTGAGGTGAGAAGCTATTTTACTTAAGTTTTGGTAAGTTGGGCATAATCAGATCAAAGGAACGCCTACCTCGCCTGCAAATTTCAAAAAATTAAATAATTTTAATTACGTTAACTTTCGATAGAATGACACTAGCGAGTCGAAAATTTGGTAGAATGTTGGCAGTAAGATCCTGTTAGTTGGTATTGAAAATGGGCAAGATCCGACCCAAGCAACCCCTACCTCCCCTACATGTGAGACTCCAAATAAGCGATACCTTTCAATAGAATGAAGCTAGTGACTTGAAAATTTCGAGAAATATTTGTAGTGTGGGTTAGTTAGTTGATTTTGAGAATGGTCAGGATCCTTCTGAATGATCCCCAGCCTTCCCTATAAACTGGCCATATAGGAAACTCACTTTTAATGCGTATGTTCGTTGCCAATTGGTACTTTTGGTATCACCACTAGGTCTGTACAAGTGTAGGGTATATATGCTTCAGACCGGAAGTGAAGCTTCGGTTTTTTTTTTAATTTTCAGGTCGTAGGGCCTTTAGTAACCTGTGTGTGTGCTATTGTACCATATGGCACAAGATATCTTACAGTAATGGTAAGGTAATGGTAAGGAGCAGCAAGAGGGCAAACACTCCGCCCACATCGGGACTCCGTCAACGAAAACATCGGTAAATTGCTCAGATTCCGAAAGTTGGAAAAAACGGAACTCAGGAACCGAATTCCACAAATGACACGAAGGCTGATAAGAAAGTAAGGAAGTTAAGAGGATGATCTACAATTCCAGTTTGGATATACATACTCGTATGTAGCAACCAACTGCGAAGAAACAACACATATATATTCTAGTGATCCAATGCGAACACATAATCCTAATCCAAAAGACATTTCGTCTCCACTCTTATTCCTCTCTACACCATTACGAAATACCCATCTCAAATACACTGCGCTCATTAGACCAGCTGCCACCAACATTTTATTGTCCTTGCGCTATTTGAAAAAATGATGATTATCTCTTTTAACTACTTAACACATAATTCTCGAAATTCCACGCATTAAACTAGAGCAAAAGTAGGCAGGTGGATAACCTTCATCCATAACAGATACAGCCACTGATATCCCATGAAACGACGCGACGACCGACCAAGAAGAAGAAATATTCCGATGGTGGTATCTCGTCATTGCTATTGCTGTCACTGCCATCGTTATGCTGCGTCACATTAATCCTGGACGGTGAAGATATTGAAAAGGATCCATCAACGAGCTAATGCGGAGGGAAATCAGACAAGCGACAACATATCAACGAAAAACAGACGCGCCTTCATTCAAATATTGTTTTCGTCATAATAACGAGTCGTGTGGTGTAGTGGTTACCTTTCAATTTTAACGCTCTTGTTCTGTCAGGATGAGATGTTTGTACTGAATGAATGAAGGACATACATATAGTACATTGTCTTCTTACTCAATTGCGAAATGACGAAAGTTGATTATAGAATTGAAAACAAGAGTAGTAAATTTATTAACTGATCGGAAAGAAATATTTGGCGGCGTTCACACTGCTTGATGTGCCATGCCATGCGATGCGATGGTGTTTTTTTATTGCGATACGATATGATGTAGAGAGTGCTCACCTTGTGAGACAAAGTGCCTCAACTGTGTCTATGTCCTACACATTTTGTTAGCATATACATATGATACATATGTAAAAGATTTCGGATGGTCCAAGTTGATGTCCACTCACAATCAGTCAACATGCCCCACGCCACGGGAGGGTGAGGCGATGCAATTCGATTACCACTTGTTCACGCACTTAATCACAAAAAAACGTCTGGTACTCACACAAAACCGCAAAGGCAATGAAAGCACCACGTATAGTCCCAAAGGCAATTATACCATTCGTACTCGCATCAAATCAAAAAGTGGTTTGAGATTGCGTTTTGCTCATCGCACGCCATCGCGCAAAGTGTGCTCGTCGTGCGATTTCATAGAAAATTTAAGATTTTTCCTTGGGTTTCGATACGACTTCTAATCGCAAGCTATCTTCTTGAGCGGCATCGCATTACAGAATGCTATGTTATGGTGTTTTGTCAGCACCGTTATTATATGTTTAACAGTGATTCAGTCTGTTGTCTAATGAGCCCTTTAGCAAACCCTTCATTAAATTTTGTAAAGAATTTTGAACACAAAATTTTTGTTCGAAAATTTGTACAAAATTTTGCACTTTCACAGTACTGGTAATTTTCGTTCCAAATTATTTACAAAAACATACAAAAATATCATGGTGGCTTCTTGCAGGAGTTTGGGGTACATCTAAAGACAGAACAATAAGGCCCGATGTGAATAAGGTTGCTCATGAGGAGTACAATCCATCGTGTGGGCGGAACAAGGGACAGTGTTGGCTTAATGCTGATAATTTTTGTGGTAGTCGATAGCTAAACTAAGTCATGACAACATACAATAGATTTCACTTCACTTTATTCTTAAAAAAATCAAATTTTTGAATTTAAGTTAAGTTTGGCTAGTCTGAGGTGCCTATAAGTTACCATTTAAGGCCGATACACAGTTGTCGGGAATGTGAAAAATGCTGCCCAATCCATACAAAAACTTCAAACGGATCACTGTTGAAATAAATTTACCGTGTATTTTGTACGAGAATAATTTTTCACTAGTGAATTTCACCCGAACTCTATACATACTAGTCCTTAAGAGAAATATAGTGAATGGACATTCCAAACTTTTTCCTGAATGAACCAAATTTTGTAAATTTTCGGCTCGAAAGTTGTGATCAACCCATTGTCAACTGAAGATGTGAAGCAGGCAAGATTCTTTGTTGCTTCAAGATCCGAAAAATCTTGCAGTAATAATGTGGTTTGAGATCAAATCAGATCAGCACTGAAATATTATAGAACGTCGTTTTCACCAAAATTTAATTTTTTTTATAGCACGGAAAATGATCAATCATTTTCAACGTGATTTTAAAGTGTAACTTTTAAAGCGACACTTCGATGGGCTGCGAACTAAATATTTTTAGTTCCTACCCTTTTCCACGGGTACTATAGCTTATGGCGCTCGCTTCGCTATGGAGAGATCATTTATATTCGTTACAAGACGTGCAAGAAAACTGCAAAAAGCGTAATTTCATAGTGGTTAGATATTTGGGAGCCCGGAGTAGACTGGGAGGTGGCTACCCGCACCATTATGTTATCACATACAATAAAGTCAAATATAGTCAAATATGATGGTTAGTTAGCGTTTCGTTAGCAGTTATCAACAGTGTTCGGGCGATGCATGTTACCACTATGCATCTCCTGCCCATAAAACCGTACACCTGTGACAAGCCGGGAAATTTGTGGCTTACTCTTACTCTTACGCCCCTCACCACAAGGCAGAAGACAACAGAAACATCCATGGCTACGGTGAGATTTGAACCCTCGAAACCGGCTATACATCAGAGTACTGACTCATCGTAGTGTCGACCTTAATTATTTTAGCGCCCTGTTCAACCAACAGGAAACCGCTCATAACATTTTGACATAGTCAATAAAAATGCATATAAGGCATATGTATGTATGTACCTCGTCAACTCAATCGTTATTTGACTGTCCTCTTCATTTGTGGAAAAATTGGCGACGCTGTCTACATGTAAAAGTTACAGGTGGCAGATGTAATGGAGATATTGATGCGCTATGCCTCGCAAAGGAATATGGCGAACTAAAATAGTATAAGCTAATTTAAAGATATCTTAAGACCTTCTCCACGTCAGTGATAATTTACAGTAGAAAAAGTGAAAAAATGATTGAAAAATCTTTGATTTTGATTTGATCTACATAGTTAATGAAACCGAAATAGTTAACTGAAGAGGCGCGTGTTACTGTTAATCGCAAGACACACAAATTGAATCTTTGTAGACCCTGCCTTAAACCTACCTTAAGGCTACCTTCAGATTAATTTAAAAGTGTTTCGTATCCTACGTTAGTAAAAATCTACAGACACAAAAATCGAAACATTTTTAGACCGTAAGACTTTCGTTTTCCTACGAAGATGTGGAAACATTACGATTGCAAAATAGTAAAAAAAAAATGGTCCCAAAGCCCTAAAATATTTTTGGCACTCAACATCTAGATAACGAAATCGAACCGAGTAATCAAATAGGCGTTCGGTACTGTTACTCACAATAAAGAGACCTTAAGGATTCTTTTACATATTACGTCAGTAAAAATTAACAGCAGAAATAGCTGAAAAATGGTCGAAAAAACTCAGCGCCCAATGTGGGGTTTATGATATCGAACACATTTGGTACCGTTAGTCACAGACCTTGACTTAAGGCTGACTGTCAAAATTGAATGTGTGTTTTAATTTATTAGGTAGAAGATTTCGCGCCCCTATATACTCACGCCCTGTTCAAATGCACAGTCTACGCATATGGTAAAGCCGAGCCTGCCTCAACGCACTGAGCTGACGTCATGGACGGACATAAAGTCCAATAAATGCTTTGTGCTTGTTCGGGCACTTTCCTTGCTCCGATTTCGGCAGATTTGGTACGTAGCTTTCACTTTTCTACGTTCGATTTCAACCAAATTTAATACACAGCTGCCTTGGGTGATTTTATGGGAAATTTAATGACGTGTAATGAACCACCTGTAATGAACCATATTATGGTCTGGTAGTGCTGCTCCCACCGGCAGATCGAAGCAGCACCTGATGAGTAGTGGTCAGTTGGTGGTACAAAACCGGAGGCCGAGGGTCCCATTACACCCGGACCCAAATTCGACCGCGTGGGCGTCCCTTGTTTGTGTTGTTTTAACCAGGCCTACGAATTTTTGTTAATACGTAAATGACAGTGGCAACGAGCGGCGAAAACCCCGCCCACATCTCCCGAACTGAGCTACAGCAAGCATTGGCCGCTGCTTAGCTCGTTGAGGGGCCTTTTTCTTCGCCAGATGGCTCGGCCTGACCTTCACGGCCATTATGCTACCTAAGGCTCTGTCCCCACGGGCTCCTTTGGATGCCCATCAAACCATCCATTACCGACGTTGGGTGCTATGCTTCAGGTAAAAAGAACCTACTTGAACATAAAATGAAGCCCAAAACAAGCCTAGCAAATATGGGTATTTTCTGAATCAGAATGCTACGACAATCCAATGGAGTACTTAGCGGACATAAAAGCATAAAGGACAGGAGGTTATAAGGGTCGAAAAGTGCGTAATGGACACGAAGGGCATAAATGTTACAAATTAATTTCGAAGCGCGTTGGCTCTACGATGCGTTTTCAATTTTATTTAGTATTATATTTGCTTTTTTATTAAAATCAAATATATGTATGTCTACAAGATCGGTTGTAAACGTTCATTCCATTCCATAATCATTAATTTTTCGACATATCAATTACCCTTATGTAGTCCGGATGGTACGTTCGCCTTCTATGCACTGGGCCCCGGTTCGATTTCTACTGAATGCAGTAGTCTTCGATAAAAAAGGGGATTTACGTGTCGGACTATGAGTCCACTCAGCTATTAAATGAGTTCCCATTTATGGGGTTAATAACTCGGTTGAACGAGTTGTTGATCATACACCTCTACAGAAAGCACACCATGACGATCTAAAAAATGAGATGATGATAACTCATATCCAAGCCTTGCTTCAAAAAAGTGGATTGTTGCGCCAATTATTTATTCGAATGCTGGTCCAAAGAGTGGTTACAAAAAAGAGCAAAGTTTTCTCACATAAACTTGCTGTCAGAGTTGAAGTTTGTAGGTAAAGAATGGCAAAATTACTTAGTACATTAAAATAAATGCCTTCAAAAATTTAATTCGATCAGCTATTCCGGATTGATTTTCAATTGTGCATCCGGCCGACTGAACAGGCCGTCTGAAAGTCACGTGTACCGGCCAATTATTGCATACACCATCCGGAAGTCCTCAAGGCCAGGCCTGATAAGTTTTTTAGTAGATAAATTCCGTAACATCCGTAGTGACGGCCAGGCGTGATCACATTTTGTATTCGGCCTTCTGAACCGGCCAAATTTCTACATACACGATCCGAAATTCGTCAGGTCTGATCAGTTTTTCCGGAGAGGAATTCCGGATTCCTTATATACCGTATGTTCTGGAATATGCTTCGATTAAATTGCCGCAACCGTCTTCGCCCATTGAATGGGCGTGTAAACCGCACTTATGAGTTTTTATGTTAATTGAGTTGTTGACATTTCTATAGCATATCTTCCTCTTGCAGTTGCTAGCATGCATCTCCTATAGAGCTTGTCACTGCTTGTAGCGCGGTGAGAGTTCTATTAGTACGCACAGTTTTTTTTTTGTTCGCGCCGATGACCGAACCTTCATCTTCTAGCTAGATCGTAGAGTGGTAACCAAATGAACACGGCCACCGAGCGCGTCTAACGCTTATGAGGTTGCCGCAATCATTTCAGCAAATTCTGCAGGATATTGTTCTGTTACGTGTGAATCAGCAGAGGCTCTTTCACCTTCTAGCTTTAAATTATGCTTGGAATGCCTGTTTGAATCTATCAATCCAACCAGGCCTTGCGCAAAGAGGTTTCTTTTCTGCTGAAGATCCTCCTATCCGCGCCATCTTTATACTCACAAGCTCGGAGCACTGTGAGAGTTCTATTAGTACTCACAGGCAGTTTTTTTATCGCGCCGAGATTTGAACTTCAAGCTCAAGATTGGTACCGTAGAGCGGTGACCGAACGACCACGGCCACCGAGCGCGAAAATGAAAATGTTGTAGGTTAGGTTTGGTTAAAGAGCCAGCTGTGCAGAACCGTTGCACACATAGACCATGGCTGGGTCCATTCTGATTCCCCAAAAACTCAATACCTCGAGAGCCGCACGACTTTCCTGAGATGTCTTCCTCCAACAAAACCCGTACTAAGAAGCGGCTAGGAATTTGTTTCGGAACATGACAGGTACTGCCAGTTAGCCGCCTGATGTTAACTCGGCTGACCGTATTTATCCTCACTAGCATTATGCGTTCTTATAGAGGCATACTTATAGTACAAAAGCAATCCGTGATCTCGCTGGTCACCCCTGCGCGAGCTACCAAGTCCGCGTAGCAGTTATACCATTAAAACAACTGTCGCCAGGAATCCAGCACGGAGTGATATTTAAAAAAATCGCCCAACTCGCCTTAAGAGCATTGCGGCACGGCACCCCACCACGGTTTTTAAAGGAAAGTGATTCGTCGAGGGATCGGTGTAGATGGTGATATCCCTTACTACTTTGCCTTAACCCCTAGCGGGGCATAGCGCGTCAACTACTCCTGCGCGCCATCGTACTCTGTTCTGGGCAATGGGGCGCAACTCCCCAAAAGACTTACCCAGTACCTGACACTCCTTTGCCACAGATCGACGCCATGTGATTCGAGGACCCCCTCTTGGTCGGCCTTGGTTGGAAATGGGGTTCCATTTCATGGCATGCATCGCAATGCAGTTATCACTCTTCCGCAATGTGTGACCTATCCACTGCCATTTTCGCCTGCGTATCAATTCGTCCATTGGCATCTGACCCGTACGCCGACTTAGCTCTTCATTTGATATTGTTTCGGGCCAGAAAATTCTTAAAATTCGACGAAGACCTGAGTTGACGAAAACTTGCAGCTTTCTGGTAACTCCTACGGAAACTTTCCATGTACTGCTCCCACACAAAAGCACTGATAGTACCAGGGAGCGAAACAGGCCCAGCTTGGTCTTGATGCTGAGATAACTGCTCTGCCAGATTTTGGACAGCATGCCGTATGCGCGTTTAGCCTGGTTGATACGACGAGCGATGTCCTGCTCCGTACCACCATTTTCGGCAACAATGCTACCCAGGTAGACGAAGTTGTCTACCTTCTCCACAGGCTGCCCATTAATATTGATGGCAATAGGTGTCGGATTTCTTTTTCGCAACGGCGGGCTAAGAACCTTGGTCTTGTTGGTATTAATCTTTAGCCCAACCTTGCTTGCCTCCCTCTCGAGATCTAACGCCATTGCGGACAGATCCATGATTTTGTGGGAGAGTAGGCATATGTCGTCAGCGTAGTCAAGATGTTGTAGATAAGATGTCAAAGTCCATTGAATTCCTCTGTCGAGTCCGGATAGGGCTGCATGTAACACATCGCCGATCACAATGAGGAATAGGATCGGTGAGAGGATGCACCCCTGCCGAACTCCACTGCGAATCTCAAAGTCCCCCGACACCTTACCTTTATGCAGAACGCGACATTTCGCGCCGTCATAGGTTGCCTTAATAATAGCCACAAGCTTCTCAGGGATGCCTCTCCTGCGCAAGGCCGCCCATATAGAATCCCGGTTCACACTATCGAAAGCCTTTTCGAAATCGATGAAAAGCAAGTGAAGCGGAGAATCGTATTCAGCGCATTGCTCGATGATGATTCGCAAGGTGTTAATGTGATCGACACAGGAGAATCCGGATCGAAAGCCAGCCTGCTCTTCATCAATTGTGCTTTCTAAGTGGGCCTTTAGTCTTTCCAGGACGATTTTAGCTATTATCTTGGCAACGGCAGGAAGCACACAAATGCCTCTCCAATTATTACAGTCTGTGAGGCTACCCTTCTTTGGAAGTTTGATGATCAAACCTTCCTTCCACTCAGTAGGAAAGGTCTCTGTATTCCACGCTTTATCAACAAGTGGGTGCAGCAAATCGGCAGTTACGCTTGGCGCTGCTTGATAAAGTTCGGCAGGGATGCCGTCAAGTCCGGCGGCCTTTCCTCGTTTTAGTGCAATAATTGCAGTGACTATTTCCTCTTTAGTCGGGGCAGTGGACCGTACACGCACATTTTGATGGTTAGCTAAATTATCTATATGAGGGGGAACTTCACCAGAGGTTACACGGTTCAAGACCGCGGCGAAGTGTTCTTTCCACCGCCTCATTTGATCTTCTTCCAAGATAAGTAGCTTTCCTTCACTATCTTTCACCGGATGTTGGCAGGAGTTACGACCACCTGTAAACTCCTTGATGACACCGTATACGGCGTTTAAGTTGTTACTTCTAGCGGCTTCTTCTGCTGACGCTAAGAGAGAATTGGCATAAACTCTTTTATAGCGTCGCACACTACGCTGAACTTCTCGAGCTTTCTGACGGTAAAGGAGTTCGATGCTGCTTTGATTGTCGTCTGATGCTGCAGCCAAACGTACTTTCAGCTCCTTTCTTTCAGCAATCCGCTGCCATGAAGCGTCGGACATCCAGGGCTTATTCCGGCAATCCGGGTTTGGGCCAAGGATGGTATTTGCGCTATCAATGTACGCATTTTTTATGGCATCCCAGTTTTCGTTTATGTCACTATCTGGGTGACTAGTTATCTCAGCCGCTTTTTGCGCAAGATGGTCATTATATTGTTGTAAGACAGCTGGATTTTTTAGTCGAGCGGTGTTGAATTTGCGGGGCCTGGATCTTTCGTCGCTGGGGCGGCGCACGGCTGCAATACGCAATCGAACATTAGCGATCATAAGATAATGGTCTCTTCCCATCCCAATATCGGCACCCTTCTTGTTTCGCACGTCCAGGAGGCAACTCTTGAATCTTTTACTAATGGCAAAATGGTCGATCTGATTTTGTGTTCTGCGCCGATCAACAGAGGACCAACTGATTTTGTGGTGGTCCTTATGCTCAAACATAGTACCACCGATGAAGAGACTGTGAAAGTTGCAGAACTCTACAAATCTTTCACCGTTGTCATTACGATCACCAAGACCGTGTCTCCCCATCACATGTCTGAGCCCATAGTTATCAGCGCCAACTTTCGCATTCAAATCACCCATAACCATTATAATGTCACCTTTAGGTGTTCTGCTCTGAACGGCGTTTAGTTCTTCGTAGAAGGAGTCTTTTGCCAAGACATTGTCGGATTCAGTAGGGGCATAACATTGTATTATTGAGATGTTCCTCATTTTGGTCCGGAACCTGGCGGTCAAGACCCTGTCAGAGACCGGTTCCCAGGATAAGAGACAGTTTCGCGCGGCTCTGGTTAAAAGGACCCCCACACCTGACTCACGACGACTACCGGTAGCTTTACCGGAATACAACATTACAGTGCTGCCCGTTGGAGAGATGAATTCTCCGCTGTTCCACCATCTTATCTCACTAACTCCTAAGATATTTAATTTGTACCTCAGAAATTCACTCTCTAATTGAAGAAATCGTGCGTTCTGGGGACCTTCTGATCCATTGTCCAGGAGAGTACGCACATTCCAGAATCCAATCTTTGTCATTGTACGATAGCTAAAAGTCGTAACCGTTGAGTCAGTCCTTATCCGAGGCATAGTTGACGTTTCGCTAGCATATAAAGATTTCGGATAGTGCAAGTTGCTGGCATACACATCCTGTCCTTTGATTGTCGGTTTTAACGACAGGCCCTCAAAGGGAAAGGCCGTGGTATTTTTTTTCACACCCCACACCACAGGGGTACCTCAACCAAATCATCGCACCGCCATCACTGGCGGCTTGACGTTGGTTGGCAATGGTCAGTGACCACTGCCGTTCCAGGGGGCGCCCACGCGGAGGACTATGGAAGAGGAGTTTTTGCCCCCATTTTGCCGGCATAATATTACATCCCAACCATAAAGGATAATACCCAGCTTCTCCGAGCACACATCAACGCCTAATCATCTCTCGGTGGAATAAGGCTAGTATGTTTTGTATAGTTCTTGTTGCAAATGATTATGAATATCTAATAAATATTTTTTTTAAATCGTGGAAATGCGAATTATGCTTTTAAAGTACCGTTTAAATTGGGGGATAGGTTCATTGTCAGAACCGGGTAATAGCGAAATTTTGCAAAAAAAAGTGCCGTGTAAATCGGGGTCAGGTGAATTTAGCATTTGCCAGGGAGGTTCTTTTGGATTCCTCTTCTTTCTTTATCTTAACCCTAGCGGAGCATAATAAGCAACTTAGTTGACACATCGTCTATAACTAATTTCGGATGCATGTTGCTAGCATACACCTCCTGTCCATTTAACCGGATACTGCGGTAAGTCGGGAATGGCTGTGGCTTATTTTTATGCCTCCTACCATAGATGAAGGACAAAACAAACATTCATCCATCGTATAAACGGACAGATAGACATGGCTAAATCGGTATACCTAAGTACTAACTAGCCTCCTTTGAGACGATGCATTTTTCCATTGTGACGAAAACAATATACGCTATGCATTTATAAGGTCTAGGGTGTAGGAACACAGACTACCTACTTTTTCGTGAGCCAAGGCCGACTGGAAGTCTTGAAAAATATTTTCAAAACACATGTAAAAGATTTCATGCAACACTTCACTATAATAAATTCATAGTCGCCCAAGCAAGCAACAAAGCCTTTTTCTACGAGTAATTAATCCAGTAACATTTACAAACATTACCACAACATTTTTATTGCATTTCAAGCCGTGTTCGTGCCACTGGCAAATGTTCTGTACTGGCCGGTTGTAATGATATGTCAGCGAAATAGGATGCGAGGCTGTACAAAATGTGTGTAGGAAATTTAATTTCATTTTCAGGAACTGCTTGGATATCGCGTGCATCTAATTACCTCATTCACCATCGGTTTTTTCGCTTTTTTTGTGAGTGGTCTGGTCGTGCGTCCTTTTCGCCTACAATGCGGAACTTTTTTTTTGGGTAGGAACATGTCAAATTTAGAGATCAAATGCTTGACACGTACATCCGACTTTTGTTAGCTGACAAGCTGACTTCAAGTAAGGTTTGTCATAAGGGTTAATTTCAGGCTGGCTTGAAATGGTAGTGTTGTCGGTTCGATTCAATTCGTAACCAGTTATAATAGGTTTGCGAAGTATAGCCGCTCGTTGAAAATTAGATTATAGAAAATGCCAACGAATACAGTAAATACATTTCTAGGAACCTCAACTTCCCTTAAGTCTTTAACTCAATCAGTTATATTCCTAAAACCAATATTCCCGACAACACCATTCGAGTAGGATTCGTGTACCGCCTGAATATTATCGCGTCTCAGTCAAGTGTACTTATGTTATGTCGTACGTACGCAAAACGTAACGTAACGTACGTAATAAAGTTATAATCGCATGGCGATAAGCGCATTTTGCGTATATTGCTAGCGACTAATGCCCGCTAATTTGGAGGGTTGGTTCCTAGTCTCGAATGGGTATTGTTCAGTTTATGCACTACATTGTTGTAGCTTGTACAAAGTACATAGTCTCTACCATGATTATTGCCATCTTTTTCGTTGTTTTATGTCGGCCAGGGTATATGAGAACGGTCCAACGCGTTTTAGCTTTTATCAGAAACAGGAAAATTTCAGGAGGGCTGAAATGTAATGAAATTCGTGTGCGGTGTTATTGATAACGATACGGCGCACGTACAGGATCTTGCCACTTTCACAAATTAATGCTCCTCATAATAACATTTTGAATTGTTCAACATTTGGTATTAATACGAAGCATGCCTGCGTCATTATAGGAAACATTCCTGTCACAGAATTAAGTAGTAATCGATAATTTCAGAATGGTCTTGGATTAGATGAATTTTAAATTTCAAGAAAAAAGCGATAAATATTTGATAAAGTTTTTAAGAGTTAAGGAACCATAAGAATTGTGACCTTTTTGGGATATTTTTAGTTTTCGGGGCCTGGGGTGGAAAAATCACTTTTCACTCGGATTTTTATTCACCCTAAGACTGGCAAATTTGCAAAAACATAATATTTTTTTTTTATTTTTTTTTATTTTTAATCTTAATTCTTTTAATTATTTTTCCTTATTTTTTGGTTCTAATGATTTATACTGAATATTTGGTGTGTTTAAAACTGGTCAAAGCGCTGTTACACGCAGAGCGAGCGTTCATGTTTGTGCGATACTGAGGGTTGCAATCCCCAAGGGGATTTGAGAATATTTTAATTTTCCATGCCTCCAATATTCCAAACATTCAGTACAAATTATGAAAAAAAAAATTAAAAAAAATTCAAACTTAAAAATTAAAAAAAAATTAAATTTTTTTCGTTTTTGAAAATTCTTGACTTTTAGAGTGACGCGAGTGAAAAGTGACAAAAATCCGAGTGAAAAGTGATTTCCCCAGCCGTGGCCCTGGAAACTAAAAGGTTGCCAAAATTATCGGCGTCCAATGTAAGGTCAGTGTGATTTTATCTACTCAGTGAATTCGAAATGGGCAATCGGACGTGTGCCTGATGCCGTTAGCCATAAAAAAAAGAAGACACCTGGCTCTGTGAAGCCGGAGGAACTGATTTTTGATGTGTGCCAATGAGATAATTTACAAGTTTATGTAGTAGTAGTTTTGGTAGTACCAGTTAAGTATACGTTTGGTAAGAATTTTGTGAGCCAGATTCCCTCAATTGACATGTGGGAAACTGGGGCAATCACTCCCCCAGACTCCATCGTTTTATATACTGCTGTATCCAAAACAGATGCTTGAGTAGGAACCGGTATCTTTTCGGAGACGTTGAAGATTAGTTTATCTTTCCGCATACACGATCATTGCAGCGTGCTGCAGGCAGAGATGTTGGCGATTTCAGAAGCTCTCGCCTGGCTGGGGTATAATGTCATAATTGGTAGGAAACTCACTATTTACACTGACAGTCAGGCTGCAATTCGATCACTTGAATCGGCTCTGTCGACATCGCAGACGGTTACAAACTGTCGATCGCTTCTTGATGAGATGGGACGTTACTTTGAAATCACATTGTGCTGGACTCCAAGTCACAGTGCTTATGCTGGTAATTGTGTGGCTGATGAACTTGCTCGGGCTGGGACGACTGGGGCAATTGAGGATGGTCGTTGGGACTTCGGAGTGCCTTTCACAATCTGCAAGCGAATTATCAACACTAATGCGAAAAATATTGCAAGCGCTAGATGGATTGAGGACGGTCCGTGTTAAACCATGAAAAGGTTATGGCCCACAGCGGACTCCGGCCATTCTGCTGCATTGGTGTGGTGGTGAATGTTACCTCTGGGTACAGTCCCATTGAGGAGCACGCAAGAAGACTTCGCTTACCCTACAATGACTTCTGTAGAAGCTGCGAGGATGCTGACGAGAAGGAGAGTACCCTCCATTTTCGATGCACCTGTCCTGCCTTGGCTGCGAGGAGACGGGTCTTTCTGGGTGGCTCTTTCTTCCTTCATTTGGAGGAGCTAAGAGGCATGAGCCCGCTCAGGCTTCATCCGTTCATTGCCAGCTCTGGCTGGTTCAATGAATAGCAATTTCAATAGGATAGGTGTTAATCCTGATAGGTATCACAACGGGTCCTTTGGTGACCTATGTGTGCTGCGTCATCCGCGGCAGCCTTTTAACCCAACCTAACCTAACCTAGTACCAGGTGAAAAAGAGACATAGTCATGTATGTCGATATTTAGGCGATATTTTAAAATCAGGTTTTTGCTATAGGAATTTATCTTTAGCTTCATTTTAAGCTTGAACTAAATTAATTTCGCGTCGCTAGATATTTTGCATAAATCTGTTTGGTGTTATATAGCTGTATAACTCTTTAAATGCCCTGTGGATTTTGCTGAAATTCCACTGGAACTTATTTCTTTTCCAATTATAATAATAAGTTTGAATCTTAATGAAGCGATAAAATAGGTTGAAGTTTCGCCTTCGTTGACAACAGATTTATTGCTGCGATAAAAGAGAGTTTGTTATCTTTCAGAACCCTCGACGCCGGCGAGACATCGGACTGACGCCTCAATGCATTGAGCTACCGGTCCCCTATTCATTTGGTTAGAATACTATGATTCTACATTTCATACATAATCGGCCTTCAATTTATATAGTACATTTTTAGAAAGTTTATTATTAGAATCTCTAGCCATACCAATTTCGGTAAACACCAAAAATGTGCCTTCATTTTGTTCTGACGTTGTTCTCATCTTTCGCATACCAGAAGTATACACCTCACCACTGTTCGCTAACTCAGAGCAAGAGAGGTGGTTCAAGGTGGCTTCAGTCATCCTGAATGAGTTCATTTACAATTCTTATAACCGCAAACATAAATTTCATCTCCCCCAGCGAAGTACTTTGCCACGTCACCATTTCGCGAGTGGTGGTGGTAACTGTTCCCAGGAAACTGTCCTGTCTCTTATCGTGCATTAAACCCTACAGAAAGAGCAAATGCAAACGTAAAAATCCGCCTGCAGATAGATGAAAGGATGCAGGATGTCATTGCATCCTTACAGCATTTCTACTGGGAGCATAGGGAAAAGTTGATAACAAGTTTTCCGCCTTTGTTTCATTTTCCATTCTTTTTTGGTTTAATTTGAAAAAAATGCTCGTCCGGACCTTCCTTCCTACTTCTACTGGGATGTCTGTTGTCTAGTTCTCTCGAAAATTCTTTGTTTCGGCATTTGACTGCCATATTTGAGACGGAACAGGAACAGGGACAGCGAAATGCACTGCAAAATTCTGAACTGCTCAGTACAATGTTGACAACAAGAAAATTATATTCACTCCTGGCGGTTCTTCTGTGGGGCGTGGGCATGGTGAAGACACCTAGAAAAGTGGTTGCTAGTATTGCTTCGCGTACGGAAACCAGATTCCTGAAAATGGCTGTATGCTGAAGATAGTAGTCAAATTCTTGTGGGTATAGCATACGTCTAAAACGCGTTAATTGAATGTAGTGAATTAATTACTGTTTAATAGAAATACCAAAGTTCGTTTTCGGGATAATAATTTGCGTTAACGAACACTGTTTTACTGACGGCATTACACACGGAATGAAGGTGGTGGGTGTAGACCACTCCCGAAAAGAAGAAGCAAACTTTTTAGAGAAAATAATCATTTTTGATGGTAACGTTGGTGGTGAAGTTCTCGAGGATTAAGATACTCGTGTCCTTGTTAATATTTTCGGTAACAAAAACAAAACATTATGGCGTCGTCGACAACGTTATTGCGAACGTTGTCGTCGAGGACTCGCGTCGGGAGGGGGTGTACAACGAAAAACACATAGGAATGGGGTATTAGCACACAATTGTGACAAGAAAGTCTGTCAAAACGTGTCAGCGACGACCGACTGGGATTGCGTTAATTTACCCACCGTCAAAGACAACGACAACGACGAAACTTTTCTCGGTTGGCTTTCTTTAGATACATATCTAAGACAACGCCTTCGTCTTCTTCATTTTATGACATGTTGTTATTGTTGTTGCTGTAGTGGTTCGTGCTGCTGTTGTTGTTGTTCTTTTTGTTTTTCCTTCCTTCTGCGGGAGAACTTCAATCAAGAAAATTTCCCGAACGCAGATGTTATTCTTATTGTTGAGCAAAAGTTGGTAACGAGTTTCTTTGGCGAAAAGTCTGCCAGAACACAAATATTTACATGTCGTAATTTTTTACAAAATGACAGTTATTAAATTTCGAGACGATCTCACGGGAATGATACAAATTCAGTTACAATTGGAATGTGTCTAATCGAGAGGGAGGGTGGTTGGTGGCATTTGCATGGAGAACGATGAGTATAATTTAGAGCTATGCAAATACGTTACTTTATTTGATAAAATATATTTTTTTTAAATAAGCCTATACGGAAGAAGTGGGAAATATGCAAAATGAAATAAAGCCGCGTTGCATTAACATGAACACAGCCTAATATACAAAGGAAGATACGAGCAATATTCGAATAAGCATCGTCCCACAAAAATAGTTTGCATCGTTTCTTCTCATACTCGTTGTCTTCCTTCCCAAGCAAGGGCAAGACATACAGTGGCCTCATCGCTTAATCGGACAAGCTCTTTTTGAATGTTTGAGTGAGTTTAAATTAAGTAGAAATGGACTTTTTATACTTTTTTTCGCATTTATATATATTTTAGATATTTACCTAACTTAGTATTAAAAAAACGAAACATTTATCTTCAAGTATTATAATACAAGAACAAAAATGAGTCAACTTGTGGCGCGCAACGAATAATCGGACAAAGTAAAACACCAATGGAAAAGTTCCGTTGTTTTGCAAGTTTCTTTCTGGAACTTGCATTTTGTCTGTCGTTATGAGTTGTGGTTAGTCTTTGTAGTGCAACCAACGATCTATATGGATGAGATCTAACGCACATATACACTATGTGTGTGGGGAACCAAACTTTAACAGCTGTTTTGGTAGTTTAGACTGGGTGACAATTGTTTGGTTGACAGTTCCTTGTTTTAAAGAAGTGAATTGGCGCAGTGGAAATTTCAAGTGCGGTTTAATAAGAGAAAGTTAAGTTTATTTGGTGAAATTTTTTCGTAATCTTGCGAGATTCGAATCTTACATTCTATTTGTGGGCTTGTAAATGTAAAATATAGTGCGAAACACCCAAATTTTACAAAAATAGCGCGCGTCGTAAAAGTCCGCCGAAACAAGTAGAATTTCCGGAAAATGAGAATCTCATTTCACACGTAAAAGTGTTGAACGCGTCCTTTAAGATGTGCGGAACCGTGATGTGGCGTTGGAATAAATAAAATACAATTGTGTTCTTAATAAAACAATTGTTTTCTTTCGCGGGCCATTTCTCGCCAGTCGCAAGGTAAACAGATGTCCGTCTGTCATTTTCACCATTGGGCTCATTCATATTGCTGAGCTGCTACTTCACCTCCGTAGCGAAAAGTGCGAGAGTCCCGGAAATAAAAAGATTTCGTACTAGTTTCGCGTTGTATTTCAGGATAAATTTCACAAAATCGTAGAGAAAGAAAGATTTGTCTTGATAAGACCTTCTGTATGTTCGGATCATGTGCCATGTGGATTCCGATAGCACATACAATAACAAAGCGAGGTAGTCGTTCCAGAACGAATGCTCCGGAGCGGCAGTAGTTGCCGCGTTGTTGCTCATGTTTGGTGAATGAGCCCATTGAAAATGAGATAGTGTTGGTGCGCACAACCACATGAAGAAAATGGTTCCCAAAATTCTCGCTTATATTACATCCTGTATTCTTTCATCGTAGAGTGCAACACATTAGAAAGTTCATTAAAATGTCTCCAAACGGAAAGCAAACTACAGTGGAAATAAGACAACTTATAGTCAGGCTGAATTTTGAAGGAAAAACTCTTCGAGAAATTGCTGAACTGGTCGGTAGAGGCAAATCAACTGTACAAGATATTATTAAGCGATTCCGTGATGAGTTCAGGCTGGAAAATAAGAGTCGAGAAGGGCAAGGCACTATATTAAAAGAGCGAGAAGAGCGAATTATAGTAAGAGAAGTTAAACGAAATCCTTCCAAAACGGCGAAAGAATTAAAAATAGCATTGAAAAACCGCACTGGAAAGGATGTGTGCTTAAATACTGTGCAAAACACGTTGCACAAGTATGGCTACCATGGAAGAGTTGCCAGAAAAAAAGCCATTTATAAACCCTAAGGAGTACCTGTTAAAAGCACCAGATTTTTGTAATCAAGTAATTTGATGGAATATAAAATATATATAAAATCGACTTTTTTTAATATTTTGCAATATTTTCAGGTTTTGTTCACTGACGAAAGCAAATTTAATTTGCATAGGTCGGATGGTAAGATGTATGTGTGGCATACGCCAAACACAGAATTTGATCCAAAAACCACTAAGGCGACCGTAAAGCACGGAGGGGGCTCTGTCATGGTTTGGGGCTGTACGAGGGTTGCCTTTTATATTTCGGGATTAGAGAACAAAAACAAATATTAATCATTGAAAATCGCTTTATTGTTTTTCAAAATATTCCCCATGAAGATCTATACACTTTTGCATGCGTTTTAACCAATTGTCAAAGCACTTTTGCCACTCTGATTGAGGTGTCTCCAAAACATGCATTCTGAACGCAGCAACCGCTTCTTCAGGTGTTGAAAAACGTTGACCTCTCAGTTTGTTTTTTACGTACGGGAATAAAAAGAAGTCATTCGGTGCCAAGTCAGGACTATACGGCGGATGACCCATCAAATCTATGTTTTGAGTGTTCAAAAATGCAGTTGTTTGATCTGATGTGTGAGAGCTCGCATTGTCGTGGTGAAGAGTGATCCGTCTTCGGCGGTTGGTTTTCCTGATTTCTTGGAAGACAACTGGCAAACAAATGGTTGTGTACCACTCAGAATTGACTGTTCTGCGTTGTTCTAGTGGTACGGTTGCGACATGTCCAGTTTTTCCGAAAAAACAGGCGACCATTTGCTTGGAAGTGCTTCGTGCGCGAACAACTTTTGTTGGGTTTGGCTCATCTTGAAACACCCATACAGTCGACTGCTGTTTACTTTCGGGCTCATACGCGTAAATCCACGATTCATCACCTGTTACGATGTCATAGACGTGTTTCGAAGCACTGCGATCGTATTTTTTGAGCATTTCTTTCGACCAATCGACACGAGCCTTTTTTTGAGCGATTGACAAATTGTGTGGGATCCAGCGCGAACAATTTTTTTTGACAGTCAAATGTTCATGCAATATTGAATGTATGCTGGTCCCACTAATGCCTAAGGTTGTCTCAATCTCACGATAGGTCACATGACGATCTTGCAATATCAGTTCGCGCACAGCATCAATGGTTTCCGGACGGACGGACGGTTTTGGACGACCTTCACGAAATTCGTCTTGGAGTGAACTACGACCTCGATTGAATTCACCATACCATCGATAAACACTGGTCCTTGATGGAGCTTCATCGCCAAAAATTTAATTCAGTTCATCCATGCACTGTTGCTGAGTTAATCCACGTCGAAAGTTGTAAAAAATAATCGCACGAAAATGTTCACGATTGAATTCCATTATTTGGCCGAGATTAATCTTTTAAGTTACTGTAAAAAACACAAATAGCGCTCGTATGTCAAAACGTTCTGAGTACGTATAACCTCAAAAATGTCAAACTTTACGATAGAGCTGTCAGTTGCCAGATTGCAACACTAGAGTTGTCCAATCCCGAAATATAAAAGGCAACCTCCGTATGTCGAGCGCAGGACCAGGCAATTTACATTTTATAGATGGTAAAATGGATAGATTTGTCTACCTTGACATTTAAAAAAAAAACGTTAAGCAAAGTGCTGAGAAATTGGGTATCGCCAGCAACTTTGCTTTCTACCAAGACAATGATCCCAACACACTTCCAGCGTAGCGAAGCTTTGGTTGATCCACAACTGCCCACACCTCATTCAACCGCCTGCCCGGAGCCCCGACCTCAATGTTATTGAACATCTCTGGGAAGAATTGGCCAGGAGAGTCTACAAAAATAAATATAATACAATAGACCAACTAAAAGTTGCATTGGTCGAAGCCTGGAGCTCCATTGAGCCGGAAGTGTGCCAAAACTTGGTAAAATCAGTGCCAAGGAGTTTGCAAACTGTTTTGGAAAGCAAGGGGCTTGCAACCAAATATTAATGGTTTTTTTTGTTTAATTTTTTAATTAATTAAGGCGCTGTCCGATTATTCGTTGCGCGCCAAAAATTGACTTATTTTTGTTTTTGTTCTTGTATTATAATAATTGAAGATAAATGTTATATATATATTATACTAAGTTAGGTAAAAGCCTGAAATATATATAAATGCGAAAAAAAAGTATAAAAAGTCCATTTCTACTTAATTTAAACTCACTCAAACATTCACAAAGAGCTTGTCCGATTATGCGATGAGGCCACTGTATATTGTCAAATTGTTTGGAAAAGGTAATAACTTCGATACCATTATAAATATTGTGACATGTACGAACGGTCGGGGCAGGCGAGCGACGTGCGGTCGGGGAGTCGAGCGAACAGGCGAAAAGCGAGAGACGTGTTGCGAGAGTCGAGTCGGGCAAGCGTATTGACGAGGAGAGGTTGTGTCAGAACCGAAGGCGATAGTTGGTGAATAAAGCGATTAAATATAAGAGCTTCGCGTTTTTATTATTAAATCCAGGATTCCTTGTGTCCCCCCACGTATGTCACACTGGTGTCAGAAGTGGGATCCTGGTGGAATCGCGAAGAAAATCGAGCGACGAAAGTGGTGAAATTGTCAGACAGAGTAGTGCGGTGCGCGAAGAAACGAACTAGTCGTGGGAGCAGTACGGTGCGCGAATTGGACAGATAGAGTGGCGCGGTACGCGGAGAAACGAACTGGTCGTCGGAGAAGTACGGTGCGTGGTGGAGCGAATTGGACAGACAGATTTGGGTAGTGTGCGGAGAAGTGAACTTGTTACACTATGCCTACTATTGAGGATCTGAAGGTCGTCCAGATGAAGGAGGAGTTGGAGAGGAGGAGTCTCCCAACAAATGGCAACCGGGTAGCACTAATGGCCCGTCTTGTTGAGGCAATCGAAAAAGATGGGCATGATGCAGCCACCTTTCAGTTTGTGGTGGACGACAAACCCAACAGCGAGTATGCTGGTTCCATAATGGTGGTCTTGCAAGAAGTTTTATCAAAAATGGACCAGCAACGGCAAGACATTGGGACGTTTTCGGTTACTCTTCACACTCAAATTGAGAGCCGACTCGAGCAAATGGAAGTCCGAATGAGTGGCAAATTGGAGGATTTGCGACAGGAGATGAATGCCAAAATAGTAGCTATGTCAGCACAAATCGACCACCCGTTGAATGAATCGGAGGTAACGGAAGTGGTCGCCGGAGCTTCGGCTGCAGTTATACCTATTAGATCCCGAAGCTTTAAGGCTCCAATATTTGACGGTGAATCACCCTGGGGCATTTATAAGATGCAGTTTGAAGCGGCCGCCTTAAATAATCAATGGACCGATCAAGAACGTGCGACGGCACTTATACTAAGCCTGAGGGGAGCTGCGGCTGAAATTCTTCAAAGGGTCTCAACTGAAAACCAATTAAGCTACAACCAACTGGTAAATGCTCTAGACATGCGGTATGGTGAGGAGCATTTGAGACCAATATATCGATCACAACTGCGGAATAGGTCCCAGAAAGCAGGCGAATCTCTCCAACAACTGGCGCAAGACATCGAAAGATTAACGCTCTTGTCGTATCCAACATCAGATCCGGAACATCGAGATGAGACGGCGCTGGAAACTTTCATACGGGCATTGAGGGATCACGATCTTCATCAGTCACTGCTATTAGCTGACAAAAGAACGCTTAAAGATGCTTTGGCGTATGGGCTGACTTTCGAATCAGCCAAATATGCTTCGCGTGTTGAAACCAAAGTGCGAGAAGTCATGGACGAGTGCATATACCAACGAGCCAGAGGAGAATCACGCCCAGAGGGAGGCATAACATGCTGGAACTGCGGTAAGAAGGGACATTTGAGACGTGACTGCCGCCAACCACCGCGTGTTCAATATTGCCAAGGATGCGCTGCAAGGAAACGGCAAGAAAATCAGCACAAGGATAGCTCTTCCTCCACTGCTGAGACGGGAAACGAGTGAAGCCTAACTTCGCGGGGTGGAAGTGGGCTTGTAAATCGAACGCCCCCAGTACTATCATCGATATATCCCGATTACATCGGGGAGGAAACGAATTGTGCTTACAAGGTCAAATTGAAAACCGAAGTTGCTTATTTACCATCGACACCGGAGCGACCAGGTCTATTGTCAGAACGGATAGGGCGGAGAATTGGAGACTTACCAACGTCAGTAAGTACGTCCTGCGAACGGCTACAGGCGGAACAACCCGAGTGTTCGGGGAAATTGGCCGCAAAATACGACTAGGTGAACAGACTTTCCAACATGAATTTCTAGTTGCTGAAATTACCGATGAATGCATCTTAGGTATGGATTTCTTGAGCCGTAATGGATTCCATCTGGACTTGGGAGAACGATTGCTGAAATGGAGGAACGTCGAATTGTTGATGACAACTTCTGCTACCGATGACGTTAAAATGAAGATAGTGATCGACGAAGACGCGAGCATGCCACCAGCTTCGGAGAATGTTATCTGGGCCAAGATCGATGGGGATACCAGTGGACATCGATGTTGCCTCATCGAACAGGCGGAAGCAGCACGCCCATCAAATATTATGCTAGGCAGGAGTTCGGTTAAAATTGAGGACAACCGACGTGTTCCTGTGAGAATATTGAACGTGGCTGATACTGCTATCAAGTTGAACAAAGGAGATGAGATCGGTAGTGGCCACCTTATATCCTCGGTAGCATCGTTGGATGAAGTCACCGGGTGTCATAAGCAGTTACCGACTATAAATGGACGAAAGAAACAGCTTGTCCAACGTCTTCTCCGATCAGCTGAACTGAGTGAAAAAGAATACCAGCAGGCAGCAGCGGATCTACGAAAACGGACTCAATACACGAGACGATACGCAGTCGGATGCAGTTTAATAAAGATCGAATGAAAACGCGGTACGATAAGAGAGCAAATTCATCGGGATTCCAGTTGAACGATCTGGTGTGGTTATATAACCCCCGTCGTCGCAAGGGGTTGTTCCCTAAACTCCAACTCAAGTGGGAAGGTCTCTACAGAGTCCTGGACCGCCTAAGCGATGTGGTATACCGCATACAAGAAGATGGAAAACCACGGGTAAAAATGAAAATCGTCCACCTCGATCGTCTGGCCCGATACCATGGTAATGAACGTACTCACGATGTAAACGAGTTATCTGTTCGGGACGAACAGAGCTAAGGAGGGGATAATGTGACATGTACGAACGGTCGGGGCAGGCGAGCGACGTGCGGTCGGGGAGTCGAGCGAACAGGCGAAAAGCGAGAGACGTGTTGCGAGAGTCGAGTCGGGCAAGCGTATTGACGAGGAGAGGTTGTGTCAGAACCGAAGGCGATAGTTGGTGAATAAAGCGATTAAATATAAGAGCTTCGCGTTTTTATTATTAAATCCAGGATTCCTTGTGTCCCCCCACGTATGTCACAATATATAATTATACTATCTACCAAGGTTTTACCGGTCGCCACTCCTAACGTATGAACTGACTACATAAAAAATGCTTTTATCGACGACCGTTATTAAAACGAAATGAAGAAGAAGCCTCAAATAGCTCAAATAGTCTGATTATAATAAACGTAACAAAAATCCTTGATTTGATTAATTGGTTTCGGACAAACAAGGATATATATCACACCAGATCGATTTGATTAAATTTTCGAATTTATTTTTCATTGTTTTCTGTAAAAATCATCTTTAAAATTTAGTTTTTTTTTGTTTAATTTCGAAATTTTGAAAATGTCTTGGCGGATCCCGGAAATATTTGTACGATTCCCCAGGGTTGGTTTTCCAACTCCATATCCATTATCCAACGAGAGATTGCGCGCTGCAGCCCACAAGAAACTTACAGGCACAAGAGAACGCAATTTAAGATACATAAATGGCACTCAAATTACTTTTCCAGCCAAAGGATACCAAATTAAATTTGCCGAATCCAGAATAACCCAGCACAAGGAACCATACCAAAAAATGAGAATTTCTTATGGAAGACGAGGATCAAAATTCAGCTTTTTTTAGTAATATTTTTAAGATTCAATTCATTCAATAATTTCAAATGGCATCACTCTATTTTCCTTTTTTTAACATATAGTAAACCTCCTTTTTCTAGCCTATATAGTGTAATGGACGAGAGCCATTTTATCGGGGTCTGTCAGTTTGAGGTGGGCTGAATGGATGAATTCACACCACAAACACAGGTAGGAAAGAAATGGGAGAAGGAATCTCCCATTTCTTCCCTACCTGTGTTTTTTTTTCAGTTTTTCCGTATGGTATCGTCAGAGGCAAGCGCATCTCTATTAGCGCTATTGAGTATCCCGACGACAACAGATTGGCAAGGACCCGCACCCCTTCTCTCGAACGGGGCCGAAGCAAGCGCATTCCACAGTCTGGCCTATTGAAGAAAGTTCCCTCCTGACACCACACGACCTTCACGGTCACCGTTTCAGCTCCTGTTAATAACTGTTTTCAGACAGGTTTAGGGCCGGTTGCTCAATGTCCGATTAAAATTTATCTTAAGAATAAACTGCCACACACACACAGTATCTGTTTAGCGTTATTAATTGGATAAACGCTAACCGTCCCCTAGCCCTCGATTAATCTTTTATCCAAAGCAAAATCCAACTCCTGGCTTCTGGTTGAAAATTTAACCTAAAAAAAAACACAACAACTTATACCGGATGCTGAGATTTTGACAGTTAGAACTGTTCACTTTTGCAAGTTCAAATGAAAACAATGAAAGTGGCCATGAAGAACAGAGATCCTGGAAATTCATTTGATAGCCGAGAATTTGGAACAAACTCAGCTTCCAATGAATATGCTGAGAGACCGTACTAATACAAAATCTTCCGCCAAGAAAATCAGCTGATTTTGCCATAATTGGGTTCTGAGATAAGTTCCACACTATATGGCTTGGTAATTTTTTTGAGACGCATGAGAAAACGAAAATACTAATCGGGCTGTTTATAGCTTCGATTAAATTGTGTCCCTGTTAGTTAACAAAAAGTTTAATCGGACATGGAGAAAACGGACCTAAGTCTACCTCATTACAAAGCTTTCCTTGACGCGTTCGGTGGCAGTGTTGGCTCAGTGATCGCTCTACCATTTATAGAATGGAGGTTCGGTCCTCGGCAAGAACAAAAAACTGTCTGTGGGTACTAATAGACCTTCCACTTCCCTCCAAGCTTGTAAGTATAAAAAAAACACGGATAGGAGGTGCATTCTAGCAACTGCACGTCCCAAAAGTAGATACGCTGTGGAAACGTCAACGAGGCGTAGAAATGCAAGGATGTTGACGCAGAGAAAAGGCAATTAATAACACAACAACATAACAAAGCTTTCTGCATCTTCACGCATGACACAATGTCCTGTAACGGTGCCAACTACCACGCCGAACTTGTGTTTCGACAGGTGCTGTAATTTTAAGATAACGGCATAGCACAAAAATTAAAAGTTACACATCTCGACGAGACATGTTCGGTACACAGCTATGGTTTTAGAGGTAAAAAACACCCGACTCAAGGGATTGATCTTCAGCCTGGTTCTATATTAAAAATAATGAATTGAAGTTTCAGCCAGGTTCATCATCATCATCGTGGCGCGACAGCCCGACGTCGGGCCTTGGCCGCCTGGATCATTGTCCTCCAATTATCTCGGTCACGTGACCGCGTCCTCCAATTTTGGGAGCCCAGCAGCTGCGCGGCGTCCACACCTACTGAGCTCTCCCAACGAGATCTCGGTCGTCCTCGCAGTCTCGCTCCGTCGACTCGTTCTGCATTCATTACTCTCTTAGGCATGCGATCATCGTCCATTCTTTGTACATGCCCTGCCCAATGAAGTCGTTGTAGTTTGACGATTTTCGAGACTTGCAGCTCATCGTACATTTCATACAACTCATGGTTGTACCGGATGCGCCATCCATCTCGATCGCAAACAGCCCCGAAAATTCGCCGTAGAACCTTACGTTCGAAAGTGTCTAGCATGTTTTCGGAGGCTTGAGCTAGGGTCCATGCTTCGCAGCCATAGCACAGCACTGGTCGTATAATGGTTTTGTACACGCGGAGCTTCGTGTTTCTGTGCACATGTTTCGATTTCATTTTGGGGAGAACCGAGAAAAAAGTCTTATTAGCTAACTGTATCTGTCGCTTGATTTCGTCAGTTTCGTTGGCGTCCCTTGACAGGTTACAACCCAGGTAAATGAAGTTGTTCACGAACTCGATGTTGAGGTCCCCCACATTGATGCTCGGTTGTGCAGGTGTCCTTGTCACCGATTGCATAATTATTTTAGTTTTACCCTCGTTAATACGTAATCCAACTTCCTTTGCAGCGGTATCGAGCGTATGCAGAAGTTCTTCTGCGTCAGCCAATCTTCGGGACATGATGTTGATGTCGTCGGCGTATGCTGCTAATTGTGTCGACTTGATGAGTAGCGTCTTGCTGTTGTCCAAATTCATGGCCCGAATAACGTATTCCAGTGCTAGGTTGAAGAGCGACGGAGCCAGTCCATCGCCCTGTTTCAAACCAGTGCGTGTTTCAAATAGATCAGTAAGTCTATTCTGGACCCTGACTTGTGAGACGGAGTTGGTCATCGTCATCTTTGTCAGTCGCACTAATTTGCTGGTATACCAAATTGCAGCATGATGTTGTACAGTACTCCACGATCGATACTGTCGTATGCCTGCTTGAAATCGACAAAGATTTGGTATACGTTTACGTTGTGTTCCCAGCACCTCTGGAGTATCAGTTTGACTGAGAAGAGCTGATCGGTTGTGGAGCGACCAGGTCTGAAACCGCTTTGATATTCGCCGATGACTCGTTCTGCGTACGGTTTTATTCTATTTTCCAGAATTTTCGTCAAAATTTATAGGACGTACAAACTAGTGAGATGCCCCTGTAATTCTCACACCGCAGTTTATCTCCCTTTTTATGAATTGGACAGATGATGCTTCTGCGCCAATCGTCTGGGATCTCCTCGTTCTCCCATACTCGCAGGAGTAATTAATGCATGGCATCAACTAGACTCGTTCCACCGAATCTTAGCAGTTCAGCTGGAATCTCGTCAGCGCCCGGCGCTTTATTTCGTTTTAGTGACCGCAACGCGAGATCAACTTCCTCTACTGTCGGGGGTTGAATGGGTGGGCCTCGATCAACAATATCGTCGAGAGCTTCCTGTGTGGGATGCTAGATGGTCGGTTTAGAAGCTCTTCAAAATAAGAGGCCCATCGTTTGTTAATACCATCGGTGTCGCTGATGATGTTTCCATCCTTGTCCTTACAAAGGCTAGTCCTGGGTTGGTAGCCGTTCTTAATTGTATTTACTAGTTTGTACGCTTGTCTGGAGTTCCTATTCCTATTCAGCCAGGTTACTACCTTTTTTAATCGCAAAAACTTTTCCTTGGAAAACGCTGCAGTAGTCGAGGAGAAATATACCGTCAGTGTATATTTTCAACGAGGTGGGTAATGGTGGACCGTCCATTTACCACTGACTCCGTAGTGCAATTAGGATTGCGAAATCTTTAAAATTTTGGGTCTCGAAAACTAATATCTGTATATAGTACGTCATTAATTGCTTTTAATTATTATGGGAACCATTGACAACCACAACTGTCTTACTTGCACTCTGCGTGCATGCGCAGGAACTCTTATTCTTCGCTTCAAATCAGGACCCAAAATAGGTAAAATCCTTTGACTTTTCTGATCTTCTGGATTCAATGTAAAAGATGATCACAGGGTAGTTAACCTACGAAAAGTTGCTTGCCTTCAGTGGCGGATCTAAGAATCGAGTTCGGTGGGGGTCCGACTTTGTCTCCTGGAGAACTAAGGGTATGTCCCCATTTATTGAATTTTTGGTCATTAAGAGGCTTGCGTGCAAAATAAAGGTAAAAATCATGAAACCAAGTAGTTAGGTAGGTTAGGTATAAGGGCTGCCTCGCTTACCTTGGCCCACAAAAACTGCAATGAGGTTCATGCTGTTACCACCAGGGAATCATCACCCGACAATCCTTATCCTTGAATCGGATGGAACTTTCAATAAAACGATGGATTTTCCCGCCACTAACCTAATATTAGTCATCAAGTTCAGGAAAAAAGTGGGATCCCAGAAATGTCTTTCTCATTCTCCTTTCACAGCAGGAACTTGTCTGCTCAACAGTTAGCAGCGTAACCGACATAAAAAAGGCTGAAAAAACGGACCAATCTACGTAAGCACTGAGCGACTTTCCGCCACCCTGCGGGGTATCCCTGCTCAAAAGTCTTCGTCCAAATGATGCTCGCAGAGAAGTGTGCACTATCTGTACTACTACGGCTACTTTTGTATTCTCCAATCTTTTTACAAATCATTTTCGAAGATTTCCTCTTAATGTATACTCGTATATACCAAATATTTTGGAGGAGGCCCGGGACCTCATACCCCCCCCCCCCCCCCCCCCCCCCCCCCCTTTGGACCCGCTACTGCTTGTCTTTCCACGGAATCAAAGTCAATTTCGGCTGCGAGCGGATGTATTTATGTTATGTTTTCGGTGAAATAAATCCAATTACTAGATTTGAGAATTGTTTACTAATCAGTAAATTTTTAACTTCCAACTTCAAATTTGGTTGATTTCAAATAACTCGTCCCTCATCCCACCAATTGATTTTTAAGCTAATGTGCAACTCAAACTTTAAAATGGATATATGTACATAATAATCCATTTCCACCGCTATCTTTCCATTTTTTATAAATTCCTCTTTATAATCAGATTATCTTATATCTGTACAACTTTATCTTAACATTTATACGTTTTTATTGCAAGTGAATGTTGACAACGCGTAGCAACAACACACGCGTAAACAAATAGTAATCATGTTTAATCCATCATTTGAATGAAGGTTGGCTGCCTGAGAATTGTAAACAAGCTCCCAATCGACTTTCAGACCCTTCCTGGCTATCACTTCAAAATGTTATTCCTTCCAAGAGGTTCCCATCGCTTCACGGTGTCCTCAAATACACACAATCAGGGGTAGGTGGATGACTCTGTACACTCGTATATGTTACATTTTGCCAATAAAAGTCGTCCACCCTTGAAGGCAAATAAGCTGCGACTTTGGACTTAAAAGTCACCCGGGTCGTGCGTCCTTTGATCAACCTTGTCAAATCAAACGTTTGTGGGTGAGAGTTTCAAAGCCTCGCCACGTGACCCGATTGATGAGTCCCGGCATTCTTCTCAGGAAAAAACACTGCGGTGCCATAATCACAAGTTATCATTTCAATTCATGGCCATCATGATGTTTGCAATTGTTCACCGGCCTGGGGATTATCGAGAGCTGATAACGCGTATAAAGTCATCAGTTGAAGGGAAAGTAAACAGAACAGGCGAATTGAAAGTGCAGGGGTGAGTTGTGTTCTACCCTCGTTTCGACTACGGTGCTCTAGTTACGTTGATACATGGCAAAGATGATGACGTAGAGTGGAAATGTTGTCATCTAAGATCCCTAATAAAATGGAAAAAACGTGTGTCGGATAGTCCGTGATTAAACAAACAATAAACGTCGTCTCTTATTTGGTTTATGCAACTGCTAAAAGAGCTATGAAAGTTGATATGCCGAATTACTGTCAGTGCACGGAAGTAGGCGGACATATCTAGGCGGTTGCGTTAACTACGAAATAAATCCACTCTTTTATTAGACAGGAAATGGGTTAATTGTCGATTCTGGATGAATTCGATATTTTTTTTGGAATAGTTTATATTATCGTCACAGACAAGCCAAATTTTTGTTACTATAATCGGCGCTGAAAAGTCCTATTACTGAGCTGTCAAATGACACAATTTTACCAAAAAAAAAGAATAATCGACGATGGGTTAACAGGAACTTTTTTTTTTAACCCAGCTTAAATTAATCGCAATTTCGAGAAACCAAAAAGTACAAATTTGTGCATATACTTTTCACTTGGGATGAGCTGTTCGGTAACTAAATCGGTCATGTTGTTACCAGGGCCGGCGAAACAAGTAAAACTTGTTGTTGAATTGTTTATGTAAAAGAAAACGCATACTACTCCCACCCCCGTTTCAAGGTTTTGTTCCAAAAAAATAATAATTCGAATTTGACGAAATTACAAATTTCTGCATCGAATATTTGTCCTTAAAAAATCTTTATTTTTCAAATTGAGGTCTGATGATTAATTTCACTTGAATTAAGGCCGATAGTCACTACCGAGCCATTTTTGGGTGACACCGAACCTCGGAAAAATTTTCGCTAGTGAGTATCGCTCATAATTCCCATGTTCCTAATAAAGGTGCATTTTGCTAAGCACACGATTGTCGCACATTGTTCGCGATTAGCGCTCGAGCCATAGAGCACGGAGCACTTTTCTGTGTATCGCTTGTGACCGATGCAGAGCAGTGGCGTGGCGTGATAATTCAACTAGGGGAAGCAATTGGTATTAAAAATTTACTATTATTATGCTTTCCACAAATTTACTGCGTATTAATTGAACCCCTCTCGTTAGCTACTTTTAACATTTCTAATATAAAAGCACCCAGGAATCACGAACGGGGACGTGAGAGTAGGTATACTGTATTTTATCAGCATTTTAATTCCCATGCTACCAATATATAATAATTTACTTTTAAATAAATAATTGTAAAAATTATATGTTGGTAGACTTATCAAAAAAGCAAAGCTGTAACTATAAGTATATAAATAAAGCATATTCGAATTATTAGAACTACTATAACAATAACAACAATAGCAAAAAAATTGCAAAATAAATATCCATACACTCATAAAGGAAGTAATCATGTTCAGCGAATCAAAATTTGAATAATAAAAACAATAACAATACAATAAAAATTAAAAATAATTCAACTATTTACTATTTAAAAAATCACAGTTAGTGAGTAATATAAAATAATAATAATTGGGCAATAAATATATTACAAGTCAAAATAAATAATAAGATCCGTACATACTATTATTTGTAATTTAATTCTATTCGTCTTTCTTTTTTTGCGAATTCATCTATAATATCTGTATAAAAACTTTGCTCACACAAACATGATTTAAGGAAAACCTTTTCAATTGACATTATTGCCAAGTCGCTAAGCCGTTGTTCGCCTGTACAATTTCTAAGATACGTTTTAATCCTTTTTAAGCAAGAAAAACTGCGCTCTGCGGACGCACTGGTTACTGGTAATGTTAAAACTAAACATATTAATTTATAAAATTGTGTGAAGCTATCTTTTAATTTGTTATTAATGAAATAGTTAAAAATACCTTGAAAAGATTTTCCCTGCAAATCAGAATCAGAATAAAGCACAATGTGTTCAGTCTTTAATGAAATATGGTCAAATATATCAGCATAAGTTTTAGTTAAATTTAGTAAAAGATTGTCCGAAAATGTTTTCAAATATTGGTTAAATTTAGAAGAATCTAATAGGTTTAAAAATGTGAAACTTGCTAAGGATGAAAATCTTGAATTTATTTCTGCGGTAATATTATCTATAATTTCGACATAAATACGTGTAAAGAATAGTTCAACATTTTCATTACTGTCAACAAGGCACCTGGCTTTTTTCCGGCGTTGTGGAGTTTCGCAAATAGATGTGGTTTGGGTCCAAATTTCCGTGAAACTATTTCTTAACGATTGAAGTTGATTTTCAAAATCTGTAATTTTTTGAATGCAGTACATTATATCAGTTTGTTTACTTTGAAATATATCGAAAAGTACGTCGGTTTGTGGAAAAATTTTAGAAAAAACATTGAGCAGGAAAACAAACTGAAAATCTGTAAGTAAAACAAGAAGTCCCCTTGCGCTATTAACGGTCTCGCCATCCCACTTTCCACTCTCATTTTCAATGATATATTCAAAGAGTTCTTTTAATTGATCTAAATTATCAAAAATGGTTAAAACTAATCGACCATTAAAAGTCCAACGTGTTGGAGCTAATTTTGGAAGCCTTTTTTTGAGGAATAAATCTAGTGCAACTGTTCTCTTTGTTGAATGATTAAAAAATGTTGAAAAACAAGTAATAGATTGAAAAAAATTCGACATTCGCGTATTTTATCGCATGATTTAGATAAAACTAAATTTAACCGATGAGCGAAGCAATGAATATATATTGCGTTTTTATACACATCCTTTACACGTGTTTGTAATCCAGTTATTTTACCAGACATTACCGAAGCCCCGTCATAGCTTTGACAAATAAGTTTGTTACCGCAATTGAATTTTTGAACAACATCTAAAACATGGTCAAATAAACGCGACGCAGTCTGATCATCAGAAATATCTGTAAAAGTTATGAAAGTTTCTTTAACCTCACCGGAAGGAGTAATGTAACGAAAGGTTGTTGAGAGTTGAGAACGACATGAAACATCGGTTGTTTCATCTAATATTATTGCTATAAATTTAGTTTGCTGAATTTCATTATAAATCTGTTTTAATAAAATTTTAGAAATGCTACTAATGAGATCGTTTTGAATATAATTTGATATTCCGGAAAAAACAGTCGCTTGCTCCAAGTGAGCTCGCAAGTCCGGATTATAGCTAAAAGATTTAAAAGTTCAACGTAATTTCCCCTATTGCAAGAATTCACATTTTCATTGTGACCACGAAATGCCTGTTCTTGACATCCTAAATGGCACACAACGTCAATTAGCATTTTTAGTATATCTCGATTTTTCGAAACTTTCTCATTGTGCAATATTATTGCAGATCTATGTTGGCTACTTAATAATTCTTCAATTCTAGGACCGGAACCGAACTTGGAAAGAAGAAGTACTGACTTTAAATGATCAATGCTTTTCGTACCATGCCTGTCCACAGCTTTATGTAAATTATTTAAGTCACAAAACCCGGTAGTTCGCCAAACATTTGAATCATTTGAATATAACAAGCATGGCCAACAAAATAATTTTTGCTTGGTCTTACAACCGGTAATCCATTCCGTATCTTCATAAATCTTAGCAGTAAAATGCCTAGTACATCTTTTTGTTTTAGAAACAATTTCCAAAATCGGTTTCGGTCGACCCTTTTCGATAATGTCTTTTTTTTCTGCGAAAGATCGAGATCCAAAAGACAATCGAAAAAGATCATCAACAACACAATATTGATCCATGCTACTTTAAAAACAAATCAAAACACTATAAGCAATTATAAGCACCTAGACCGATTAAAAAACCCCTTCACCTTTTCACCAACAAAAAGCACACAAATCGCACTACACTAAAGCACTACACTAGAGCAAATGAGTTTTAAATTTAACGGCTCATTCAATTCCTTGTGACGTCAATGACTTGAGGCAGTATTACCATCTCCCACTTATTTTTTCTTGGAATTTTCCGTTAAATGGTTTTCGATTAGATATAAGTTATGGAAATATGCATAAATATCCCTATAATTGAGTTCGTCTCTTACTAATACTCGTATACACTAATAATTCTATGCGAAATCACTTCTTCTCGAATTTACCAATAATAATTTTTAACCATGAAGCCATTATATTTCAAATCGAAACTTTTTCCACAATTCAATTCCTATCCTACTCTGGTAACCCTTGTGAAACTCATATAGCACATCACATACGCATTGCAACACAGCAAATATTTTCAGTCCACAAGAAAATACGAATAAAGAGGAAATGGGAAGAAAAGTTCCCCAGCGTCCATGCGCCAGCAGCTCCGCTGCAGGCAAGAATTTCCTCTACTACATGTGAGGGGAACTTGGAAGCAAATTCCTGAGTGCTTCCAACCTACCGTGTACGTGAATTTTTTTTATCGCGACACAGTAGGTTTACTGGGGAAAAAAATAAACGCTCATAGATGCAAATTTTGATATGCTTCCATGTGTCTTCTTCTTGGTGTGGTGTGGTGGTTTTCGCGGTGTTACCAATTCGGCTGTGTAAGATATTCGCGATTAGTTTCTTTGGAACTTTTATTTACATAGACTGTGCCGAAGAGTTTTTTTCGCGACTTTTTTGCGCGATTCAGAAAAAATTATTTAGAAAATTTTCCACCAATCGCCAAATATAAGGGAAGCAATGCTTCCCTTGCTTCCATGGACGCCACGCCACTGATGCAGAGTGGTGCCTAGGAAAGCGCACCTTAAGGCAAGTGTAGTTAACCACTAGAAAATGGGGGTAGGTTTTCTTCGACAGTACGCAGTATGAGATTCAGTTTTCTGTAATAGTCACCGAATGCCAACACATGCGATTTCGGTTGATATTTAAGTCCACACTCGTACTTACGACTCCGAATTTGAATGCCAGCTTTGGGCGAAAATAGGAACATCGGAGGAATTCAGGATATATTAAGTGAAGCAAACACCATCTGGAACATTGCATCCTAGCGTCTGTGAAGTAGTTTTTTTATTGTATCAGTAGGAAACATCATTCTGCCAGTGGACTTAAGACGCAATATATTTTTAATTCATCAATTAGTTTAAAGTGTAAATCTTAAAACTATCGCAAAAGAGAATATAATCCTTGTAGAAGGGGCTGGTTGGAAAATATTTTCCATACGTCCAAACTATACTACTGCTACTTTGCCTTAACATTGGGATATACCGCATCATGTTTCATTAGTATATGTAAGTTTTCGGATTATGCAAGTTGCTAGCACACACATTTCGTCCTTTGTAATCGCCTTCTACGAAATGCCGGAAAGGCCGTTCCATTAATCTTACGCCCCAGCCACGAGGGGATTTTTTTACCTCAATCAAATTATCGCACCGCTATAAATGGCGCCTTGACTTGGTTAGCAATAAACGACCACTGCTGTTCCAGGGAGCGTCCACGAGGACGACTATGGAAGAGGAGTTTTGCTCCACAGACTATCAAGTTGCAAAAATATGTAATTTTCAATTTAAGGTGGATGCCAAGTAACGGGCTTTGAAAAGGGCTGCCAAGGCCCAAGGATTGTTACCTTTTTTTAGGAATCGGACGAAAATAAAATTACTACCCGGATAACGTCATTGTCATTCTACTCAAATTCACCTGCAACGTCTTTTAGCACAAATGAATCGATTATTGCGACTAGGGGTTAACTTCCCAATATTGGCAAAAATCGCTTATTTTAATCAAAACATTTAAAAAAGAAATCTGAGGAACATGTTTTATGGCAATTAATTTTCATTTGGCGAGACATGAAATTACGGATCAAGTTCTTTGCTTTTTCTCCTGAGTTGAATTCAACACACGAGAAATTACGAGTGTTGAGGTCTCAAGATATTCAACGCACCTTTCGCCGGCCCTGAGTGTTACCGAACACCCCCAAATTATAAACTTTCAATGACTATTTCTAGCTAGCACATATGATATTTGGTTACTTGCAATGTATGGACTAAGGCATGGTTTAATAGCAGCATGACATAAGCCATTTGGTAATAAGCCATTGATGGACAATTTCGGCTGAATCCGAGAGTGACCATTTATGGCCACTTTCGATTTGCATTCAACGTTCAATTTCGTTCAAAAACGAAAGTATGTAAATGGCCATTTTCCTTCGCACACCTAATTTCGGTTTGAAATTGTGCATAGACAAAAAAATGCTGGATTCAGATATTCTAGGACGAAACGGATGCAGATACATATGGAAAGAGTGAAACGAGCGACCTAGGGCTAAATACGGGTATTTGCAGACCCCTAGGGGCGAAGCTGGCCCAGCACGTTCCAAACCGAAATTGTTCATGCACATTTGGGTGGGCTTCGCTCGCTACACTCGCTCCGTGATTAAGGGATCACAACCCTCAGTTTCGCACAAACATGAACGCTCGCTTCGCTCGCTCTGAGTACATCAGTCTCTTCTACGGGCTCCGCGCTTAAGGGACTACAAACCTCAGTATCGCGCAAACAAGAACGCTCGCTTCGCTCGCTCTGGACACTGCATGGCTACTTTCGTTTTTATCGCATGCCTTATTTCGATTTGAAACCGATATTGTCCAAGCATGGCTTATTTCGTTTATTTTCCGATGGACGCTTTCGGTTCAAAACGTAAATATCCAAATGGATTATTTCGGATGGCCACTTTCGCCATGGTTTATTTCGGTGACCCTGGTCTAATTTGTGGTCTAACGCAGCTGATTAGTCTAATTTGTTTTTTATTCGTTAGTATCTCTTCTATCCAACAAGGGCAACCTTGAAGTTGAGTGTGTTGTTAATTGCTTTGACCCCTCCAGGGCGCATGAATATCTCTTGCATAGCAATGCCTTGTTGATGTTGCGATAGCCGTCTTTTACTGACAAGCTTAGAACGCTGTGCAAGTAGTACCCACAGGCAGTTTTTATTTATGCACCTGAAGTGCAGTTAGGATTCAGTATAAGCAAGCTAGATTTGCATGATTACAATGTATTGTCAATATTCCACCTAGTGTTTGTCCTCATAGTCGCAGCAGCTTTTAAGGCCAATGTACTATCTGCGAAAGATATCCTTAGGTTAGGTGGCGGCCTCACGGCCCCGCATAGACCACTTGGGTCCATAGCGATGCCACGAAGAAAAACAATAGAGATCGTTAGGTGTTGTTATCAGTCGTAATCAACAAGTCCTTGTTGAACCCGAAGGTTTTCGTCGCGATTGCGAATCTTAGAAGATTCATTATGGTAAGGTTTGAAAGTAGTCTCCAAGATATGTATGTCTTGCCCTTGCGAGTGCCGGGCATTCGCACAGGAGGTGCTCCAAAGTTTCTTTGGTATTTGGCAGCTTGCAATTCCTGCAGCCGCTGTCTGTGATCAGTCCCAGTCTGTGTGCGTGCTCACCTATTAGGCAGTGACCCGTTAATAAGCCTACTAGCATTGCACATTTACCCCTAGAGAGTCCTAAGAGTACATCGGTTTTCTTAGTGTTGTATGAGTTCCAGAGTTCTCTGGTAATTCTGGAGTTGACGGTTCTGTTCCAATTTTGGTTGGCCAGTTGCATCAGCTTAGAGTCCATTTTTGTTCTTAGTGTTTGTATTGGAATAGGAGTTGCTATTGCCATTGTGACATCCAATGAAGCTCAATGCTTTGCGAGTCCATCCGCAATATCGTTGCCAAGGCAGCCGCTGTGGCCTGGTATCCATCGGAGTTCCAGCTTCCTTAAGGTGCCCAATCTCTGAAGAATTGAGAGACAGTTAAGCACTGTTGCTGATCTGATAGTGTCTGAATGCAGCGCAACGCAACCTGATTGTCTGAGTGAAAGTAGATGTTGCCCATTCTGCGTGTTGTTGAGACTAGATCCGCAGCTTTTTGTACAATATCGCTACCACCTCCGCCTGGAAGATGCTGCACTCGTTCGGCAGTCGGAGTGATAGATTGTCTTGGAGCTCCGGCGAATGAACCGCGGCCAACACCTGTTTAGGTCTTACAGCCATCCGTATAGAGGTTTAGGGAATTCATAGGTCTGTTCTCGCTTGTGGAGTAGAAGTCCCTTTCTGGTATGATTACCCGGAAGTTTCTATTGGAGTCAATTACCGGTTTAATGACGTCCGTATTCTCGAGAGGCAGTTTGATATTACGATGACCATAAGGCCCCGTGCTGAATTGCCCCGTTTCCCTCAGTCTTAATGCACATTTGGAAGCCGCGTTCATTAGAAACAGGTCCAGTGGTAAGGGTGTTTAGGAAGTTTGTGGACGTGGGTCTTTCGATTCTTTCCATTTTCAGTTTATTGCACCTGGTTTTGAGTGCTGTACGCCAGACCAGAATTCCGTATAATAGAATTGGCCTAACAACAGCTGTATACATCCAGTACATAATTCGAGGATTGAGCCCCCATGTCTTACCAAGCAAACTTTTGCAGGTATACAGAGCAATTGTTGCTTTCTTGGTACGTTCTTCGATGTTACGGTTCCAAGTAAGCTTGCTGTCTAGGATCAACCCGAAGTACTTTGCGTGAGACATCAAAGTTAACTCGGTGATGCCCGGAGGTGGAAACTCAATTTCTGTTCTTCTTGTGTAGAGAACCTGTTCAGTCTTTTGCGGGTTCACACTTAGCCCCACTTTACCTGCCCAATTTAGTAGCCTACTTAGAGCCATTGTTGTGAGATCTGATAGAACGCCAGTGTCTTTTCCAGATACAAGTATTTCAACGCAATCTGCGTAAGCCACCGCGCGTATTTCTATCGCTTCGAAAGTTTTTAGTAGAGTGTTCAACACTAGTATCCATAGAAGTGGTGATAGCACCCCTCCTTGTGACGTTCCTCTTCTGGCCGCTTTATTGACCGTGGCATTGCCCCATGCGGGCGATACGGATATAAGTCTGTTAGATAGCAATGCTTCCATCCAGTTTCTTATGCTTACCTTGACCCCTGCATTGTAGAGGGCATCCATTATCGCTTGCGTTGTAACATTATTGAAGGCTATGTCTGGGAACGAGCCGAGCGTGTATTCTTTGTACTGTAGAGAGTCTTCGATGGTGGAGACCACCTCATGCAGGGGCGTTTCCACGGATTTCCCCTTTAGATACGCGTGTTGTGTGTTTGATAGATAGCCCGGTACGAGTGAATCTCTAATGTGTCCATCCGTTATGTTCTCCATAGTTTTCAACATCAAGGATGTGACACTGATTGGTCTAAAGTCTTTCGGGTTGTCATGACCACTTTTGCCAGTTTTGGGTATAAACACAACACTGGCCTTTTGCCAAGCATGCGGTACATAGCCCATTCTGATGCAACCTTTGAAGATAGCAACAATCCAGATTGCTATGGAGTCGGCAGCTTTTTGTAGCATAGCAGGTATGATCTCATCCGGTCCTGGTGATTTGTACGAGTCAAAGGAATTAATGGCCCTTACATCTTTGCACAACGTAAACTTTTGGTAGCTACGTACCCTTACGAGCCAGCTCTTCTGCTTTACATCTTGCAATAAAACCGCTCCGATCTGAAGTCCAACAAAGTTTAATGATGAAAAAACTTTCTATCTCTAGGATTGAGGTACGACAGTTCACAACTGTTTTTGAGTTACGCGCGGTAGAATCCAACGTTTTAATTTTAGGCAACGCTCCCACCACCACGGTTGTACGCCCCCCCCCCCCCCCCACCCATTTTGCACGAGCAGAACGCAACAGTAGCCTTTTTAACTAACTCCTGAATGTTATGTTTATTGCATAATTTCTTATCTAGGATGAGCCCGGGGAATTTAGGTTTATCGGTGAGAACAAGCTCTGAATCCTCTATCAACGGTGGTTCAAACGATGGTGCTCTGTATCTCCTGGCGAAAAGAAGAAGTTCCATTTTGGCCAGATTCACGCTAACTGCAGCCTCACTGGCCCACTTCTCCAGAACATAAAGGACCTTCTGCATTAAATCACTAAGAACACAACGGAACTTACCCAAAGTGGCAACCGAAATGTCATCCGCGTATGCAATGGATTTGCATGCCAGCCCTTCTAGTTCCATAAGTAGCTTATTGAACGCCTGATTCTAAAGAAAGGGAGAGCTCCCCTGCAACGACCAAGGTACACTTGTTGCATCTAAGAGGCTATTCGACGTTTCTTGTCAGAGAGTTTAGTGTCGTATCCGCTGATCTCTCAAAAACAACCCTGTTGTAAAAAATCCCCGCCAAGAAAAACTCCTCAGCCGTAAAAAGGATTGATATGAACACAATACCGCCAAAGTACTCGTAGCTTCGCGCCTCGCTCTAGGGTATGCATATAGAACGCTGATTGCATTAGTTAATTTCTTTCAAAGCTGATTGGCGGGGAGCTTCGTAGCCTAAAGACTCACCGCCGAACGGATTTAATGACAAAATGACAATGATAATGACAACGATGTCGCTCTGACAAAATTACGGATAAGTAGTTGCGTGCGGATCATGCTGTATGCTTTTATGCCAAGTATTATTGGCTTCTCGCCCGGATCTCGTTATAAAGCCCCCGCCTTACAAAAGACTAAAAATGCATTTCAGGCCAGAAGTGATTAATAGACTATTTTCTAATGCGTTCTTTTTCAGATTGTTCAACTTATTTTGTTTAATGGAAGCTCCCCGCCAAACCGCGTTGAAAGAAATTAACTAATGCAATCAATCTCGGGTGTTTTTCCTTGTATCAGAATCAAATTTGCAGCACTTCGTAAGATGACCAGAGACAATGACTATACAAAATTTGAGCTCGAACAAGCATCCGGGGTCGGAGCTACAGAGGTCCGAAAACCCGTACTTGTTGTGTCGCGTAAACATAGTCTTGGTCACTTTACCATTTTTTTTCGATTTTTTTCTTTTTCTTTGGCGGGGCGGGACGCTCCCGCGTCCCTAGATATTCTCTTTCAGTAGTCATTTATGAAAACGCTGACCAAATACGAATATTCCGCTATTCGCTATTTGCGACTACTTATCTTTCAGTAAGTCCACGAGATGTCACCCCCAATAGCCCGTTTGATATTTAAATTAAGCGCTTTTTAATTATCAGACATCCGCCAAAAAAGCGCAAAATTAATTTTTAACGCTAGACAAATTACTCTTTCACACCCTATACAAAATACATGCAGCTCATTTTGCAGTTGCATTCATATCCGTTTTCAGCACAAAGTTTCAAATCTAACGAAGCGATCTAATTGAACCAGATGACAAACTGGTCGAACTGACAATTTCACATAGTCCAACAAAAACATACATATGTCTGTTTGACGTCTGTATGTACAGGCAGAATGCAAAACGTGGAAACAAGTTGCCAAAAAAATGTCTGCACTATTCAATGCTTCACACTTTCTGCATATTCGATTCATTCCTGAGTGTGAACAACACGTTTGTAGTACACATCAGAGCAATGATGTATCATTTTCAACACATGTTCCATTTGCAAGTGATTTTCAGAAATTGTCAGTAAAATTTTGTTCATATCCTGTTATACGGGATATACACTTTTTTTTTGCAAAAATACCGCCACGGGATAGCCGGGTAAAATTAGTCCAGTATGCAGAGATTCGAAACACGAATAATTTCCCTAGAGCTGAACTTTTTATAACATAATCTCTTGTGGTCAAAGAGTTAGAAAATAAGTTCGCGTAAAAAAATATTATTTCAAGAGGGTCCGAAAAGGGGGTCAATTTATTATTTGTCGATTGTTTGCATGTTGGACGCAATACCAAAGAAGACCAGTGCCGTGCGAAAAAATGTTGAGCCCGGGGCGAAGATTTTTTATTGCGCCCCCATATACTGGGTGTCTCGTATCGATCGCATACAGGCACTGCCACGTGATCCCCATGCAGTTTCTAGACAAAAATATTAAGGAAATTTTTTCCGAATTCTTAACCCTTCAGCTGCTACATGGAATTAGCCCTTTTCTTGAAAATTCCTTATCTGACGTTACTAAAAACACAATATCTCCAAGACTACGCTAGCTCGAACCCACAAATAAAATGAAATATTAAATATTAGCGCTAATTCTCTGCTTTAATATTTAATATTTATTCCGTAAAAATCGGATAAACATTAGTTGTTAAAAAATTTTAAAATTAAAATGCTCCTGTTTCTTCCATCGCCTTTTTCTCGAGTTTCTCAATTCTCTTGTGATCAAATCGCCTTGAGCTTGTCCTAATTTCTAGCAGTTATAGCCCTGCCAATGTAGGAAAACAGGCTTTTTTGTGCATTAGAACGTTAAGTAGTTCGCCGCTCTTTCATTAGTTAAAACACAATAGCTGTAAAACTACGCAAGCTAGAACGGACAAAATTTTAGCTAATATTTTGGTCTTATATCTAGAATTTATTCCATGAAATTCGGAGGAATAATTTGTTGGTTGTACCGCTATGAATAAAAAAATTTTGTTTTTATTTATTTAAAATCAAGCGTTCTTAACCGTTTTCTCGAATTTTGTATTATATTGTACAAGTTTTTTTCCAAAAATTAAAACTCTGCGATTTGACCACAAGAAGTCAAATCGCATTCAGATTATTCTTCTCTAAATTATTAATTTGTGGTACTTGAGGGCCTAGGTATGAAAATCGTTAAAGTCCGAAATTCACATTTTTTCCTTTAATAATTCGATTTGCATTAAAGTACTTAATTTTCCAACGCATAACAACCTTAGCGGGTGTAGTATTATATTTTTAATAAAAAATTAAGAACAATTTAATATTTTATGTTTCCTGTTTTAATTGATTTTTTAAAAAGTGTTCCAAATGGCTACTTTCCATCCTTAAATAATACCGTGCTCTCTGTGGAAATCTACGTATAGTTCTTTCTAACATTCCTCTCGACAAATTATTAATTATTTAGATTAGGTTAGGTTGTGAAATGGGCGTTGAACTCCGCAGGACACAGAGCGCTGAGGCCGGATGGCCTATTGAGCTATAGCCCAGAGTCTGTTATCAGGCCTAAACCTGTCGATCGAATTCGATCGAGCTAATAAATTTGCTCAGAAGGAACGGTGACACTGAAGCGATATCATCAGCCTCCGGGTAGGCGGCTCCAAATTAGTCTCTGCGTCGCCAGGCCAAGGCGTCAAAATCGCATAAGATATGGGTCGATTTTTCGTCGTCCTCACCGCAGAAACGACAGCTCGAGTCGGAAACAATTCCCATGATTTTTAAGTGATCTTTAAGGCATGAGTGTCCAGTTAGACCACAGATGGTTCTAACCTTGTACCGGTTTAACTTTAGTAGTTCTATCGATCTGCTTTGTGAAAAGCCTGAGATGAAAAGCTTAGCCGGCCTCGGTCCTGGCTGGTTGTCCCAATGGGCAGCAGCTTCGCTGCATTCCCAGTCTTTGGTGAATTTCTTTATTATGCAAGTAAGGAGCTCTGGTCCGCAAAAAGGGTAGCTGAAGCTGTTCTGGCCAATTCGTCCGCCTGTTCGTTGCCATTGATGCCAGCATGACCAGGGACCCAGAGTAGTGTTACTCTATTAAAAGAGCCTATTCTATGCAGTGCCTTTTGACAAGTACGTACGATCTTAGACGATGTCGTCCTTTTTAACAAAGCTTTGATGGCCGTCTGGCGGTCCGTGAATATTGCCAAACCTTTGTTGTGGTAGTCGGTCTTCAGGCATAACTCAGCACATGCCTCGATGGCATGCACTTCCGCCTGAAAAACAGTGGCAAACTAGCCCATGGGAATGAAAACCTGATGATTAGGACCCACAACGCCTGCCCCGGTTCCTTCATTGGTTTTCGAGCCATACGTAAACCACTTGATGGTATGAGATGAAACGTTGGCAAAATTTTTCCTGCCAATGTTCTTTGTTCCATATTACGGCCATGAACCGTTGGTTGCATGATATTTCTTTCACAAGATGGTCTGATGGCATTCTTGTGACTATACCTATACTATAATTAAGCCAACTGATTGTGAGTTGAACTGGATTTAGCTCTACATTAGCATTGTAAGCAACTAGTCTCGTGATTGCCTTTTTAGCTTCTGCCTTTATATGAATGTGTATCGGCTGTAAGTCGAGCAGTACATCGAGAGCGCTAGATGGACAAGAGCGAATAGCCCCTGTCACCATTAGGATTGCAAGTCTCTGGACTTTGCCTAAAATGGTCTTGCCAGCAGCCGTAAATGCTGTTTTCCACCATACTACTGCACCGTACTCTAATATTGGTCTGACAATAGCCTTGTAAATCCAGAGGGCTATGGAGGGCTTGATTCCCCACGTTTTGCCTACATATTGCCTACATATTCACAAGGCTTTAGTGGCCCTGTCCGCCACCACCCTGACGTGTTCCTGCCAGAGAAGTTTACTCTCGGGGGTGACGCCCAGGTATTTGGTGTAATTTCCCATGGGTAGGGGAGAGTTGTACATTTGGGGGCATCTGATATGCCTGAGATTTCTTCTTCTAGAGAATGGAATGGCAACTGCCTTGGTTGGGTTGACTCGAAGTTCGTTGTCATTACAACCATTCTAGCACAATGTAAAGAGCTGCTTCAAGGATGTCTGGTAGAATCTCCTTGAACTTTCATTTAGTCAATATCACCAAGTCATCGACGTAGCCTTCAATATTGGTGATGATCTTTCTGAATTAAAGCATTTGTCCTATCCATTTTGTTGGAGTGGTGTCAGCATTCGTTTCCTTCAGTGCTTTATCGATGGCTATGAATTACGTATTGTCGAAAGCCCCTTCTATATCAACGAAAGCTGAAAGAGCAGTTTCTTTAGCCTCCATTGTCACCTCGATTTCCCTCACCAGGCAGTGGAGAGCGGACTCTGTAGATTTTCCTGCTTGATAGGCAAACTGTCTTTTGTGTAGGGGGTTTCTCTTCAGGAGAGTTTGTCGAATATGTTCATCTAAGATTTTCTCCATTGCTTTTAACATGATGGAGGTGAGACTGATGGGTCTGTATGATTACAGATCATCTTTTGGGCGATTTCCCATTTTCGGAATCAAGACTATCTTCGTGGATCTCCAACTGTGAGGGATAAATCCCAGTGCGAAGCTGCCTCTAAATATATTCAAGATGTATGGCGTCAGTGTCCTCTTGTCCTTTCTGAAGAACGGCAGGGAATATTCCATCAGTACTTGCTGTACACCTATTTTGAAATCAAATAAAAAATAAATTGTCTTGCAATTCTCAATTTTCGACTTAAACTACCACAAATTAAAATATTAAGGTAGAACGATCAGAGTGAAAATTTGACCATAGGACAATATAGATTTAATTTTTAGGACAAAACTTCTAGGTTATCTAATAGAAAATTCGAGAAAAATCGGTAAAAATGTTAAATTTTAACTATATAAAACCAAAAGAAAATAAATATATATTTCATAGCGATACAACTAACAAACCATTTCTCCGAATTTCAGCGGAAAAATTTTAGAAATAAGGGAAATATACTAGCTGAAATTGACCCTAGAGTGCTTTGCTTTTGTTCACTTTAAGCGAACTACAAGACCAAGCGTAAATTGGCTCGCACATTGGGCACGCACCGCACGGCACGTTTCTGTCAAAGAAGCTAGGCCCGTCGAGAGATCAACTCTCTACTCTTCGAGCTAACACAGCTGTCTTTTTCAGACGATAACTGAGCAAATATCAAGGCCGTCGTTGAGTACTTCGATGAAAAATGTAAAAAAGCCATCAGCTATTTAGATCATGACGGCCTGAGCTTTTCAATTATAATAAAATACATGCATTTAATATTTCATCAGCTACGGCCTGGGTTAAAGATACTCTTGTAGCACGTTGAGAGTGGTCAAATATAATCATTTCATCGAGGGCGAGTAATTCAACAAAGGTAAGCGAAACAAATGACGTGTGTTTGTCCACAAATATCTTCATATAACTGTGCTTCCCCGACTACTCCTCCGCGAAAAAATATTATTGTCTGATGAGCAATTGGTTAGCACAGAAGAAAACCACCCGTATTTATACAATGAACTAAACACCATATCGGCTGTAAAAGCGTACATACGACAAAATTTCCTATGGTAGATCAGATGTGATTCAAAAACATGAAAAAACTTCACATTTGCTGTAAGGATCACTTGCGGAGGAAACTATTATTGCAAGCAAATTATTTAATGCTTCGATGGAAATTGAAATTGGGGCGACCGGTAGCGCAGTGTGTTGAGGCATCAGTCTCATGTTTGACTACCGGCGTTTCGGGTTCGAATCCCGTCCACGACGACGTTCGTGGCCATGGATGTGCAGGAAGTGCATCCTGGCAACCGCATTCTCTGAAACCAGTCTATGCCAACGAAACGTTAACTGGGCCACAAGGAACAGTTGACGCGCTATGCCCCACAAGGGGTTAGGGCAATTTAGTAGTAGTATCAGAGTAAAGCCAGTAGAGGACATTCTGTTTTAAGTGCTCCTTTTTGCAAAGTTGACTCTAGACACGTTGAAATCGTCCCTTTAAGGGGACGAGACCGAGTCATGTGTCATCTAAAATGACAATTAAACCGCGTTCAGTACGTCCCTAAGCCAGTAACTAAATCGAGACTAAATGGCCAAAACCACTTACCGAACAGAGATGTTGGCTAAATGCCTGTAAATTCGTATTGAAATCGTCATTTTGAGAAAACGGCAAATCCACCGTATGAGGGTTCCAGGTTCTTTATCACCTAAAGCAGGAATGAACTCTGAACACATATTTAAGGAATTTTCAATTTATGGACCAAAAAACCGCCATATGAGGGTTTTAGACTCTTATGCTTGGCAGTAAATTTCAAGCCATTACCACTGTGTAGACGGGCGGAATGCGTTACTGGCAAATAATGGGTAACCGATGGAGCGATGGGCCACCAGATAGTCACAAATGGCTTCGATAGCTATTTTTCACACAATGGCCTGTCCTCTGAAAATTAGGCTGTTCAATAAGTTGTTGTTGGCTGCTACACAACATACGGAGATGAAAATGTTGTGCTGCCATTCAAATTCTAACTTATAAGAGTAATGGACACCATGAAATAGCCATTTGAAAATAAGCCATTGATGGACAATTTCGGCTGAATCCGCTCCGCGCTTAAGGGATCACAACCCTCAGTATCCGGAAAAACACGAACGCTCGCTTCGCCCGCTCTCGGTGCAACAGTCTCTTGTGTGAACTTCGGTTTTGTATCAACAGTCTCACGGCACAAACGTGAACGCTCGCTTTGCATACTTCATTTTTTCTTCGCATGCCTTATTTCGAATTGAAAACGATATTGTCCGTGCATGGTGCATGGCATGATTATTTTCCAATGGTCGCTTTCGCTTTATTTTATTTTGGATGGGCACTTTCGCCATGGATTATTTCGGAGCCCCCTTACAATGTGATTAGTCGTTTCTTGACTATCCTATCGAAGACCAATATTTGGATGATAAACATTAAAATTTACATTTGGTGTATGATGGTCACCTATGTACTGGGTTATTGTCACCTAAAGGAGAAATGGACTCTGAACCCACATTCAAGGAATGAGCTAGTGGCCAGCTTGATGACGTACTGAATATACTGAATACGGTTTTATGCCGTTTTATATGACAAATGTACTAAAAAAATGTTTTTCTTTGTGTCATTAGTCACTAGAAAGCCGTTTCGATTTGTCGATGACACGGTTCTCTAAATTTGCGCCCCGGGCCCAGGTTTTCTGAAAGAAGCACAAACCTCCGCAGCGCACTGCACGGCAAAAAATGTGCTATAGTTCAGCCCGTTCCAACTTAACGCACCGCACTGGAGCGTACTTTCTGCGCTGCGATAGTTTCTGCTCGTTTGACAGAAACTTGCCGTGCGGTGCGTGCTCAACGTGCCAGCCAGTTTACGCTAGATCTAAAAGTTCGATATCAGTCGCTATTTGACGAACCTTCGCTACGTGATATGCTGCGTACATATGGGTCTACAGCAATGTCAAGACCCTATTAAAAATGCATGCCTACGTACATATAATAAATCCGCTGCTTAGGAGACGCTACTAATCCGTAAGTTTTCGCATATTTCCGATATTACTTCTGGACTGGAAAAATCAACCTGAGAGCTCATTTTTTAATTAATCGGAGCCATTTCTTTCAATTCCCAGTTAATACACAGTAGCAAAAAATGCATAGCCCACATGTCGTAACCATATGTGGTCATGTGTACCATAAAAACGTGTCAAAAGGTTTGTCAAAGGAAAATGCCAACTAATTAGCGAATTGATAGAATTACAATGAACAACTTGAAGTTATGTTGTCAATGATCATTGGATTACTGCAATAATTGCGATTGCCTTTTCTCATTAAATACCAAACGTGAGGAACTAGAGTTGCTCCTGCGAATGTCATAAGTCAGTTAAGTCAGGTGATAAGAATTCTAATCCAAGTGTTACCATTCGGCTCTCCGATCGTGTAATAAAAAAGTAATAAAGTTCTGCGTCAAAAAATATTAAAAACGAAAGATTGGAGCGTTTTTAGGTAGCATTTTTTTAGTGTTCAGGGAAAAATCAAAAGCCCTGGGGAATAGCATACGAGCTTTCAGTAGAATCTCGAAAAAGAAAACACAAAAAATACTACTTTTAAAATATGTAAATGAACAATTTATTAATTTAGTTTAAGATTGGCTATCTTATTTCACTTACTTGGTACCATGATCAGTTTTTTTTACAGATATGACAGAGAAGACATGTGGATCAATTGTGAAGGCACATTGGTCTGCTTGCGCTTGGAACAAATTTTTAATTTGAAAACTTGATCTAGCGAGCGTCCAACTCCTACGAACGGAATTGCAATATTAATAATACAATAAGATACATGAAGGCAAAAACTCCTCTTCCATAGTCCTCCGCGTGGGCGCCCCCTGGAACGGCAGTGGTCACTGACCATTGCCAACCAACGTCAAGCCGCCAGTGATGGCGGTGCGATGATTTGGTTGAGGTACCCCTGTGGTGTGGGGTGTGAAAAAAATACCACGGCCTTTCCCTTTGAGGGCCTGTCGTTAAAACCGACAATCAAAGGACAGGATGTGTATGCCAGCAACTTGCACTATCCGAAATCTTTATATGCTAACGAAACGTCAACTATGCCTCGGATAAGGACTGACTCAACGGTTACGACTTTTAGCTATCGTACAATGACAAAGATTGGATTCTGGAATGTGCGTACTCTCCTGGACAATGGATCAGAAGGTCCCCAGAACGCACGATTTCTTCAATTAGAGAGTGAATTTCTGAGGTACAAATTAAATATCTTAGGAGTTAGTGAGATAAGATGGTGGAACAGCGGAGAATTCATCTCTCCAACGGGCAGCACTGTAATGTTGTACTCCGGTAAAGCTACCGGTAGTCGTCGTGAGTCAGGTGTGGGGCTCCTTTTAACCAGAGCCGCGCGAAACTGTCTCTTATCCTGGGAACCGGTCTCTGACAGGGTCTTGACCGCCAGGTTCCGGACCAAAATGAGGAACATCTCAATAATACAATGTTATGCCCCTACTGAACCCGACAATGTCTTGGCAAAAGACTCCTTCTACGAAGAACTAAACGCCGTTCAGAGCAGAACACCTAAAGGTGACATTATAATGGTTATGGGTGATTTGAATGCGAAAGTTGGCGCTGATAACTATGGGCTCAGACATGTGATGGGGAGACACGGTCTTGGTGATCGTAATGACAACGGTGAAAGATTTGTAGAGTTCTGCAACTTTCACAGTCTCTTCATCGGTGGTACTATGTTTGAGCATAAGGACCACCACAAAATCAGTTGGTCCTCTGTTGATCGGCGCAGAACACAAAATCAGATCGACCATTTTGCCATTAGTAAAAGATTCAAGAGTTGCCTCCTGGACATGCGAAACAAGAAGGGTGCCGATATTGGGATGGGAAGAGACCATTATCTTATGATCGCTAATGTTCGATTGCGTATTGCAGCCGTGCGCCGCCCCAGCGACGAAAGATCCAGGCCCCGCAAATTCAACACCGCTCGACTAAAAAATCCAGCTGTCTTACAACAATATAATGACCATCTTGCGCAAAAAGCGGCTGAGATAACTAGTCACCCAGATAGTGACATAAACGAAAACTGGGATGCCATAAAAAATGCGTACATTGATAGCGCAAATACCATCCTTGGCCCAAACCCGGATTGCCGGAATAAGCCCTGGATGTCCGACGCTTCATGGCAGCGGATTGTTGAAAGAAAGGAGCTGAAAGTTCGTTTGACTGCAGCATCAGACGACAATCGAAGCAGCATTTACCGTCAGAAAGCTCGAGAAGTTCAGCGTAGTGTGCGACGCGATAAAAGAGTTTATGCGAATTCTCTTTTAGCGTCAGCAGAAGAAGCCGCTAGAAGTAACAACTTAAACGCCGTATACGGTGTCATCAAGGAGTTTACAGGTGGTCGTAACTCCTGCCAACATCCGGTGAAAGATAGTGATGGAAAGCTACTTATCTTGGAAGAAGATCAAATGAGGCGGTGGAAAGAACACTTCGCCGCGGTCTTGAACCGTGTAACCTCTGGTGAAGTTCCCCCTCATATAAATAATTTAGCTAACCATCAAAATGTGCGTATACGGTCCACTGCCCCGACTAAAGAGGAAATAGTCACTGCAATTATTGCACTAAAACGAGGAAAGGCCGCCGGACTTGACGGCATCCCTGCCGAACTTTATCAAGCAGCGCCAAGCGTAACTGCCGATTTGCTGCACCCACTTGTTGATAAAGCGTGGAATACAGAGACCTTTCCCACTGAGTGGAAGGAAGGTTTGATCATCAAACTTCCAAAGAAGGGTAGCCTCACAGACTGTAATAATTGGAGAGGCATTTGTGTGCTTCCTGCCGTTGCCAAGATAATAGCTAAAATCGTCCTGGAAAGACTAAAGGCCCACTTAGAAAGCACAATTGATGAAGAGCAGGCTGGCTTTCGATCCGGATTCTCCTGTGTCGATCACATTAACACCTTGCGAATCATCATCGAGCAATGCGCTGAATACGATTCTCCGCTTCACTTGCTTTTCATCGATTTCGAAAAGGCTTTCGATAGTGTGAACCGGGATTCTATATGGGCGGCCTTGCGCAGGAGAGGCATCCCTGAGAAGCTTGTTTCTATTATTAAGGCAACCTATGACGGCGCGAAATGTCGCGTTCTGCATAAAGGTAAGGTATCGGGGGACTTTGAGATTCGCAGTGGAGTTCGGCAGGGGTGGATCCTCTCACCGATCCTATTCCTCATTGTGATCGGCGATGTGTTACATGCAGCCCTATCCGGACTCGACAGAGGACTTTGGACTTTGACATCTTATCTACAACATCTTGACTACGCTGACGACATATGCCTACTCTCCCACAAAATCATGGATCTGTCCACAATGGCGTTAGATCTCGAGAGGGAGGCAAGCAAGGTTGGGCTAAAGATTAATACCAACAAGACCAAGGTGCTTAGCCCGCGCGCCGTTGCGAAAAAGAAATCCGACACCTATTGCCATCAATATTAATGGGCAGCCTGTGGAGAAGGTGGACAACTTCGTCTACCTGGGTAGCATTGTTGCCGAAAATGGTGGTACGGAGCAGGACATCGCTCGTCGTATCAACCAGGCTAAACGCGCATACGGCATGCTGTCCAAAATCTGGCAGAGCAGTTATCTCAGCATCAAGACCAAGCTGGGCATGTTTCGCTCCCTGGTACTATCAGTGCTTTTGTATGGGAGCAGTACATGGAAAGTTTTCGTAGGAGTTACCAGAAAGCTGCAAGTTTTCGTCAACTCATGTCTTCGTCGAATTTTAAGAATTTTCTGGCCCGAAACAATATCAAATGAAGAGCGTACCGGCGTACGGGTCAGATGCCAATCGACGAATTGATACGCAGGCGAAAATGGCAGTGGATAGGTCATACATTGCGGAAGAGTGATAACTGCATTGCTATGCATGCCATGAAATGGAACCCCATTTCCAACCAAGGCCGATCAAGAGGGGGTCCTCGAATCACATGGCGTCGATCTGTGGCAAAGGAGTGTCAGGTACTGGGTAAATCTGTTGGGGAGTTGCGCCCCATTGCCCAGAACAGAGTACGATGGCGCGCAGGAGTAGTTGACGCGCTATGCCCCGCTAGGGGTTAAGGCAAAGTAGTATGTATACGAATAGGAAGAATAATCGAGTATGAAAGATACATACTCGTACATACATATATCGTTCTCGTGCACATGAGCGTGTATAAAAATACATATATGTACATATAGCAAATTTTGATAAACTCGTTTGCAAATGCCATGACTACGTAACAGATACAGAGTCCTAATTACATCGACTGTGCTTGGTATTCCCTATTTTAGTCCGTTGTCAGTCACGTCGCTCTGCTAGATAGAGAATTCTACAGGATACTAAGTGCACATTCGACTGAAGTTGTCGATAGATTCTAATGTGAAATTTGTTTGAAATTTGCATAATATTTGAAATCGCTAGGTATTACAGAGCTTTTCTCTGTATCAAGTGGACATTTGGCGAGTATAAAGATATCCGTTAGGTATTATAGCAGCGATATGGACTGCGGGGATACAAGTGCAATGCATATACTGTGCAGCGCTCGTTGTCCTGGACGTATTTTAAATATATGTAATTTAATTAGTTGGTATTATCAGATACGTTATAAACATTTTGCAATTAATGTCAACGTCTAATGTAACGTTGTAGTCGGCTAAAAGCCTATCTCCAATACACTAAATGCATGTAGTTGGATTATGTGGGCCATTGCATTTGGACGCCGTTAGAAGTATAAAGTCATCAATATGGAAAACCAAACTGGACGAAATATTTGAATAATAATTGCCGAGACTGAATATTGTGAATATTGCATAGACGATCAAAAGAATTATAGAGTACTAGCGAGCTGAATCTAGAGTTCGCTACGCTCACCATTTCGGATATTTTTCACGGTCAATAATCCCGGGAGATTGATTTTGCAATCGCCTGTGTTAACAGAATATACACAGTGCATTAACCGCATGTTAAGAGTGATTTGACATTATATTAACAGTAAACAGTAAATAAAAACCAGGAGTCCGAAGCGTATATACCCTAGACTTCTACAGACCTAGTGGAGATACCAAAAGTACCAATTGGCAACGGCCATATGCATTAAGAATCGGTCTCCTATATGGCCAGTTCATAGGAGAGGTTGGCACTCATTCATTAGGATCTTGACCATTCTCAAAATCAATTAACTAACTAACCCATTCTACAAAATTTGTCGAATTTTTCAAGTCGCTAGCTTCATTCTATCGGAAGGTATTGCTTATTTGAAGTTTCACTTGTAGAGGAGGTAAGGGTTCCTTAGGTCGGATCTTGCTCATCATTGCCACAAACCAATTAGATCACCCTACAACCATTTAAACAAAATTTCAAGTCTCTAACTTCACTCTATCGAAAGCTATCGCTTATTTAAAGTTTCGTTTGTAGGGGAAATAGGGGTTTCGTTGGTCGGATGTTACCCAGCTTTAATGCCAACTAACTCAATCTCACTTCGAACATTTGACCAAAATTTCAAGTCACTGGCTTCATTCCATCAAAAGTTATCGCTTATTTGAAGTTTCATATGTAGGGGAGGTGGGGGTTCCTTGGGTTGGATCTTGCCCATATTCAACACCAACTACGTACGTCTTACTAGCAACATTCCACCAAATTTTTAACTCGGTAGTATCATTCTATCAAAAGTTATCGCTTATTTGAAGTTTCATTTGTAGGGAAGGTAAGGGTTGCTTGAGTCGGATCTTACCCATTTTCAACCAAGTAGATCCCACTAACAACATTTTGTCAAATTTTCAACTCGCTAGTGTCATTCTATCGAAAGTTATCGTAATTAAAGGAATATTGAATTTTTTTTTAAAATTTTTAGGGGAGGTAGGCGTTCCTTTGATCCGATTATGCCCAACTTAAAATACTAGAACTCAAGAATCTTCTTACCCCAGGGTTACATGCCAAAAATCAGGCGTCTACGTCAATTGGTTCAAGAGTTATAGACAAAAAACCCGAAAAGTAGGGTACTACGGGGCTCTTTGTAAGAAAATTACCGTTAGTTTTCAACTGATCGATTTTATTTTCCCAGGAGTTTATAAGATTATCCTAACGAGTAATCTACCAAAGCTAGAGCTTTTCATATTTATTTAGTCGGAAGTTACAGATACATTTAAGTATTTTACATATGTAGGGGAGGTAGGCGTTCTCTTGGCTTGATCATGCCCGTTTTCAATATCATCCAACTAGATTACACTACCAACATTTGACCACAATTTCAAGGCTCTAGCGTCATTCTATCGAAAGTTATCGTGCGAACGGACAGACAGACTGACAGACAGACAGACAGACAGACAGACAGACAGACAGACAGACAGACAGACAGACAGACAGACAGACATGGCTTAATCGAATCAGGAGGTGACCCTGATCATTTAAATATATACATTGCTATACCTCCGGAGCCTCCTTTAAGGTGTTACATATTTCCGTCGTGACAAAAACAATATACCCTATACTAAAAGTCTAGGGTATAAAAAAATATTAATTATTATTAATTAATTAATTAATGAGCATATCAACAGTGCAACAATATGTTATAACAGTATGTTGACAATATTTATATACAGTCCATTAACAGTATGTTAACAGTTAATTAACATTATGTTAGCAGTTCATTAGCGACGCGAAGTGAAGTGTGAAGTAGCAGTACAATAAAGTCTGCAGTGCATTCACGGTTTCTATGAATCCGAATTGCTGAATTACACATCTTAGGTTATGTATTTTCACAACATAGATACTAAAAATTATATTCCAAGTCTATAGCCAGCGCAGTGACATAATGAATCATTGTACAAATTGTCAAGTCATTCTGTGTAGCCGTTTAGAAAGTACAGTGGACCCCGCTTATTGTTATCGCGGTTAATGTTATCAACCGTTTATTGTTATCGAAATTTTAAAACAAAACCAGTCTTATGACAATGCATACTAAATGTATCGCTTATTGTAATCGATATTCCGGTTACTGTTATTAACTCGCCTATGCTAGATCTCAAAAACTTGAACTGAAACTGAAAAACAAAACAAAATTCGAGCAAATAATTGTGTTAATATAAAGCTTCGTATGCATATAAGCATTCGCGCGCGCACTAACGCTGTGTGCGCACAAATGATCATATGTGTACGGTAGGAGCATGCGTGCGCGCACAATTTTTTACGCGCGAACACGGTCCATCGCTAGTGGATTCCCTTGCACGCACAACTTTTTGAGTGCGCACGAATGCTATTATGTATACGCGGCTTTAGACCTGTACGTTGTTTTCGTCTCTTAGATAATTTGCGCCCATTATTCTTTTAGTTTCGCAGTCGACATGTATAGTAAATCTGCTGCTGCCTGCTGCATTGTGCTCCGTGTTGTTAAAACGGCATAAACATTCTTCATTGAAGAGAATACTGCATTCAAATTTAAATTTGAAGCGCAGTATGTAACTTCACAGTCAATGATAAGCTTCCTCTTAAGCTTCGTATACATATGAGCATTCGTGCGCGCACGAACGTTGTGCGTGCACGGCATCTCGTCCAGACCAAATTGCAAGCACAAAGGTGTGCGCGCACGGAGATTCACTAGCGATGGATCGTGTTTGTGCGGATAAAATTGTGCGCGCACGCATGCTTCTACCGTACACATATGAGCACGAATGCATTATGTATACGAAGCTTTACATTCTGTTTCGATCTGTTAGTGATCAGTTTCAGTAGCAGTGCAGTGGTCGCTACTGAGGAAGAAACTTGGACAGCGTTGCCACACACTGTCGAACACGAGCTCGAGCTCAAACACGAATATAATACAAGTGTCCTCCAAATGGCTTAAGACACACCCACACACCTTATAAATCTGAAGGGAATGTACCATGCTCATATTCGGCAGTGTGTGGCCATGCTAACGATAAGGAGACATTTGGAAGATTTTAAGTTGGAGTTTGAAGAAGTTGGAGGAGGTGTCATTGGAAATCAACCAATAAAATGAAGAATAATAATAACAGTAATTAAATAAGTTATGTATTTCTATCTAATTGATTCTGATGTAACGAAATTTTTTTTTTAATTTTATCTATTTTGGAAGTAATTTTATGATTTTTGGTAGTTTTCGCTTAATGTTATCATCCGTTTATTGTTATCACTTCTGCTCAGTTCAAACGTGATCAAAATAAACGGGGTTCACTGTATAGGTGTTCATACGTAAACAAATTCACTTTTTTAGATATAGTCAGAAGAAGAACATAGATAGAATCTCTTTCGAAATACAAGGTTGCATGTTTCAGAATTATAACGTAATGGAGCCCATGCATTTACAGGGGTAGGTTTGGTTAGGTTAGATGGGCTGCTTCAACCAAACAATGATCAAAGCACACTTAGACCCCACCCCCGCCCTTGTGATACCCCTAAGTACAGCAACCAGAGCCTACATCAGTCATTACACCAGCCAGAGCTGACAATGAAGCGATGAAGCCGATCAACCTTAACATCCTTTAATTCATCCAAATCAGTAAAGAAATAGGACCCAAGGATATCCTTCTTGCGTCTTGCCAGGGCAGGACAAGCACACATAAGGTGAAAGGAATTCTCCTGCTCCTCCTCGTCCCCACAGCTCCTACAGTAAGCATTGTGTGGGAGCCGAAGTCTCCTAGCATGCTCCCCAATAGGGGGCAGTGCACAATGATAAGCCCCACTACGTTTCTCAAATGGTTTTTGCTCAGCAACAATAGCCTGCGAGAGCGGCCGGGGTCCATTTTTGGCCATATTTGCCTAGTTGCATGACACGTCCTGCCATTGGACCATCTGGTGTTAGCCCTATCGTATACCAACGCTTTAGTAGCAGTTTATAGGCTGCTAAAGGCATCCCAGTACTACGAAAACAAAAAGTTCCAGCCCGGCCCAGTTCATCAGCTTTTCAATAACCAGAAAAGCCACTATGACCTGGTATCCAGCACAGGGTTATGTTGAAAAATTTCGCCATCTCACTGAGAGAGCTGCGACAATTTAACACCTTTTGTTGACATATCCAAGACGGAACTGACCGATTTGATCGCAGGTTGACTATCCGTGTATATTATTTGTTCTGCGTAAATATCGAAAGGAGCCAACTCTAACAGTGGGCCCAAGGTAGCAGTGGGGGTGGTGCTGAAGAGAATTTGTAGAAAAAACTGACTAGAAACTTCAGGGAAAGTTAAACAGTAGTAATGCCGTTTTTTAAAATTTGAAAAATTGACTATAATCTCAATTTCCAATGTTTAAATGGCGAGAATATTACCTTAGACTTTAAAAGTGCAAGCCAAGTACAAAAATTTTGTTTTTTCGTATTTTTTTTAGAAATCCATGCACCACATAAAAAAATTTTAACAGTAGTAACGGCGTGGGATATTTTTAGTTTCCGGGGCCCGGGGTGAAAAATCCACTCTGATTTCTTGTCACTTTTCAGTCGCGTAACCCTAAGACTTTCAAATATGGAAAAAAAATTTAATTTTAAATTTTTTTTTAATTTTTTTTAATTTTTAATCTTAATTTTTTAATTTCTTTTCCTTATTTTTTTGTTCTAATGATTTATACTGAATGTTTGATCTATTTAAAACTGATCAAAACGCTGTTGCACGCAGAGGGAGCGAAGCGAGCGTTCAAGTTTGTGCGATACTGAGGGTTGCGATCCCTTAAGCGCGGAGCCAGCGTATCGAGCGGAGCCCACGCAAGGGGATTTGCAAATATTTCAATTTTCCATGCCTCCAATATACCAAACCTTCAGTATAAATTATGAAAAAGAAAATTAAAAACGAAAAAAAAACTTAAGAAAAAATTAAATTTTTTTAGCAAATTCTCGATTTTTAGAGTGACGCGAGTGTTAATTGCCTTGACCCCTCCAGGGGCATGGACACGTCAACATCTCTAACATTTCTATGCCTTGTTGACGTTTCGATAGCATATCTACTTTTCGGAAGTGCAGTTGCTAGCATGCACATCCTATCCGAGCTGTCTTTATACTGACAAGCTCGGAGCACTGTGAGAGTTCTATTAGTACTCACAGGCAGTTTTTGATAGCGCCGAGAATTGAACTCGGGGCCCCGGAAACTAAAAGGTTGCCGCAGGGTAAGTCATATTCGTCCCTTAATTCTTTAAGGAGTAATGTACACTCCATGTTGTGTAATCCAGATAATACGGTTTTAATTGTTTTCTTGTCTGATCGCTGGAAAATGTAAAATTGGAGTTTCTCTTCAATTATGAATTTGTGAGTACGTTCAAAATCCCCATTATCATAAAAAAAACAGCTTATTGCCGACTACCGTGTATTGTATGCAATATTTTGTGACATTTCATTTCACTGTGAATATCGATAGTTTCCCTATCTAATTTGTGAAAACTAATGGGAGGGTTCTTTACCTTTTTAGGCTGAGAAGGCGTTGGATCCGACTATATAGGTACATTAACTAGATCGACTTCCGATAAATTCGATGGCAGGTTCGCCAATAGTTGGAATGAGTTCTGACTTGTCATGGTGGTAGCTTCAGTGGTTCGAACAACCCTGAGCTTGTTAAACATTCAGGGGAAGAATTTTAACCTCTGACGTTTTTAGCGCGTTCCCTATCGGACACCGTGACGATGTTATTAGTTCGATTTAGAAAACGAAAAAGAAAATACGGGTTTCTCAGAAAATTGGCTAAATTAAAAATTAATTCTAGAAACCGAGGCCTGTTTTAATTCCCTAGTTTCGGGCAACATAAATACAAATATATGTATATACATAGGTAAGCAAGGAATTCCAAATTTCCAATATGTCGAATACGAGTACAATGGAAATTACCGAAATCCGTTCATGTTACAGAAATTACTAATGAAAGATATCAGTCAGATAGATATCAACTAATATCTTAATATATAGGTATATAAAAACGTTCGTGCACACGTTGCTGCCGCCATAACTCTTTAACCACTGAAGCTACGAGTATACAACTCATATTCACACCATATGTTCGTTTGGTCCTCCGATTTGCATAAGAGAGGAGTTTTTTAAAAAATTCTTCTTTTATGGTCCAATTTGGCTCAAATTCAAAACATATATTCATCATCATCGTGGCGCGACAGTCCGACGTCGGGCCTTGGCCGCCTGGATCATTGTCCTTCAATTATCTCGGTCACGTGACCGCGTCCTCCAATTTTGGGAGCCCAGCAGCTGCGCGGCGTCCACACCTACTGAGCTCTCCCAACGAGATCTCGGTCGTCCTCGCAGTCTCGCTCCGTCGACTCGTTCTGCATTCATTACTCTCTTAGGCATGCGATCATCGTCCATTCTTTGTACATGCCCTGCCCATTGAAGTCGTTGTAGTTTGACGATTTTCGAGACTTGCAGCTCATCGTACATTTCATACAACTCATGGTTGTACCGGATGCGCCATCCATCTCGATCGCAAACAGCCCCGAAAATTCGCCGTAGAACCTTACGTTCAAAAGTGTCTAGCATGTTTTCGGAGGCTTGAGTTAGGGTCCATGCTTCGCAGCCATAGCATAGCACTGGTCGTATAATGGTTTTGTACACGCGGAGCTTCGTGTTTCTGTGCACATGCTTCGATTTCATTATGGGGAGAACCGAGAAAAAAGTCTTATTAGCTAACTGTATACGTCACTTGATTTCGTCAGTTTCGATGGCGTCCCTTGACAGGTTGCAACCCAGGTAAATGAAGTTGTTCACGAACTCGATGTTGAGGTCCCCCACATTGATGCTCGGTTGTGCAGGTGTCCTTGTCACCGATTGCATAATTATTTTAGTTTTACCCTCGTTAGTACGTAATCCAACTTCCTTTGTAGCGGTATCGAGAGTATGCAGAAGTTCTTCTGCGTCCGCCAATCTTCGGGACATGATGTTGATGTCGTCGGCGTACGCTGCTAATTGTGTCGACTTGATGAGCAGCGTCTTGCTGTTGTCCATATTCATGGCCCGAATAACGTATTCCAGTGCTAGGTTGAAGAGCGTCGGTGCCAGTCCATCGCCCTGTTTCAAACCAGTGCGTGTTTCAAATAGATCAGTAAGTCTATTCTGGATCCTGACTTGTGAGACGGAGTTGGTCATCGTCATCTTTGTCAGTCGCACTAATTTGGCCGGTATACCAAATTGCAGCATGATGTTGTACAGTACTCCACGATCGATACTGTCGTATGCCTGCTTGAAGTCGACAAAGATTTGGTATACGTTTACGTTGTATTCCCAGCACCTCTGGAGTATCAGTTTGACCGAGAAGAGCTGATCGGTTGTGGAGCGACCAGGTCTGAAACCGCTTTGATATTCGCCAATGACTCGTTCTGCTTACGGTTTTATTCTATTTTCCAGAATTTTCGTCAAAATTTTATAGGACGTACAAACTAGTGAGATGCCCCTGTAATTCTCACACCGCAGTTTATCTCCCTTTTTATGAATTGGACAGATGATGCTTCTGCGCCAATCGTCTGGGATCTCCTCGTTCTCCCATACTCGCAGGAGTAATTGATGTATGGCATCAACTAGACTCGTTCCACCGAATCTTAGCAGTTCAGCTGGAATCTCGTCAGCGCCCGGCGCTTTATTTCGTTTTAGTGACCGCAAGGCGAGATCAACTTCCTCTACTGTCGGGGGTTGAATGGGTAGGCCTCGATCAACAATATCGTCGAGAGCTTCCTGTGTGGGGATGTTAGATGGTCGGTTTAGAAGCTCTTCAAAATAAGAGGCCCATCGTTTGTTAATACCATCGGTGTCGCTGATGATGTTTCCATCCTTGTCCTTACAAAGGCTAGTCCTGGGTTGGTAGCCGTTCTTAATTGTATTTACTAGTTTGTACGCTTGTCTGGTGTTCCTATTAGCTAAGTTTTCGTTTATGTTCAGCAACTGCTCGTCAAAGTATTTACGTTTCTTACGTCTAATTATTCTATTCGATATTCGCCGTAGCTCGTCATATTTTTCTCTTGTGGCTCTGGTTCCTCGTTGAATCCATTATCTGTAGGCCTCGTTTTTCGCGTCAAGTGAATTTTTGCATTCTTCGTCGAACCAGTCATTTCGCGCTCGCCGGGCTTTATATCCCACGACCTTCTCTGCGACATCCTTGATGGTACCCTTGAGTTCTTCCCAGAGCCCATGGACGCCTGTGTGGCTGATGTTGTGTAGCATAGGTGATAGTTTTTCCTCAAGGGCGGTAGTATACGCCACCGCTGTAGCATCACTCAAAAGCTTATCACAACATATATTAATTACATAATAATAAATCTGTTGACAAAATTTGGACTTGGTAGGTGGCGCTGGAGTCGAGATATTCATGAAAATGTGTATTTTAGGTCTGATTTCGTTCAGTGTATTTAGATTTGACATTTCAGTATTCATTATTTTAATTTAGCGAATACAAATTGTTGCGCATACATTTAACCGGCGAACTGGTAACGGTGCGTGTCCTGAAGAAGAAGGCGACCCTGCAAAATTAACTGATCATGAAAACTCTAAGCTTTGCAGGAGAACTATTTCGACTCCCCGGAACGACCAGGCATCTGCGACAAACGCTTAAATATTAAAATGCGTTCCTGGGGAATGTGTTGAATATCGCTCAATCAACCGAGTAATGGATCGAGAAGATGCTAAACATTTATCTGGTTGAATTTTTAAATTCCCTAAGCGTACCTGGATTTCCATCTCACAGAAAAATACGTCAACAAAGGTAGTGATCAAGCAACATTTGAGTTAAGAAATAATGAATACGACGAAGTCAGTAGGTTCCAATCTGGCCGCTATATAAGTTCTTCTGAGGCGGTTTGAAGCGTTTTGAGCTTTCCTATTCATGAAAGATTTCCACCAGTTAAGCATCTTGATGTTGGGGAGCGGATGTACTTTAACTCTGAAAATGTGACAGAGCAAATTGAAAGCCCGCCACAAACTACTTTGTTCTTTCCAATTTATCAAGTTGACGATTTCGCAAAAACACTGTTATACGAAGAAGTTTCGTCATACTAGACGTATAACAAATGGCAAGGAGTTTTCAATCGTAGAAAACGTGGATTAGCTGTAGATGGAGTGCCTGGCATTCTCAAAGAACACGTCCTGGAAACACTTTACACAGTACATCCGAACAACTTCGAATGCTATTACTTACGGTTACTACTTCATACTGTACGGGGTCCTACTACTTTTGCTGATTTGCGAAAGGTTGACGATTTTTAATACGATACTTATCAGGCTCCTTGCCGGGCACGTCACTTGCTAGATGGTTATCAGCATTGGGATGACGCATTGGCTGAAGCATCTGTCAGCGATAGTTCACATCGCTTGCGTCGTTTGTTTACCATATTACTGGTATTTTGTTGTCTTTCGGATGCAGCGGAGTTGTGGGATAAGTGTCAAAGTAAATTTGCTGAAGACTTTATCGGGGATTCATGCCGCAACAATCACGGGGGACTGACAGATTACGCGAGAGTAATCTCAATTGATGCTTGCTGGCTATGCAAGAAACAGTAACAGCGGGCAATTCTCTCTCTTAATACAGTATGCCCACACCAACTTCAGGCGGGGAACGAATTAATAATATAGTGAGTATGCAGCAGAAATCATCTATAGTTCAGCGCATTTGGCTGAAATATTGCGAAATGGTTTATGGAGCAGAACAACGTTTGATATTCGATCATGTATGTCATAGCGTAGACGGTGCTTTAGGGGAAAGCCTATTTTTAGATACACTCGGTGGGACGGGGAAAACATTTCTCAATAAAGTCATCTTAGCCCAAATACGTATTCAAAAATAAATAGCAATTCGTTCATTAGGAATAGCCGCTACATTGTTACCAGTAGGCAAAACTGCCCATACTATGTTCGAGATCCCGATTTATTACTTGGACCATACGGATATCCTAGTGTATAGCGTTTCCAGGAACTGTAACAAAGCCAGGGTTCTGCGCGATTGTTTCTTAATAATATGGGACGAGTGCACTATGGCGTATCGGAAAGCGATTGAATCAGTAGATAGAACCTTACGTGACATCAAACAAAACGACCGGCCTATGGGCGGTATTACAGTACGTTTCTGTGGCGACTTTAGGTAAACTTCACCAGTAAAACCCCGAGGAATGAGCGCTGATGAAATTAGAGCATGTCTAAAAAGCTCACATCTATGGCGCATTGTCATACCCATGCATTTGTCAACCAATATGCGGGCGCGAATTGGGAGTAATCAAAATGCCCAAGAGTTTTCAGATTTATTACTGAAAATTGGTGACGGTACGTATCAGGACGAAGAAGGGAAGGTTATTCTCCTAAATAATTGATGTTGTGTATTTAAAAAACGACCAGGCATCTGCGATAAACGCAGAAATATTAAAATGCGTTCCTGGGAAATGTGTTGAATATAGCTCAATCAACCGAGTAATGGATCAAGAAGATGCTACCCATTATCCGGTTGAAATTTTAAATTCCCTAAGCCCACCTCGGCTTCCAAATTAATTTCCGAATCTCACAAAATAATATAAAAAGTTGGCGTCCCTGTAATTCTGCTTAGAAATTTGAGCCGCCGAAACTATGTAAAGGTACCCGACTGGAAGTGAAGTTACTTTTAATTTAGCTTAAGTTTAGCCTTATCGTCGTGATTTTGAGCAAGCGGAGAACAAATTAATTATGTATGAAAAAATAGTCAAGGTTAGTGTCAAGTTGTGAGCGAAGCGAGCACTAGATGAGAGAGCGAGCGAAGCGTTTACTATTGTATGTACATAGAAAAGGGTTGAGTGCTGAATTGGCAATTTCACGTAAATGTGTCACAGCAATAATTGATATAGCTCCAGACGAGGGCACAAGTATGTGGCGGTTAACAAACCATTCTCCTCAAAAAACGACTATCGTTCAATTTAAACTTTTTTCAAATCCTCCGAGAAAATATTTATGTATTTCAAATAGGACTAACTGACTGTTTTCGGTTTCGAAATTGTCGCAACAACAAATAAGCTACAAAAAGGAAAGGGGTGTTCCATTAATGTTTTTAAAGATATATAAACTCCACCGCGAATCTATAGACACTATATAACCCTAATGGCATTTTTCCCCCGAGTACAAAAAAACAACCCAACAAACATTAAGTAAAACGCCACAATTCTTTTTTCTGATCCATTTCCTCCCAGAATACCCATTTTCACAACCCATTAAATTCAGAAGTTAATTATATTTTCTGGTTGTGCTTCTTTCCTTTTTTTTTCGTTACTTTTTTTTTTCGTAAATTAGACTGGTAATTTACTTAACCTTCTATTCTAAAGTTTTACATCCTTTTTTCGGCTTTAGTATGAATATATGTATATGTTTGTTTGTATCTAACGGCGAAGTTGTTCTGCAAATGATGTAAAAGAAAAAAAATCCAGATACTTCTGCTTCTCCCCATTGGTGTGGCTCGCAAAAGTAAACATGAAGCGAGTGCACTTTATTCTGTACCTGCGTACTTAGAAGCGGCAGAAAAAGATCTTAGGTTAGATTTACTATGCAATAAACTTAAATACAACATCACGAAAGTGCATTTTTAATAGCTGCACACCAGCCATTAATTTCCATTTTAAAAGCCAGGGAAAATTTATATGGAAGGTGAGCGAAATTGTCAAGTATGGTGGCTACTTTAGCAAGTTGTTGATGGTATCTGGACGTTGATGGTGGCTACTATACTACTTAGCTGTTGAATATTTGCCTGAATTTGATGTAACTCTAATTGTTTCTAGACATTTATATGAAATTAGGTTTAAGCACGACGGTGAATCAGTGATGGATTTGCATGTTAGTTTGATTTATAGTAATCGTGTTGTTTTAAAAATTACAAAATAAAATATTAGATTTGAGACAATCTTTTCTGAATATCCTTTAACTTGAATTTCGGGGATATTCAAGACCGAATATCCCCTATAGCATACTGTAACCTGTTTTATATTTGATGGTCCAGTTCACTTTGCGGATGAATCACCAGGTTAATTTGGACTAGAGTTACCAGAATGGACATTTGAAAAAAGAGGACATTTTTAAATAAAACTTTTTTTTTTTCATTCTAAAACTAGAAAATTAGCTAAACAAAATTTTACGGAAACATTTGGTTGAAATGTGAAGAAATAACAAGTCGCAGTTTATAGTGATTTCTCTGATGATTGGCAGTGCCATGAAACCGCACTTTTTTTATACCCTTCACGGATGTGATAGGGTATATTAACTTTGTCATGAAGTTTGCAACGCACAGAAGAAATCATCTCCGACCATATAAACTATATATATATATATTCTCGGTCAGTATGATGAGACGCGTCGATTAAGCTTTGTCCGTCTCTCCGTCTGTTTCTATGCAAACTAATCCCTCAGTTTTAAATCTATCGAGCTGGAATTTTGTACAGAGCCTTCTTTCTATTGTACGCAGTATATATGTCGAAACCAACGGAATCGGACCACTACGTCATATAGCTGCCACGAATTTTTGGACCGGTCGTTCGGTCCAAAAATTCGTCTTTGTGAGAAAAACTTTTTTATTTCTTAAGATATCTTTTTAAAATTTCCCAGAAATTAATCATATTTACAGCTAAATCAATTCCCGAATTTGGTTGAAATTAGACTACTTTATCATATAGCTGTCATAGGAACAATCGTTCCAAAAGCAAGTTTTTGTTAGAAAAACTTTTTGATTTCTGAAGATATCTTTACCAAATTTCATATTATATAATCATATTGACTACCAAACCATATTCCTGAATTTCGTTGAAATCGGCCTACTATTTCATATACCTCTCATAGGAACAATGAAATCGGAACTAGTTTTACTACTAATTTCAAAGGGGCATGCTGGCAACTGCATTCTCTGAAACCAATTTATGCCAATGAAACGTCAATTGGGCCACATGGAACAGTTGACGCGCTATGCCCCACAAGGGGTTAGGGCAATTGAGTAATTAGGACGATGCCATTTGTCATACAGCTTAGAAAAAAATTGCAGAAATGTATTCCTAACGATAGTGGCAGGATCCTTATTTTAAATTTTATAGATAATTGTCAAAGACTGACGGATACCAACCTACGGAAAAATCTATAGACATACGAAAAAAACGGTGTTACCCTGATTGCTATTTTCACTGAAAAATTATTAAAATGATTCGTGGACGACTTCAAAACAGATGAGGAGTCGGGTGCGGGCATTGTTGTTCCAAGACAGAGTATTCATTTCAATGGGAAATTTCCTAACAGTATTTTGGGGTTAATGGTAGTTCGGATGGTGCAAGTGCAAGTGTTAGCACGTTAGCTTTCTATGCCCTGGACCTCGTTTTAATTCCCGCTGAATGCAGTAGCGTCCGATAAGGAAAAAGGCAAATTGCGTGTCGGACTATGAACCCACTCACCTGTTAAATGAGTACCCATTCGGGGTAAATACTCGTAAGTAGGTTGAGCGTTTTGCCGATCATACACCTCTGCACAAAACACACCGTCGCGATCTAGTAAATGAGATGATGCTAACTCATCTCGACGCCTTGGTCCAAATTGGACTGTTGCGCTAAGTATCTATCTATTTTATTCCGGGAGTAGGCCACTGGCCATAACAAGAGGAACATATTTTTACTGCCATTCAAACGGTGATTGGTACATGTACGAATTCAATCTCCAGTTGCGTCTGCCCTTAAAAGTTTAGGATCCTCAAAGAAACCCACATTTCATTGGGTCCCTTGGCATTTTGGCAGACGAAAATAGTTTATAACCATATGGTTATCGACTAAGCGAAAAGGGTAAATTTATCATTTGGCCAACCTTTAAAAAACACTATTATGACTTTTTATATGACAATGACATTTATGCTATGCAATGCGCAGGTCCGTTGTTCAATTACCGAACGGGAGAGAAAGCGCGTGACGTCTCAGTTACAATGAGGGCGTTCCATTTTGTAGGTAATTTCACGGTTTTTGAAAGAAAATTTGGAATTGTAAATCTATAGTTTTATTTCGATTTTGATGAAATTTTGAACCCTTGGGCCCTTGGAGTATGGGAAAGGTCGCTGTCTACAAGACAGACTTCGAAACTAGTTTATGTTAAAGAAACGTCAACTGGTCCTCATGGAACAGTTGACGCGCTCTGCCCGACAAGGAATTAGGGCAATTGAGTAGTTTCTAGCTACACTTCGAAGGAAAACTTAGCTCCCATAACAAGATGTAGTTCTTTGTATGATATTCTTACAAGAGTCTTATGAGACATGTGTAACTATCATTAGAAGAGTTGAACTCTTGCTACAAGATAAAATAAATCTCAGAAAGTATGCCAATTAATTCTCATGAAACTCTCATAACACTCTTATAGTATTCTAGAAGTGTTAAATTCTTAGAGAAGAACTCTTAGTGCTAGCTCTTATAAGACTTTGGAAGAGTTAATTAATTGGGATGTAAACAGATTAACCTTGCGCTAGTCCTAGAGCGCAAAAGGGGCACACTTCTTTTGAAAACTTTCTTCAACCATTGGTCACTCGCATCTCCGGAGAAATCTAGAAACGGGTGCTGGCTGTCGTTTTTGTCATAAAAAATCCACGTATTTTCATGACACCGCCATGCCAGTGGGCTTGAATTATTATTATTATTATTTATTTATTAAACGGACAAAAAGTCCTTTAAATTCACAATTTAAATGCTTACAAAAAAATAAAAACAATAAAATTCATTACTTATTCTAATGTAGTATGTCCAAAACAATGTTTTACTGTTTACATTATAATATAACTAAATATTTAGCAGAGCATTTTTTAATATGTTACTGTTGTCATTAAAAAAGTCGACATTTGTGGATAATTTATTACCAATGATCTTAAGCCTTTCGATAGGTGAAAATTAAAGAGAATTCGTTCTAGAGATTTGCAGTTGAAACAAGTCATTGGATCTAGTGTTAATTGCAGGTACTCTAAAGGATATTTGGCGCAAAAGTTCAAGAGAATCGATATTGTTATTTAGCAAGTTATATAGAAACATAAAATAGCATCATTACAAGTTCTTCTTGCATCTAGTGTGTGTGTATTAAGCATATATAATATATTTGCATAATCGATATTTTGACGTGTAACATGAGTTTTATAAGCTATTGTATATACCTCAAAAACTTATGTTGCACTTTTTCGAGTTTATCAGAATGGCTTCGGTAATTCGGATTCCATTATACCGATGCGTATTCCAGTTTACTTCTGACTAGAGTGAAATACAATGTTTTTAGAGTATTTATGTTGGAGAAATGTCTGGTGTTTCTAATAAGGAAGCCCAACATGCGTCTGGCCTGCTCGGTAATCATTTCAATATGTAGTAAGAAATTAAGTTTGGAATCAAAAGTTATTCCCAGATCTTTTACTGTCTCAACTGTCTTTAAAGGAGTAGCATTAATAGTATAAACATGTTGATGAACTGTTCTTGTTTTAATAAAAATCATTGACTGGCATTTATCCGTGTTAAGCTTTAGGCTATTATCGACACAATATCTATAAAGGTTATCTAAATTGGATTGTAAGATTTCAATATCACGTATTGATGAAATCGCTCTAGAAATTTTGCAATCATCAGCAAATAGTAAAAATTCAACGTTTTCAAAAATTAGATTGATGTCGTTTATGAATATTAAAAATAAGAGAGGGCCAAGATGAGACCCTTGAGGTACTCCAGATGTTGACGAAAATTCATTTGACAATTTGTTTTTGACTTTAACAAGGAAAGTTCTCTCTCTTATATAATCATTTAGCCAGGATAGCAGTGGACCATGCAGTCCCATATTTTTAAGTTTTTTGAACAATAGGTCAAAATTAATTGTGTCAAAAGCTTTTGTTAAATCAGTATACACTGTGTGAACCTGCTGAAAACGTGCAAAAAAATTGCAAATATAGTTATGGTATGAGAGGAGATTAGTAGTAGTCGATTTTCCGGAGCAAAAACCATGTTGATTATGTATAATTACGGGACGGATAATAGGCGTGATTTGATCAGTAACAAGGCTCTCGAAGATTTTGGGTATCGATGATAGAATGCAAATTGGTCGGTAATTACGAACATCACTTTTGTCATCATTTTTATAAACAGGTACTACAATAAATAACTAGATTTCCATATATTTGGGAAGTTTCCTGATTCTGATGATCGGTTGAACAATGAAAAGAGTGGACGACCTATACTTTTAGCACTATTTTTTAGAAATATTGGTGGAATACCAATTGTGAGAAAAAAATAGAGAAAAACAAAAACAAACAAATTATTATTTCAATTTTCTCTCACAACACATCGACGTTATCACGGTAGTTTTTTTTTAAATTCCAAATGGATGTGTCAGTTTCTACCACTGCTCGTGTTTGTTTTTACTCTTTACTCAATACAGACAAGGTCAATTTTTCGTCGTAACATATCTGAAATTTTTGAGATGGTGGTGAAATTTCTACTCATAAAAGGGAAATTTGAAAATATGTACAGTTGAATAGGGACATAATTGACAATGTTGATCGCTGCGCCGCCGCTGTCATCCAAGTGGAACTCCGCGGCTGCTGACTAGTTAAAGATTGCTTCGATCAATGCGGTGGTTATTATAATTATATTAGATCTACCCCCATCTAGCGGCAACTAACACAAAAAAGCGTTTTTTTTTTATTAAATGCGGTTGCCGCCCTTGCTGAAACTATTCTGGATTTCAATTATTCATAGCAAATCTGTCAAACACATACCAGAGAATATTGTAAATCAACATTAGCTTGAGTGGACTCCGCACTTAAATGGATGCGACCCTTAGAATACAGCCATAGAATGCTTGCTCCGCTGGCTATGGAAAAAAAAGAGACCTAGTTTGGCATTTTGGGATGGAATTTTAATGGTATTTTAGGGATTTTCAACTCCCGTCCCACAATTTCACCACACACTCCTGAAAGACATTATCAAGTCAAAAATATAAATAACTGATGCAACAGTCCAATCTGGACCTTAATTTATAGTGTTCGCGTCGCAGTTTAGAGATTACGTATATTCGTTATATAACGTACAGAAAAAAATGTAAAAAGTGTCCGAGCCTATTGATTGCACATTTGGGGAGCCGAGAAGACAATGTGCCGAGCCAAGATGAAATTTCAGAAAATTTACCTTTAGGAAACCGGAAAGGCGATTATAGGTGCATTCGATTCGCTCAGATCTAGTACGATCTCCATACAAATTGGCAGACCGGTCTTTGATCCGGTCTGTTTTTGGATCTCGTTGGATCTGTGCTGCTGGGCCGTGCCATTACATCCACAAAGTTGCCGGCCTGATATCTATCTGACAGTTCTCGAACGTTAATTGGCTGTCAAAGGTTATCATGGGATTTAAAGAGATGCGTATGATGTATACGTACAAGATACGTGCACAGAACACGCATTTCATTCAATTCAATAGGATTTAACCTGCGACTGTACGCTCCGCTCGTTCTAGGTAATTGACAACTCCCATCACTTTGACGTTGTCTTCTTCTTCTTTTAGTAAATACTACCAACTGTTAGACTTTAAGATCTAGGCTGTTTTATTCATTCGTGATCCGAATCGAATGCAGCTTATGTGTTCAGTGACTCCCCCCAGCAAACGCAAACTCTCTTAAGTCATTCTTATAGCATTACGAATGTTTTTGGTTTCTTACATGTTGTTGTTAATTGCCTTGGGCGCATCAACGTCTCTACCATTTCTATGCCTTTTTAACGTTTCGATAGCATATTTACTTTTTGGAAGTGCAGTTGCTAGCATGCCCCTCCTATCCGCCCCGTCTTTATACTGACAAACTTGTGAGAGTTCTATTAGTACCCACAGGCAGTTTTTGATGGCGCCGAGACTTGAACTCCAAGCTCTAGATTAGTATCCTAGAGCGGCCACCGAGCGCGATAATTTAAGAAACTTTTAAGAAGCAGAATTTTGTCGGAACAGCTTTTTCGATACTCTCATATCTTTAAAAAAAAATATTTAAGCAACCACGCTAGAAACATAATGTACTTTATTTGCGATGCTGTTTTCTTTAATCGCTCTTTAATTATGCTTCATAAAACATTATCCCAGAGAGCAAGAAAAAAATAATAAAAAAAAAAATTATTACTTATATCATTTTTTAAACATTCTTTAAGGAACCTACATCGCACTAAAAATTTGACACTTCGGAAAGTCTATTGAAGCATGATTAACTAACGCTATAAGAATTTCACATAAAACCGATCCAACATCACTCTCATACATACATCTTAAATAATGATATAAGAAAGTGCGGCTAAGTAGGACACGTAGCGATAGTATACGACACGCAGCGATGGAATTGTATGAAAACGGTAGAGATGGGTATCGACCAACAAGTAATCGATTAATGAAATCGATTATAATTTTTTACGAATTAATCGATACACCGATTATTTGTGACTTGAAAAATCGATTAATCGATTAATAGACAATTTCAAAAAAGGTTGGGAAAAAATTAAAAACTGGGTACAATGAAAACAACGAACTCCAAGTAAAAAATAGTCCTTATTTATTCATATGAAAACAGAAGAAAGGTCATCAAACAGAGAAATAATAATTACACCTACTGGAAGCAGTTGCCTGAAACGTTCCCTGTAGCTGCAGAAATAATAGTAATTATTGAGTTGTGAGAAGTATTGAGCTTATTTATTATTCCCAATACTTATCATGAACGTCTTTAAGGAATATAAGTGTATTGGCGGTCAGCCGGCTTCTCTGTTCCCTCAGAATTTCACCAGCTTGAGAGAAAAGCCTTTCTGAAGGAACTGAGGTCGCTACCGCTGGCACATATGTTAAGGCGACCTTAGAAACTGCTCGGAACGTCTCAGCCATCTGTTTCCAGAATAAGACCGGATTTTGTTGAATCCTCTCCTGAAACAACACGACTCAGCATCAGGATATGGGCTGCGTCGGGTCTTTTATAACCTATGACTTTACTTATGTGACTGATAATGATATCGAGATTTTTGAGGGTGTTCTTCTTCTATTTTTCTCTCAAACGACCACCACCATTAATAAAAAAAAATTGTGCTAGATAGGTAAAAGTAGAATGAGAAAAGTAGTAGGTAAATGACTGTTGTAAGTGATTTTTCGCAATGATAGAAAAATATATCGCTCTTGAAATCTGAAGTCTCAGTGAAGAAAAAAGTTCAATAAACGTTATAAAATAATCGATTAATCGACCCTAATGTAATCGATTAAATAAAAATCGATTATTCGACAAAATAATCGATTATTTCGATTAATCGATTAATTGATACCCATCCCTAGAAAATGGTGTGGCGTATTCTGGAAGGTGCTGAACTATGGAAACGGCAGTTGTGGGTTCAAAGCCCGATCAGCATAAAAAAATTCAAATTCCCTTCACTCGCCCAGTCATTCTTTCCATTTATGTCGTTACAGATAAACAATATCTCGAACATAAACGCGATGAAAGAAAACTTACGGTAAGTAGGCGAAAATACAAAAAAAAAGACACGCGTTAGAGAGAGATTCGAACCCAAAACCATGTTGGGTATTATTTTTTTTGCCGAGTTTATATCTTTCTTATATCGTCTTTATACCTTTCTTATATATCTTTCATTTATCGTTCTTATATATTTCTTATAAACTTCTTTTATATTTCTTAAATCTCACTTCGGGCTCTCTTACGTCATTACTTAAGGACGAAAAAAGTTACATTATAGCAAAAAAAGAATGCCTTTTTTTTTCTTAGTTCTTATATCATTCTTTAAGCGACACTTAAGTTCCAGTATTATTCTTCCACAAATAAATGGAGTCGCTTCGCCCCCCATGGGAAGGTTTTGTAGCATACGGTACCAATAGGAAATAAACTGTCTTCCAGGAGATGCTTACCCATTTAAGTTAAGACGAAATGGCAAATAGCAAGCTGGTATTTAAAAAAAGAATAGAGTGCATGAATAGTTAGAATCACCGAAACCACCCCAACCAATCCTTACATTTTAATAAAATTAATTAAATAACTGCAATCCTAATTCGTCCGAGTTCAAAGTAATCGATACTGAGTAAAAAGAAAAACAAACTCTAGGAACAACAACTCGTACCTGCACATGAAGCCGGTAAGCATACTCGTATTTTTGGTATGTAAAGCGTCAAAATGCCCAACTTTAAATGAATGTATTATTATTAAATATTATGTGATTGTTATACGATACTTCATGGGTTTATTGCCTATGGCGTTTATTATCGTTGGCGTTAATGTTTTTGACCTGGAATGCGCTTGAAGGATACAGGGGTGTGCTAATTGTGACCATGGAAATGTACTATTATTAACCTATTTTGAGGAGAGATCACAATTTCATTAGTTTCTCTTTTCTACGCTAGTGAAATGCCACTTTCCTGTAAGTTTTTATATTCCTAAATGTAACGGTCCAGAAATGCAAGGGGATGGACAAATTATGATCTCATATTTCCCATGTCCCTCTTTTCTCTATTCTTCAAATTAAAAAAAAAAAAACAGAAATGGAATGTACTCGACGGTACCTTTTCATGATAACCCACTTGCCTATACCAGACGAAAAAATTTGTTTAACCTTCATTTCCCCTCTATGGGGTGCGGACCCCCCTTAAAGTTGACCTACTATGACACGTCACTTTCTTCAGCGAATTATAACATTTCTACACATTCCCACCAAATTTCATGCATGTTGCTTCAGCTCTTCGTGAGATATTTTATAGACAGACGGACTGACAGACAGACGGACATTTAACCGATTTTATAAGGGTTTATTTTTTACTACAAAGCAAATAAGAGAGTTTGTGGCTAGCTGGGGCCTTCGATTCATTCGGACAAATATAAATTTTCAATCAAAACTACTGGCCGTCCTTTAATCCAGATCTCGTTTTGGATCACATCTGAATCAGAGTTGAAAGTGAATTGGTTGAACGTCAACTTGTCTCTCGGTCCTATAATTTTCTATACTAAGCAAGCAATTCTGTCCCACGCGGCGAATTGCCTGAATGGTGATTGTTTGAATTCTGTTATTAGGCCGCTCGATTCATTCTGTTTTTTTGTCCGATAGTATCGAACGGGGCTAAACGGGGCTAAACGGGGCACTTTCAACCCAAAGGCGGCTTTCACACGACGCCGTTCGATACGATATTTTCTCGAAATAGAAACAACATTTCACACGGCTACATTCAATTTTCCACATAAATTGTTTTATCGAATAGTCTCCGTTGTAAAAATATGGCGCGTATGCCTAAAATGCTTTCGAGGCTTTGGGAATACCACACAACAAAGTCGCGCACATCATGTGTGCTTGGAATGCATACGAGCTTTACCGAATCGCAGTGGCAAGTGTCGTATGTACGCGAGAAACCATATTTCTCGATTGCATGATTTTCTCGTACTGGCTCCGTCTTCATACAATGTACATATACTGCAACTGTTTGATTCGATAAAAGGTCCCGTCAAATATCGTGTATGGTGCACGTCGTGTGAATGCAGCCAAAAGGGTCTGATTTATATGTTTATTTGAACAATTTGTGTACGTTTTGATTGAAAAACACTTCCCATCCTTTAAAAAGTCGCTCAATAATATCGGCTTCTTCTTCGTATGTACTCTACTCATTCATTTAAAAATAAAGAAACACATGCACCTTATAATTGCATTTTCACTATATTTATTAGCTACTAATCCGTTCATTGACGGGATTAGCTATCACGAATGAATTTTTTCATTGTCAGTTGGAGTTCGCAACCACCGTCACGTACATGTTAAAATCATCATTAAGAAAAACACGAAGGGAGTGAAATATCACTCAACATGTTACTTTGAAACAATTTTTATGTGAAAATTTCACAATTGTTTCACTTAACAGAAGAATTCTTGTACTCGCATTGCATATGAGGGCGCAAGTGACACAGAGCGTAAAGACAGTTTTGCGGTTTCTTCAAGAACAAATTCATGAATATTCATTCACACTTTAGCCGCAGATTCATATCACGATGTTTTTAAAAATGTATACATATATTAAACAGAATTGTTTCCGTGATGTTACATGACACTTTATTATTATTATATCAAAAATATTAACATTTAAATTGAATTGAATTACATTGAATATTAACATGTTGCAATAAGTGCACTTTCCTCGTGTAAGAAATGTGGAAAGGCATTGGTTTGGTTAATCGCCAAGGGAAGTGTGAAAGGAAAGCAGAGCCAACAACAACCAATATTCAATTGCGCTAACACCTAGTGGGACGTAGCGCGTCAACTATTCCATGTGGCATAGCTGACGTTTCGTTGGCATACATCAGTTTCGGACGATGCACGTTGCTGCCAGCATGCACCACCTGCTCCCAATGCTCCCTAACAGTAATAAGATTAGACAATTAGTTGAGTTTGATTTTGAACATTGATAAAAAGATACCATTTTCAAGGAAAATTCATAATTTTACCAAGTCAAATTCATAATGTTTGCAAATCAATTTAATACCATTTTTAAAATTAAATTCAAAATATTTTCAAATTAAATTATTAAATATTAAATTTTAATTACTAAATTACCCTAAACTTGTACAGACCTAGTGGTGATACCAAAAGTACCAATTGGCAACGACTATACGCGTTAAAAGTGAGTTTCCTACAGGGCCAGTTTATAGGGGAGGTTGGGGATCATTCAGAAGGATCTTGAACAATCTCAGAATCAATTAACTAACACACACTACAAATATTTGTCGAATTTTTCAAGTCGCTAGCTTCATTCTATTGAAAGCTATCGTTTACTTGAAGTTTCACATGTAGGGGAGGTAGAGGTTTACTTTGTCGGATCTTGCGCATTTTCAATAAAAACCAACTAGATCCTAGTCTAAACATTTGACCAACATTCCAAGTCACTAGCTTCATTTTATCGAAAGTTATCGCTAATTTAAAGTTTCATTTGTAGGGGAGGTAGGGGTTCCTTGGGTCAAATCTGGCCAATCTTTAATACCAACTAATTAAATTTCACTTCAAAAATTTAACCAATTTCAAGTCGCTGGCTTCATTCTATCAAAAGTTATCGCTTATTTCAAGCTTCATTTATAGGGGAGGTAGAGGTTCTTTGGATCGGAGCTTGCCTATTATCATTATCAACTAATTAGATCTTACTGCTAACATTGTACGAAATTTTCAACTCGCTAGCGTCATTCTACCGAAAGTTATAGTAATTAAATAAAAGAATATTTAATTTTTTGAAATCTGTAGGGGAGGTAGGCGTTCCTTTGATCTGATTATGCCCAACTTACTAAAACTTAAGCAGTTTCTCACCTCAGGGTGACATGCCAAAAATCAGGTGTTATAGACAAAAAATCTGAAAAGTAATGTTGTACGGGGCTCTTTGTAAGAAAATTACCATTAGTTTTCAACTGATCGATTTTATTTTTCCAGGAGAATATGAAATTACCCTCACAAACAATCTACCAAAGCTAGAGCTTTTCATATTTATTTAATCGGGAGTTACAGATATATTTAATTATTTTACATATGTGGGGAGGTAGGCATTCTCTTGGCCTGATCATGCCCATTTTCAATACCAACAAACTAGATTATACTGCCAACATTTGACCAAAATTTGAAGGCTCCAGCTTCATTCTATCGAAAGTTATCGTGCGAACGGACAGACACACAGACAGACAGACATGGCTAAATCGAATCAGGAGGTGACCCTGATCATTAATGTACATATATACATTGTTTTACCTTCGGAGCCTCCTTTAAGGTGGTATATACAGTGAAATACATTTAACGCGAAAACGCTTAAGACGAAATATCGGTTAACACGAAGTAATGCACCGGTCCCGACAAACTACTATGTATTCTCATGCGCATTTTTTCTCTTAACACGAAACGAAAATCGCTTAACACGAAAATATTTTTCTTCTGGTAATGAAAAAAATACATAAAACACCAGCCGCGCAGGCGAGATTTAAGAGAGGTGTGCAATAAAAGAGAAGTGGTTCTACATGTTTCGTAAAACGGAGCCAAACATGGCCTTGAAGTACCCTCGGAATAGCATGTGACCAGGGCCGTCGAGAGAAAATCCGTGCCCACGACTCAAATTTTATGGGGCCCCATAATATGATATAAAAATGATGAAAGTTATTGCACGAATTTTTCGTTTTCGAAAGAATTCGGGAGTTTGTCGAGTTACAATTGATTCTCTTCTCGTGTCGGTTTTCCGTCCTTCCCAATTTTTTTTTATTTTAAATTTTTCTAGTATCCGGGCCCCACAAAAAAACACGGGCCCGGGGCGATTCGCCCCTTCCGCACCCCCCACCCCCCTCTCGACGGCCTTGCATGTGACAGGAGCCCATTTTGTTTATCTAAGCTCCATTCACCGTCCACCCCTACAAACGCTCCATAAAACCATCTCATCTCTCATCAGTTGGCAATGGAATTCGTTTTTTCCTTTAGCACGAAATTCTTTTAACACGAAAAAATATTTTAGTCCCCTCAGTTTCGTGTTAAACGATTTTCATTGTATATATATTTTCGTCGTGACAAAAACAATATACCCTATACTAAAAGTATAGACGATGTTCGTGGCCATGGATGTGCAGGAGGTGCATGCTGGCAACTGCATTCTCTGAAACCAATTTATGCCAACGAAACGTCAACTGGGCCACAAGGAACAGCTGACGCGCTATGCCCCACAAGGGGTTAGGGCAATAAAGTAAAAAGTTGTAGTATACTAAAAGTCTAGGGTATAAAAAGCAAACTTGACTTGAGAAGAATATGAAATTGATTTGAAAAATTTCTGAATTGGACTTGAGAAAATTATGAAAATGGCTTTGAAAAATATGAAACTGAAAAAAAAACTAGAAACAAGCTAGCCTTCGGCTAGAATAATATCATCATCATGGCGCGACAGCCCGACGTCGGGACTTGGCCACCTGCGTTGTTGTCCTCTAATTATCTCAGTTACGTGACCGCGTCCTTCAATCTTCGAAGCCCAGTAGTCGCGCGGTGTCCGCATATAATGAGCTCTCGGTCGTCCTCGCAGTCTCGCTCCGTCGACTCGTCGTCCGTTCATTACTTCCTTTAGCATGCGATCATCGCCCATTCGTTGTACATGCCCTGCCCATTGAAGTCGATGTAGTTTGACGATTTCCGAAATTCCCAGCTCATCGTACAGTTCATACAACTCATGGTTGTACTGGATGCCCCATCCATCTCAATCGCAAACAGTCCCGAAAATTTCCCACAGAACCTGGCGGTCGAATGTGTCTAGCATGTTTCCGGAGGCTTGAGTTAGGGTGCATGTTTCGCAGCCATAGCATAGCACTGGTCGTATCATAGTTTTGTGCAGGCGGAGCTTCGTGCTTCTGATATTCGCCAGTGATTCTGCATATGCATATTTCACTATGGGCAGAACCGAGAAAAAACTCTTATAGTAGAAGTTAGCTGTATCCGTCGCTTGATTGCATCATTATTTCAGTTTTACCCTTGTTTATGCGTAGTCCAACTTCTTTTGCAGCGGTGTCGAGTGTATGAAGAAGTTCGTCTGCGTCGGCCAATTTCCGGGACATGATGTTGATGTCCTCGGCGTACGCTTCTAATTGTGTCGACTTGATGACTAGCGTCCCGCTGGTGTTCATATTCATAGCCCGAATAGTGCTATTCCAGTGCTAGGTTGAAGAGCATCATCGCCAGTCCATCGCCCTGCTTCAGACCAGTGCGTGTTTCAAATAGATCAATAAGTCTTGTATGGATCCTGACCTGTGAGATGGAGTTGGTCATCGTCATCTTCGTCAGTCGCACTAAATTTGCTAGTACACCAAATTGCAGCGTGATGTGGCGCAGTACACCACGATCGATACTGTCATATGCCTGCTTGAAGCCGAAAAAGATTTGGTATACGTCTACGTTGAATTCCTAACATTTCTGAAGTACCAATTTGACGGTAAAGAGCTGACCGGTTGTTGAGTGACCAGGTCTGAAACCGCCTTGAAATTCGCCAATGATTCGTTCTGCGTAGGGTTTTACTCTATTTTCCAGAATTTTCGTCAATATCTCTCTCAATTGCCCACAAGAGGTTAGGGCAATTAGCTAGACCCGTTCCACCGAATTTTAGCAGTTCACCTGGAATCTCGTCAGCGCCCGGCGTTTCAGTTCATTTTAGTGACCGCAGAGCGAGATCAACTTCCTCTTCTGTCGAAGATTGTATGGGTGGGCGTAGATCAAAAATATCGTCAAGAGCTTCTTGTTAGATGGTAGATTCAGAAACTCAGAGAGGCCCATCGTTTCTTAATGCCATCCAAGTCGCTGATGATGTTTCCATCCTTGTCCTTACAGAGGCTAGTCCTGAATTGATAGCCGTTCTTAATTGTATTTACTAGTTTGTACGCTTGTCTGATGTTCCCATTAGATAAGTTTTCGTTACTATTCAGCAACTACTCGTCAAAATATTTGCGTTTCTAACGTCTTATTATCCTATTCGATATTCGCCGCCACTCATAATATTTTTCCCTTTGGCTCTAGTCCCTCGTTGAATCCATCGTCTATAGGGCTCGTTTTCGCGTCAAGTGAATTTTTGCATTCTTCGTCGTACCAGTCGCGCTCGCCGAGCTTTATATCCCATGACTTTCTCTGCGAACTCTTTTATGGTGCCCTTGAGGTTTTCCCAGAACCCATAGATGCCTGTGTTGCTGATGTTGTTTAGCATTGGCGGCAGTATACGCCACCGCTCTAGCATCGCTCAGAAATTTATCAACCGCAAAGATTTTGGGGGGGCTAATGATTGGTTCCCTAAACAAATTCTATGTACATCTGTAGGTCGTCTTCACCAAGTGATGATTTGAGTCACAGTTTTCTCCTCGACAGGAGCGGTTATCTACTGCACTAGACGCCCATCTCTTGCAAATAAAAACGTGATCAATTTGGTTGACGATATGTACGTCTGGTTATTTGCAGGTCTACTTGTGAATGCGTCGATGCGGGAAACACGTAGAGCTTACGACCAGATTCTTGCTGCAGGCGAAGTCGCTGACAGAAGTCGTTACATTTTTCATGGAGATTGTGGCCTCCAACTTTCGCGTTAAAGTCTCCCAGCAGCAATTTGACGTCGTTTGTTGGAAGTAACTTCAGTACGGGCATACATTGATGAGCCAGAGATTGAAGAATCGAGTCTTAATGCGAATCGCACACAGCCGTTCATTCATGGGTTTGAATTCAATAATGTGTGGCTTGAGGTGATTGTTCACTATAAATGATACTCCAACCTCCTTGGGGCCTGATTTTTTGCCACTTGTAAAAATTGTGTGCGATTTCTTGTCACTGTTCTCGGTGCCAAGCCAATTTGTTTCCTGGAAGGAGGGCTTTCTCGGCCCCCGGTTTGTTCAGGGAGCGTACATTCCAGGATCCGAAAGAATAATCCGTGGTCGTCGTTGTTGATCCGTCCAATCCGAGGCTTTTGTTCCAGGTTTCTTGACGTGGAATGGTTTGTACAAGGACAAGTTGTCAGCAAATTGTTTTACCCCATTCAGGGGATGACCCAGAGACAGCTGCTTCAAATGGTTTTATGAACGTGCTGGAGTTGCAGGTCCAACTGCGGAAATCATTCCAACCTACTAAACCTGAAACGCTTAGGTGTTGGTCAGCCATTCAGGCTACAGGTAACTGCCTTTTTCCAAACTATCTTATCGCTAAGACTTGGCCGTCAGCGGTTTGACACACTGCCGTTACCAGGGGCGCCCACAGGGAGGACTATCGGAAAGGTCTTGCGCCCCCCAAAGCAGTACAGCTTCACACAAAAAAAAATTATACATATGGTATAAAATATTCATTTATACTTGACACACAGAGCAGTTTGGATAGCCTCAGTTAGCTTTTTTTCGTCCTCGAACTGCATGCTCCCTTCATCCTTTTTCAAAAAAATCATCCTCAAAAATTTTGCTGAATATCTAAGTCTGAGGCACAGAGATAGTGCCATAAAATCCACATTTAAAGCTAAAGGACTTTTTAAATGCGAGTATGACCCTGCTGCTATGTCCATCTAATAGGCCTCACACATGCAATATTTTCTTCAACATATTGAACAAATATTTGAAGACCAAATCATTGTTCAATAAATTGCGAGTACGAGGATGATTATTGTTCAATAGAAGGGGTATTCAAAATACATATTTAGTGTTCAGTAAAAATGAAAATTATTGCGAGCCATTCAATATTTTAATAACAATAATTTGATCTTCAAATGTTTGTTCAATATTTCGACGAAAACATTGCAAAGTTGAGGTGCCTCCAAGTGGACAAAAAATATTCTTTAGCTGTGCAAAAAGTGCTCATATTTCCGTATCCTATGTTAACAGTATCTAGGACGAAGCCCCCCAAAACATGACGCAATTTCCTTTTCTGAGAGGCCTCATCAAAAAGGCAAATGGTATCTTAGAAGCAAGGCTGCGTGGAAGACCGAAAGCTCGTTGGATAGACTCGGTGCACGCTGATCCCGAGCAGCTGCTGGGCTTCCGAATTTGGAGGATGCGGCCACTTGACCACGAAAATTGCTATAACAAAAGGACAATAAACCTGACGGCCAAGGCTGTAGCACCACAGTGAGTTTTTTCAGATGAAAACGAAGTTAACATTAATTGTCCAGATGGACTTAGCTGCTCTATCCGGTATTTGCCAAAGGAATTGGGGTTTTTCATGAATTCTTACAGAAGAGAAAGTTGCTTCAGTTCCAGTGTCGGCTTATTTATATTGCGGGCTTATATATCCTGTCCGTTTAATCGGCCTTTTCATCCCATGAAAGCTGGCTTACGTGATGTAAGCAGTCCATACGCCCGACTTTCCTTTAAGAGTCTGAAAAAGAATTTGCAATGGACTCAGCAGCATGTTATGTGGAACACTGCCATCTTTTCGAAAAAGTCAAAATTTAAACTACATGTTGTGGGAACTTCGAGAAAGGGTCAACGACGAATGCCTTAGAAGACTCCTTCTGATATCTAAAGAAGTTATGTTGTGAGAATGTTTTCTCGTCATAAAAGTGGTCGACAGAGATGACAGAGTCTGTCATCTTCCAAACTCAAATTGCGTCGCACCTTTCGCGTAGAATGCGCTATATAAAGCGAAATATTTATTTAAGTGATCACTTAAGTCAGAATGCTAAAGTACCTAGGCGTGCTGTTTCCCCGATGGATCACGTGAAGAGTGATTCATCGTTTGGTCCAGCAGGTCAATGTGTGTGGAATGCCTTTTATGCCAAATAAAATGGTGGTAGTCGGCCCATCCATAGCTAAAAGTAGGCCCACTCCACTCAATATTATTAACTAGAATACTATATGATAATCGACATTAAAGATACAATTTTTTGCAAGTTTCATATTAATCGTATATTATTCAACGATAGTATATGCATTGCAGGGCAATTCAGTTTATGACATTTTTCACCTATTTCGCCCCGCACTCTCTATTGGATCGACTCATTAACGGCGTATAAGTACCCGTCGGGACCTTGAAGTTGCTGTTAATGAATGACCCTATTATCAAACGCTCTCGCTGTGCATGGTCGATAGTCTTTCAGCCAGTTGGATTTTGTAGGCATGACGATGCAATTCTTTCGTCAAAATACGCTGAATAGTACTTCTAAAATGTTCAATTCTTGAGCACCATGCTGAATGGTTGTTTCAAGACCCTTGGTCACATTATGGCTAGTGACTGCTTGGTTGGTTTCAAAGGCTTTCCCTGTTTCCTTGAATTCAAGCTGTGGAGTTGACAAATCGAAGTATCTCCCATATTCCATTGCAGGCGATCTCCGATATAGATGTAATATAAGTGAAGAACGCACTGCCTAAAGTACGATGGCGCGCCCTAGCTAGTGCTGGACATTCGCAAAGGAAGTTTGCCAGAGTCTCCTTATCCATCCTATCCTTAAAGCTTCGGCAGTGCTTATTGTAGGGGATACCCAGTTTGGCTGCGTGTCCTATTCAGAAAGGTATTGGTCTCTCGTAGCAGCTGTGTAATTTCCTTTTTACAGTACCAAGTGACGCGTGGACTACCACCGCGTAGGAGATCTCAACGGCTGAGCCTAGCCCGCTCGTTCCCTGCTATATTCCTGTGTCCCGGAACTCAAAGGAATTTTTTTTTATGGATCCCGGCCAAGGCATTGTTTTACTATTTTAGATAATGTAAAGAGCCCATTCGGAAATATAGATTTTAGCAAAAAACATTTTCCATTATGCCCTTAACAAACGTTGTAATCGTTGTGGCCGCTTCAAGGGCATTTACATCAGCTTGACCGTCAGTGAAAACTGCAGTGTGCGTTATGACTACTATGCTGCACTTCAGCATCCGAAAAGCCTCACTTATTGACGGTACTTCCACCTGAAATACACTTGAAGAATCTGAGAAGCCAGAAATTCGAAGGTATTCAGAAAAAATCCCTGCATCAACCCCGCAAGTCATTGTGAGCCATCAGTGAAAATCTTCAGGTCATATCTCGAAGTCAGATCTTTGTCACACCATTCCGCTCTAGTCGGAGAGCCAGGAGCAAAGTGTTTCTGAAAATGAGGCTCAGCAATTATATACTATACGCTTCTCCCGTCAAGGATGACAGCATGATACCGCGTCCATGCGGTTTCTCTGTCCAGTTATCAGTCTCCTTGAAGCTGACCGCCCTACATGGTTCGTTGGAGCTAATTTTTAGGTCGAGGGGCAGTAAGACGGCTTTCACATTGAATGCACGATACACGAGATTCTAGCAGAAAGCACCAATGATGAGCGAGATTTGTGTACGAGTGCAATGTTAAATTAATCGTTGCACATACAAAGCGCTTTTGCCACTGGCGCTTTCTGATAGAATCTCTTGTATCGTGCGTTCCGTGTGAAAGCCGGCTAATCGTAATACAATATAACAACCAGTGCTTCAAAAATGATCATATAGCACCTGTGACTCCGATCCATGCAGTCCTTTGCACCTTGTTCAGCGGATCAACCTTATATAGGTATTTCCAACGCGATTTATTCTGTTGGACAACAATGGTTGAAGACATGTCGACGGTGTGACTTCTATATAAAATATAACTATAATATATAAATTTCAGAATGCTAATTCAGAGCTCCTTATTATCAATATCCAATCATACCTAATTCATTCCTCATTTTAGGTTTTTTTACTTCGAATCAGAAAAAATACTCGTATAAACACATATTTATTCATGAACTCCTAGCCCCACAAAAAAAATACTCTTAATTAGAAAAATACAATCCAAAATATAAAGACTTGCCACATCCACACCCTTCACCGTCTTTTAAAATTCTAACTACCTTTAATCGCATCTAACAGTTTAATTAAATTCTGTGCGGTATCTGGACAGAGAAAAACCCCATTAACTCGTTTTCATGCGTTCAAAAACCAAAAATCACCTGTTTCTCGTAAAACCCTTTAAAACCTTTACCAGCTCCCATTACCAAGTGAACACCAACCGCCAGAAAATTTAAATAAATTCGTTGCCAACTTAAGATGTATATTCGGAATTAATGTCCACGGCGACGTTACTTGGGTCAATTTTGTAGGCCCTATTATTTTGCCACCGTCTTTATGGCCCGAACAAGGGACCGACTTAATTTCTTCTTGCTACTTGCTCTTTCCATTGCAAGTTGAACAATGGCTGGCGGGCGAAAAAAAAACTCCTTGCTGACATATAATCCTTCGACCGAAATAAAAACTAAACATCCAAAACAACTTCAGCATTAAGTAACCCGCCACCCTGCCTATCCCCCAATAGCAGAGGCTGTATAAATCAGGACGACTAAACCTCCATGCACAATTTCACCCCTGCTTTGCAAACCCCTAATGATAACTCTATCCCGACGAAAATTGAATTTCCCAGTTGGTTGTCAGTCATTTTATTAACGCGTTTAAGGACAAATCTGATGGATGTTGAAGATGTGGTGGAGCAGCTACGCTTGGGTTGTTATCATTATACACAGCACTTGTAATAGAGTAAGGGTTGAAACAAGTAAAAAAGACACTACGATCTGCAATGACAAAAAATACATGGAAACTCAAGTTAGAGAAACGCACGTCTGTAAAAAAACGAGGGTTCACTTTCCTTTAATAGTCCTCAAATACAAATACAGTGTTAGACATTATTCTTATAGTATTGTGTAACCGAATATTTTAGGGGAGATCCAAAAGGGACATACCGTAAGAGTCCAAGAGGACTAGAAAACATCCCAACAAGAAAAGAAAAGGCTAACAAAGAAGCACGGCAGTTTTTCACTTTCGGAATTTGCTGTCCGCCTTCTTTAAATGAAAAGATTTTTTCTTGTGGTTTATACCACTGACACACTAATATCCACAATCTATCTAATAAAAGTTAATTTTTAGATGTTTATCCACCATTCCCTGTGACTAAAGAGAATAGGTTATTTATAATATAAAATATTTCAAACCGTAGTTTTCTGATTTTTATTAGAAATCGCGAGTGAATTCCCCACGGAAAACTGACTTCCTATTGTATCCACAGTATTATTTATTTTTCTTTTCGTTTAGTACTCCCACTTTTTTTCAAGAAGCATCAGTAGGCCTGATTTTAATATACTTAACCAGACCATTATAAAATTAAAAGACGGTTGTGATTGGACATCGAATGATAGCAAAGTTTGAATACAAATATCTAGGGTGCCATTTAATTGTTTAGAAAAGGGTATGTTACTATCCTTGATGGGGTTGAACGAATCCTCATGTACATTAAAAGCTTGTGACCGCTGGTCGAATTAAATGAATTTCAATTAAGGATGACGTTATTGAATAAATGGCATAGATAAGTACTTCGAAATATTTTTGTGTATATATTATGAATGTTACTTATTTTTTATTTTACTTATTAATAGCAATCTGTTTTAGTTATAATTTGATATTTTCTACATTTGCAGGAGATGGGCGTCTAGTGTGATGGATGTGCGCTCCTATCGAGGAGCAAACTGCGACTCTGATCATCACTTGGTGAAGACGACCTACAGATGTAGAATTTCCTCAGTTCACCAATCGAGAATCAGTCCTCCCAAAATCTTTGCGGTTGATAAGCTTCTGAGCGATGCTACGGCAGTGGCGTATAATACCGCCCTTGAATAAAAACTATTGCCTATGCTACACAACATCAGCAACACAGGCGTCCATGGGTTCTGGGTACAATCATGGATGTCGCAGAGAAGGTCGTGGGATATAAAGCCCGGCGAGCGCGAAATGACTGGTTCGACGAAGAATGCAAAAATTAATTTGACGCTAAAAACGAGAACTATAGACAATTTGACATAAGAAATGTAAGTAAAATAAAATACTTTGACGAGCAGTTGCTGAATTAAACGAAAACTTAGCTAATAGGAACACCAGACAAGCGTACAAACTAAAATAGTAAATACAATTAAGAACGGCTACCAACCCAGGACTAGCCTTTGTAAGGACAAGGATGGAAACATCATCAGCGACACCGATGGCATTAACAAACGATGGGCCTCTTATTTTGAAGAGCTTCCGAACCTACCATCTAACATCCCCACACAGGAAGCTCTCGAAGATATTGTTGATCTAGGCCCACCCATTCAGCCACCGAGAGTAGAGGAAGTTGATCTCGCGTTGCGGTCACTGAAACGAAATAAAGCGCCGGAAGCTGACGAGATTTCAGCAGGACTGCTAAAATTAGGTGGAACGGGTCTAGCTAGTGCCATACATCAATTACTCTTGCGAGTATGGGAGGACGAGGTGATCCCAGACGATTAGCGCAGAACCATCTGTCCAATTCACGATAAGGGAGATAAACTGCGGTGTGAGAATTACAGGGGCATATCACTAGTTTGTACGTCCTATAAAATTGTGACGAAAATACTGGAAAATAGAATAAAACCGTACGCAGAACGAGTCATTGGCGAATATCAAAGCGGTTTCAGAGCTGGTCGCTCCACAACCGATCAGCTCTTCACAGTCAAACTGATACTCCAGAAGTGCTGAGAATACAACGTAAAACAACCAAATCTTTGTCGATTTCAAATAGGCATATGACAGTATCGATCGTGGAGTACTGTACAACATCATGCTGCAATTTGGTATTCCGGCCAAATTAGTGCGACTGACTAAGATGACGATGACCAACTCCGTCTCACAAGTCAGGATCCATAATAGACGTACCGATCTATTTGAAACACGCACTGGTCAGAAACAGGGCGATGGACTGGCACCGACGCTCTTCAACCTAAGCACTGGAATAAGTTATTCGGGCTATGAATATGGACAACAGCAAGACGCTACTCATCAAGTCGACACAATTGGCAGCGTACGCCGACGACATCTACATCATGTCCCGAAGATTGGTCGACGCAGACGAACTTCTGCATACGCTCGATACCGCTGCAAAAGAAGTTGGACTACGTATAAACAAGGGTAAAACTAATATAATGATGCAATCGACGACAAGGACACCTGCACAACCGAGCATCAATGTGGAGGACCTCAACATTGAGCTTGTGAACAACTTCATATACCTGGGTTATGCAACTTGTCAAGGGCGCCAACGAAACTGACGAAATCAAGCGACGGATACAGTTAGCTAATAAGACTTTTTTCTCGGTTCTCCCCATATTGAAATCTAAGCATGTGCACAGAAACACGAAGCTCCGCGTGTTCAAAGCCATTATACGACCAGTGCTATGCTATGGCTGCGAAGCATGGACCGTAACTCTAGCCTGCGGAAACATGCTAGACACATTTGAACGTAAGGTTCTGCGGCGAATTTTCGGGGCTGTTTGCGATCGAGATGGATGGCGTATCCGGTACAACCATGAATTGTATGAACTGTACGATGAGCTGGAAGTCGCGAAAATCGTCAAACTACAACGACTTCAATGGTCAGGGCATGTCCAACGAATGGACGATGATCGCATGCCAAAAGAGTAATGAATGCAGAACGAGTCCATGGAACGAGACTGCCTAGACGACCGAGATCTCGTTGGGAGAGCTCAGTATATGTGGAATCCGAGCAGGTACTGGGCTTCCAAGATTGGAGGACGCGATCACGTGACCGAGATAATTGGAGGACAACGGTCCAGGTGGCCAAGGCCCGTCATCGCCACCATGATGATGATCAGTTTGTGGTGGACTGTGGACGGCACTCAGAGTAGCGGGCTAGTGCGCTCCATTGAGGAAGGTTCAAAGATAAGCTGTGTTGGCCACGTCGCACAGTGTCGCGAAATGGACAAAAATATAAAAAAAATTTTTTTTTTTTTTATTTTTGATGAATTTTGAAAGTATTCTATCCTTTAAAGAACATATTAGAAATTCTAAAAAATATATATTAATGTAGGTTACTAATATTTTTTTTTTGTTAAAAATATTATGGGCCAAAGTTAAAAAATTGGAAACATTGAAAATGTGATATATGAGTTACGATATGCCTGTTGGTTCCTATGCACGTTGTTGTTAATTGCCTTGACCCCTCCAAGGGCATGGGCGCGTCAACATCTCTAGCATTTCTATGCCTTGTTGACGTTTCGATAGCATATCTACTTTTCGGAAGTGCAGTTGCTAGCATGCAACTCCTACCCGCGCCGTCTTCATACTGACAAGCTCGGAGCACTGTGAAAGTTTTATTAGTACTCACAGGCAGTTTTGATCGCACCGAAATTTGAACTCCAAGCACTAGATTAGTATCGTAGAGTGGTGACCGAACGACAACGGCTACCGAGCTGCCGTTTTAGTCCTAATTAAAATTGTTCGGGGAAAAAAATTACTTTTAATTCTGCGTTGTTCATGTATATTTCTATACATACAAAACAATTCCAGCAAACCTATCGCCAATTTATTAGTATTTTTTTGATAACATGTTTGCCATACTTACAGTCAAGGACTAGACATGATTCTAGGCTTACTCCCATTGGATATTCTTGACGAACAACTGCCAGCAAACACGGTTTTGTGCCTTCCCGTGACGGGCGTGGCGTAAGCTGAGTGCGGGATATTCTACATATTATACTGAACAAGCTAGGATCTCCCCAGGGAGACGGACTACGTTTCTCCTAAATATCATTTTGGCAGAAACCTCTTTCGTCTGATTCCGTCGAGGAGTCTATGGACAGGGGATATGCCCTTAACGACCGACTCCATGGTCATCTATACAGATGGATCTAGAACCGATGAGGAGATCGAGGTGCGCATTTACTCAGAAGTACTGGGTATTAACCTCTCACTCCATCTTCCCGACTATTGCAATGTCCTACAGGCGTCCAATTTCAACCAAATTCCAAAATACTTTTGAATAATACGAATTTTAGGAAAGCTATCTTTTGAAATAAAAAAGTTTTTTTAATAAAGACGGACTTCTGAACCCATGGCAGCTATATGACGCAGTGGTATGATTCCATTGGTACATATATACAGCGTGCAATAGAAAGAAGGCTCTGTACAAAATTTCAGCTCGATAACTTCAAAGCTGAGAGACTGGCCTGCATAGAAACAGACAGACGGACAAAGCTTAATCGACTAATCTCGTTATTCTGACCAAGAGTACGAGTATGTATGTACATATACTCAATTTTTTGCCCTAACCCCTTGTGGGGCATAGCGCGTCAACTGTTCCATGTGCCTCAGTTGACGTTTCGTTGGCATAAATTGGAGAATGCACGAACGTCGTCGTGGACGGGTTTCGAACCCGAAACGCCGGTAGTCAAAATTAGAGTTAAAACGTTGGAAGCGACGCATTTCTTTGAAAGAATTTTCGAGAATAACGGTACCGGATTCGGCAGTGAAAATGGGTATCTTTTTCACTTTGAATATATAGCCATGGAATGAGCTTGTCCTATATGTCTCCATAGAAACAGTGGCTCCAAAATCTGGGTACTAAGTCGACATGTGGTCAACAGTCAGCTAACTCAGTAGACCGTTTAGAAATTATGAAATTTAAATATTGACAAAAATTTACGTTTGTTTATGCACAATTCGACAGCGCGGTCAACATTATGTCAACACCGAAACGCCAACTGAGTAGGCTTGTTGATAATCTGACAAGAACTGACTTTTATTCATGCACAATTCGACAGAACAGTCAACATATGTCAATATCAAACAACAACCGAGTAGGCTGACTGTCGACTTATTCGCCAAATGTTGGAGCCAGAAACATACAATACAAGCTCATTCCATGGCTCTATGTTCTAAGCTTTTTCACTGCCAAAACCGGCGTACGTAATTTCGTATTTTTAACAAAATTTAAATTACGTGGCGCCCTCGATCCTTCTACTGTGATTCCTCGGACGGCCATTAAAAAACGTCGGTATTGGTGCATCGTCCGAAACCAGTTTATGCCAATGAAACGTTAACTGTGGGAATAGTTGACGGGCTATGTCCCACTATAGTGGTTAGGGCAAATTGTCTGGTATCAACAACAAGTAAAACCGTCGATTAATACCAATAAGCCATACTGTCAATGTATAGTATCACCAAGGCAGGCCAACGAGTAAAACCGTCGAGTAATACTCTCACGAGCAAAACCGCTAATGTATCACCATCTTTAGAATTACCTCATTATTGCTCATGATAAATCTAGCTAGCCTGTCCTGAATTGATGTAACTATTCCATGGTATAGTCTGATCGGACTTCAATTTCAATGATTTGGACGGCTTTACATTAGATATTAGATATTTTGTTTAAACTCAGTCTCCCAAAAGAATCTCTCAGTGCTCAGTAAAAGCATCCTATTTGTCTTTATCATTTCACATTCGGATCAATTTTTGAATGCAGCATTTTTCTGACAATTCCGCAATATTCTACCATTACCAATCATATACATATACCAGTTATACTCGAACGTAGTACAAAACTGAGTTTCATTTGAAATGTGCAATTATCACTTGTCGAATTTCCAATGCACACATCTACGTTATATGTATGAATTAGTGTATACATATTTTTCAATTACAATTTACCGGGACTGCTCTACTCGACAAACAATTTCATTTCATGTTTGCCAACAACTTCAGATGTCATCTCGAAAACTTTAATTGAAATCTTTGCATCTGAATACTACACCAAACATGATGCAATTAAACAAATGAAGAGTTTAATATCAACAGAAACTCAGTTTTATTAATTAATTAAAAATCTTTTATCAAGTCGTTTTTGTAGCTGTTGTGGCTTCCCAGGATATAGTCGTTCAACGAGAATATCCGAAATGTGTGCCGGAAAAAAAAGGCTAAATACAACCCGGTGGTATATATTTGGTTTGGACTCGTGGTTTATTCTATTCTGCAAATTACGGAAGGTAGGAATTTCATTTCCAATGTGAAGTTTTTCGGATGTATTGATATTAATGGAATTTTGCTTTTGAGAATATTAAGTCGTTATGATTGAAGTTGACGGGCGATGAGGTGAGCATTGATTTTGCAAGTGAGTGCTCGTAGGTTCGATTCCTAATGCTTCGTTTAGACGTGAACCCTGAGCCAAGCACTGAATATTGAAAAATTTAACTGAAAAGCACCAACAACAAAAGGATAACTTTTCTGCTCTTACTTGGTCAACATGAATTCATGAGCATTTGTGAGCATTTGGGTCGTTCCCGTTCTTGTGGGAATCATCTTCATCTGCGGAAGAAAAGAACAGTAACAGGAGAGTATTATGCAGTGTTATTGGACAAACTGAAGGACGAAATAAAGAAAAACGGCCCTATATGGCGAAGAAAAAAGTTCTGTGTCATCACGATAACGTACCGTTACACACTTCCTTGAAAACGATGAACAAATTAGACCAATTACGATTCTAATTGGTTGCTCACCCACCGTTTCTCCAGGCTTGGCCTCCAACGACCATTATCTGTTCCCAAACCTCAAGCGGTGGCTCCATGGAAAGAAATTCCGATCGAATGAGGAAATCATCGCGGAAAACGAGGCGTATTTCGAAGGCCTGGACGTTTCGTACTACAGAAAGGGCATCGAAATCGCTATACTAAGTGTATCGCCTTTGTCGTCCGCGTGGGCGCCGCCTGGAACGGCAGCGGCACTGACCATTGTTAATCAATGTCAAGCCGCCAGCGATGGCGATGCGATGATTTGGTTAAGGTAAATCTTCTCCATGTGGTGTGGAGCGTAAAATAATACCACGGCCTTTGCCTTTGACGGGCTATCGGACAGGATGTGTATTCCAACAACTTGCATTTTTCGAAATCTTTATATGCTAACGAAACGTCAAGTATGCCTCGGATAAAGACAGACTCAACCGTTACGACTTTTGGCTATCGTACAATGACAAAGATTGTATTCGGGAATGTCCGTACACTCATGGACAATGGATCAGAAGGTCTCCAGAACGCACGATTTCCTCAACTAGAGAATGAATATTTGAGATATAACTTAAACATCTTAGGAGTTAGTAAGATAAGATGGTAGAACAGCGGAGAATTTATCTCTCCAACGGGTAGCACTGTAATTTTGTACGGCGGTAAAGCAACCGGTAGTGGTCGTAAGTCAGGTGTTGGGCTCCTTTTAACCAGAGCCGAACGAAACAGTATCTTGTCCTGGAATCCGTTCGCCCACTGAATCATGACCGCCAGGTTCCGGGCCAAAATGAGAAACATCTCAATAATACAATACTATGTTCCTACTGAACCCTAAAGTGTCTTGGCGAAAGACTACTTCTAGGAACAACTAAACGCCGTTCAGAACAGAACACTTAAAAGTGTGGGAGATTTGAACGCAAACGTTGGCGCGGATAACTATGAGCTCAGACATGTAATGGGGAGACATGGTCTTGGTGATCGTAACGACAACAGTGAAAGATTTGTAGAGTTCTACAATTTTCACAGTCTGTGCATAGGTGGTACTATGTTTGAGCATAGGGACCATCACAAAATCAGTTGGTCCTCTGTTGATCGGCGCAGAATACAAAATCAGATCGACAACTTTGCCATTGGTAAAAGATTCAAGAGTTGCCTCCTGGACATGCGAAACAGGAAGGGTGCCGATATTGGGATGGGAAGAGACCATTATCTTATGATCGCTAATGTTCGATTGCGTATTGCAGCCGTGCGCCGCCCCAGCTACGAAAGATCCAGGCCCCGCAAATTCAACACATCTCGACTAAAAAATCCAGCTGTCTTACAACAATATAATGAACATCTTGCGCAAAACGCGGCTGAGATAACTAGTCACCCAGATAGTGACATAAACGAAAACTGGGATGCCATAAAAAATGCGTACATTGATAGCGCAGATTCCTTCCTTGGAAAAAACACGGATTTCCGGAATAAGCCCTGAATGTCCGACGCTTCATGACAGCAGATTTTTCAAAGAAAGGACCTGAAGGTTCGTTTAGCTGCAGCATCAGACGACAATCGAAGCAGCATCGAACTCCTTTACCGTCAGAAAACTCGAGAAGTTCAGCGTAGTGTGCGACGCGATAAAAGAGTTTATGCGAATTCTCTTTTAGCCTCAGCAGAAGAAGCCGCAAGAAGTAACAACTTTAACGCCGTCGCTGTGTACGGTGTCATCAAGGAGTCTACAGGTGGTCGTAACTCCTGCCAACATCCGGTGAAGGATAGTGATGGAAAGCTACTTATCTTGGAAGAAGATCAAATGAGGTGGTGCAAACAACACTTCGCCGCGGTTTTGAACCGTGTAACCTCCGGTGAAGTTCACCTTCATGTAGATAATTTAGATAATCATCAAAATGAGGGTATACGGTCCACTGCTCCAACTAAAGAGGAATTAGTCGCTGCAATTATTGCACTAAAACGAGGGAATGCCGCCGGACTCGACGGTATCCCTGCCGAATTTTATCAAGCATTGCCAAGCGTAACTGCCGATTTGCTGCACACACTTGTTGATAAAGCGTGGAATACAGACGCCTTTCCCACTGAGCGGAAGCAAGGTCTGATCATCAAACTTCCGAAGAAGGGTAGCCTCACAGACTGTAATAATTGGAGAGGCATTTGTGTGCTTCCTGCCCTTGCCAGGATAATAGCTAAAATCGTCCTGGAAAGACTAGAGGCCCACTTAGAAAGCACAATTGATGAAGAGCAGGCTGGTTTTCGATCCGGACCCTTCGGCGTCGATCACATTAACACCTTGCGAATCATCATCGAGCAATGCGCTGGGTATGATTCTCCGCTTCACTTGCTTTTCATTGATTTCGAGAAGGCTTTCGATGGTGTGAACCGGAATTCTGTATGGGCGGCCTTGTGCAGGAGAGGCATTTCTGACAAGCTTGTAGCTATTATTAAGGCTACCTATGACGACGCGAAAGGTAGAGTGTCGGGAGACTTTGAAGTTCGTAGTAGAGTTCGGCAAGGATGCATTCTTTAACCGATCCTATTCCTCATTGTAATCGGCGATGTGCCCTTTCCGGACTAGACAGAGGAATTCAATGAACTTTTACATATTATGTTCAACATCTTGACCACGCTGACAACGTATGCCTACTCTCCCACAAAATCATGGATCTGTCCGCAATGGCGTTAGATCTCGAGTGGGAGGCAAACAAAGTTGGGCTTAAGATTAATACCAACAAGACTAAGGTTCTTAGCCCGCCATTGCGAAAAAGAAATCCGACCCCCTATTGCACCAACACCTAAGGGATCAAGGTCACCTCCTGATTCGATTTAGCCATGTCTGTCTGTCTTTCTGCCTATCTGCCTGTCTGCCTGCCGTTCGCACAATAGCTTTCGATAGAATGATGCTAGAGATTTCAATTTTGGTCAAATATTTGTAGTAGTACCTAGGTAGTTGATAATGAAAATAGGCAAGATCTGATCTAAGGGACAGCTACCTCCCCTACAAATGAAACTTCAAATAAGCGATGACTTTGGATAAAATGAAGCTAGTAGCTTGAAATTTTGGTTAAATATTTGTGGTTTCGTTTGCATAATGAAACAGTAAAACCGACTAATTGTGGAATGTACTACATTGCCTTAACCCCTAGTGGGGCATAGCGCGTCAACTACTCCTACACGCCATCGTAATCTATTCTGGACAATGGGGCGCAACTCCCCAAAAGACTTACACTCCTTTGCCACAGATCGACGCCATGTAATTTTAGGTCCCCCTCTTGATCGGCCTTGGTTGAAAATGGGGTTCCATTTCATGGTATGCAAAGCAATGCATTTATCAATCTTCCGCAATGTGTGACCTATCCACTGCCAATTTCGTCTGCGTATCAATTCGCCGATTGGCATCTGCCCCGTACACCGACTTAGGTCTTCATAATCATCTTCAAACATTCGCTACTCCACAAAATTGGAAAAATTTAGCGTAAAATCGTGAAGTTATCACTAAATTTGACCTTAACTGTTAATAATCAAAGCTCCCAAAGAAATTTTCTCAAAAAGTATGAGCAACACACTCACCTTTCATAACGAATACTAACTTTTTGTCTCTGTCCTTAGGCTGATCTAATTCTTGAAACGGCTGTCCCCATTCAAGTGGCTGGGAGTATATGTGAGTTTTAAGAAATCCCTAAAAAATTACGTTTTTAGACGGTGCTGGTGACAATACAGAACGTAGAAAAAAAAAACATGACCGTGTTTTATTTACTAAGCAGAATTCAGGTAAACGCACAAATATTCATATTTCTGACGGTCTGAAAATTACAAAAATTCATACATGATTCTACTATCCTTAGTATTCATGCCATGAATTTAAATGCAATCGAAGAAAATTCACTTAATAATAATTCCAGGTCATTTATCACGGATGCACTCCAACGTGATAGCACTAACACTTTTTATATTTTCTTCAAAAGTCGACAAGAAATTCATTCATAGCTGTCATTTGCGCAAAACGACCCTCACATTCCTCGTGTTTCCTTAATCCTGACATGTTTTATTAATCCGCACTCGTCATCGTCATAGAGTCGCAAGCTCATCTAAGATCAAGGCATCTCGTCCGTCCCTCCATTTACAAGACACATGACAAGTAGTTGTCATCCAGAAATAAAGTGATGGACATTTTCACGTAATATCGAAATACAGAAGGGTCCTTATACCATAATAAATATTTATGCCAATACTCCGTTCGTGTACAGGCTGCTGTTGCGTTGCATTTGGGATAGAATTTAATTTTGGGTGTCAGATTGCCATTACATACATATCTGTTGGAGTGCAATCTTGTAGGATAATGGAAATTAATTTCTTCTAGTGCTTTTACTTAAAGCTTGTTTTATTACTATTTTTTTTCTCTGCAATTATGATTGATGTGCACTTTGCTTGGAAATGAAAGGTAAATCAAAATAAGATTCATATTATTATTTCAATCGAATGAAAATCGAGAGCGAGAAGTACCAAAAAGCAAGTGAGGCTTCATATCGATACCAACTCTAGCACACATACGACTCAAAGGATCCACAATAATCCTAAAATAACTAAATGTCAGTCCACTTAAGTGTCACTTATCAACAAATTTGTAAGTCATTCCAAACACTAATTATGCATTTCAAGCGATACCAATCTAAATATTGTACTAGTAATTATTATTCCTAATCATTTCCAAATCCAAATCTGTACTATGCTCCAGCATCACTTAAACGGGGGCACTTGAAGTGTCTGCGTAAGATACTTGAACCGATTATCCGCAACACTAGTAGCAAGCACATAGCACTTGCTTGTATATCCATCGAATAATTAATAAATCATTACGCGAAGAATTCAAATCATTTCGTCGAGTCTATTTACACACATTTTAATGCTGTTTGGATTAGCACTAAGAAAATATCTGTGTCGAGATTGCCGTTGAATAGATAGGATAGATACTTTCATATGGGTGCGAAAGGTCCCATGTCACGGAATGAAGTTGAAGTGCGAGTGTCGCCGTTAAACTCTCTACAGTCTTACACCCACATTCGCTTGGCCTGTCAAGTTGTTCCCAATTAACTTTTAACGTGTCGAACAGCCCGGATTCTAGTTCTGGAGCTCCATTTCGGTAATCATACTCGTATGAGTGTGTGTGTATGTGTGTATATGGACTGCATGTCACGCCATATGTTTTCATTTGGCTCAATCTGAAACTCTCTGGAGATGTGGTGTTAAACGTCATACCGCCACTTAAGTGAGAACTGAAATGGGAAAAGGACTTCAACTTGGTATTGTCAAACACTTGTGTAGCATTCGTGTGCCGAAATTGAAATGTTACTAACATCTGTCCCAGTCAGAAGGATATGAATTGGAGTGATGTGTACACTGCCGGTTTTTAGTTGTTATTCAAAATGTTCTTTGTGAGGAATAGTCATCGGATATCTCTTTTTGGGGTTTGTAGTAAAAGTCAAAACACTTAAAAAGAAAGGGTCACTTGGATCCGTCTCCGTATGTTCAGGGAACACTACAATTTTCTGGAAATGTTGATGTTGTAAGAAACTTACTGTAGCATTCCATAGTGCGTCATTGTTAACAACGTTAAACCTTATACCATCTTCAAAGCACTAGCATGAATGTATCCTGTACAGGTTCAGAAAAACTAATTAACACCTAACAACCTTAGATCAAGATAATTTTCAACGCCTGTTTTGAACTGGTTTACATCCCTCGCACATGGACTGAGGTCTTTATCCCGAAAACGGGAACAATCTCACGCACGCCCAAATAAGTTGAGACCTATCAACTTATCTTCAAATCTGATAACGGGGGTAATTGATTTTCATTTAAAATACGTAATAGTATCCCACCTCAGTTTTTAACATACCTACCTCAAGGATAGATAAGCTACATACATCGATTTTTTTTTAGTTTCAACGATACCTTGATCTCATTCCTGGATATTGGGGGCGCCTTCAACAACGTTAAACCTGATCCGGTAACCGACGTACTCTCAGGTGCGTTTCACTTCGCACTCTCATAATCTTGCTGCCAAGATCGAGGGATATTCGAACTAACCTGGGCTCTTCGACTGAGCGCAGATATGTAAAAAGGGGCACTGCACAAGGCGGAGCTTTGTAAAGGACGGTTTGGTGGGCATCCGAAGAAGCCCATGGGGATGGAGCCTAGAGTTGCATGGTGACCGTGAAGGTCGGGCCGTGTTATACTCAACGAGCTAAGCAGCGGCCTATGCTTGCTGTAGCCCAGTTCGAAAGACGTGGGCGGGATTTTCGCCGTTCGTTGCCCCTGTCGTTTACGTGTTAACAAAAATTCATAGGCCTGAGGAAGACAACACAAACAGGGGAGGTAAAAATGGAGAATTAAAAAAAAATAGTCGATAAGGATTGAATGGTGGGCGGACGGATCAGACGCCCACGCGGTCGCATCTGGGTCCAGGTGTAGTGGGACCCTCGGCCTCTGGTTTCGTAACACCAACAGATCACTACTCATCAGGTGCTGCTTCGATATGCCGGTGGGAACAGCACTACCAGACCATAATATGGTTCATTACAGGTGGTTCATTACAGTTTTTTCCCCTTTCTTTGGAACCCTGTGGTTAACAGACTGCTCTTAGACCAACTCCGATACCCTTCGTGGAGATGTCGGGTGATCTAGGAAGAAATCACTGCCCGATTCATGCTAGAACTAGGAATTTGCACAAGAAATGGATCAAAGTCGCCTTCTCTCCCTCATTCCCGTAGCTCCGACTGTGTATGTTGCACTCCCACTAGACAATGCCGTGTGATAATCGCGGCAACTCTTCCGACATCCGAAGGGGTTCTCTTTACAAGAGCATTTGTTTTACGTGCGTCGTATGATGGCCATTGTTTACTAGACTTGGCACACGTTGTCAGTGGGCCCCATCTTTCGCTAGCCCGTGTCATGTGATGTATGTGGGAGGTTCACATTCCTGACGGCACTACAGAGCGGGTGGACGGTCACCGTGTAGGACTCGTGAAGTAAGGAGCCCTGTCTCGCCATTTGATCGGCGTTCTCGTTCGTCAGCTATTCCTATGTTAAAAGGGAAACTCCAAAGAGTTCGGTCGGCCCAGCCAGCTTGCTGTGGCATTGCTTGAGTAATTTTGTTGAGATTTTCATTGATTTCAGAGCCCTAATCGCGGCCTAACTATCTGTGAAGATGGTGACACTCCTTCGGGCCGTTGTCTTATTGAAGGACCCAATTTCTGTCATCAGGTCCAAATGTTTTCTCGGCCGACTTCATGAGGCTTCGTTTGTAAATTTGAAGCATTTTCACTGCATTCAAATTTTGCGTGAAAAGCCGCAAGCAACCAAATCCCCGCTCTGAGAAGCACCCCCAAACATTTACTTTTACCGGATATTTGACAGTGCGCTGGACGAAATCGGTATTGCTTCCCAACCAAGTACGCTTCACTGGAATCCACGCCCAAAAAGTTGCTTCATCCGAGAAAATGGTTTTCGACCAGTCGCGATCCTTGTTTTCCTTCGCCCAGTTCAGGCGTTTTTCCATGTGGGTTGCGCTGAGAAGAGGTTTCGAGCTTGTTAAACGGTATAGCAGCTTGGCTTCATGTAAACGTCGCCTTATCGTGTTGAGGCTGACATGAATTCCCTTCCTGGCGAGTTTGACCTTGGTTTCGCGCAGGCGCAGAGTGGCATGACTCCTGAATATCTGCACTATCACTTTGTCGTGTTTGCTGGACGCGTTCAGAAAGATCATCAACATTTTTTGTCTGTTTCACTCACTTCTCAACGGACTAACTTTAGCTGCCGTGTGCTTTTTGCATGTGTACACAAAAAGACAGCCTCAAAGCGCTTCGCGTACATGGAACTCATTTCAATAAACGACTGCTCTTTTCGACGTTTCAAGTAAATGTATGTAAATCAGTAATTGCGTCGTAGCCGACCGATGGTGCGATCCTGCAAAGAAAAAAATATTGGAGTATATTCAATTCTACTAGTAAAAACCCCGCCTCCTTTACTGTAGAACAGACTGTATTTACTTTTTTCGACTGTACGAAATTACCCCTAAATAAACGAGTGGCTTGTGAATATAAGCACCAATTTTTTATTTAGATTAACACTTAAGCTGGTGCACGCTACCGTAACTTTTAAAAATAAAGTGAAATACATTTTTTTGACTATACGAAACAAGCATAAAAGGGCCCGAATTTACTACACTTCTTTCAATTAAGAGGTTGGTAAGCCTACAAGTCGGAGATCTTTTATGTACGCAGTGTGCGCGACCTCAACCTCTGTTCAAATTTGAGTATCGTATAGTTACATAAGTATATTCATTCTGAGTATCTCCTTAAATTGGTTGCGTTCCTCAGGTACACTAAATCCAACGTTTATAAATTCACTAGGTTTAAAAATTTGCTGGAAATAGTTCATGTCATGAAATCTATTCCTTTGAGAGAATCTATGCGGAGTCCCACGAAGTCGATACACAAACAGTCAGTAGTCTGTTAAGTGACGTACCATTAGTTTCCTTGCACGGGCTGTCCATGACATGTCTATTGTTAGGAAAATCTCGACACGGGTTAATTTGTAGAGAGAATTTTGCCATATTTAAAGGCCATGCTAGAGTTTTCTAAAAAAAAACCTCAAGGAACTGTGTTTAGCTTTTCATAGATTCTTTACAGCTGAGTTGATTGTTCTAGCTCTGTGAAGTTAGCACCGTCACATTCCATTTTTATACTCTAGATGAAATCTGAGAGTATTATAAGTTTGCCACAAAGTTTGTAACGCTAAGAAATAAGGCTCGCAGAAAAAAATGAATGATACAGAAGTTCATATTATCACTCGAATATCTCAAAACCGGATGTCCGTCTGTCCGTCTGTCCGTCCGTCCGTCCGTGACCTCTCTAGCTCGAGAACGCGTTGAGCTATGAAGTTCAAATTTTGCACACGTTATTTTTGACAAAAAATGAAGGCTAAGTTCGTGAACGGGCTAAATCGCTCCACCCCTTCTACCCCCTCCCATACAAAATGACACATTTTTGAAAATTTACAATAATCAGATTTTCTCAGAAACTATAAAACATATTGCTTTGAAATTTTGAATATATCACTTTTATGATAATTGTAACCTATGTTATAAAACTTATTGTAATCCTCACCCTCCTTCTACCCCCTCCCATACAAACTGCACTATTTCATGAAATACGTTAAGCCAATTTACTTAGTACGTATACAATTTATCGGGCTGAAATTTTGTACTTAACACTTAATTAACAATATCAGTTAGATTCGAAAAAATTAATCGATTACCCTTACTCCGTCTACCCCCTCCCATACAAAATGACACATTTTTGATAATTTACAATAATCAGATTTTCTCAGAAACTATAAAACATCTTGCTTTGAAATTTTGAATATATCACTTTTATGATAATTGTAACCTACATTATAAAATTTATTGTAATCCTCACCCTCCTTCTACCCCCTCCCATACAAACTGCACTATTTCATGAAATACGTTAAGCCTATTTACTCAGTACGTATACAATTTATCGGGCTGAAATTTTGTACTTAACACTTAATTAACAATATCAGTTATTTCTTAGCGTTGCAAACTTTGTGAGAAACCTATAATGCTGTCAGATTTCATCTCTTGTGTTTATACTCTAGATGAAATCTGAGAGGTGATGGGATCAACAAAGTCTTAACGATGCATCCGAGATTGCAACCAAAATTATTTATTGGCTTTAACCAGGTTCAAATTCATCTAGAGTATTGCATGATTGGGGTTTACCCCAATCGTAGTTCTTTTATGTTTTAAAATTAAATTGTGCATTTCGTTTGCCCAGGAAAAATTTTCATTTGCCCACCCTAACAAAAAAAGTTATTCACTTCACTTTTTTTTTCAAAATGAAAAAACCCACGAAATTTTTTTTCCACAAATAGGAATTTTTTTCCCTATTTCGTTTGTCCACCCATCAATTTTTTTATTCAAAAAATGAAAATTTTGATCCAACATTGGGCGCCGCATTATACGCCCTCAGAATGATAATATTTAATTTAAATTGCCTAGCCCGTTACCCCATTATAAGCCCTCGTTGCAAAAAAATTATTGGCAGACAATTTTTATTTAAGGTTGGGAATACTGATACTGTTAATTTGGCTCCTTAAAAGATAATTTTGTAGTGTAAGCTTGAGTTAAAGAACTGCCCAGCTTGCAGCGACAAATTGTTCTTAAAGCAGCCAAAGTGTGGAAAGTGGCGCCCAAGTGGAATCGAAATACTTACTTTTTTATAATAAAAAATTGGATGGATGTACAAGCGAAACTTTTTGCTGGGTAAACGATAATCCAAGATAGGTAACCGAACTGCTCGGTTTGCACTAGAAAATTCTCCTTTAAGGAGCCCAATTAATGATATATGTAAGTATTCCCAACCTAAAAAAAATTAGTCTGCTGATAACTTTTTCTGAAACGATGGACAACCGAACATTTTTAATGGACAAACGAGGGCTTATAATGGGCTAACGGGCTAGGTAATTTAAATTAAAGTCGAAATTCGACTGCAGTCTCTCGAAACAAAGCCCCGAACTGAAAATTATAGAAAAATGAAATTTAATTGGTTACGGCCAAATATTTAGCTCAAAATATAGCTGTAGGTATTTGGTTTAGACCGTTGGTTTTAATTCGACCTTGAAGCCCATTCACCACGGCAGGGTATACCTTTTTGACGTTTTGTTTTGGATTCAAACTATTTCTCTTTACGTCGCTAAATCATAATTTTTTTTTATCTCCTCATAACATTTCTTTTACACTTGTTAAGTGGACTATGCATACTTTCATTTTTTCAACTCGACGCTTATCATTTTTTCAATTCGACGCTCATAAGCATGCAGCATAAAAATTAAGTACACTCGAATACTTGATTCATATTTTCAATTCGACGGTTTATTTATTTCGTGAGTATCTTTTCTAGACGGCTCCACTCACAATCCAATGAACGCTGTTCCACCCACAATCTTATGAAAGATCCTTAGCGGATACATCTACCCAAGCTTGGTCATTATATACATGAATCCCCGCCCAAGCTTGGCCACGAACTGCTGACCCAACGCTGTAGCGAATACATCTGCCCAAGCTTGGTCACGAACTGCTGACCCAACGCTGTAGCGAATACATCTGCCCAAGCTTAGGTTAGGTTAGGTTAGGTTAAGGGGCTGCCATGATACAACACAGCACACTTAGACCGCTCATGGGTCCATTGTGATACCACCATATAACATTACACCTCGCCAAAAGAAACCTAGGTTCCAAACCAGCCTGTGCTGGCAATGTAGCGGTTGAGCTTTATCACGCTCATGTCCTTGAGGTCCTCCAGGTCATAGTAAAACCAAGAGCCCAGGAATTTCCTCCTTCTGATGGCCAGTGCTGGGCAGTGACATAGAAGGTGCAAGACACTCTCCTCCTCATCCACATCCTCACAGCTCCTGCAGTAGTCATTATGAGGAAGACGGAGCCTCCATGCGAGCACGCCGATGGGGCAATGCCCTGTGATAGTCCCCACCACCCTACCAATATGCTTTCTGTTCAAAGATAGCAAAGAGGCAGAGCGGCTAGAATCGAATTTCTGCCAGATCATTCTCGTCGTTTGACAAGTATTTAAATTGAGCCATCTGTTGTTAGCCCTAACCACCGCAACGGACTTAATTGCCGCCTTGCACGATGCAATTGGCACTCCGATATCAATACGGTCTCCATTGACGACACCTGTTGTCCCCTCATGAGCAAGATCGTCCGCCCTGCAATTGCCCACAAAGCCACTGTGACTTGGTATCCAGCAGAGGGTAATGTTGAAGAAGTAACCCATCTCTAACAGGGCCGAGCGGCACTTCTGAATGGTTTTCGATGAAGTGAGAACAGAGTCAAGCGAGCGAATCGCAGCCTGACTGTCCGTATAGGTAGTAATGTCTCTTGCAGTCACGACATGACTTCGTAGCCAGGTTGGAGCTTCCAAGATCGCCGTAACCTCAGCCTGTAAGACACTACAAAAATCAGGAAGACGGAAGGATAAGTTGATTCCCAGACCCTCCGAGTAAATACCAGCCCCAACTCCGTAATCGGTCTTAGAGCCATCCGTGTAGATGACCAAGGAGTTGGGGGTGAAGGGTACATTGTCAGCCCATAGGCTTCTCGACGGAATCCTGCTAGTGTAATTCCTATCAAAAACATGTTTTGGAGACGTGTAATCAGTCTCCGTAGGGAGATCCAGGTTGCATAGAATAGCAGAGTGGCCAGTATTTGACGTGCGCCATTGGCCTGCTTCGCGAAGACGCAGGGCCGTGATTCCTGCCAGTTGTTCGCCAAAAATGTCAAGCGGGAGCAGGTTTAGCAGCGTGTCCAAGCTGGCTGACGGAGTTGTTCTAAAGGCCCCTGTCATGTTAACCGCTGCTAGTCTTTGCACTTTACTTAACAAGTGGCAATAGGCCGCCACTCTTAGTGCCGTCCACCACACACAAATGCCGTGCAGCAAAATTGGCCGCACAACCGCTGTGTACAGCCAGTGCACCACTTTCGGTTGCAGACCCCAGTTCCTGCCAATCGCCTTCCTACACGAGTAGAGCGCAGCTGTGGCTTTATTCACCCGCTCAAGGATGTTGGGCTTCCACGATAGCTTCCTATCAAAAATAAGACCCAGGAACTTAGCTCTGTCACTGAAGGCCAGTTTCTTACCATCAAGTGATGGAGGCTCAACAGGAGGTAGTTCGTGTCTTCTGGTGAAGAGGACAAGTTCGGTCTTGTCAGGGTTAACGCCAAGACCACAGTGGCGTGCCCATTCGGTGAGAATACCTAGAGCATTCTGCAGCAACTCACTAAGGACTCCCGGGAAACTCCCGGAAACAGCAATGGCAACATCGTCCGCGTACGCCGTAACGCTGAAACCAAGCTCTTCCAATCTCAGGAGCAGTCCATTGACTACCAGGTTCCAAAGAAGTGGAGACAGTATGCCTCCTTGGGGGGTGCCCCTGCAGACACATCTACTGACGGATGAAGTACCCATAGTGGTACGTATAATCCTAAAAGTTAACAGCAAACTAATAAGTTTACAGAGCGAGTCATCAACATGCAGTTTCAAGAGTGCTTCGATGATTGCACTATGTTTAACATTATTGAACGCTCCCTCGATGTCGAAAAATGCAACCATGGTATATTCCTTACATTCAAGGGATTTCTCAATGCCACTAACCAGAGAGTGAAGAGCAGTGTCCACTGATCTTCCTTTCCAGTAGGCATGTTGCGATGAAGATAGAGACTGAGGTGGAATGGTGTTCCGAAGATGAACATCGACCAGCCGCTCCAATAATTTCAGCAAGGTTGAAGAGAGGCTGATAGGTCGCAGGTCATTTGCGCGCGCGTGTGAGCAGCGCCCGGCTTTCGGGATGAAAACAACCAGATCTTCCGTCCAGATGCGCGGAACACAGCCCAGTGTGAGACAAGCGGTTAGGATACTCTCCACCCAAGGATAGATAATATCTAATGAGTATTGTAGGTCCGCAGGAATAATGCCGTCGGGTCCAGCGGATTTAAACGGCTCGAAACTGCCGATCGCCCACAGAATCTTATCTTTCGACAGAATACTCGTAACGTCACATGCTGCCGTCTGGCAAGTGTGTAGGGCCCCAGCAGAGCTGGCCGCCGTGCTACCAGGAAAGTGTGTGTCAAGCAAAAGTTCAATGGATTCTTTGCTTGACGATGTCCATGAGCCATCCTGCCTCTGCAGAAAAGTGGGCGGAGGTGGGTTCGACGATAAAGTTTTACGAAGTCTAGAGGCCTCGCTACACCCTTCCACGCGTTCGCAGAAACTCTTCCACGAGTTTCGTTTAGCGCTTCTCAGCTCTTTCTTGAAAAGGCTAAGTTGCCTCTTGTAGAATTGCCAATCACACTCCAGCCTAGAAGCTTTTGCCTTATTAAAGGCCTTTCTGGATATAGCCCTAAGCTCGGATAACTTACCATTCCACCACAGTGGCTTCTTCTTTCCTGTATAAGAGCTGACAGGACACGATGAGGATACCGCTGCCTTGATTACTCCGTTCAGCGTATTCACCATGCAATCCAGTTCATGTTGGTTGGAGGGTCGAACTGGTAAGGGTGGTAACAATTCCAAAAGAAACTCTCGATGCTTCGACCAGTCTGTGCGCCTACGATTCAAAGTGCGTGGAGTGAGCGCAGGTCGTTCCGCAAGGCTAAATTGTAGGTATCGATGATCCGAAAAAGAGTGTTCCTCGGATACTCTCCAGCCACTGATCAAGTGGTGAATGTCCTCCGAGGCAAGAGTGATGTCGAGGACCTCCTGCCTATTTTTGGTAATAAAAGTGGGCTCCCTGCCTACATTACAAAGCAGTAGGTTCGTTCCCAAAATGTACTCGAGAAGCGCTTCGCCTCTCTCGTTTGTGTTGGTACTCCCCCAGATGTCATGATGGGCATTAGCGTCGCAGCCCAGGATCAGACTGGTGTTAGTTGCGCTAGCCACTGCGATGGCTTCCCTAAGGTTATTTGAAGGGAAAACTCCAACGTGATCGTAAGGCAAGTAAGCCGAGACAATCGAGTACACCTTACCTTTGAGTTCAAGGCAGACTATCACGGAGTCCTTGTCGCTGTAGGACGATAAAAGAAAAGCCTTAAGGGATTTCCTGACAAGAATACAAGACCGGGGTTTACCCTGGCCCCTTACATAGAAAACCGTAAAAACAGGAGACCTTAGACCTCTAACAAGATCATGCACAATCCAGGGCTCCTGTATCAGAACGATGTCTTCTTCACTCTTCGCCAGGCGAAGAAGGATGGCAGCAGAGGCTGCTTTAGAGTGATGAAGGTTGATTTGGAGGAGTTTCAGCATGTTTCAAGTGAACTACCTCCTTCAACCATCGTGGCGTTAGCTTCATCCTCCGTGTCGGATTCCGAGAGATCGTACGCGAAAGTTGGCTGCGATGTATCATCCAGATCAGCTAGGTCGGATCCGAGGGATACACACTCCTCATCAGTGTCATCCTCTAAGGTTTTGGGAACCGAAAGAGCAGGAGTCACCGCTTCGTGAGTCTCATTCACCTCCTCCGTTCCATGAGCTGCATCCTCCTCCATGGGAGCAGATGTAGTTAAGCCAGCTTTCTTCAAATCGCCCTTATACACGCGCAATTTGATATTGAACCAGCCAAGTTTAACGACCCCATTCGTTTTAGAGAGAGGAGTAAGGGATTCCTTGTTAAGCACAAAGATTGCGCATCTGGACTCACCTTCCGGTTCCCCCACCTTGACGACCCTCCAATCCTCAGTTGGAAGGTGGGCATTGCACTTACGAATGAGGGTCATAACTTCATCCCCATCGGAGACGTAGTACGGTAGTCGAGCCCGGGCTCTAGGTCGAGATGGGATGTCCTCCCTCCTCACAACCTCCAACTTAGAGCCAGGCCAAATTTCTCCCGCCAAGTTAATGGCAACCTTAAAAAGATCTGCGGATCGCTGATCAGCAAATTTCATTAACTTTCTGCCAAGGAACCAGCCCCCGTCCTTACACTCCGGAAGCGGTCCTGGATTAGCTTCCAGTACCTTGAGGAAGTTTAAGGTAAGTTTACCCTCAACTTTCCTCCAATTATCAATCGAAATGCACCCATCGGCGCCATTCCGATCCACCACCGCCAGCTCAAGCCAGCTCCTTGCCGCTTCCGCATAAGAGGGAGCCAAAATTCCCACATTGGCAGTCTTCTGCCGCTTCGAAAATTCAGGCGTTTCGTCAGAGGATCTCTGCCCAAGCTTGGTACAGCTTGGATTCTAAGCTCGCAATGTTTTACCGAATCCCCGCAAAGCCACGAACCACTTCTGGCCAAGCTTGGATTCTAAGCTCGCAATGTTTTTCGCGGATTATAGCTAAAGTATTTCGCCAATTTTAATAAAATATAAAATTTGCACACCTTCGAAAGAATACCTTTCTAATGGTGTATAAACCATTAAAATCGGTTCAGTAGTTTGGGAGGAGTTCCCGTCACAAAATTCCCATAAAAATTGTTAGCCTATTAATATATAGATATTATCGTTGTGTGTATAATGTGGCGCCCCGTGTGGGATCAAAATTTGAATTTTAAAAAATAAATTGATGGGTAGGCAAACGAAAATGTTTCCTGGGCAAACATGGGCCTACGATAGGCAATACGAACTGCACATATTGAATTTAAATAATCGAATGTAACGGTACCAACTTCACAGAGCTGATTGTTCTAAGTTTCCTACTCTAGATTTGAGCCCGAGACTTTTGCCTTAAAAATAAATAAATTGTATTCCGGGGGATATAACCGAACCAAACCACTAATGTTTGGGTCCCTTTTCGCCCCTCCCGGTCATCAGTGATTTCTAGATGTCAACTCATAATTGTCGACCTCTCTCTCTTTATCATGGAGTCCCGTGGTATTGCTTGTATTTCTTTAAGGCTAAGTTCACTCATGGCTCCCGCACCTATCGTGCGCTTGCCTGTGACTTTTGCCTTGATGGAACTCTTTCAAGTCGGACTAGTCATAACTTCTTAAGTACCTTTTTCACCCTTACAGGGGTAACACAGAAGTAACTAGAGGTGACTTACTTTGAGTACTATTCATGTTGGATATACGAGGTAATGTTAAAATACATTTAATGATGCTTCGCCATACCTTTCGTGAATTTCTACCCAAATCTATATCAATCGCAGCATTCCAAACACTTACTAACCACACTGTCGAAAAGCCAATTCAACGGCCAATTTAGATTACAACTCAGATCCATTCCCAAGCTTCACTGTGCTAAACCATATTGGCATATGAAGAAATAAATCCCTTCCGTTACACCCGAGCCTATGTGAGATAATAACAGCCGCCCTCCTAATAATAGTCCTGGCACTCAACCTACTAATCACCAATTAACTTCCCTTTAAGACAGATACAACCACTTATAGCGGTGAGATATCCACCTGACAGGTACTGTTTATCTTCGGCTGCAGGTTCCTTCACTTTTGCCCATTTCTTACACTCAAAATGTCTTGTACTGTACGTACGTACACTCATATACGTATCTGGGAATGATGAAGATGTGGAGTCGCTTAAATACACCTTTGTTATGGATACGCATAACGAGGATTGGTATGGATGACGATGGATAAATGCCGGCCACGTACGTGACTCTCAACTTGAATTCGAAATAAATTCGTCATTGGAGTGGAAACATCATCAACAGGTTAATTTAGTGCCTTTCCAATACGAAAATTAGTCGAATGCCGAGTGTAAGGAAGAGGCACTCGGAATCCATCTGTATCAGTATCTCAATGCCGCGGTAATTATCCGCGGAGGGAAATAAAAAGGAATGCATTTTACCGGTGCTAAAATGATGTTGTCAGGCTCCGGACTGGTTCTGGTTACGGGCTCTTGCACTAATCTTTATCTTAAGGTGCAAGATTGATCCAGGTGCTGTTAAGTATCGGGCAACGGTTTGGACATTTTAAGGATAATACATTGGAATGGGCTAGCAGTTAGTTGAGGGATGTACCGTGATGTGGACGGATATACTTGCGGTCATACCTTTCTTTTGAAAGGTAAATGTTATTTGAATCGTCGCATAAGTGATGAACTTTTTCTCGTAATGCTTATTAGTGGTTGATGTTCATTCCGGTATTGTTCATTTCTAATTAGTGATTTCGGTGGTGATGTGTGTTTAAGTCCTGAAGCCACAGAAGTTAATGTCTTGATTGCAGTTAAAATGTTTTTTACCCATGAGTTTTATTATAAAACATTTTGTAAAAATAGTGTCCTGAGCCATCATTTACACAATAGTAATTATTCATTCTCGTTAAAACCACAGATTCATGAGAAGTGGAATGCTGGAACTACGTTGAACAAAAAATTTCATCTGTAAAAGGTAAGCAACATACAGATTTGACATCTTAAGAATCCTGAATAATTTTTGAAAATTTACAAAAAAAAAATGTGGTTCATAGCAAATACGTACCTCGCTTTGATTTATGCCAACCTCATAGAACAACAGTCCTTATATCATTATCCCGACCAGACTATATAAAATTCCCATTACGTCTCTGTTATCAGAAAATCTGTATACGTCTTAAATCACTTCCCATAGCATACTCATGTTGTATTGTGTAGTACGCAAAGAAACATAAATCGCCTAAAACTGTCCATATTTTACTCTTACATAACAATTTCTGTCCTCATAATTCTATTAAAGACCATTTCGGAGTGTATCGAAAAAGCCATCTCGTCTCGTACAAAAGGGGGGGGGGGTCATATAAATCCATATAAAGTGTGGGGTGTCTTTTCGTGGGTCAACCAAAGAGAGGAGGCTCGAAATGGCCAGAAGTTGAACTTCCATCATCTGACTTGGCATAAAATGCCGTCGGTCCAAACAAAATCCATTTTCCAGGTTCCAATCAATCACTGCGAAATACGAGTACAACGACGTCGTGCGTCCTTCTACCACATAGGCTACATCCTACATCGAATTCGATCTCAGACCCTGTTTATTTTTCTCATGTGCAAAAGTCCGAGTGAACTTGTGCGGCAAGGATACGAGTACATTGTCGTCTCATGAAGGCAATATGCAAAAATAGATGGGACCGCAGTCGAACATTAAACTCGCCATTAAAATCACTTTGACCGGAGGCTTCCATGGAAAAGGAAGACTGTAAGGGAAAAATAACAGTGCAGTAGACTTGCGAATTTGAATTAAGATTTGTTCGTTTATATTATTATATCTTCAATACCTGTAAGTTTTCTACTTTCCATGAAAGATAATAAAAAGTGGTATAGTTATACACAACTGTTATTTCATTATTTTATTATTTCATTATTATATACTATAATATTAAAATCCTGCAAAAAGGATAAATTCTGCCTTTACCCCTATTTGCTCTACAAAACCCATTTACCTCAAAAAGCTGGAAGAATATATGATTTATCCCCGACCTGAGTGGTTTCAAACTGACTTGGTCGTGTTTACTCCCAAAAGCCAATTCGACATTGACTTCATCTCCCTCTAAGATTTCAATGGGGGATTCGGACATGTGTAAACAGAAGATTCAATCTAAAAGTGAGTAGCTGCCGCAGATTGGCTACACACTCTCCACACGGAAGCGGGTCGCTGTAAGGACACATGGAAGGCGCGAGTATAGCGTGGCTCAAAACCCTAGGATCCGCAAGAACACACGTCGCGATTTGTGAGTGTTTGTCCTTATGCTTTGCGTCCTTCGGCCTAGTGTGGGATCATATCCGATTGCCGATATTATTTTACCGGGGCTAAACCATTGGGGGGTCGTTATATCAATAAACGATACTTTTAATGGTTATCCATCGTTTCGGAATAGGCTTTCGCCGTGTCCTTTTACGGAACGTATTGAGGCAAAGTACGGTTTGTTCTTCTGGTCGTACGTATTTGAAAGGACGATTTTACGGGCACTTTTTCAAGGTTTTGATTTCTATCACAGAAAAGTTTCTTGTGATGGGAATGTCAGAGTACGTAACATTAAATTTGATACAATGGCAATAGAAAACGATTTTAAGTATCAACGAAACAGTGATTTGATATTTGATTTCCGGGAAGGGTGCAACTTGTGTGTGCGAGGAGTACAAGTATTTATTTTGGTGGAATTGAAATTTTAAGATTTGTCAGAAAAAAGGAGCCGTTAATATTTGATTTACAGTTAGAAATGTTGAGCCGAACTACTAGTTAACTAGTGACACAATAATCATAGGATCGACAGTTTTGGATAGTAGGTGGTTAAATAAATTTTACCAATCAACCGAATGAAATTTGAATTTAAATTTTAATAGACGTTGAATGAGGGAAGCGTTAACTGAAATTATTTCGATTATTTTAAAATACACACCACAATACAATTAAAGGACCACATTAAAAAACTACGAAATCTTCTGATTAATACGAATAAGAAAGCCAAAACTGTAAATATTACTACTATTGTAGAAAGGGCGAGACGTAACACACATTTTAAAACGTTATACCCGAACCAGATTAAACGCAGAATGCAGCAGCAGCGGCAGCAGTAACGAAATGCCAAGTAAGAAACCATGCATTTCCCTTAAGCGATCTAGATTTAACGCAGCGGCAGTGAAAGCAGCGAAAGAAGATCTGCCTGTTGTTGTTATTGTTGCTCCCGCTGGAGCTGCTTTCTGCGTACAATCTGGTACGGGAATTAGTTTCTAACGTAACGTAACTTTGACTTCATAGAACTCAACATGATAGAGTCGCTTGTTAGGGTTTTGTAGTAAAACAAAACCCTTATGAAATCGGTCGAATGTCTGTCTGTCCGTCTGTCCGTCTGTCCATGGAATATCTCAGGAACGGCTGAAGCTACATACATGAAATTTTGTAGGAATATGTAGAATTACTATAATTCGCCGGAGAAAGCGAATCGTCGTAATAGGTCAACTTTAAGGGGAGGTCCCCATAGAGGGGAAATGAAGGTCGAAATTTTTTTTTCGTTTGGTACAGGCAAGTGGGCTATCATAAGAAAGGTATCGTTGAGTACATTCCATTTTTGAAATTTTTTTCAAATTTGAAGAAACGAGAAAAGAGGGAGAGGGGAAAATATGTCATCCGAGTTTGTCCCCCCCCCCCCCTTGCATTTCGAGACCGTTATACTTAGAAATATGAAAATTTACAAAAAAGCGCCATTTTACTAGTGTAGAAAACCTAGTTTTCTAGAATTTTGAAATTTCATCAGAAAAGGTTAATAATAGTACGTTTCTATAGTTTCAGTTAGCACAACCCTGCACCCCTTACGCGTACCCGAGGTCAAAAATATTGATGGCAAATGATAACCAACATCATAGGCAATAATATCTCTAAGTTTCATTATAATCACATAATATTTAATAATAGTACATTCATTTAAAGTTCGGCATTTTGACACTATCCACACAAAAAATACACCTACCGGCCTCATAGGTGTGAGTACTACTATACTTTCATGTTGTTTTTCGTAGTGCGAATTGCAGTTATTTAATTAATCATTTTTTAAAGGGTAAAGATTGGTTGGGGGCGCTGTGTCTTAATTGGCCAACTTTACCGGGTGGAAGGAAGGGGGGGGGGGGGGGGGGTCCACATAGAGGCGAAATTAAGGTCAAATTTTTTTATCGACTGATATAAGCAGATGAGGTGTCGTGAGAAAGGTAATGATGAGTACATTCCATTTTTTCGCATTTTCTCGCATTTTCTCGAAATTTATAGAAAGGGGAACAGTGGGGGAGGAGAAAATATTAGTTCGTAATTTGACCCCCCCCCCCCCTTCCCCTTGCCTGCATTTTGAGACCGTTATACTTAGAATTATGAAAACTTACAGGAAGTGGGTTTCGAAAAACATATAAAATGGAAAATAGTGGAATTTGTATATCTTCTCAGAATAGGTCAATAATAGTTTATTTGTATAGTTACAGTTAGCACACCCTTGCACGCCTTAAACACGTTCGAGGTCAAAAGTACTGATGGCCAACGATAACCAACACCTTAAGCAATAATATGTTCTAAGTTTCGTTACAATCACGTAATATGAATTAGCATGTAAAATGTAAGTGGGTAAGGCATTTTAATTACGTTTTTTCTATCCATCTGAGTGATATCAAGAAGAGCAAGGAGCCGATATTTATATACCAAAATAAGCGCTTGCTACAAAACCCTCGGATTGCGGGCGTAGCCCTCTATATTCCGGTTTCATTTTTTGTTGTTGTTGTTTTTGATATTTCCATCAGTGTTTACCGGTCCGTTGTGTAGCTTTCAATTAAATTTGATATTGTTTAGCAAGTGATGGATCCTCAACAAGGTGCTGGAAGACATCTCAATGAATTTGAAATGTGTAGGGTTGTGGCGTTAATACGCAAGGCCATGGATTCCGGCGACCAGTAGCGCACTGTGTTGAGGCATGTCTCATGTTTGACTACCGGCGTTTCGGGTTCAAATCTCGTCCACGACGACGTTCGTGGCCATGGATGTGCAGGAGGTGCATACTGGCAATTGCATTCCCCAAAACCAGTTTATGCCGAGAAACGTCAACTGGGCCACCTGGAACATTTGACGCACTATGCCCCACAAGGGGTCAGGGCAATTCAGAGGGAGAGTGATGGATTCCGGGAAGTAAGCCGTTGGCTTGTAGTGAGTCATTCTATCATCAAATGAGTCTGGGGAAGGTTCCTGGAGACAGGACAACTCACAAGAAGACGAGGACAAGGCCGAGCAAGAGCAACATCTTACTGCGAGGACCGATTTATACGTTTAAGCGCACTCAGAAATCGTCAAAACACGACACCTTCTATACAAACGTCACGGGATTTGTTATTTCAACAGAGACCGTGCGTAATCGTTTGGGGAAAGTGGCTTGCTTTCCCCATATCTAGTAAAAGTTCCGCGATTAACAACAAAGCAAAAAATCGTTTGACATGGGTTTGCCAGGAACCACCGCAATTGGAGTCTGCGGCATTGGGGGAGAATTTTCTTCTCTCATTAATGGAAATTTTGCCTGTGTGAAAATAATGGTCAGCTAGGGTCTGGAGAAGGAAAAACGAACGTTTCCTACCCTGTACCCTTCAACCCGCATCGCCTTTTGGCGGCGGATCAATTATGGTGTGGAGTACTATTTCCTTAAACGACAAAAGCGATTTAGTTGTCACCGCTAACGGCAGTTTGGCAGCACAGCGGCACATCGACGAAGTGCTAAGACTTCACGTTACTGGTGGAGACTGTGCTGGTGAACAGGGTTTCAGTTTGATGCAAGATGGAGCCCACCTCCATACTGCAAATATAGTGCGACAGTTTCTCAATAATCCAATAACGTCGACCTTCGTGAATGGCAAGCGTGCAGCTCAGACTTAAATCCCATTGAACATTTATGGGACCAGCTGGGGCAATACGGCAGGACCCATATAAACCCTCCTCAAACGTTAATAGAGCTGGAACAAGCCCTAAAGGACGAATGGTCAAAATATCAGGGGTCTCATAATAAGCATGCCTAGGCCAATTGAAGTATTTGTAAAATTTATATGAAATATACTGTTATTTTAGAAATTAATGTTCAAAAAAATGTTCTACTATTTCCTCTCCCTATACTTATGTTACATCAAAAATAGTCTCCTTTATTTCCTTATTCTATTCAGCAGAATTTTGGACTTTGGCAAGACAATCTTAGTAGGTAGTTCCTCTTTTGATGGATGTGTATAAAATTCACACTTTTCCGTTTTTAATATGGTCGTGAATCTATCTTTGTCATTTTGGTAGTCGAAGAAAACTTTGACACCAATTGACATAAGTTTGATATTGAACGATTTTATGTTATTTTTGGATAATAGACCGCACACAAAATTTTTAGTTTGGTTTATTATGATTAGGGGCGTTATTTTAAGAGGTTTGGATTCACTATGTTCAATTATTCCCGAATTGTTGTCATCGTCGCAGGCAATGTCACTAAGAGGGGCGAACCGGTTGGTGCTGTTAGCGGCCATGATGTTGCGTTTTTGAGTAACTAGCTCATAGTATCTTTTATTCGACGCGAGCTTTGACCGCACTTCTTCTTCATTATCATCGCCTTCTGGCGGATCGATTTTCTTACGTTTCACGGCACTCACTTTGCTTGGTAATAGAAAGATTTATAAGAATTTGAATTGCGGTTAAAATAGATAGAACAGCGGGATTTTGGTTTGGGTACGATATCGTTCGCTAAGAGTCTGTCTTCGATGAGAGCAGAGTTCGAACTCTAATTAGCTTTTCTTGCGCTAAAATCAAAATATTGCTTTTGTTTTCAGCTAGAGCTTCTCACACTTTCCTCGTGAATTGTTGCAGGATACTCATAAATTCTTATTCCTGGAACAATAAAACGTTGGCACTCCAACTACTTCCAGAAATTTTTGTGAAAATAGAAATAAAATGGTTTCAACACCTTTTTTTCCTAGGACTGTAGCTTCTCCCTGATGCAGACAAATTCAAAATATCATCAAAGGTACAAATATCCTTAGTGACCCGCGGTTAAAAGTACGAATCCTACCGTGTAACTACTATGCAAATTCCATTTTAAATCACGGCCTTTCCTCAAAAACATCTACATGCACGTACATCCCCGGGAAGTTCCACTCCAGACAGAAATACTTTTCCTAGTTGTTCTCCAGTATTAATGAAAACAAAAGATCATCCACATTACAAACCATTTTCTTGCAAAAATCCTCTAAAGATGCCATTAAATTAAAAAAACACATCATAACAAGAGTAACAAGCTCTTGTGAAAAACAGGTAACAATAACAATAGATCTTAGTGGTTTAGCGAGCAAACTGTAAGACGGTTGTCGGCCGATAAACGAAGTAATTACTGCCAAAACTTAGGCTCCCTTTGTCTATACCGTGAGGATGGCGATAGCGTAGCATCGCGACGTTATTCATTAAAAAGTTAATAAAAATTTATTTTATGATAAAGCATCGTGCCATCATCGGGTCGTCTTTGTACGTAGTGTCTAATACAGAATATTTCCTCCTTATAACTTATGCTGAAGATGCTGCGTGATTTTAGCTAAAGAGAAGCGTTGAGGCGGCTCCCTAATTCTTCATTAGATTGCGGTAACGTTTGAAGTTAATGCCAACAACGGTAAGGGAATAGACAAAGGGTAGATAATGGCTGATGGTGAAGCTATATATTTTTCAAGATTAAATGATGGCGGGGCTGTAGAGTAGTCATTCAAAAAGAAAACTTATGTATATATAAGAAAGCAATAAAATATCAATAATTTTCGCCAGAAAGTTTACAGTTTTTTTCCGTAAAATTAATTTAATAAGATTAAGAATCAGGTGTATTCATTTTTAAAACCCGTTTTAGAGGTCGCGCCCACGGCAAACTTTTTAGTTTGGTTGACTAAACAGTTTAGTCAACAAAAAGTTTCGCTCGACTCGACAAGCGCACACAGAAAACTAAATAGTTTAGTCAATAGCAAATACTTTTGGTTGAGGTCAAATGCGTACTGTATAGTTTGGTTGGTTGGTTGGTGCATGGTGAGAGAGGGTGCTGGTAGGGTAGGGCATATGATGGATAAGAGTGGTGAGAGGCGGCGAGGGTAAAAGCACAAAATCGAGATTGGCAGTTCTGAGTGTATGCACGGAGTTATAGTTAGTGATAGTTATACGGTGTTAAAGGGGTGCATTTTGCTAGACACACGATCGTCGCACATTGTTCCCGATAAGCGATTACAATTTTAGAGCCGGTGCATATGAGCGTTCAAATGACGCTCGACGCCGCGTCAGTTTCGATCAAATAGGAAGAGATACATTGGTAGCAATGGAGCGATGCACATGACCGCCGATAGTTATCCGATAGATATCGGCATCACTTGGCGGCCGCGATAGCTATCTGGGATGCCGCTGGTTTCTGTTCCTATCTGCCGCAGTTCACGCAGATCAATTTTTCTTGCGCCGGGCCACATACACTGGAACTCAGAACACGAACACGGTCGCAATGTGTGAAGTTTCTTAAACCATTCGCTTCTGGATCACTTTTACTCAAGCGATGCTTTGAAATTTCCACAGAATGATTCAAGATACTGCTAGTGCTCGGTGTATGCACGAAGTTGTAATTTGTGACAGTGATACGGGCTTAGCGTTGTATGTTGGTTCCTATAGTGTATTAGGGTTCTGTACTGAACCTTAAAAAATGTTTCTGAAGTTCTTTTTTTTTACGTTTTATACTTAACAGGACGTGTTATTTTGTTGAGTAAAATTTTGGGGTTCTGTGTTGAACCGAAGTGGTTCTTATGGTTTTGCGCTGCTTTACGGGGTACAGTATGAAACCCTAGTATACCAGGAGTCAACATATAACCCTAAACACTAAAAAAAAACTATCACTATAATTTGAAGTACCACAAATCCCTAAAAACGAGTTGGGTTCAACGTAAAACCCTAACCTTTCGCTCATCAAAATAACTCGTCCTGTTGCCGAAAAGCAAAAAATCACAGGGTACAGAACACAACCCTAGAACACTAGGGCCCAACGCAGAACCATTAGCAGCGTATAACGTATAACCCAGGGCACACCTGAGCACTACCAATCTACTTTGGTGATTTACTCATACCCCCATTTACCCCCCGCACACTCCACTTCTCTCTCACCATCACCTTCACCTACCATCGTCTCCCCCAACACCACCATCACCAACCGCCGCCCTCCCACCCCTGACGTAGGATGACATCGTATTTTGTAGCTACTACCTATTGCTTCCGCCGTGTGCGCAGTCATATCTGAACACATGGGTTCTATTTCTCACCAACAATTTAGTTCAGCCGAATAGGACGAGTTCGATATTTTTTGCCAACTAAACAATTTAGTCTGCTGTGTGCGCGGTCTCATACACCTTAGTATGTCCTATTTTTCGGGCTAAACTATTTAGTTTGATCATGAACTGAAAAATTTGCCGTGTACCCGCACTCGTACCAATCGCACACAGAGCGGAGCGAACTTAAGTGTCACAATACACTGTCGAAATCGAACTCGAACCTGGTACAAATGTCCTCCGACACACACACACACACTTCACATATGTAGATGTGAAGAAAACCGGTCCACTTGTACTAGTTTCGTGTTCGAGTTCGACAGTGTATGGTGACACTAATAGTTTAGTCAACCGAAAGTTTTTCGCATGCACATAACAACAAAATAAGCTATTTGCTGCGAGTCTGCCACGCTAGTTTGTAATGTAGTGTGAGACATGATTCGCACGCGCTCTCGATGCAAACTAAACTATTTAGTTGGCTATGTGCGGAGTTACACATGAATTCATGCGTTCTAATTCTACCATCATGAACAGTTTAGTTCAGTTCAGTTCAAAGTGGAATACGACAAGTTTGATGCATTTTGCAAACCAAACAATTTAGTCTGCTGTGTGCGCGGTCTCATACACCGCAGTTTGTTCTATTTTGCGGACTAAACTATTTAGTTTCATAATGAACTAAAAAGTTTGCCGTGTGCGCGAGCTCTTATGGGAATACTACGATGCAAATGACGTATTGAAATATTTAAAATAAAATATTGCTAACGGATTGCAGACTGTTCATAATAATAGAGCTTAACATCAGTTTTTTTTGTGTTGTTGAAAAAGTTAAATTAATTTTATTAAGTATCATTTTACAAGCAAACTGTAACATCATTTTCGGCAAACTTTTAGTTTCCGGGTCCCGGGCTGGGGAAATCACTTTTCACTCGGAATTTTGTCACTTTTCACTCGCGTCTCTCCAAAAGTCTGGAATTTGCAAAAGAAAAACATTTTAATTCTCTTTTTAATTTTTGTTTTACGTTTTCAATTTTTTTTTAATTTTTTTTTTTCCATGATTTATAATGAATGTTTGATATATTGGAGGCATAAAAAATTGAAATATTGCATGGGCTGCGCTCGCTCCGCGCTTAAGGGATCGCAACCCTCAGTATCGCACAAACATAAACGCTCGCTTCGCTCGCTCTGCGTGCAACAGCGGTCAGATTTAAACATACCAAACAATCAGTATAAATCATTAAAACCAAAAAATTAGGAAAAAAATTAAAAATAAAAAAAAAACTCAATTAAAAAACATTTTTTTTTTGGTTTTTGCAAATTTGAGAGTCTTAGAGTGACGCCAGCGATAAATTGCAAAAAATCCGAGTGAAAAGTGATTTTTCTACCCCGGGCCCCGGAAAGTAAAAATATCCCGAAATTATTATCCGTCCGTTCTGTACGTACACATCCATTAAATCACAGTTGTGTTAATATGTAGTGCTCCATGTCTACAAAAACAAATTCCAATCTTCCGCTTTAGACAGTACGGCCAAAGCGTGTTTTATCACAAAGTACAATTTTGGATTTTTCACAAAATATTTTGATGACATAATTCATGTGATTTGTAATTCCGTGGGCGGTTGGTTTGCGGAATCGACTGTGCAAAGGAGGTGGGGGATTAATTATGCAAGCCACTTCCGGCTTTTCATTTCAAAAGTTTCCTAGATATAAGAGTAAGAGACTTTAAAATGGGTAACCTCTCCGTTTACCGTTCATACTGATGATCGCGCGATCTGTCCAGAAATCAAATTTATTTGAGCTGGGTAAATAAAGTAATGTCAAATCTTGGATTTAACTGTTGGGAGATTGGCAAATTTTGATTTTGATCGACAAGTCAAGCTTCATAGTAATAAACACAAAAAGAGCGAAAACCCTCTAACGATTCGAGACATTGCAATTCTTTTGAGATCACTTTTCCACATTGACTTTACTTTTTACATTAATATCCACTGAGGACGCCGGAGCCGCGGGTGGAGGGGGGGGGGGGGGGGGGGCTAGCGGAGGCAGCTACCCTTCCAATACTTTTGCAGGAGCACTGCCTCTTTAAAAACGTTGTCCCCATCAATAAATAATATATATAACAATTCAGTAACAATAACAATATTATCAACTTTTTCACTAAAATTATTGCGTGATACGATCGTTGATTTTTTAATATAAACTCATCATTTTACCAATACTATCCAGTACAGAAAAACTAAACCTCTCCTAACGGACACCTATCCTTACAACAATTTCTGAAAGGTCCCGGCTGCTACAGGCTTTTTAATTTAAGAAAAACCGGAATAACTCAGAATCTACATATATATCGAATTGCAGCTAATATTTTATCGTAAAATACGAAAACTAACAATTATTTTATAGAAATTGCTCTGTACAGTAAGAAATGCTATTAAAATGTTTTATAAACTTTTAACTGATTTTTGAAGAAAAAATCAGTTATTCGACCCTCCTTCGATAACGAGTTTCAACCCCGGAGTTGTAAAATGTCGTGGGCCCAGTAACAATCGAAACGAAGTCGTAAGCGAAGTGTAACTTTTCCAGTTGATAGATGTCAGTGGGGAGCCGGCTGCTGTTGAAATCCAGATCGATAAATCGGTTAAAAAGTTACAGCTATATAACGGCAAAAGTATCTAAGCCTAAAAACTCCATAATGGAAAAAGCTAGCTGGATCAAATTTGTCCAGTAGGTAGACGTCAATAAGTACTAGCCTATTATTGCGGTAAAATTTTCTAAGCAAAATACCTTTATAACGCAAGAAGCTAGCTGAGTGAAACTTTTCTAATTGGTGGGCGATGGTCAGGACTGGGCTTCTGTTTAATTTCAGCAACATCAATGAATCAGTTCCAGAGTTACAGCTATACCTATATAATAGCAGCATTTTGAGAGCATAATTAATTTCTAACCGAAAAAGCTAGCTGAGCGAAACTTGCCCAATTGGTGAAAGTTAGTGAGGAGTAGCTTCCGGTGCAGTTTCAGAAAAATCCACTATGCAGTCGAAAGCTTACAGCAATATAACAACAAACAGTAAAAAGTAAATAATAAGTAAAAAATAATATGTAAAAATTTACCTACACGAAACCGGAAATAAATTCATATAGTAAAACCAATCGAACAGTTAAAAAGTTTCATCATCTGAAAATATCACTCGCTTATAGAAATACATAATTCTGCAGCTGCACCTGGTACTAACAAATGCAGTTAAGTATCCCACCCATATCTTAATTTTACATAAACTCATAACTGATCCCGAATTGGCCCATATCAAAAATCAGTTCTTCTGGCTTCACTGCGCCAGGTGTCTGTTAATTTTTTTATTAATTGCATGCAAGCAAAGCAAAGAACTTTTAAGAATTAAATTTAGCTTTTGTTATGATCGTATTAACATCATTTTATCCCAATTTCTTAATTTTGTGCAGCTAGAGGAGCCCTTTAATTCCAAAAAGTGACACTTTGATAAAAGCATTAAATCCGCCTACCAACGAAACCAAATTACAAAGCACTTTGGGAACACCGTTCTTGACTTGCAGTGTTCAGTTTCACCATTCAGTGTTCAAGTTTTAGTCTTCGTCCAGCGGCATAGGTACAGGTGTACCTTTTGCGTTTTAAAATTGCTACCATTTTTTTCTGGAAGTCATAGAAGTCTGAAATTTCGCGACATCTCTACATTTCTGGTATAGATTATTTATGCGAAATTTCAACAAAAACTATTCAGCCATCAACAAGATTGGGGGTTGAGTTGACTCTACACCCTTAAAAGGCGGCTAAGGTACAGGTGTCGAAAAATTAAAAAAAAAAGGAAAAAAAGAGTCAATTTTGGTGAATGTTAATTTTTATTTATTGCAAAACAAGGTTAATATATTATAATATTATAAAAGAGTCATGTCTTCGTCGAATTTTAAGAATTTTCTGGCCCGAAACAATATCAAATGAAGAGCTAAGTCGGCGTACGGGTCAGATGCCAATCGGCGAATTGATACTCATTCGAAAATGGCAGTGGATAGGTCACACATTGCGGAAGAGTGATAACTGCATTGCTTTGCATGCCATGAAGTGGAACCCCATTTCCAACCAAGGCCGACCAAGAGGGGGTCCTCGAATCACATGGCGTCGATCTGTGGCAAAGGAGTGTCAGGCACTGGGTAAGTCTTTTGGGGAGTTGCGTCCCATTGCCCAGAACAGAGTACGATGGCGCGCAGGGGTAGTTGGCGCGCTATGCCCCGCTAGGCGTTAAGGCAAAGTAGTAGTACTAGGTCCAATACAGCTCGTTCGCCAACGTCTGCTTGTCGAGGGCCATCTATTGGCTCTCCGATGTAAAGCTGACCCTGTGATACCATAGTTTGCGGCTTCGATACGAGATGTTTGGGTTATGCCTAATATTAATTTGGAAAAAGTCTACAAGCCATATGAGTGTATCACTGTTGACGAGCATTTTTTCCTTATAAAGGCCATAAGAAATTCACACAATATATTCCTAGTGTGAATTTCTTATGGCCTCTATAAGGAAATAATGCTCGTCAACAGTGATACACTCATATGGCTTGTAGGCTTTTTCCAAATTATTATTAGGCATAATCCAAACATCTCGTATCGGTGCGGCTTTATCAGTTTGTATTCATTCCGTACGTGTATTCTCGTTGTCGAACCGAACGAATCTTAGAATCATCTTGAAGTGATCTCGAGACATGACTGCTCGAATAAGTGCCCATCCATCGACTTTCCAGATTTGGTTCAGATTTAATTTGTTGTCCCTGTACACACCAGCCACAATTAGTATTCCTAGGAACGCAGTGAACTCTGCTTCTGTGAATGGCGTGAACAGTTTCGGTGGTGTACATTTGGGAGAATCCGGAAACTTTTCGATCAATTCATTGTTGTAAGCTTTACAAACTCTCCTGCCTTTCTGGTTCGTTTCACGCAGAATAATGTCGCGTATTTCTGAGGTTATGATTGACTTGCATGCCTCTTTTGGTGTATAAAGATTACTACTTGCCGCGGATTCACCTCTTTGTTGTAAAAGGTTACGGGATCGGGTCTGTGCACTTGGAGGCGGATCACTACGCCATTGGGTTCCATCTTTCGCAATTGAAACGTTATCCAATTCTTCAGGCACATCCTCAATGCTTTCGTCTGACAATGAGTCGTACGCTTCATCTATGCAGTACTGGTTTATTATAGATTTGTAATGCGTAAATACTGGGCTACTAGGACCCGCTTTACAGTCTCTCATAATAAATTGAATTTATAGGTTAGTTCTTCTTATACAAAAGCGCACACAATAGTAAAATATTCTTACCAATCATACCTTTTAACATACTGATCCATTCGGTTCCCATTTCCATTTGTACAATAATTATTGTGTGATTAAGGGCGATAAAATCCCACTTTTACGTTATCCTTTGACTTATTAATGAATTACCAACATACCGTTAATTTGTTTTATGCAGAAATATGTTGCATATTTTTCTCGGTAAAAAATCATTCACAAACTGTGTACTTAGTATTACACTTATCCTACTTCATAGACATCTTTACAATAATTGGGTTTTTGCTTTTAATTGGGGTTTTCTGCTAATATGTTGCATATTTATACAGGTAACCGACGCATAATAATACAAAAAAAAAGAAAATCTCGAAAAAAGAACTGAAGCGAAAGAAAAGTGTATTAAACTATACTATACAGCATATGTTGTGCGTTTATCGTTGAAATTCATACACACTGTGAAGTTTCTCACACAAAATGCACCAAGATACGCCTGTACCTTAGCCGCCTGTTAGCGTTGTAAAATTCTGCCGCTGGACGAGGGTTAAAAACGACGATAGAATGAATTGAATTGACGTCTCTTTTAATATGATATCCCAAATTTGTTTGGACTGCTACATATTAGAATATCTGCTACTTTGTTAGCGGCTAATAACTTTGCAGGTGACAGTAAGAAATAACAGATACATAGATTAGACTTGAGGTTATACACTCAACGCTCATGAGTTGAAGGTTGAAAGTTTCGTGAAAATAAAAACTTTAGCTTTTCACAATGATAGTTTCCCCAATTAGCTCCTCTTTTAACTAAATTACGCTTTAGCCAAAATTAGATATTAACCAAATTAACTGTCCCATTGAAATGATATTTGTACTAATTTTATCCCTATAGTGGGCCTTAAATAGGAATAAATTAGAATACAAACAATTCATCATATTTCAGAATAATCATAGAGTAAGAATGGAGTACAATGTAATCGAATCGAACAAAATTGGTTTGCCCCTCCCAAGTAAAAATTCGTTCCGGTGTTCCTGTATCCACCCTATCAGTATTGCCCATCCAACGCGGGACTCCTTGTATACGAGTGCATACACGAGTGGGCGCAATATTAAATCTTCCCCTGGGCGCCGAATTTCCTCCGCACGGCACTGCTACCATCTTTTAAAGCCACAATGAAAATCAAAATATTGTACAAGTAATTCGTCAAATCACGCTGATGACGACAACCGTACAACCAACTCAACAATATTTCACCAAGTCACAATCGAAAACATGGGTAGAATGTCATTTCTACATTGTTGTTTGTTAGACGGAATTGCTTTCGCTATCGCGCCAGGATAACAGCACCCGAATCACTATCGTTCGAAGGGCAACACAACAATATTCTTGCCAAGTCACACCACCATCCACCTACTTTGGTGAAAAGTCAATTGGCAATCTGAAATTATTTCGGAATGGGTTTTGTTTGTTGTGTGTAGTGACTGTATGTAAACAAAACCATTAATTAATGTCACAAATCACGGTCGCCAATTAACATATTGCGAGGAATTTTCGCTTAATCATTATCCTTAATGGAGACCTCTTGTTTCAAGTGTTCCGCTACTCGTGAGTGAATTTGGACGAGAAAATATGATAACCAGGAGTGGAACTCTGATATATACTTTGTGCACTACCAAAAATTTGGACTTTCTTTTTAATAAAATTTTAAGCAGTAGCGCCAAACATTTGTCCTAGCGTACATATATTGGCAGGTGATGATAATGTCTCGAAATTCGGTTGATGATTTTGATTTGATTGGGAATGGATTCTTATTTTTAAAGCAAAAATCTTCTTCTTCCTTACCCTTTCATACTACTCTGCGGCTTCGCGTTGCTCTGCCTGTGGTGTTGGCACTTCGCCCATTCTGGCGGTATAATCTCAGCTTCCTTCTGCAGGCAGCACGGTCTTGGATCGTATCATCGCCAAGATTAACGCGTTGTTGTTTTAAAGCAAAAATCAATGAACAAAAATAAAACTGTTCACCTATTATTCCTATTATGTCTTGTTTTGTTTTACAACCAGTACATCTGCCAACAATTATGACACCACTGAATTCAGAAGCCCAACAAACCCACCCCCGTTTAGTGTTTGTACGCAAGTCTTGTGTTTGACCATTTTTAATCGGCCATTAGTGTTCCCGAAAATCTCACTATCCACTGCGTTAATCAAGAAAATATACTAAGTCGACCATGTTACGCTTTAGGAACCACAATTTCCCCCTTGTTTTCATAGTATCAAGATACGCAAGAACATAATACACAGAGGCGGGGAGAAATTCCACTAATGGCGTACGAAAAATTAGTTCTTCCGAGTAGAAAACAACATGACCGAATTCGTTTAGAAACCTCATAATAACGACTTTATATTCAAATTACGCTAACAAGGCCATTATGAATGTATAACATTTTTATGAATTAGTCTGGCCGAACATCTAATAGGAATAATGAAAAAAAAATGGCGAACTGACGAAATAAAAGTTGCTCGACCAATTTATTTGATTGGTAATGTTTACTTTTTCATGAATTCTGTTGTTAGAATCAGGACGTTGTGCGGAGAGCAATGGCCTCAAGGGTTAAGTTTTCTTTTTGTTGAAATAGATGCTAGATGCATATTCGTATATTCTAAAAAGAAATATCGGTTTAGTTAAAAGTCACACCCCGTACAAGTTGGGGTCTGACATACCCCAAAAGATATTCGGCATAAAATAAATATATCTAAAATTTTGGTGAATTTCATATGAAACTATCATGCAGCCATTCATAATTGTAGCCTAAGATTGCTGGTTCATATCAACGGCCGAGATGGAAAGTTTTGCAGACCTTTTGATTTTTGTGTACCTTTATGTTTCTGGGGGTGCTGAACACGAATCCGGCGTTTGCCAACAAAAATTCGGCTGGGAAATTTTTTACTGGCAAAAGTTACGTTTTTTGGCAAACCTTTGGGCGGTTATTTTAATAAAACTATTTTTAATTAGTACTGGTCGTTGTGTTGCCTCCAGTTTGATTCACGAAATAAAATTGTAGTTTCATTTAAAATATCGAACCGATATATTTCGGGCTAGGCCCATCATCAGGGTTCTACAATGGTTGGAAATTACAATTTTTATTAATATATAAATATTAGACAATAAATAAAAATAGACGAACCTTAGATATCGAACAATAAATTAGTGAACAAAGATAGGAAACGTCAAATGCTTATATGTAAACAAGAAATGACAATAGCAAAAGCTACAAGTGTACTAAAATAAGAGAAAAATATCACAGACTAGATGGCGGGTAAATTATTTGAAACCCATTTTAATTAAATTAAAATATGTGTCCGAATAATGTTTTTTATCCGTTTTCTCATTGCAAACACTACTTTCATATTTGATTATATGATTCACTTCTTGGATTTGAAGTTTTGCCTTGTTCGGTTGTTTTACTAATATTTTTGCTTCGTCAAAGTTGAAATTGTGGTTGTTTTTGATTGAATGTTTTGCCAATGCAGACAGGTTGTCATTTAAATCCTTCTTGGTGTCATTTTTATGTTGGCTGATTCTCGTCCCTAGTTTTTGAATTGTTTCGCCAATGTACGTTTTGTCGAAATTTTTGCAGTCAATTTTATATACGACGCCGGACTTTTCCTCTTTGGGTATTTTGGTTTTGAGGTTACAAAACATGGTAGCATTTTTGTTTTGTGGTCGCATTGATATATTTACTTCAGGTACAAAGTATTTACAAGTACGGGAAATTGTTTCACTTAGACCTGGCACGTATGCAATAGATGCATAATGTTTAATAGACCCAGAAGTTGTTCTGTTCTGACGTGCACTTGCATCTTCCGCAGATAGGTAAGCATAGCTTAATCTGTCTGAATTGCTTTTGCTATTAATAACATCATTGAGTATTTTATTTATGATGTTGGATGGGTAGTTATTATTCGAGAGAACCTTTTTTATACGTTGAATGTTTTCCTTCCAGAATATTGCTTATGGCTAATTCGGAACACCTTACGGATGAAGGATTTTGCTACGTTGGTTTTCATTTTCGAAATATATCGGTTCGATATTTTAAATGAAACTACAATTTTATTTCGTGAATCAAACTGGAGGCAACACAACGACCAGTACTAATTAATTATTGATTCCGGCAATACAACGAATTGAGTCGTTCTTTACAACTCAATATCATACTAAAACTATTTTTATTCTTTCGTAACAAAAATGTATTCCAATGGTATTTCGGTTGCTAAAGACAATTTTGAGGTTTATCACGAACAATTTTGACGAACTAACCCTTACAGACCAAAAAGACGAAATTTCATATTTTAGTTATTTTTTCGTCTTTTTGCAATTTTTTCGCTTTTTGCTTAATATCTCCCACAGTATACGTCCTGAAAAAAAAAATATATTTACATTTTTTAAAGCACAATAAATTTGCTAAAGTTTCACACCAAAATAAGCTTAGTATGTTCAGAAGTTACTGAAAAAAAGCTCTTAAACAAAAATTTATTCTTAATTTGGGAAGAATGTTCGTTTTAGTGATGTTTTTTGCCAATATCGGGAAAAGTATTGGCTCCACGAGGAAAATAAAATAAAAAAAAAAATAACTGACGCAACAGTCCAATTTGAACCATGGCCTCGAGGTGAGTTAACATCATCTCATTTTCTAGATCGTGACGGTCTTGTGCAGAGGTGTGTGATCAGCAACACGTTTAACCGAGTTATTTACCCCATAAATGGGTACTCATTTAACAGCTGAGTGGGCTCATAGTCCGACACGTAAATCCCCTTTTTTATCGAAAACTGCCGGGTTCAGTAGGAATCGAACCGGGGTCCAGTGCGTAGAAGGCGAACGTGCTAACCGTTGCGCCATCCGGACTATTACTCCGAGGAAAATCATCCGAATGAAATTTGATGATAATTCAAATATCTGTAATCTGAGATAAGTGAGATTTCCGTTTGTTTGTTAGTAACTTAGCAAATGGCAACGCAAATTTGACAAAAACAGGGACTTCGTGGAAGACAAATGTAAACATCGCTAAATATCTCCTTAAGTATGTGTCCTAGAGGAAAAGTGATTCATAACTATTTGAAAATATAATAAACTACAATAGCTAGCTAACGCTTCGCTCGCGTTTTTGCCTTTGTGAAGACCGAAAATGGGTTTAATTTGTCAACAGGAGGCAAGATGTATGATTGTATCAATTAACACTTAGACTATGAGCCAGGTAAATTGCTATTTTATATGGAGCAATTTTTTATTGTTATCTTTGAACACCGGAAACTTAGTCCTTGCGGTCCATTTGTACTCCTTGATCACATGAAACTTATGGACTTCATCGGTAGCGCATGCAATTTTTATTCCCTTCACGGACGTGATAGGGTATATTAACTTTGTCATGAAGTTTGCAACGCACAGAAGGAAGCATCTCCGACCATATAAACTATATACATATATTCTTGGTCAGTATGATGAGACGAGTCGATTAAGCTTCGTCCGTCTGTCCGTCTGTCTGTCTGTTTCTATGCAAATTAGTCCCTCAGTTTTAAAGCTATCAAGCTGAAATTTTGTACAAAACCTACTTTCTATTGCACGCTGTATATATGTTGGAACCAACGGAATCGGACTACTACGTCAGATAGCTGCCATAGGAACGACCGGTCCAAAAATTCGTCTTTGTGAGAAAAACTTTTTTATTTCTAAACATATCGTTTTCGAATTTCACATTAATCAATAGTATTTTTAGTTAAATCACATTCCCGGATTTGGTTGAGGTCGGACCACGACGTCGTATAGCTGCCATAGGAACGACCGGTCCAAAAATTCGTCTTTGTGAGAAAAACTTTTTTATTTCTAAACATATCGTTTTCGAATTTCACATTAATCAATAGTATCTTTAGTTAAATCACATTTTCGAATTTGGTTGAAATCGGACTATTACGTCATATAGCTGCCATAGGAACGACCGGTCCAAAAATTCGTCTTTGTGGGAAAAACTTTTTTATTTCTACAGATATTGTTTTCAAATTTCACATTAATCAATAGTATTTTTAGCGAAATCACATTGGTTGAAATCGGACTACTCTATCATATAGCTGTCATAGGAACAACAGTTCCAAAAGCAAGTTTTTGTCAGAAAAACTGTTTCATTTCTGAAGATATCTTTACAAAATTGCATGTTATTGACTCATATTGACGGCTTAGCCACGTTCCTAAATTTAGTTAAAATCGGCCCACTATTTCAAATACCTCTTATAGGAATGGTGAAATCGGAACATATTTCACTGCTAATTTCAAAGTGACAAATGTACCAGGGGCGGTTCCTCATTGGAAGCAAAGGAAGCAGTGCTTCCCTTGTTAATTTCACCAAATAGTTCATTCAAATCCACGTAGCCAAACATTAAACAATATATGTATACAGATTCCCTAAAATACACTTAATTATTTCATCCATATGATTTTGATCATTACTTACTCATCAATTACATTCTTCATACATTATTTTCATACGTATTTCCGATTTAACTTCCTATTTCCTATATGTACAAATAATACGTTTCTCTTTATTTTATTTTATCCCATACTCTTTTACTTCTATTCGTGATAACAAAGCGAAGAGAATATGGGCGACACATTTTCGTCCGCCTAGAACCAATGGAAGCAACAGAAATCACAGCTTCTATGGTGCCTATTGAGGATCGCGCATGGCGACGCAGCCCGACGCAACGACATTGAGTAAAATCTCCTACACTTGTCGTGCCGCTATGATGCGCTCGTATATCTTGAGAAGAAGCTGCCAAAACCGCAGCTTCTTAAGCACTTTGTATGAAAACTTTTTAAGTTGATACGAAGAGCATGTACAATAGATGTTAAGTTTCCGTTTCTCTTGCAATTTTTCTATGTACTCGTAGAAGTGGACTTGCTTTTTGAGTTGGGGTGTGGTGGGTGGTTCAATTAATAAAATAAATAAAATATTTGAGGTGCCAAAATTTGATGATGGCATTTAATGAATTCCAGCTTAAAACGAACGAATTGGAATTTTTTTGTATGAATTTTCTTGAAAGTTGAAGTTTTGTATGGAAACATAGTGCGATAAGCTTCTTTGATTTACATATGTATATGGGTCGAATTCTCGCTTTAGGTAGTACAAACCTACTGGGGTACATCATAACAATTATTTTAAAACTTTTAGGATCCGATATTATGTAAAAAGTAACAATGAACGATTTGATTTTTCGAAGATTGAACCATTGAATGATTAGGCGAGAATAACTCGAAAACGGTTACGAACTTTGCAAAAAGGATAACATCTAGTTCGAGGCTAAAGTATAAAATTACATCGTAAAACCTGAGTATCGGAAGTCATTTTGAGCTACACTAATATTGTTTAAGTTCATAACACACAACGGTTAGCATACTGTTGCCAATTTGCTTTATGAATTCTCTCCACTGAGTTTTTGATGGACACAACATGTTGTGAAAAATGTTATTTTCTCCATCACAAAAATTTTTCCGCTACTGGCTACGACTAGCATATGATGACAATTCAGAAATGATAAAAGTAACACAACGGAATCGCAACATGCCGTGGCAACAGTATCGAAGCAGCATTGCAACACGTTGTTGTGTTCTGAACTGCACCCGCATAGTCATCCATCAATTGTCAAATTTCCATTTCAAAACTGACTACTGTCGAAAAATCGTATGAATATGACAGCGCGAGTGTCATTTCAGGATTGTCATCATATGCTGGTCCTAGCCAGCGGAGAAATTTTTGTGATGGAGAAAATGACATTTTTCACAGCATGTTGCGTCCATCAAAAACTCAGTGGAGAGTGTTCATAAAACAAATTGGCAACAGTATACTCAATTGCCCTAACCCCTTGTGGGGCATAGCGCGTCAACTGTTCCATGTGGCCCAGTTGACGTTTCGTTGGCATAATCTGGTTTCGGAGAATGCAGTTGCCAGCATACACCTCCTGCACATCCATGGCCACGAACGTCGTCGTGGACGGGATTCGAACCCGAAACGCCGGTAGTCAAACATGAGACTGATGCCTCAACACACTGCGCTACCGGTCGCCCCAACTGTTGAGTGATATGAACTTAGTCATTGATACAATTTTTTTTCAGTAGTCAGTTTGGAAGTGGAAATTTGACAATTGACGGATGACTAGATGCGAGTACAGTTCAAAACACAACAAGTTGCTTCAAAGCTGCTTCTATACTGCAGCCACAGCATATTGCGATTGCGATTCCGCTGTGTATTATAAACTTAGCCATTGGTGTTTCCAACGCCAAAATTTCAGAAACGATTGCTAGTTTTCGAAAAAGGATTTCAAATGCGATCTTTTTAGCCTGAAATATTTTGAAAACCATCATCAAATTTTGGCCCATCATTTTCCGCAAATCAAATCAATGCGTCTTATTCAAAAGTTTCCTGGTCTGCTTCCCTTGCTCTGGAACCGACGAACCGCCACTGAAATGTACCACAAAACACAACGAAAGTGTGTTTTGTGGTACCCTTCGCGTGAAGGGTATCATACCTTCGGGAAACTAGCCAAAGGCTAGCTTGTTTTTGGTTATCCTTGACCACATGAAACTTGCTCCTGACGATCCTAACTACATAAACCTTGGTCATGGCGATCCATTTTTACGCTTGTACATGCAGCACATAATTATCAACGTGCACCACCACCCACCTGCTTACCAGCACAACTTGTGTAATCACACGAAACATTTTAGAGACGATGCCTTGCACACCCAGATGAATGGTACTGAAGATTGCAATAATGCGCGAGTGTGAGAGGGAGCAATTTGGCGTTTTGTATGAAGAGCCCATTTAGAGGAAGCAAATATTGGCGGCGAGTGAAATTTATAGAAATTGTAATGTCATATGGAGATTTCATATGAAGCTTTTTATATTTTAAGAAGAAGAAGACGAAAATATGGTGGAGAACAGGCAACAGGTCGTCCCTTTTTTAAAGCAGGTTGTCCCTTTTAGGAAATTTGAGGTGGATAAGGATGCACATTCAGTGTGAAGAAGCGGAAGGAAAATGAAAGAAAAATGTGAGACAAATCGAAGGAACAACCGTTTTCATTTCAGGCAAGAGGTCGTCCTTTTTATGAGAGAAATTGCATTGAGAAAATGCTTAAAGTACACATGCAACTATTGGATGTATTTGCACGAAAGACACCCGGTCGTCCTTTTTCGCAACAGGTCATCCTTTTTTGGGAATTTTAAGTTAATCGGATGTAGGGTAATTGAAGTGGAAGGAAAAACATTTCTTCGTACAAAGTTGCCCTTTTTTTCCCGAATTTCCCAATTTCCTGGGAAAATTTCCAATTGTGAATGACGTAAGGTTTCAAGTGGAGCGTAAAGAAACCGAATGCAAAAAAAAATGAAGCAAATATTTTAGGATAACGGATAATGACGCCAACCCTGTACATACGTAGACGACTTTCTTTTATATATATGTAAGATTTACTAAAATATTATTTTAAATTAAATTTTTTTCCAACGTCGATTCCTTTCAAAAACACAGCAATTCAAAAATTAATTTTTCTTTCAAAAAAATATAATTTTTCCATTTTTATACCCTAGACTTTTAGTATAGGGTATATTGTTTTTGTCACGACGGAAATATGTAACACCTTAAAGGAGGCTCCAGAGGTATAGCAATGTATATATATAAATGATCAGGGTCACCTCCTGATTCGATTAAGCCATGTCTGTCTGTCTGTCTGTCTGTCTGTCTGTCCGTTCGCACGATAACTTTCGATAGAATGAAGCTAGAGCCTTGAAATTTTGGTCAAATGTTGGTAGTGTAATCTTATTGGATGGTATTGAAAATGGGCATGATCAAGCCAAGAGAACGCCTACCTCCCCTACATATGTAAAATACTTAAATGTATCTCTAACTCCCGACTAAATAAATATGAAAAGCTCTAGCTTTGGTAGATTACTCGTGAGGGTAATCTTATAAACTCCTGGGAAAATAAAATCGATCAATTGAAAACTAACGGTAATTTTCTTACAAAGAGCCCCGTACTACCCTACTTTTCGGGTTTTTTGTCTATAACTCTTGAACCAATTGACGTAGACGACTGATTTTTAGCATGTAACCCTGGGGTGAGAAGATGCTTGAGTTCTAGTAAGTTGGGCATAATCGGATCAAAGGAACGCCTACCTCCCCTACAAATTTAAAAAAAATTCTATATTCCTTTAATTACGATAACTTTCGATAGAATGACACTAGCGAGTTGAAAATTTGACAAAATGTTGTTAGTAGGATCTACTTGGTTGGTATTGAAAATGGGTAAGATCCGACTCAAGCAACCCCTACCTCCCCTACAAATGAAACTTCAAATAAGCGATAACTTTTGATAGAATGATACTACCGAGTTAAAAATTTGGTGGAATGTTGCTAGTAAGACCTACGTAGTTGGTGTTGAATATGGGCAAGATCCAACCCAAGGAACCCCCACCTCCCCTACATATGAAACTTCAAATAAGCGATAACTTTTGATGGAATGAAGCCAGTGACTTGAAATTTTGGTCAAATGTTCGAAGTGAGATTGAGTTAGTTGGCATTAAAGCTGGGTAACATCCGACCAACGAAACCCCTACTTCCCCTACAAACGAAACTTTAAATAAGCGATAAATTTCGATAGAGTGAAGTTAGAGACTTGAAATTTTGTTTAAATGGTTGTAGGGTGATCTAATTGGTTGGTGGCAATGATGAGCAAGATCCGACCTAAGGAACCCTTACCTCCTCTACAAGTGAAACTTCAAATAAGCAATACCTTCCGATAGAATGAAGCTAGCGACTTGAAAAATTCGACAAATATTGTAGAATGGGTTAGTTAGTTAATTGATTTTGAGAATGTTCTAGATCCTAATGAATGAGTGCCAACCTCTCCTATGAACTGGCCATATAGGAGACCCATTCTTAATGCATATGGTCGTTGCCAATTGGTACTTTTGGTATCTCCACTAGGTCTGTACAAGTCTAGGGTATATACGCTTCGGACTCCGGGCCGAAGCGAAGCTTCGGCCTGGTTGTCATTAATACTGTCAAATATTTGGTAAAGTATTCATCAGACGAAGAAAGTCATCAGAAATTAATTTATAGTAAATTTTATAATCTTTAAATTCATATAAGCTCGAGTTCCATTCCATTAGTTACAGAGAAAATGACTAAAAGTCAATATCGTAAAAAACGATTTTGGCAAAATGATCCTACCAAAAAATGTTTTAATAGGCAATATCTCCGTAACTAAGCGTTCTCCAGAAAAAGTTAATCAAGTCCTTTTTACATTGCACTAAATATTCTAATTGTTGATATAAAAATTAGCTTCGTACGAGCATCACTTTCCGAGAAATAGAGCTCTAAAGATTTTAAAGAAAAGTACTCATCCCACGAGGAAAGTAATGGGAATTGAGTTTGTAGATATTTTAATTACCTTTAGATCTCCTGCCCACGGCAAACTTTTTAGTTCGCAGAAAAATTAAATAGTTAAGTCAGAAAAATAGAACACACGGTTTTTTACGAGACCGCGCTCGCAGCGATTACAAAATAGTTCAGTTTGCTGTGTGCACGGTCTCATAAATTGCTGTGTGTTCTGTTTTCCTGACTAAACTGTTTAGTTTTTCTGCGAACTAAAAAGTTTGCTGTGGGAGCGAGCTCTTAGTTTGATTTAAGTGGGAATTCTGTAGGATCAATGTTTACATAGAAAATGACAAAACAAAAATGAACGTCGGGAAAAACAACGGAAACATTGCCCACTTATTAACATGCTTGCTAACAAAAACATAATTCTCAAATATATACCTGCGGATACAGCGCTGCGAAAACAGTTCCATATTTTAAATCCATTTGATTCCAAAGTTGAGAAGCTTCCACCTGATCTTTAATTGGCAATAGATTGACCGCACCGATAAGGAGTTGCATTTGAAATTGCTATCCGGCCCGCTGAGTCTAAAATTTAAAAATTCTGGCTCTTTTCGGAAAAAGTTTGCCGACCCCTGCTCTAGAGTACAATGAACCATTTTATGGTCTAGGGTATAATATACCATTTTGTAGGGAATTGGATGTACTTTGAATCGTCCTTGAGACACTTTTTTGTATAGTCCACAGTTTCCAAAATAATTACGGAAAACGGTAGAAAAGGATCTTTGACCCCCTCTCCCCTACACTTCCGGACCCCCTATCATCGGCGACTTTTGAGCACATATTTAGGGAACTGTCCCCAACAATTGTGTCAAATTTCACAACTATACGTTTTTTCCTAATCAAGCCTGTTCGGACTTCCTGGCACCACCCAACAACACGACACGGGTATGGTTATATCTACACGAAAAACACATGGTTTTTCTACTATAAGCAGTTCTAGCATGCATTAGTGGCAATACAAATAAAAATGTATGTTCGGGAAGCGGCATTTCTCAGTATTTTGTAGGGCGTACATACTAGTGAGATGCGTCTGTAGTTTTGATACCGAAGCTTGTCTCCCTTCATGTATGTACAATATATGGGCAAGATGATGCTCCTGCACTAATCCTCTGGAATGACTTCATTCTGCCAGATTCTCTGAAGTAGTTGACTCGCACCACCAGATCTACTATACGTAGTTCAGCTGAGGCCTCGTCTGTGCCCGGCGCGGTGCTTGGTTACATATTGTAAGTGTTTTTAGATCGAGATCTACTTTCTCTATGGATTCTTCCATGGATCTAATAATGTTAAAACTAATAACTACTCGTATGTGCTGCGCCGAGCATTTGAACTACATATTTTCCAACTAGACTAGTTTGTAGTATTATCATTTGATACCTACAGAAAAAACACAAATATTTTCACCACACTACCGCCTTATGCGCAACTAACATCTGCACCTCAAAATATATTAGTCCAATTAGAGTAATGGCATTGTCTTAAAACACTCCCTTTTTTATTGAAATTTCAGTGGACAGCAGACAACCTGGCTACCCAAATATTTTTGGCAACTTGTCCACATCTGGACCCTCTATTCCAAGAATGTCTCGTGTTATGGAAAATGCGCGTGTTCCATCCGTGCTCTTGTGGTCTTTGTTGGTTCCCAACAAAGAAAGGTTAGCCTGAGGTGACATGGATCCTATGCTTAGCTCAAACATTCCCATGGCATATCCTTGCTCTGCTGATCGAACAGTTTGATAGCGATTCGGGCATGTGTTATTTCAGGCTAATTGATAATTTATTGATTCGATCGAAAATTTTAATGGTCCAATACTTGCGAGGCTACACCTCGAGCGAATATCGTTTGTTAACACTTTCGATCTTTATGTAAAATCGTTTATTTGTTAGACGTTTAGATCTTATATTTTTGAGACGAGTGCCCAATTCAAGGGCAAGGTTATCCTGTCAAAAAATGATTGATCGACGGTGGCCGGTGAATGAGCAAACAATTTTCAGGGGTTTTTGGATGGACGAGTTGTTTTGACAGGATGAAGCAGGTGATAGTTTCTTGTGAAAAAAAAATGAAAATTATTTAACCAGACCCTTTTTAACACCTAATTGAATAAGGGCACATGCACAGTACATAGGTTCAATAGCACTCTAAGAATAGTTTGATTTTTATCACTTTATCACCTGAGAAATTAGGCGATAATATTTACTTGATTGTATCCACTGTGGACTAATTGAAGGATATGAGTTACATACATATAAGTTGCAAAGTAATAGTATTTATTTTAATTATTTTCTCCTTACATAGTATGATAATTTAGGCAGGTATTATTTTTTGGAACCGAGCATATAATAGGCATGTTTTTTTAACAGCCGAGCCGAGCCCATCGTTTGCTAATGCTAAAGGTGTCATTGATGATATCTCCATCCTTTTTCTTACTGAGGTTAGTCCTGGGTTGATAACAATTCTTAATAGTATTTACTAGTCTGTACACTTGTCTGGTACTCCTAGCTAAGAGTATTACTTATTTTCAGCAACTGCTTGTCAACAAATTTTTTAATTATTCTGTTCGATATTCGCCGTAGCTGATCATATTTTTTCCTCTTGTCTGTAAGCTTTATTTCTGCGTCAAGCGATTTTTGACATCCTTTGTCGAACCAACCGTTTCGTGCTCGCCGGGTTTCACGTCCCACGACCTTCTCTGCGACTTCCTTGACGGCAGAGGTAGGTCTTCCCAAAACGCGTTGCCACCTGTATTGCCTATGTTATGTAGCATAGGCGTTAGTTTTTCCTCGAGGGCGGCTGTGTATACCTGTGCTGTGGCATTGCTAGACAGCATATCGACCGCAAAAATTTTGGGAGGGCAGATTTTCGAATGGTTCACCGAAGAAATTGAACGGAATTTTCAGATGGGCATAAAATTGGGCTTTCACTGCATCTACTTCACTTCTGTGGGGGCGTGCACGTTGATAAGGCACAGGCTGAAAAATCGGATCTGAATGCAAATCGTGCTGAACCTTTCATTGATAGGTTTGAATTTGATCACGTGCTGTTTGTGTTGTTTATTCACAATGAAGGAATTTATCAGAATGAATGTAGATGAAATTATTATTAGCGCCACCTAACCTTCAACCCTAAATAAAGAAGGATTTCTGCGCCAGCTCTCTATCTGGAAGTATCTCTATCTGGAACTATCAAGGACAAGTTGTAAGTGTAATGTACAATTGACCCACATGTTTCATGAAAAAAAAACACGGCTATTTCGATATGGATCGGAGCTTCAGAATTTGGCCATTTATTATTAACATATGTTCTAGTCCTGCACATTGCAAATTAATCATCTACTCAATCTCCTAGATAAAGTGGTAACTACACGTGTAGATAAGAGCGCGCATGCATTAAGGCTACAATAATTACGTCTAATAAATCATAGTAATTGGAACTATTAAATAGTGTCACACAGTTGTATTACAACGACTCATTTGATTGTTTACTTCTTTTGGCACATCATTATCAGTTCATTCAAATCGGTTTTTTAATGCATACATTACCCCACACACCACCACGGTGATAGATAAATTGTTAATGACTTTAGCCTGGATAATTATCTGATTATACAATTTCAGCTAATTTACAAGAACATAATATTCGAATGGGAATGCAATGCGCGCATGTAACGGATATTTCGCGCCTTGCATGTAAAACTGCTAAACAAGGCTCCAGTCGCTGAATGACGGATTTATGAGATTTTAATTGCATGGCCATATGGAACGAACGTATTGCGGTGGTGATGGTACTAAACGGATGTAGCCATTTTAGGGTTATTTGGAGTACCATCGACTCCATTGAATGCGTATCAAATTGGTGTTTTATCAGTTTATCGGTTTATCTATTGAACGCCAAGTACACAAGATAGAATGCTTTCGTCTATCGACTCTATTAAATTTTATTAATGTGCCGATTAGCTAATAATGGTTGCTTTAATTCCAGCAACTTCGGTGGAACAGAGGTCGCTTATCGCGAGTATTTGTTCGATGATGTAATTAATGTTCGGTAAATTCGTTTTCGAATGTGGCTTTTTGCAAATAGCCTTTTATTCGTTTAATGAGGCCCAGCTCTGTTCAACAGATGTTTCTCTTAAGGATCATAATATGGTTTGTAGTAGTTAATATAATTAAATGGATTTTTCGTTAGATAAAACGCTTATCGGGTTTTATTATTGGGGAATCGAATTGCTTTGTAGTTGCGTATATTGAAGATAATATTGCTTGATTATGATTAAAATGAATGTCATTGATATAATTCTAATTCTGGATATACGCAATGTCATGTAAAATAGTACATATGCGTATACTGGCGGATGTGAATTCCCTACGTCATCCAAATCTCACTTTGTATTCGCAAAATAAACTGAATTTTCTCTTTTATCTTATGTCACGCCGTTTCGTATCCGCTTTTAAATTACTTAGTTTCCTTTAAATATTTGTATTATTGAATCTCATAATACAGGTAGCCTGCAGAAGAGCTATACTTTTATCGAATCTGGTTTCAGTGATCATCTCGTAGACTTTGTTCGTTAAATAAAATAAATAACTGGCGAACAGTCCAATTAATGGACGAAGGCCTCGAGATGAGTTAGCAAACATAATCTAATCATGTCATGACGGTGTACTTAGAGATGTGCGTTCAGCAACGTTCAATCGAGTTATTTACTCCAAATGGGTACTCATTTAATAGCTGAGTGTCCTCATACTTCGACACATGAATCCCCTTTTATCGAGACGACTACTGCCTTCAGAAGGATTAGAACCAGGGGCCTAGTGCACAGAAAGCGAACATGCTAACAGTTGCGCCATCTGGACTACGTACTTTATACGTTTTCGTTAACTCGTGTCTTCGTCGAATTTTAAGAACTTTCTGGCCGTATTATCAAATGAAGAGCTGAATCGGCGTACGGGTCAGACGCCAATCGGCGAACTGATACGAAGGCGAAAACACCAGTGGATAAGTCACACATGGCGGAAGAGTGATAGCTGCATTGCTAGGCATGCCTTCAAATGGGACTCCATTCCCAATGAAGGCCGACCAAGAAGCGTCCTTGAAACTATTGGGTAAGTCGTGCAAGCACACGCCCATAACCGAGTGCGGTAGCGCGCAGGAGAAATTGACGCGCTATGCTCCACTAAGGCAACGTAGTAATATCGTCGTAGCGAAAGGCGGTTGGCAGCTATCGACATAACCTTCCCTATACAGTTTACTCTCTTTCTCTTCAGCGAATACCTTATCCACTTAGTAGCGATATCCGCCTATAAGAGAATCCAACACTAATGAATACACATTTAATAAAATATTTTATTGAATAAATTTCTTGTTTTATTATGTAAAATTAAAGAATCCAATTGAAAAAAAAGAAACAACTTCATTTCATGTCTACCCTTTAAAAGGGCGTGAAAGAGATGGTGTTGTTTTCCAAATCTCATGTAGACAGTGAGTTTCCCTCGTTCTGAAGGTCCAATGATCTAAACTTCCTCAAGATCGCGGTAAAACTGCACAGAAAATTAAGAATTTCTTTTAAGGATTGGGATTAAGATTAAGTTGTGGGCGAGTACTGCGACCATAGGTTCTATTGTGCTATAGTCCTGTAAATCTAGAGTGGGCGATCGAGTTTGATCGATCGCACAAATCTGATCAGCTGTCCAAATTTCAAAGAGGCGATCGCTTCCGCTTCAGGGAATGCCTCAACGAGACTTTCCAGGCGGCGACGGGCGAGAGCCTCACACTCACAGAGGATGTACTGAGAAGTCTCATCATCGCTTTCGCAAAAACGACAGTTGGGGTTAGACACAATTACCATTCTGTATAAGTGACTCCTCAGGGTTGAGTGCCCTGAGAGGAGACCCCAAATGATTCTCACTTTGCTTCTACCAAGGCACACCAATTTCACGGAGCGCTTGGGTGAGTGAGCTGAAATAATCTGTTTCGATTGTATAAGGCCAGGGAGGTTGTCCCAATGCGCAGTGATACCTAACTGTTCCTGCTCTCTTATGTGTAATTTTACCCTACATAGAGGGATACGACAGAAGGGTTCGGGCCCTATAAACGGACTTGCAGAAGCCGTCCTGGCTAGCTCATCAGCGGTTTCGTTACCCGCAATACCAACATGTCCAAGGACACAATATATTAGCAGTGTCAATTCTTTCCAGAGCTTCAAAGCAGTTCAGAACCAATTTCGATGAAAAGGAGAATTTGCAAAGCGCCTTGACTGCAGCTTGACTATCAGTGAAGATTGCAATCCTACTGTCACGGTAGCCAGCTTCTAGACATAAGTTCGCACATCTCAATCGCGTGAAGTTCAGCTTGGAAAAGTACACCGCTTTCCTATAGGTATAGACACTCTAATTGAGGGGCCTTTGATACCCGCCCCTGAGCCTTCTTCAGTTTTAGAGCCATCCGTAAACCATTTAACAGCACTAGATGGAAGGGTTGAGTGCTTCATTTCCCATTCCTCTCTGCTCCAGTTGTGTAGTTGTGTAGAAGCTCCCTGGTTGAGTAGCCTGATGGCAAGCCTAATTCATCATCCTCCTGGAGCCGGTGTCCCTACTCCGAATTAAACTTGACGTTAATGTAATTAGCTTTACGCCCAGCTACTGCTGATTTTGCCTCTGCTTTTAGATGAATGTGGAGCGGCGGAAGATCTAACACCGCCGCAAAAGCAGCCGTGGTGTAGCTGCGAATAGCCCCAGTAATTGTGAAACATGCCAGTCTTTGAATTTTTCCTAATGTAGTCATTCCTTTCTTGGTGGTGGCTTTTTTCCATCAGATGATAGCCCCATATTCAATTATGGGTCTCACAATTGCCTTATAGATCCATAGTACTATTCGATGGGTTGTCCCCCAGGTCTTACCTAAAAACTGCCTACAGATCCATAGAGTGGCTTTGTCCGAGATTATCCTCAGGTGTGCCGACCACAGTAGCTTCTTATCTAAAGTAACAGCTAAGTGTTTGACGGTATCCGCCAGGAGCACTGGGGTGTTATACGCAGTGGAATGCCCCATTGGTCTGATGTTTGTTTTCCTTGAAAAAAGGATCATAACTGCCTAGGCCGGATTAAGTCGTGGGCCGTTATCATTGCACCAATTTTGCACTGTATTCAGCGCTGTTTGGAGGATTTCCGTTAGTATTTCTTCGAAGTTTTCTCTGATAAATTATTACCAATTCGTCAGCATAACCTTTTGTAGAAAATCCCATAGTAGAGAGTTTCCACAGCAGGCTATCTACTACGCTGCACCAAAGAAGGGGCGATAGTACCCCTCCTTGCGGACATGCTCTAGTGACATATGCTGTTAATGTGCAGTCTCTGTTATCCGTGATGACCCTTCTAGATGATAACATCCTTTTCACAAATAATGCAGTTGTGTTATCTGCTCCCTTTGCTGTGAGTGCAGAGTCGATGGAAGAGAAAGATGTATTATCGAAAGCTCCTTCAATGTCTAGAAAGGCACATACCGCCATCTCCTTAGCTGCTATGGCAGACTCAATTTCTCACACCAGACAGTGTAGAGCAGTTTCAGTTTACTTTCCTGATTGGTAAGCAAATTGCTTACAATGCAGCGGGAATTTCATAAGGGGTATGCTTCAGATGAGTACATCAAGGATTTTCTCCATGGGCTTAACCATGAAGGAGGTCAAGCTAATTGGCCTATAGGATTTAGGGAACGATTTCCCATTTTCGGGATGAAGACTACTTTAACTGATCTCCAGGAATCTGGGATATAACCAAGAGCAAAACTTCCTGTGAAGATATTCAGGAGGTAGGGGATCAGTATACCCCTCCCTTTCTGCAACAGAGCGGGAAAGACTCCATCTGTGCCAGCCGATTTGAATGGCTCAAATGAATCAAAGTCCCATTTGATTTTCCTGTAGGTGAAGATATCTTTGGCAGTATTCCAGTCTACGCGGTTCGCTTTGTACTGCATAACACTCTTGCATGAAAATGAGTATCCAGAAGCAATTGGCCTGTGCTCTCGGCATCATCTGTAATATTGCCATCCTGTCTACGCAGAGTGTTGACTTGATTTATACCTTTTTTTTTGTCCAGAGCACGATGAAGTCTAGCAGCGGTTGATAGTACAAAATCAACACCTTCGCAGAATTTAGTCCAACTGCGTTTCATGGCGATTTGTATACTTTTGTTATATAATGTGAGCGAGGCCCGGTATTGCTCCCACACGCCGGTACTTTTCGCCCTATTGAAAAGTCTTCTAGTGTTCTTTCGTAGCACGGAGAGTTCAGAGTTCCACCACGAAACACCTCTTGAGTCACTTGAGTTTCTTAGGGGACAGTTTTCCTTATAAGATGATATAATTGCCTGGTAATACATTAGTGACTAAAGTGTCTATACTGAGCCACCCAGAGACCTTGTTGTCTTTTATGTTGAGCTTATCACGTAACGAGACTGAGTATCATTCCCAGTCTGTGCGCGGTGGCATTCTTCTATTAATATTAACTTGCTTTAAACTTCTATATCAAATCGAATATGCCTGTGGTCTGCCAGTGATGGTTCATTAGAGACGTGCCAATTATGTATTCGATTTGACAAACTGTACGACCCAAGCGTATCGTCAAGCACCTCGCGCCTGGTCCTTGTAATAAAAGTTGGACAGTTTCCTCTGTTATACAGTTAAAAAAACGCTACGTTAAATTAAAAAAAAATTAATCAGTAAATAATTAAATTATAATTAATCAGTAATAGCATAAACATCCATGATCCTGGATGGCCATAGCAGAAATCGGAGCAACTGGAGGTCATAAGAAATTAAGTCAAGCGACGAACAAGAAAAGAAAACAGAATAACTTGGGATCGGACTTAATTTAATAACTGAAGTAAAAATGAAAATACGAAAAAATCACACGGCAACACTAATGAAATAACGACGTTGTACCTCCGTCGACAAAATGATGAAGATTATGGGTCGATCGCATCAACACTTTCGCAACCCTCTCTAATTTGCAACTGTCTCATACAAGTCAGACGCTGTTGAAGTTGGCTATAAACGTCCTGGAAACGAATGTTGTTCAGATTCCCTTCATAGAAACTTTCAGCCAATTTGGCGATAGACAAATGCCTATAAGAGACACCAATTTGGGTGCACAGCCTGTGGTAGGTATACAGAGAGATGGAAAAGTTCAGGCTACTAACCCTGCTTTTTGGTAGGCACTGCGACCACGGCAGATCTATTATACCGTAGCCCATATTCATAATTGCAGCAAGGATCTTTCACCACTCATACGAAGGCCAGTATGTCTTTTGCAGCAGCTGCCCTCATAACGGAAGGGCCCGTTGGGATCCGCCGGAGGAACGCTTATATAGCTCGCGCAATCGCGGGATATTGGCATAAAATGTGACCTGTAGTCTCAACGTCTTCCAAACACAGACGACGTTCTTTCTCGTTAGAAAAGCCTATCTTATTTAGATGATTTCTCACCCATTGAGCCAATCTAGACGATACAGTAAATTACTCGCAGAGATCGCATTCCAACGGATGTACACGAAAAGCACATTCATTTTCAATTTTTTCATCACACATGCACTTGCCACAAGCCACGCCCACAGCCATGAACTCGTAGTGATCATCGCACAATTTCGTATGGTTCTGCTCACTCGACAAGCGAACGGACTTTTGCATCCGTCGTCGTCACTACTCACATCATCAGGTGTTTGCGTCTCTCTATGGCAAATCTCATGTACATTTGCCAGAGAGAGACGCAAACAGATTTTCGTCCACATCCGTTGGCATGCGATCTCTGCGAGTAATTTACTGTTTCGTCTAGATGGGCCAACGAGTGACAAGAGAGGTAACCCACAAGTAGCCTCAGGTCGGCTCTACTTATGTGAGTAATATCTCCATTATTGAAGAATCTCATATCCTCCTTAGATTGCCGCAGCCCTGAAAGATTTTTCCAATTGAGGTATGGTATCCTTTCTGACCAACTTTTGATAAGGGCTGGGGCAAAGCCTAGACCACAATAGTAGAGTAGGCATATGTCGTCAGCGTAGTAAAGATTTTGCAGATTAGATGTATAGGTCCATCGGATTACTCTGTGTCATTCGGATAGGGCTGCACGCAGATGCAACACATCGCTAGTAACTGTGAGGAATCTGATCGTTGTGCTCCTGCTGAGCTCTACACCGAGTCTCAAAGTCCCCTGACACCTTACCTTTATGCAGAACGCCATATTTGATGCTATAGCGAGCCTTTTTAAATATTATACTCACATTCTGCAGTCATAATGAAAAATAAGTTCAATTAAAACAATAGACTATCACGTAAACAAATTTTGATGTTTGTGTAGATTTCCTTAAATTAATTACTTCCATGACTGCGTTATTTTTCTAACATGACCATCTCTCGCGACAGTACTATTAGTACAATTCTCTCGCAGGAGGAACAAATAATGATGAAAATACTACATCCCACATGGGAGCCATTAACACGCATATCTGCGTTCGTATCGTTCTTTTCAAAAGATACAAAATCTCCTTGAAATATTCATACTGAATTCACGTTCCTAGTGCCTATCACGGCAAAGCTATTAACACCTCTTGGAAAATCCATTGAAAAACTGACTTGAAAAATTCCTTAAATACACTCCAGGGACACTTGTGCATTGTTCAAATTCAGTTAAGGATCGCGGAAAAACGTGTGTCAAATATTCTTGGGGGAAACAAGAGTTGACTAACATATTTACGTCTACATCTTCGACTACTAATAGCGCAACTAACATTGTTCAGATAAAAAAAGGTAGGAATAGCTTTTCAAGAATTTTTATTATATTTTTCTACATCCCAGACTGCGCTTGAAAAAGTTAGAAAATACGAGTATACTTTAATATTGCCTTTAAATTAAAGCAAAAAACAGACAAATGATTTACTTTCGTTGCTATAAATTTTATAACGATGTTAACGCTACTGCATATGAAAATCTTTTGTGTTTACTACTAATTTGGATGAAACGAAAACAATTTCACTAGAGCACAATGTATCCAATTTGTAGAATTTATGTGCGTTGTAAACAAGAAATCCTATTAAAAATTAACTGAAGTGTATAGTTAACATATCGTATAACAAGTCTACAGTAGGTTTCAGGTAAGTTCTACAACTAATTAAGACAGTGTAGATTGTAGAATGTCTTTCATTTCAAAACCAAATATGAAGATACCTAATACAAACGAATCCATCCGCAATTTTAAGATCTCCCATCAACAGGTAATCTGTATCAGATATGTATTTTGATATCTCAGAAAAATAGTTGTTGATTTTAACAGAAGAAGCCACAACTTTTTTTATTTCCCCTTGTACGATTTTATGTCTTTCGGAGTCTACGACCGCGAGGAGTCATCACTGTGGAAATGATAATCATCACTTTTTCTGTTGTTTCGATAGCGTGAAAATAACTAGAAATGTTTGGAACAATACGTACATATCTGGCTTCTTCAAGTATGCTTTTTTACGAGCCGCTCAAAGCTTTTATCTACTTATAAAAGCGTTTAATGTAAACGCGATCGAGGTAATTACCATACATAAATGCAAATTTCTGTGTTATTTAGCCGTCATAATTTTTGTTACTAACATTTTTACAGGTTTCATTCTTTTCACCGCCGATGTTTCGACATTGTAACCGTTTGACTTTGCAATAGGTATCTTAAGATAGACATCAATCAAACATTCCGAGTACATGCAGTAAGCACTTCTTTCTTACAAAAAAAAAACATTAGTGAAGTATTTAAGAAAAGGTGCGGTTTATGAATCGAAACGGAACGGACACGACCGACCGCTATTGTTAATTAACCCGTCCTTTTCGGAATACATTTTAATTCCACAAAAGATTGATTCAAATGATGATACATACTCGTACTACATATTCTATTTCATATAATTTAAAGTGGTAATTCAATATGAGTTCTTTGGCTTCATGCTTACGAAATCTCATTAAATTGACCTTCCAAAATAAATAAATAACTGGCGCAACAGTTCAAATTTGGACCAAGGCCTCGAGATGAGTTAGCATAATCTCATTTACAAGATTGTATGCCTACTCTCCCACAAAATCATGGATCTGTCCACAATGGCGTTAGATCTCGAAAGGGAGGCAAGCAAGGTTGGGCTAAAGATTAATACCAACAAGACCAAGGTTCTTAGCCCGCCGTTGCGAAAAAGAAATCCAACACCTATTGCCACCAATCTTCGTCTACCTGGGTAGCATTGTTGCCGAAAATGGTGGTACGGAGCAGGACATCGCTCGACGTATCAACCAGGCTAAACGCGCATACGGCATGCTGTCCGAAATCTGGCAGAGCAGTTATCTCAGCATCAAGACCAAGCTGGGCCTGTTTCGCTCCCTGGTACTGTCAGTGCTTTTGTATGGGAGCAGTACATGGAAAGTTTCCGTATTATTATATACTCTGGGGGATAGCCGAAGCAGACCACTAACGTTTGGGTCCCTTTTCGCCCCCTCCCGGTCATCAGTGACTTCCAGATGTCGACTGATAATTGTCGACCTCTTTCTTCATCACTGAGTCCCGTGTTATTGCTAGCATTTGTTTGAAGCTGAGTTCACTCTTGGCTTCTACACTTATCGTGTGCCTGCCTGTGATCCTCAACCTCGTGCTAGCCAGTGCTGGACATTCACACACAATGTGTGCTGCCGTCTCGGCCTCCTCCAGGCATAGCCTGCAAACGTCATCTTCCCCGATTTTCATCTTGGCCAGATGAGCCTTAAAATTACCATGCCCTGTGACCAAGGCAGTTATCCAGCTTAGAGTACTCCGTTTATAACTACTAAGTACCTTTCTCGCTTCCTTGCCTAAAGGGCTGGTCATTGCATTCCGAGCTTGTTTGCAAGTGACTAGCTACTGCCATCTTTGTTGATGCATGGAGTCCATCCACTTCCCAACCTTCGCTCCAATCATGCCGTTCCCCAGAGCAACTCTGGGTTCTGGGCCAATGAAAGTTGCCGCAGATCCCTGTTTTGCCAGGGCATCCGCCGCCTCATTTCCTGTTGTACCTATGTGTCCATTTACCCACATCAGCGTAACCTCATTTTCTGAGGCACACGTGTTGAGCTTCCGGACACACTCTAGTACCAGTTTAGAGTTTATGTTCGTCTGCTGCATGCGTCTGATCACCGATTGGTTGTCCAGTGCAATAAGGATTTTCTTCCCCCGCACCTGACCTTCAAGCAAGTGGTCCAACGCATGCAACAAGCCAAGCATCTCTGCCTGGTATACGGACACATACTCTCCTAGACTAAGCGCACATGCTAGGTTTAGCTCTTCAGAGTAAACCCCCGCCCCCGCTTTACCGTGCATTAAAGAGCCATCAGTAAAAATGCTGATGTCATTGTACATACACTCATTATGTATGTTTCCATCTGCAATGTGAGTCTTGTGTAGTCTTTCAACTACCCTAGACGTAGGGCATTAGAGTCTCCCTGACCTCATTATGAATAATGTCTAGGATGCTCTTATGACCGCTGCTAGTTCCAAAGCGATGCCACATGGCATCCCTTTCCATGCGTATTGCCGAAAGCGCCGCCATTTTCTTTATAAATAAGTCCAACGGCGGCAGTCCCAGCAATGCCTCCATTGCTCGCGTTGGTGTGGTGCGCATTGCACCACATATGCTTACGCAAGCTATCCTTTGTACCCCATCTAGCTTCTGCTTTGTGGTATTCTGCATGGCTTTTGGCCACCATACCATTGATGCGTAGGCTAGAATAGGTCTTACCACCATTGTGTAAATCCAGTGTGTCGCTTTAGGTGAAATTCCCCACCTACGAGCACACACTCTCTTACATTGATGCAAAATCCTTTTCACTTTTTGGATCTTTCCATCAACGTGAACATTCCAAGTTAGTTTCGCATCTAAGGTAACTCCTAGATGCTTCACTTCCTTGGACACCTTGATTTCCGAACCAAAAAGCCGTAAGGGAGTTATCTCTATGTCTTTCCTCTTACGAGTAAAAATCATAGTGTTTGATTTACTAGCGTTTATGGTTAGCTCTTGCTCACCATTCTTCGGTTACTTTGAGAGCTTGTCCCATGCAACCTAGAATTGTGTCCATGAACTTTCCACTGACCGTGAGTGCCAAGTCATCGGCGTATCCTACAGTGTGTACGCCCATCGAGTCTAGCTTCCAGAGAAGACTGTCCACGGTGATGTTCCACAGTAGAGCCGAAAGAACACCTCCTTGTGGGCATCCTCGGACTACCTTACCCCGTATTCTGTCACAACCACTGCTAAGATTTACCGCCCTCTGCTTAAGCATAGAGTCGATCCACTTAATTATAATGTAATCAACCCCCCGCTCAATCAGGGCGTTCCTTAGTTTAGTAAAGGAGATTTTATCAAAAGCACCCTCTATATCCATAAAAGTAGACATAGCGATCCCGCCATTGTTAATCTCTCTCTCTGCAACTCTAACAAGTTCATGTAGAACGGTTTCCGTAGATCTGCCTGCTCTATAAGCATGTTGGCACCTACTCAGAGGACTATACATTAGCGTGGTGTTCTCCAGGTAGTCCACCAACACCTTTTCCATTGTTTTCAACAGGAATGATGTAAGGCTAACCGGCCTGAAGGACTTTGCCTCTGTATAGTCTTTCTTTCCCGGTTTAGGCAGGACGACCACCTTAGCCTCCCTCCATGCCTTCGGGATGTAGCCTGCTGAAAGACAGGCGACGAATATATTCCGGATCCTATCTAGTAGAGCGCTCATGCCCCACTGTAATAGTGCCGGGAATATTCCGTCCATTCCAGCCGTTTTAAATGGAGCAAAAGAGTTTATAGCACTTTTGACTCCATTTGGAGTTATTGTATTATCCTCTCAGCTTCTTGTTGACTTACCCCACCAGCTCCCATGTTAGTTTGAGGCCATGGTTGGTCTGACTTGAAACTTCCAGGAAAATGTACCTCCATCAGGGCCTGCAACGTTTCTTCCACTGTTTCTGTCATGGAACCATCAACTTTGCGTATCAGCCCCATTTTCGAAGCAGTGTCTTTCGATATCATCTTCTGTAATTTGCATACTTCCGACGTATCCTTCATGCTAGAGCAGAATTCCCTCCACGTATTTCGTTTCCGAAGACGTAAGGTTCTTTTCAGCTCCCTCTTTTTATCCTTGTATAGTTCCCAAGAGTGAGAGTCTCTCTCCCTCATGTAACGGTTAAAGGCTTTCCTTGTCTCTTTTTTCATAGACTCCAGTTCCCTACTCCACCATGGTGTTGGGTCCTTTTCGTCCACTACTGTGGAGGGACAAGCGTGTTCGAAGGCGCGATTAATAGCGGAGTTCAGTTGTTCCACTGTTCGCTCTATCTCGACCGTATTCCGAGGTATTCCATCTTGAATATCCTCGACTTGTTCCAATAAATATGTCTCGTACTTAACACGGTCAGTATTTTTTGGCACTCTTATACGTTTGCGTTCGCTACTCCGTTTTCTGCCATACAGAATTTCAAACTGGATAGCCCTGTGATCAGACATGGTTAGCCTGTCCACCACTCTCCAATTCTGAACTCTGTCAAGCATATTAACAGAGCTTAGGGTAATGTCGATCACCTCAGCCCTTCGTGCATCCACGAAGGTGGGAGCGACCCCCTTGTTTGCTACCAGCAGATTGTACTTTTCCACAAATTCTAGCAGCTGCTGTCCTCTGGGATTGTCATCTGTGCTGCCCCACACAGTGTTGTGCGCATTGGCATCACAGCCTATGATCAGGGCCATATCTCTTTCTTTACAATACCTTACCAGATTTTCTACTTCCTCTGATGGAGGTGGTTCTGGTGCATCATAAGGGAGATATGCTGATGCAATTAGGAGTGATCCTGCACCACTGCCGATCATTACTACCTTAAGATCAGGCGAGCAGAGATGCATCATTTGTACTGCACGTATTCCATGACGCACCAGGATGCATGTCCTTATTTTACCGTCCACCTGTGCATGGTACAGATTTGCGGTTTGTTGTGACAAACCCCTAATTTTGTTTTGTAAAATCCAGAGTTCCTGTATTAAAGCTATGTCCAGTTTCTCTTCATCAAAGCATCTTGTTTCCGTAAAAGTTACCAGAAAGCTGCAAGTTTTCGTCAACTCATGTCTTCGTCGAATTTTAAGAATTTTCTGGCCCGAAACAATATCAAATGAAGAGCTAAGTCGGCGTAATGGTCAGATGCCAATCGACGAATTGATACGCATGCGAAAATGGCAGTGGATAGGTCACACATTGCGGAAGAGTGATAACTGCATTGCTTTGCATGCCATGAAATGGAACCCCATTTCTAACCAAGGCCGACCAAGAGGGGGTCCTCGAATCACATGGCGTCGATCTGTGGCAAAGGAGTGTCAGGCACTGGGTAACTCTTTTGGCGCGCAGGAGTAGTTGACGCGCTATGCCCCGCTAGGGGTTAAGGCAAAGTAGTATGTATACATAACCACAACTTATATTACTACGTATCTACTATGTCCTCTTGAGTTGAAGTACGGAATAAGAGCTACCAAGCATTGATTTAGTTACTAGAAAATGGCCTCGATTTCTTCATCTAGCTGGAAACGTAGTGGACACGATTTTTATACACCATAGTTTTGTCACAAGGAAAAATGTAACTCCTTAAAGGACACTCCGTGGGCATAGCAATTCAATATATATATATGGAAATGATCAGGGTCACCTCCTCAGTCGATTTAGCGATGTCCGTCTGTCTGTCTGTCCATTTGTTCGCACGATGACTCTCGATAGGATGAAGCTGAGTTAAAATTTTGGTCAAATATTAGCAATATGATCAAGTTGGTTGGTATTGTAAACGGGCGACATTCGACCACAGGAATGCCTATGTACCTCCCTTACAAATGTCTTTTTGGCAAAAACGTCAATAACCCCGATTGGATGAAAGTAAAAAGCTGAAATTGGGTGGATGGGGGCTTAGTACCTTTCCAACATCTTCTGTAAAAATAAGTACGATCGGTAAAAAACAAAGGTTCATTGAAGGCGCCCCCACTACCCTATTTTTTTTTTTAGGTTTTTGAGTATAACTCCTGAAGAAAGTCACGTAGAGTGCTGATTTTTGGCGTGCGGATTTCATATGAGTCCTGGATATAATCGAAGTAAAAGGAGCTCTGTCGGTTGGAAACTACGTCTAACTTTCATACAAAGGTTAGCATAATATCGTCAGCGTCAATATTGCGATAAATTCCAAATTTTTCATGCAACAAATTCGGGCTGGAATACTACATACCAAACCTGCTTAAGATCAGACCACTGGAAGTGTACAAACAGCATTCATCGGAGTATATGCCCATCTTTATATGAATATATGGGATGTTTATCGCAAGACAAACCCTAGCATAAGTGATTGGCGTGGTTTTCATCCGGCCTCATTTCTTTTATTAAAAATATGTGCTAGTATGATGATTTGACATATGATTCGTCACTCTTGGTAGGGTTTGTCATGCGCTAAACATCCCATATATTCACATAAAACGGGCATATACTCCGATGAATGCTGTGTATCTACTTCCGGGGGTCCAGCAGATTTGGTATGTGGTATCCTTGAGTGACCCTCAGCACAGTCCGGTAACCGCAGGATGAATAGTCTTGTCGTATAATCGCAAACAATACCTTGACTTCGTGACAAAAATAAGAAAAAAAGAAATGTATTTATTACAGATTTGAATAAATAGTTGTAGTTGTAATAAATATTTTTCCTCTGGGAAAATGATTATACCAAACAAAGTCTTGCTCCGTCAGGTCGTCGTCCGGTCATTACTTGCTTAGGCATGCAAACATCGTTCATACGTTGTACATACCCTGCCCATTGAAGATGTTGTAGTTTGACGATTTTCGAAACTTCCAGCTCATCGTACAGTTCATACAACTCATGGCTGTACCGGATGCGTCATCCATCTCGGTCGTATACTGTTCCGAAAATTCGCAGAAGAACTTTCCGTTCGAATGTGTTTAGCATGATTTCGGAGACTTGGGATAGGGTCCAGGTTTCGCATGATGGTTTTGTATACGTGAAGCTTCGTGTTTCTGTGCAAACATGCTTCGATTTTATTATGGGGAGGACCGAGAAGAAAGTCTTATTTGCTAGCTGTATGCGTCGCTTGATTTCGTTAGTTTCGTTGGCGTCCTTTGTTAAGTTGTGAAGTCGTCTGCGAATTCGATGCTGAGGCCCTCTACGTTGACGTTCGATTCTGCTGGCGTCCTGGTTCTTGATTGCATCATTATTTTCGGTTTGTCCTCGTTGATGCGTAGTCCACCTTCTTATACAGCGGTGTCAAGTGTATGCAGAAGTTCTTCTGCGTTGGTCAGTTGTGGAGCGACCAGTTCTGAAACCGGTTTGATACTCGCCAATGATTCCTTCGGCGTACGGTTCTATTCTATTCTCCAGAATTTTCGTCAATATTTTTTAGGACGTTCAGACTAGTGAAATGCCTCCGTTATTCTCACACCGCAATTTACCTCCCTTTTTCTGGATGGGACAGATGATGCTCCTGAGCCAATCGTCTGGGATCACCTCGTCCTCCCAGATTCGCAGAAGTAGTTGGTGTATGGCATTTAATAGTAGATCCGTTCCATCGGATTTTAGCAGTTTAGCTGCAATGTCGTTAGCGACGGCGCTTTATTTGATTTGGGTGACAGCAGGGCAAGATCAACTTCATCTACTGTCGGAGGTTGTGTAGTGGGGTCTCAATCAATAATAACGCCATCGATTTGGGCTTCTTGTATGGGAACGTTAGATGTTGGATCCAGAAGCTGTTTAAAACAGGACGCCCATCGTTTATTTATGATTATTATTATTTTGTTATGTTTTTCGAGTTTCAATTTTGATTTTATATACTACTGAACCGAATGACAACTTTGACCGGTGCATTGTACGCAGATTTCAATGCTTTTTAATTGGCATCCTATGAATTTTTTCGATCCAAGGCACCGTTTAAAAGTTTTAAGGAAAATTTAAAAGAAAAGGGCTAAAATTTCTCGGTTTTTGCTGCACTTCCGCTTTGCCGAGAAGTCCGAAATGCCTCCACATCTTGGCGCATATACATACATATATGGCCCGCCAACATTCACACCAAACGGGATTTCTATCATATTTTACCAGGTTAAATCGCTTAACATCCGAACTATGTACATTGTCACATGGCAAATCGATTTTCGATCATCGGACAGGGGACTCTTTTTATTTAAGAATATTAGTCATTCAAGTTTGAATTACTCACAAAGTTTGTCAGTGTTTTACTGGCCCTAAACGTTCATTACTCATGCCGTAGCGCAGATGTCACACCTTTCATGTGTGCCATACAAGTTCTAACGAATTAATAAATAAAGACATACTCGTACATTTACCGAAGTATATGACTCTCTAATGTAAACATTATATAGACCACAATTTTTGGTTATTACAATAATTTTTCGAAGCGTTAATTCAAATAATAAAACTATAATCTAATTTCATACTCACGTAACGCCCCGGAGTCCAGTCTTCAGTACTAAACGAACCCTACATAAACAGTCGTACTATTGGTGGCGTCGATTGGCCAACGCTATTCGGACAAGGTACATTAATTCGACAAACCAAACAAGGTCAAAATCATAAAACTTCACAATAGGAAAGGCCTTAAACTATAAATTATAGCCATTACCCAAAGAATACCAATGCGACCACAAAGAATGCCATCACTCCTATAAATATTTACACAGCAATAAAAAAGCATTTACGACCTGTTAATTAAAACTGAAGAAAAGTCACCCCATTCCAGCGGGAGAAAACACCTTCACTGAAACAGAAAAAAATGTCAAGAGAACAACAAACCTAACCTGCCCGTGAGGATGTGATCGAATAGGGAAAGGAAAGAGGAACATACGCTTTATATCAGGTGTGTACGAGTATTATTTCTGTCATAAAATTTTGTTTAGCTCCTGATGGACTACACAAAAAATACGCCAAGAAGCTTGAAAGTAACAAAAGAAAAAAAGACCCTTTATAGAGAGTTGAGGAAATAAAAAGAAATTCTCTTTTTCTTTTAAAGAAGAATATTCAAATGCACAGAAAACTAAAGACATCAAATTTCCTATAGATTTGATGTTACCTATGAAAAGATGCCGTCGTCGCATGTATTTCTACAAAAAAGTATTCCGCAAGTTTTTACTTTAATGGACTTTTAAAATAGTTACATTTGCCTGTTGTGTTTAGCCACTCATATTTAATTGGGTATAGTGAGAATGAAAAGCATAATTAATTTATTTTATAAACAGAAAGATATCTGTAACAATAAACATTTCCGTGAACACAGACCATGAAGAGATTACCGCAGATATTATACGAAAAGATAACAATTTCATATCGGCTAAGTACTAAAATATTATTTTGAGAAATGAAACAATTTAAATGAAACAGGTGTAAGTACTTGTGTGTAACTGATGGATTTCAGCTCGTTTTTTTTTGGAAAATGATGTAAAAGACAAAGTGGAAACTGAAAATTATTCTTTGTTTAGAAGTACAGTAGCCGCTCGGAAATTAGAACTCGTGGAAATTAGAATTGCTTGGAAATTAGAACAAGCGAATTATGTACATTCGCCGCTCTAAAATTAGAATAAACTGTTCTAATTTTCAAGCGTAAGAAGTGTGACTTTACATTTTCCCTTTTTTAACAATGAAATGCATTCCGTTACATTCTTGTTAAATAGGTACATAATGTTCTAAGAAATCTGCTACCGGAGATTGTCACGTTTGGGTAATTGGGTAAATTTCGACAGATGGTCTAACAAAACGATTGTCCCGATATTTCTGGAACGAGATCGTGGATATGGCCCGATGAAATCGACGTACAGGCGCTGAAATATGCCCTCAGGAACGACAAGATTCCCCATGGGAGGTCTAAGAACTTCATTTGAGGCTTTAGTCTCCTTACACTTAATGCACGCGCTCACGAAATTTTTCACTTCTACTGACATTTTCGGCCAAAAGTAAAAAGTCCTGAGGCGTCTTAGTGTTTTTTTCCTAATCCTCCGTGCGCACATAGTGGATGATTATACGCGCGTGCAATTAAGGTCGACGTTAAGCCCTCTGGAACCCATAATTGCCATGAGTTCTCCTCCTGTATTTCGTTCCCGGTCGCATGCTCCGAGCGCCGGTATACAAATCCATCCAGAACCTTTAGATCCGGAAGGCGGTGTTGGTTTTCTTGGATGTGTCGAATTAATGCGATATAAGAGTCAGACTTAAAACAGGGTGATGACAAGTCAATTTCAAGGGTCGTGTCTAAATCCAAGGATTCTATCGAGAGGGCGTCAGCGGAGTACCCACGGGAGAGAGTGTCGGGGGTCACATGCTGGCTACCTTTCCTATGCTTAATGATGAATTTAAAGCCTTGTAGCTTTAACGCCCACCTCGTTAACTTCCCATTTAAGTCCGGTTGGGACATTAACCACTTTACGGAGAGGCATGGTCGGTGATAACCGAAAAGTCGTGTCCCGCGACATAAGCGCGGAATTTTTTAATCGCACCGCTGCCAGACATTCCTGCTCAGAGACTGAATAATTTTTTTGGGCCGAGTTGAACTTTTTCGACATAAAGGCTATTGGGACTTCAGCTCCGTCATCGTTTAGCTGAACTAATACTGCTCCAATGCCAGACTGGCTCGCATCGCAATGGATAGCGAAAGGTTTTGCAAAATCCGGGCTATGCAAAACGAGAGCAGACGGCATGCTATCTCGTAAAGCCCCAAAAACCTTCAGTCCTTCCTCGGACCAAGTGAAACGTCCTCTGCGAAGCATATCTGTCAGCGGAGCTGACAATGGCGCGAAGTTGGGCATGAATCGACGGTACCACCCACATAATCCGAGGAATCGACGCATCTGTTTTACCGAACTCGGCCTTGGAAATTCGGCAATAGCACGGACTTTTTCCGGATCTGTTTTGATTGTTCCGTTCACAATTATATGGCCTAAATAATGAACTTGCTTCATGAAGAACTTGCTCTTCTCAACGTTAAGGGTTAAACCGGCCTTGCGAAAACAAAGAGCCAATTCCTGGAGGATCTCAAAATGTTCCTCGAATGTGTCCGTAATTATCAGCAGGTCATCCAAATAAATGAAAACCTGGTGGCGCAAATGAGCTGGAACGACTCGGTCCATTAGCCTCTATATGGTCTGAGGAGCATTGCACAATCCGACCGGCATCGTTACGAATTGACACGATGGCCGACCTGGAACAGTGAAGGCCGTCTTGTCCGTTGACTCTGGGTCGAATGGTATTTGCCAAAAGGCGTCTTTTAGGTCGAGACTCGAGATAACCTCGGCTTTGGGGAGTCGACCTAGTATACCATCGATCAGAGGCAAAGGATAAGCGTCCTTGACCGTGACGTCGTTCAGTTTGCGAGCATGCAGACCCATCCGGACCTTACCGGGCTTCACTACAAGGGTGACAAGGACTGGTGGACTCTTCAATGACACCCATTGCAAGCATCCTGTCAATTTCGGCAAAGAGGTGCTTCTCGATGGCGGGGGACACTGCAAAATGTCTCTGCTTAATTGGCCTGCTGCCGCCGACATCGATGACGTGACGTGAAGACTCGTACGTCCTAGGCCCTCAGCAGAAAAAGAAGGAAAGCTTGCAACGACTGCCATGAGTTTCGCCTCTTGAGTTGGAGAAAGATTATAGGTATACTAGATTCCGCTAGTGTGAATGTGAATTACGAAAGCGATTTTGAAGAGGAAGACAATATTCCCCTGGCTAACCTAAGGCTCCGGCAAGAGACAATAGAATTATTTCAACTTCTGGGACAGGTAAATTACGACAAATTCAAACTATACAATAGACAATGTAAAGGTCCCTTATTTACAATATGTAGAAAGTAACGTCCACGGAGTTCGGAGAGTGGAATGATGACAAAATTGATGAAAATTCGATTTCAACCAACAGTTGCGACTCTGACGACGAGGAGGTTGATTCCCGCGTTTCCCATGCAGAGGCAATTAATTGTTCCAATCGCTTGCTTTGCTGGGCTAAAGAAAATTATGTAACGGCATCCGAAATATTTGCGATTTAAAATATTCGCGACAAAGCCGTAAACTTGTCAGCAAATGTTGGCAAAAGACAATCAAAAATAAGTGAATTTTCCACCACATAATTGTTTGCTTCATGTTTCATTTTTATGCTTTTACCTCTTAATAAACAAACTTACATAAAACCTTAAAACGATTCTTTTTACATTAACTTACGGACCACTTTTTTCGACATTTTTTCAGAACGCTTGGAAATTAGAAAATCTTGGAAATTAGAATTGGCCAAAAATTTGTTTTTCTAATTTTCGAGCAGCTACTGTAACAGGTTTAATAATTACTTGGCATGGAAGAAACAAACAGAAGATGGTCATTCTCAATATAATTCGGAAGATATATCCAAATTTTCGCTCGAAATAAAATACTTTCCGTAATTTAAGTAATCAGAGATTTAAAAAACCAGTATGTATCAGAAAAATTGAGCGGAAGAGTCCCGAAAGGGATAAACAAAGTTCGATTTGTTTATTGGGTGTGGTGTATCATATCAAAAGCTGACGACACCACCGCTATCTGGGTCAAGAGGATGTTATCATCCAGACGGGTCACCACTGAGATTGGGGACTGTACTTCAACAGTAAATGCCACTCGAGGCTGTCCACAAGGAGGCGTACTTTCTTTTATCTTATGGGGTATCGTTCAACGATCCCTTAAACTTGAAAAAAAAAAAAGAAAACTCACGAATAGTGCTCCGATACGATAGTTTTTTCGCAGTTGCAAACGCAAATCGCTCAGTCGTAGCCTTGGAACTCACACCTTAAGCGTGACATTACACTTTGCGTTTTTCTGCAGGAAGAGCAATCCCGCAAAAAAACGCATTGTCGTTCAAGAAGAGAACCCTATAATTACACATTGCGTCTTTCTGCGGGAAGAGCTTGTGAAAGAAATAAATATATCCCAGTGAGGATATTGATGGTTTTATTTTTGTGCCAATATAGTAGGTAAAAGTCGGGAGGCCGATACAATTTCAGCCAATCCTCAATGGATGCACTGTATGAATTTCGTCACTGGGTGCATGAGTTTCTAGTTTGTCGTTGAACCAAAAAACGGAAGGTGAAATGCGTTCCATATACCACCGTGTGTTTATCTTCTCATTGCGTTTTTTTTTTGCTGGAGAAGTCTTCCCGCTGTGGCTGGACTTGCTGCTGCAAAACGATTCCTTCAAACTGCAGCATTGTCGTTACGCATAAGTGTAATGCGTTCCATTTATCCGTAAATGTACACGTTCGTCTTCTTGGACGACAATGCGTTTTTTTGCGGGATTGCTCTTCCTGCAGAAAAACGCAAAGTGTAATGTCACGCTAAGACATCAAACTAACGCTGCAACGCAGTAACTTACTGTCCCCCTCTTCTCCAATCAAACAACATGTCGAGAATTTTTTACGTCCGTTACGCTAGCACACCCACCACTAAGTATCGATATCAGGCATAGTGCATAATAAGGGGCTAATTAGTTGCTCTATTCCCGAATTTATTGCTCCTGCCGATCCGCCAGAATTGACGATTTTATGTGGGGGTGCTAGTGTAACGTTACGCTAGCACCCCCACTTTTTTATCCAACATCTATTGCACGCAAATTTGATGCAAAATGAAAAACAGAATTAATTGCTAATTTGTTGCTCTATTCCGGAATTTATTGCTCCTGTCGAATTGCCAGGATAATGTTTTTTGTATGGTGGTGCTAGCGTAACGTTACGCTAGCACCCCCACTTTTTAATACGGCGTTTGTCGTCTCTAAATTTAATGCAAATTGAAAGCCATAATTAATTGCTAATTTGTTGCTCTCCCGAATTTATTGCTCCTGCCGATTCGCCAGGACTTCAGCTTATATATGGGAAGAAAGCCACATTTGTACCACCCTGTACTATCCCCACTGGCACAAATCTAACAAAAATTTGATGCATAGTGAAAGCAATTAATATTTTCTAATTTGTTGCTCTATTCCGGAATTTATTGCTCCTACCGATTCGCCAGGACTTCAGCTTATATATGGGAAGGACACTACATTTGTACCCCCCTGTACTATCCCCACTGGCACAAATCTAACAAAAACTTGATGCAAAGCGAAAGCAATTAATATTTCCTAATTTGTTGCTCTATTCCGGAATTTATTGCTCCTGCCGAATCGCTAGGATAATGTTTTTTGTAAGGTGTTGCTAGCGTGAAATAGTAAAAAGTTTAAAAAGAAGTTCACTTAGTTTGTGATAATAGCGTCATAAGCAGGAAAGTGCAGTTTGGATGAAAAAATAACATGCGATATAAACTCAGAAAATTTGGAACAGCGCCATCTTTTTTTGTGTGTCCATATTTAAGCAACATGTTGGCGACTGATGAATCTGCGTGCGGCGGAAACTTCGAGAAACGCTGAGCACTGAATTCCTTTGAAGATTCCCTACGAAATCTGGAGGGTTTAAGATGTGGGAATTTTTTTCCGTTCACGAAGGTCGTCGAATATACTTTCCCAGCTCAAAAGTAGCAGCAGCAGTTTATTTGCAAATACTGGAAATGGATTGTAGTCTTGTGCGTCAGGTATTCACAGCCATTGGTTTTTCTCAAATATTCCGCCAGACACAAAATCTTCCGCCTCAAACATGTTGCTTAAATTTCAACTATCCCGGAATTATTACAGTGTTCTCCATCTTCCAAATCTATATGACATGCTCCGGAAAATCCGGTTTACTGACTGGCTTCCACGTACGTAAGCCAACTTTCGTAAGTCTTTTCTCATCAAATTTGTTGAGATTTGAATACCCGTTGCCAAAACTAGATCGTTCCTAAGGCCAGATGAAGTTTTGAATCAGTTCGGATGGCTTTGTAACGGTAAAAATTAGGTCGTTTTTTTCTTGATCGTCCAAAGCCTTTCTTTCGCTCGGTGGCACCCTTTTCCCGGAACTTCTTCGAGTACCATTTCACGCTGCACAACATTCATTTTTTCACCTATTTTACAAATATTTCGATTTTCTCGCGCCAAAATAAAAATATTGCTTTCGTTTTCCGCGCTAACTTTTTCCTACTTTTTCACCCAAACTGCACTTTTCTGTTTACTACGCTATTTTCACCAAATGAGTGAGCTTCGTTCAAAACTTTATTTCTAGACACGATATAAATACTTTGTTATAACCTGAGCCAATAAAACACCATCACACTAACTACTTAGAAGAATTTTTATGAAAAAGGGAGTAAAATAGTTTGAGCAACTTTTTTTTTCTAACACTTTATATTGAACATTATCCTGTGGCTGAATGCGGAATAGAGGCGACGCAAACGGCAGCGTTCTTGCGAGCTCCTGGATCAAGTAATATGGATCCCCTCCGGATCTGAAGAGTATATATTCAGAATTGAATCGACTGCTGGTGAGTGTGTCTTAGTTTAGTTAGAATTCAAATGTCAACTAGAATTTCAAGAGAAAACTTAAATCCTTTGTACATACACAATCGGACAAATTTCTTTTCGGCAGCAAAATAATTTTGTATGTTCACTATTTCGAATAATTACACAAAACGGACATTTTATTGAGAAGAAATGAACTTCATGTGCTTCCCAAACTGTAAACTGTCCAAAAAATTCGGAAATATTACAACAAATTATAAACTAATTTATCTAATATACTGTGCGTTGAATTTAAGTCCAAGATATACTGCATTTAGAAATATAGCACTTATTGCCTTCATTACGCGTCAAGTTTTTGTTACTCGTAGATCTGTGCCAGTGGGGATTGTACAGGGGGCTATAAATGTGATGTCCTTTCCATATACAAGCTGAAGTCCTGGAGAATTGGAACGAGCACTAAATTGGGTAATAGAGCAACAAATTAGTAATTATGTAATTATGGCTTTCATTTTGCATTAGTGATGGGCATAATGACTCTTTTCACTGTGCCAGCACATAAGCTCTGACTCTTTCCAATGAGTCGTTCAAAAAGAGTCGTTCAAAAAGAGTCTGAAACTTGGGTAATAACATATTCAATAAAAGTCGTAGATGTGCGACCCCAACTTTTTTTTCACTTTTTCGACCCCAGATTCGGACTTAGCGACCCCCAATACCCTTTAGTTCGAGCCAGCCCGATCGGGCCACATTTTCCCATGAAAAGGGGCTGCCAACCTAGGATGGGCGACCCCAATTTTTTTTCTCTTTTTTGACCCCAGATTCGGACTTAGCGACCCCCCCAATACCCTTTAGTTCGAGCCAGGCCGATCGGACCACTATTTCCCATGAAAAGGGGCTGCCAGCCTAAGATGGGCGACCCTAATTTTTTTTTTTCTCTTTTTTGACCCCAGATTCGGACTTAGCGACCCCCCAATACCCTTTAGTTCGAGCCAGCCCGATCGGACCACTATTTCCCATGAAAAGGGGGCTGCCAGCCTATAATGGGCGACCCCAATTTTTTTTCTCTTTTTTGACCCCAGATTCGTACTTAGCGACCCCCCAATACCCTCTAGTTCGAGCCAGCTCGATCGGACCACTATTTCCCATGAAACGGGGGCTGCCAGCCTAGGATGGGCGACCCCATTTTTTTTTTCTCTTTTTCGACCCCAGATTCGGACTTAGCGACCCCCCAATACCCTTTAGTTCGAGCCAGCCCGATCGGACCACTATTTCCCATGAAAAGGGGCTGCCAGCCTTGGATGGGCGACCCCAATTTTTTTTCACTTTTTCGACCCCAGATTCGGACTTAGCGACCCCCCAATACCCTTTAGTTCGAGCCAGCCCGATCAGACCACTATTCCCCAAGAAAACGGGGCAGCCAATCTGGGGCGGGCATACAAAATCAACTCGCACAAAAAGATTCGTTCAAAAAGAGCGATACAAAATCGAACCGCACAAAAAAATTCGTTCAAAAAGAGCAATACAAAATCGAACCGCACAATTAACTCTTTTGACTCTTTTTGAACGTGTCGCTCTTTTTGAACGTGTCGCTTTTTTTGAACGTGTCGTTCTTTTTGAACGTGTCTTTTTTTTTGAACGTGTCGCTTTTTTTGAACGTGTCGCTCTTTTTGAACGTGCCGCTCTTTTTGAACGAATCTTATTGTGCGGTACGATTTTGTATCACTCTTTTTGAACGAATTTTACATAGAGAAGGGAGAAGTGGATAGGGAGGGAGAGGGCTGAGGAGCATCCAAATAGTGGGGATGGATGCTCCTCAGCCCGGATGGAGGATCTAAAGGGGGGTCAAAATGGTGTCAAAAATGCGAAATTCCTTATATTTTAGAAGTTATGGCCACAAAACAGTTTATTTAAAACTAGGGTATAGTAGTGGTGTAATTGCTTGAAACAGAATGATTTATGGGATAAACTAAATAGTGGTCGTGTGAACGGTCCACAACCCAAGGCAAAAGCAGTTCACTTTCCAGTCCACGCTCGATACAAGCATGAGATCGAAAGCGTGCCACGATGTCATGTATTGGCCCCGTCAGAACGCTGCTTTACACTGTAGCTGTAGTGGAAGTGGGCGCTATGGGTTTTTGTTTGGTTTCATCTAAAGTTGATCTTGAGATGATGATACGTAAGACAAATACTTTTGTTTTAGAATGTTTGGATTGTTTTCTGTATTTGGAGAAACTTGGCTGTGCGGTGAGACGCGACGTATGTAAGTAAATTATTTTTGATATGTTTGCATTTGCAGTCAGCAATCAGCATGGGTTTTTGCGTATATATTTAGAAGTATACACAATGCGTGCATTGCATACTGCATAGAGATGAATATGAATGGATTTAGATGGGATTGCTTTGGTAGTTAATGATGTTGGTTTTGCTTTTAGATAGATACTGGGATGGGATATGAGTGAATGAATGTATTGTAGTAACATTATATGTATTGAGAAATTAGCGTGGATTGGTTATGCGTTGGATAATATTTATGCGATGGGCTTGTTTGGGAATTAATTTTACAGTGAGTCATTCATAAATTGAACGACTCGAAGGCTATGTCGTTGTGCCGAATCTTTCGCTCATCCTGTTGAGTCGTTCAAAAAGAGCGACTCGTTACTGTGTTACACATCACTATTTTGCATTGAATTTGGAGACAATAAATGCCGTATTAAGAAGTGGGGGTGCTAGCGTTACGCTAGCACCGGCATACACAAAAAAAAACATTATCCTGGCGATTCGGCAAGAGCAATAAATTCCGGAATAGAGCAACAAATTAGGAAATTTTTATTGCTTTCACCATGCATTAAGTTTTTGTTAGATTTGTGCCCCCTGTACGGGGGTACAAATGTGTTGTACTTCCCATATATAAGCTGGAGTTCTGGCGAATCGGCAGGAGCAATAAATTCGGGAATAGAGCAATAAATTAGCAATTAATTATCTCTTTATTTGTTCATTGCATTTGAGGAAAATATATGCCGCATTTAAAAGGGGGTGCTAATGAGACGTCATACTAGCTCTACCGTTCAAAAACCGTTATCCTGGCAAGTCGGCAGGAGCAATAAATTCCGGAATGGAGCAACAAATTAGTAAATATTTATTGCTTTCATTACGCGTCAAGATTTTGTTAGATTTGTGCCAGTGGGGATTGTACAGGGGGGTACAAATGTGGTGTCTTTTCCATATATAAGCTGAAGTCCTGGCGAATCGGCAGGAGCAATAAATTCGGGAATAGAGCAACAAATTAGCAATTAATTATCTCTTTAATTGTTCATTGCATTTGAGGAAAATATATGCCGCATTTAGAAGGGAGGTGCTAATGTGACGTCACACTAGCTCTACCATCCAAAAAACGTTATCCTGGCAAATCGGCAGGAGCAATAAATTCCGGAATTGAGCAACAAATTAGCAAATATCTATTGCTTTTATTCTGCATCAAGTTTTTGTTTAATTTGTGCCAGTGGAGATAGTACAGGGGGGTACATATTTGGTATCCTTCCCATATATAAGCTGAAGTCCTGGCGAATAGGCAGGAGCAATAAATTCGGGAATAGAGCAACAAATTAGGAATAAATTATGGCTTTCAATTTGCATTAAATTTAGAGACGACAAATGCCGTATTAAAAAGTGGGGGTGCTAGCGTAACGTTACGCTAGCACCACCATACAAAAAACATTATCCTGGCAATTCGGCTGGAGCAATAAATTCCGGAATAGAGCAACAAATTAGCAATTAATTCTGTTTTTCATTTTGCATCAAATTTGCGTGCGATAGATGTTGGATAAAAAAGTGAGTAACGTTACGCTAGCACCCCCACATAAAATCGTCAATTCTGGCGAATCGGCAGGAGCAATAAATTCGGGAATAGAGCAACTAATTAGGCCCTAATTATGCACTATGCCTGATATCAATACTTAGTGGTGGGGGTGCTAGCGTAACGGACGTGAATTTTTTATCCATTTAGAGAAACTTCCGCTCAATATTTTTGTCGCAATTCAGTTACTTAATTTATCGACTCTCCGACCACTACAGATTATTATATTAAGATTTTATAACCCTGAAGATTGGATTAATAGTGAACAGATGAATTTATTGTATAGTACATATTTATATTTGTTCTTCATTAACTAAACTCGTTAAAACAGTGGGACATTTGGTTCAAACTTCAGACCCATGTTTGAAGATTGCTGGAGAAGTTGTTATAAGTCGATATGTTGACATTTAGTGATATCGGCATTTTAAGGCCAACAGATGTAATGTGGATCAGAACAAACATGTAAATGGAATGTTGAATGCATAATCTGCACATTGCATACATTATCATGTATTTTGTTCATAAGTTGAGTATAAAATGCAATTTACCGCAGATGCTTTTTCATCTGTTGCACATGACGACACTAAACCGTTTATGTACGTATTTATAGTGCATTTGCTCGTTTCATTATACCTTTTAGCCTACACCTGATCTGATAGAGGTGAATATGATACATACTCGTATATTGTCTTTGTCACAATGAAAATGAAACCGGAATATAGAGGGCTACGCCCGCAATCCGAGGGTTTTGTAGCAAGCGCTTATTTTGGTATATAAATATCGGCTCGTTGCTCTTCTTGATACCACTCAGATGGACAAAAAAAAACATAATTAAAATGTCTTACCCACTTACATTTTACATGCCAATTCATATTACGTGATTGTAACGAAACTTAGAACATATTATTGCCTAAGGTGTTGGTTATCGTTGGCCATCAGTACTTTTGACCTCGAACGTGTTTAAGGCATGCAGAAGTGTGCTAACTGTAACTACAGAAATAAACTATCACTTACCTATTCTGAGAAGATATACAGATTCCATTATTTTCCATTTTATATGCTATTCGGAACCCACCTTCCTGTAAGTTTTCATAATTCTAACAGTCTCGAGATGCCAGGGGGGGGGGGGGGGGGGGGGGGGGAAGCAAATTACGAACTAATATTTTTTCCTCCCCCACTATTCCCCTTTCTACAAATTTCAAGAAAATGCGAAAAAATGGAATGTACTCAACATTACCTTTCTCACGACAGCTCACTTGCCTATACCAGTCGATAAAAAAAAAATTTGAGCTTAATTTCGCCTCTATGTGGACCCCTCCCCCCTTCCACTCGGTAAAGTTTGCCAATTACGAGGCAGCGCCCCCAACTAATCTTTACCCTTTCAAAAATGATTAATTAAATAACTGTAATTCGCACTACGAAAAACAACATGAAAGTAGTACTCACACCTACATATGAGGTCGGTAGGTGTAATTTTTGTGTGAATAGTGTTAAAATGCCTAACTTTAAATGAATGTACTATTATTAAATATTATGTGATTGTAATGAAACTTAAAGATATTATTGCTGATGATGTTGGTTATCATTGGCCATCAATATTTTTGACCTCGGCTGTGCTTAAGGCGTGCAGGGGTATGCTAACTGCAACTATAGAAATGTACTATTATTAACCTTTTTTGTTGAGATATCAAAATTCTACGATTTTCAGTTTTCTACACTAGTAAAATGCCGCCTTTCTGCAAATTTTCATATTTCTAAGTATAACGGTATCGAAATGCAAGGGGGGGGGGACAAACTCGGATCACATATTTTCCCCTCTATCTCTTTTCCCCTTTTTTCAAATTTGATGAAAATACCGGAAATGAAATATACTTGGTGTTACCTTTCTCATGATACCCCACTTGCCTATACCAGATGAAAAAAAAATTTTGACCTTCATTTCCCCTCTATGGGGACATCCCCTTAAAGTCAGCCTATTACAACGAATCGCTTTCTCCGGCGAATTATAATAATTCTACATACTCCCACAAAATTTCATGTATATAGCTCCAGCCGTTCGTGAGATATTTCATGGACAGACGGACAGACATTTGACCGATTTCATAAGGGTTTTGTTTTTAATACAAAACCCTGAAAATGCGACACTTTAAAGAAAACTCCGTAGACAAAGCAATTTATACTACGTAGGTATATTAGAAACATAGAGAGATTACTACCTTTGACACACTGTTCATACTGAACAAAAAACAATAAAACAAAATGAACTTTGTTAACCTTCGCTGTAACCTATGCAAGCACTTGCAATTATGCAATTGTGCTATTTCACCACCGTACTCAATTCTTTTCATTCTTTTCCCAAATGCTTGCATGGACATAATTTATAATTTATTGTTATTGCAACTATTGCAATTTTATGTAATGATTGATTTGTATAAATATTGACGAATGTTTGTAATAAAGTTAAGTCTTCCGTTAACCTTGGAGTTGTGGTCATCATTTCCTTGCTGCAGTGAATTTTAGTTGATCGGTTACTTAAGGTAACCATCAACATTGGTCCGTCGAGCCGGATTGGAAAGGCTCTCCTCAAATAGACGCAATGTTTCCGTGTCAAGTTTTCTTGTCATTACGCACAAGATGATGGGACCCCAGTCCTGTATATTGCAATCTAAGTTGTTCAAGCCTTGTAGACATTCTTTAATCAGATCCACCAGTGTGATCAAGTCTTGTGCTGATCTGTTCTCCACTCTCTTTGCATCGAGGATATTATTGATATAGGTGGCCATAATTATCCTTTCATTATTAAAACGGGCTTTGATCAACCCAAGCGCTGCACTGTAGTTTCGATTGCTAAGTTGAAGGTGACTTATGACCTTCTTTGCATAGCCTTCAAGATGATACGAGTACAACAAATATTGCATCTTTTCAACATCACTAATGAAAGTGTTGCGATGGATAGTGCTTGTGAAAATATCGATGAAGTATTTCCATTCCTTGAAATCACCGCTGAACTTGGGAATGTTAATTGGAGAAAGCTTTGGTAGGTTATTCGGGTGCGATTGTTGCATTCTATTGGAAGCTAGCGGATTTTCATCAAACTGATCTGCAACTGACGGTAATTCCGGCGAGGAATCCTTTGGCACTAATAATTGTAACTACTCTGACTCTGATGATCCAAATATCCAACTTCGAAGTCCACTAGTGGTTACCTTAAGTAACCACCTAATATTAATTCGAAGAAAATGTTGGAAGTCAGGAACGAATTCAAAACAAATGCAAAAAAATGTAAGTGATTACCTTAAGTAGTCGGCTTACGAGATTACTGCACTTGTGGGATGGCTACCTTAAGTAGCCGGCAATTAAAAAAAGAAAAAAGCTCGACGGACCAATGTTGATGGTTACCTTAGGTAGGTAGATGGGCTGCTGTGACAAAACACAGCTCACTTAGACCTCAAATAGGTCCGTTGTGATACCACTAACACGCATCCTCTCTCAATATTTCTGATAGTTAGAACCATCCAGAGCGAACAATAAAACTCTGGAGTTTTCCAACATCCGCGCTTTCTAGCTCTTCCAAGTCAGTGAAGAAGTAGGATCCAAGTAACGACCTCCTTCTAACTGCAAAAGCTGGACAGGAGCAGAGAAGGTGGAAACTATGTACGTCTCCACAGCTCCTGCAAAAGTCATTGTAGGGAAACCGAAGTCTCCTGGCATGTTCCCCAATGAGACAATGCCCAGTGATAACACCCACCACCGAGCTAATATGCCTTCTGTTTAGCGACAGTAAATTTTCAGATCGGGTAGCGTCCAGTATGGGCCACAGCGATCGAGTTGTGCGGCAGGTATTGCCATCAATCCATCTTGCATTGGCTTTGTTAATCGCCTCAGATTTGACAATCAGTTTGCAAGAAGCAATGGGAGGATAGATATCACCATATAGTTGGGGTTCTCCATTCAAACAGCCCAGTCTGGCAAGCTCATCAGCCTGACAGTTACCTTCCAGGCCACTGTGGCCAGGGACCCAGCACAGGACAATGTTAAAATAGCTCCCCAATTCAGAGAGGGATGATCGACAATAATCCACAGTCTTAGATGTACACAAGACTGAATCCAACGAACTGATTGCAGCCTGGCTGTCCGTATAGATGACAATGTCTCTACCAGCTATATCATGTCGTCCTAAAAAGATAAGAGCTTCCGAAATTGCCGTGCTCTCCGCCTGCAAGACACTACAGTGAGATGGTAGACGGAAAGTCAGGCTTAGATTTAACCTGTCGCAATAGACACCCGCTCCTACCCCTCCGTCTGTTTTGGATCCGTCCGTATATATGCCGATAGAGTCAGCAATTGGAAACTCGCTTTTCTTCCACTGATCCCGACTTGGGATGACGGATGCGAAGCTCTTGCTGAACAGATGTTTAGGAGCGGAATAGTCAGTTGCTGTAGGAATATCCAAACCATTTAAAATCGATGAGTGGCCGAAGGCAGACGAGATCCATAGTCCCGTTTCAAGAAGGCGTATGGCAGGGATTGCAGCAGTTTGTTCGCCCATGATATCCAGAGGAAGCAGGTTGAGCAGCACGTCCAAGGCTGCAGACGGAGTTGACCTCAGTGCTCCGCTAATGAGGACGCAGGCTAGTCTTTGGACCTTGCTAACCAGGCTGCTATTGGCTGCAATATGAAGGGCTTTCCACCAAACCACAATACCATAAATAAGTATGGGGCGTACAACAGAAACGTCAAGCCAGTGTACAACATTTGGTTGCAGACCCCAGCTTCTACCTATGGCTCTCCTGCAGGAGTACATAGCAATAGTAGCCTTTTCCACTCGTTCCTGAATATTTGGTTTCTAACCCAACCTTTTGTCGAGTTAAGTTTTCCGTTACCTTTGGAGTTGTGGTCATCATTTCCTTGCTGCAGTGATTTTAAGTTGATCGGTTACTTGAGGTAACCATCAACATTGAACAACAATTGAACAGCAACATTGTGCTGCAGTGAATTTTAGTTGATCGGTTACTTAAGGTAACCATCAACACACACGTTGTGCCCGAATTATCATTCCGCGAATCATGAATTGCTTGCAATGACGAATTGGACATACACACTGTGAACGTCATTCCAACTGTCATTGCGAAATCGACTTAGCACTGATTTTTTCGAATAAATATTGTTTATTTCGGTTAGCAACGAATGAATATTATTTTTATTGCATAGCAACGAGTGAATATTTTTCCTACTCAATGTAAATTTTTCGGATAGGTGGCACTGCATACACAAAGAAGGAATTATCATTCGGACGATGTTCGAATGATCATTCGCAGGACACACATGAAATTGAATTATCATTCGAATTGGAATGATCATTCGAGTGCGTCGTCTGTCTAAGGTATTAAATAGATTTGACGCGCCCGCTAGCCGTCAGGTCTCAGTCGCCACTCTACCATAAGTTCAGGGGTACATTTTCCGGCGTATTAATAAAACAACTATCTGTGGGTACCATTAGAACTCTAACAGTGCTCCAAGCATATCAGTAAAAGACGGCTATACGGCTAGGTATATGTATATTAGCAACTGCACCATGCTGCTAACGAAACATCAACAAGGTGTGGCTAGAAATGTTAACCCGCCCATGCCACACTGGAGGGATTAAGGCAATTAGTATTTGTAGTAGTAATATTAGTAGAGATTTAGTCGTTCAGTCTGTCCATAGGTCCCACAGTAGTTTAGAAACGGCATTTTGGAAAAAAAAACTATTTTTCTGGAAATGGCTTTATAGTTTAATATTGATTGACGGCCCAGATCAGAAAGTTTTGCAGACCTTTTGATTTTTGTGTACCTTTATGTTTTTGGAGTGCTCAACACGAATCCGAGGTTTACTAACAAAAATTCGCTTGGAAAATTAGGATATGGACCAAAATAACGTTTTTTGGCTAACCTTTAAGCAGTTATTTTAATGTAACTATTTTAATTGTTTCGGATTTTGTTTTTTATTTTTGTTTTTTTTTTTTTTTTTATTCCAAAGGTATTTCGGTGGCTAAAAACAATTCTGAGGTTTGTCAACAAAAATTTTGGCCAAGTAACCCTTTTAGACAAAGAAAAACGAATTTCATGTTTTCGTCTTTTTTGCACTTTTTTCAGTTTTTGCTTAATATCTCCCAAAATATACGTATACAAAAAAACACTTATATTTTCTAAAGCACAACTAAATTTGCTAAAGTTTCACACAAAAATGATTTTCGTATGCTGAAAAGTTCTTGAAAAAAAAGTTGTTCAAAAATGAAAAATATGTATTTACTTTTAACTTGTGAAGAAAACGTTTTAGTGATATTTTTTTTCCAATATCGCGAAAAATAATTACCGCACGAGGAAAATTGTAGGGGTACAATTTGATGATAATTCAATTATCTATTAGCTGAGATAAGTAAGGTAGTAACCTAGCAAATGGCACCGCAAAATTGACATAAACAAGGACTTCTTGGAAGACAAACGCGAAATATTGCTAAATATCTCCTTAAGTATGTGTCCTGAAGAAAAGATGATACTTATCTATTTGAAGGTATATTAAATTTGCTAAAATATTTAATTGAAATTCTTTTCCTACGTCCATTCTTCCCAAAAACACAGCTATTCAAAAACCGATTAAAAAAAAATTCTCTGTTTTTGCCATTAATATTCTCAAATATTGGGCAAAGTATTCATCCGATGAAGAAAGTTATCGGAAATTAATTTATAGTAAATTTTATTATCTTTTATTTCATATAAGCAGGAATCTCATACTCCCTTTAGTTACAAAGGAAAATCCAATATCGTAAAAAAAAAACAATGTTTTAATGCATAATGTCCTAGACACACGTTAGGAGTTAATCTACATTATGAACAGTTTCTTTCGATTAGCTTTTCATAGTGGCACACGTATTCAAACTCAATTGTTTTAATTGCGCAAACGATTTCTGCTGTCACCCAGCGGGAAAAAGAGAAATCAAAGATTAATGATTGACTGCTGCCTTGGAAGGTGTAACGGACGGTTGCTTGCTGTAGCTCAGTTCGGGAGATGTGGGCGTGGTTTTCGCCGCTCGTTGCCCCTGTCATTTACGTATTAACAAAAATTCATAGGCCTGGGGAAGACAACACAAACAGGGGAGGTAAAAATGGGGAATAAAAAAAATAGTCGATAAGGATGGAATGGTTGACGGACAGATCAGACGCCCACACGGTCTCACCTGGGTCCGGGTGTAATGGGACCCTCGGCCTCTGGTTTCGTACCACCAACAGATCACTACTCATCAGGTGATGCTTCGATCTGCTGGTGGGAGCAGCACTACCAGACCATAAAATGGTTCGTTACAGGTGGTTCATTACAAAGGTGTAAATTAGATGCATATGCTGTCTATGCCGCCTTATTTATTTTTAACGTGACATATCCTTATGTTGGTCCTTATTGTAAGTACTCGTATTTACTGGCCATAGAATGATAATACATATTCTTCTGTGTAGTGCAGTGTGTTAAGTGGTGGAACTCAATTTCACATAGCACTTTTACGTAATAAACTGAGGGAAGACTCTTCAATCGCCCAATAATAATATACTTAGTTGGAATTGAAGAAACCAATCAGTTCGTTATACGGAAGTGTTTGCAATGAGGAACGTGTTACTATGAGGTCAGATGGCATAGATCCAGGTCTTTAGACCCATATCTTCACCTTTATGGTAGACTGAAGAGTTGGAACTCTCCGACAGTGGTATGTGCCTCGACAGAAACATAAGTACGAATTGTGAACTAAATCCGCTGTGCGGTGGTCGAATGCGGTGTAAAACAAGTGATATGTATCAAATCGAGAGGCACCATGAAATAGTACATGCCCAAATTCTGCATATGCACAACTCGCAGTGAGCCACCGGGTTCGTAAAGGTGCGTTTAGATTTAGCGAAACAACTCGCGCAACTGGTTCGCCAGGGAAAATTGCGCCTTGTGTAAACATGTTCCTCACCCGAAACTAATCTCGAGCGAGGAACTCACGGTGCGAAGCACCCGGTGGGTCGCTGTGAGCACCTCCTGCGCAACTACATGAGACTCAGTCTCCGATTTCGCCTAATGTGAACGTTGCGCGAGTATTTTTCAGGTGAGGATTGTTGCGAACCACTGTTTAGCCGAAATTGTCTTGGAGCATTCGCTGTGCACACGCACAAAAATATGTTGCACGATAATTCGGCTTAACTGACCAGCCAACAATGCGTATGCCTAGTTGTCGTTGACAACGTATAGCTGACCGGCCACATACATAGCAATAGTAACAGCATAGATCAAACGATGTCCATGCACAATTCAAAAATGTACGCTGATGCTGTTGCTATGATGTTGAGTCGGCGGCGTATCTGGTGTTGTTGGCGACAGTGCCATCGACGTGTGGATGGATCGGGATCTCGATCGATGACCCGGCGATGTGTTTTTTTTTTTTTTTTTTTTTTGATAGGCATTTCGATGTGGGGAGGTCCGTTGAATTGCGGAGGACCGTTTTTGGGTGGAAAATATAAAGGGAGATGGATTTTGGAGTTTGTCCGGAGCGGAGGTTTTTGGTTTTTCTTCGATTGATTCGAGAGAATTTTGTTTGTTGGTCCTGGAGGACAGTTTTTTTGATTGCAAGTTTTTGTTGCTGCTTGGAAAGTGAGGATTGGTCGTGATCGCCGGTGAAGTCGGCTTGATTTGTTTTGAGTGGAGTGACGGTGCATTGCTTTTTGATTCAGACTGATTGGAGATTTGTTCGGCGGATGCGTTCTTTTTTGTTGGAAAAAGGATTGAAGTTTGAGTTGGTGGTTGATATGGATTTGGATAGAGGAAAGAAAGTGCGGTGACGAATTGCCTTAAAGATTTTTCTAGTGGAATTCGTGGATAACCCGAAATACAAGACAGTGACTACTGAGAAACTAATCAGACAGGGGAGAATATTAAAATAACAGAGAAAAACTTGTCCAAGAATAAGACTTGTCCATAAAAACAAAAAAATCAAATTTAATAAAAAGTACAATAGGCTGCAAAATTGTTGCTTGATCCGGAACTTGTAAATGAATTAAATTGAAAGAAAGCGGAAAAGATATATCGAAACACTAAACTGTTATTTATGAGGAGTGCGCAAAGATTTGACCGATTTGAAGAAGGATCATCGGATACTCGTGTCATCGAAAGCGAGCCCAGTTTGCGTTGTTTGGTTTCGGCGTTTTGGTTCATTTAATTTGATTTTGTGATTTCTTTTGCATTGTATATTTTTTTTTTTAACTTGAATTAGATTGAATAGTGGTGAATTCCAGCGGAGGGACGATCGATCGTTCGTCGGTGGATAATAAACCGTGAGTAATTTTCTCGTATTTTTTTTTTTCTATTTTATTGTTAATCATTTTTTTCACGGCTTAGACTTCTTTCGTTCATTTTATTCATTGAATTAATCATTGTTTTTTTTCTAACTTTGTCTGAAATTTCATACTCTTTGAATTAATATTTACCTTGAGATATTTTTTCTGATCTTTTCATTATATTGATGTTTACTTGGCAATTACACATAAGATAATGTATAACTAATCTTTTCAATTCGTTGGGTTCTTCCGTGTCCCGAAGGATGGACACACTCCCTTCCTCCTCCTAATTTCCTTTCCCATGTGTAATTTATGTTTTTAGGTGGTTGATCTAGGACCAGGGTGCTTTGGCTCAATAATCCACGACCTCCGTTGGTCTAGCCGGGACCTGTGCCACCGAGCCAAAAGTATCCTGGTCATAAAAATATTCTTGTTGCAGTGACGGCGGCTCGACACAAGCCGTGGTTCGCAACAGGATAGTTTTGATGGGAAGTACTTATCCGACCTGGCTGTTTTTATGGGGAAATACTCGTCCGACCCGGCTGGTCGGACGAGTATTTCGCGACCTACAAGGTAATTTTCTGTCACTGATTCCGAGCCCCTAATTTTTTTTTTTTACTTCAGATTCAGAATCAGCGACTCAAAATTACCTTGTAGTTCGAACCAGCTTGATCAGACGAGTATTTCGCCATGAAAACAGCCAGGCCGGATGAGTACTTCCCATCAAAACTATCCTCACCTGAAAAATACTCGCACAACGTTCATATTAGGCGAAATCGGAGACTGAGTCTCATGTAGTTGCGCACGAGGTGCTCACAGCGAGTTCCTCGCGCGAGATTAGTTTCGGGTGAGGAACACGTTCACATAAGCGTGCGTTTACACGTGAACATCTCGCCGAATTTGAATGTGAATACAATAACAATAGCATTATATTCGCCGAACGGAACAGGCAATGTTCCCATCTATCCATTTCCCGAGAACTTTTTCGCCGAATATTGCTGCGCGTCTTATGGAAAAAGCATTAAGACGACAAAAGGTGCATTCGGCGAATATGTTCAGAGCTGTTCCCATGAGGAATGGGAACGGGCAAATATATTCGCCGAATTTAATGGAAATGTTCGTTCTCATATGGAGGTATGTTTTCAAACGAGGGTCAACCATTGAAAGAAAATGTAAATCTATTTCAATCGTCTTGCATTTCACACAAATTACCAGCAGGTAGACGATGGGTAATTTGAGTTGAGTTGTAGTTTGTTTGGGTTTTTTTGGTTTGTTTTCGATTTTTTGACACCAGGTCAGAAAATAATGAAATAAGGACAAATGAATATTTTTTTGTAAGGTGTTAGATCGAAATGCAATCAGATGTAAGTCTGATTGATTAAAATGTAACTGTTTGAGCTATGTAGGTATATTAGATAGATATATTAGTATAAAGATGTAGGTATATTATTTAACCCATATTTTCGTATAATTTGCTTATCGATGTATACATTTAGGTAGGCAATTGATTCTAAAACGTAAAATTGTACTACAAAAAAAGATCTTATTAATCTCTGCCATATGATCAATATTTTCAATGGGTGCGTTCCGTGAAAACCCTAAACGTTCCAAGTTGGTTTGAACTCAGTTCAATTTCAGGTGGAAATGGCATGTAAAATACAAACTAGTGAAATGAATCAGAAAATTGTTCTGGTTGATTTCCCTTTTTATCGTTTGACATGCATTTGCTAAATACTTGAAACGTAATTGCAACGTTGAGAATCCTGAACCTAGGCAATGTATGGCATGTACCCGAAACGTACAATTGGTGTAATTATTAATTTTGGAGTCATTTTGATTTCGGTGTCAGATAAAAAAAAGGGCACGGATCTGCGACGAGCGAACTTAAACAGCCATCAAACAGACACTTCGCCGCATGGGGCCGAATTACGGGCTCAGTATAGAAAGGTTTAGAGGCGGATGGCGGAGAAAGAAGTTTATTTCAGCTAATTCACTTTCAACTCTGATCCAGATGTGATCCCATACAAGATCTGGAAGAAAACTGGTCTCTCATTTTCTATCTACTGATTAACACATACAGTATCTACAAAGAACAGATACAGTGCCAACTGACCAACAGATACAGTATCTACTGAGCGACAGATGCAATATATATTGGCTAACAGACACAGTATATGCTGAGCAACAGACTCATTATCTATTGACCAAAAGATACAGCCCCTATTGAGCAACAGATAAAGTATCTACTGAGAAACAGGTAGATACAGAGACTCAAAAAGCCTTCAGCAATAGTCTATTTCATTTGTCTCTACACTGAACAAACAACATGCATCGCACTTTATTCCCGTCTAATCTAATTTTATATGCGACGGGCCATAAACAAGAAATTTTCCCCACTACACAAAAATGTGGATGTATGTACGTACCTGTAATTCTAGGCTGCATGTAATGTATTCCTTCACAAAACCACAATTCCATGTTGGTACATATTTGCATATTACTTGTACTTTATTCACTTAAACTAAAATAAAAAAAAATCCATACAATATACGTGACATACTTACAAATTAATTGATTTACAGCATTTAGATAGAGTTCCAAACAATCTAAATTAAACTTCGCCTTCGTGTGATCATTGCTTTCATCCATAAATTTCATCATCAAATCGATTTCCCAATGCAAAACAATAACAAGTCAAAAACCATAAAGGAGAGTTAAAGGAGAAACAAAGGTTCCTTACTACGTATTTCGGGAGTTACTTACTCCCTTCTTTAGTGCTTTTTGTTTCTAAAGATGTCTAGGCTTACAACCGGTCTTATATACTAACAATTTTTAAAATTAAAATATATAATTATATTTCGCTTTTATACTAATTACAATTATACCTAAGTTACATTACGTGTTTTACCTAACATTTTTATTAGGGTCAATGGGCAATTCCCTTCATCTTCGTTTAGGCGTTGATTACTTGGCAACTTCATGATCTCCAAACTTTCCCATGCGTCTAATTTTGATATTCTGTTTACCTGCTTCACTGCTTGTCCCAACCGATTGTGTGTCCTTGTTCGATGATATGTGCCGCGATTGATGATATAAGTACAAACTGAGCATTACTGCAGTCCAGGAAACAAATTGGCTTGGCAGCGAGATTAATGACAAGAAATCGCACACAATTTTTACAAGTGGCAAACCATCGGGCCGCAAGGAGTTTGGAGTAGCATTTATAGTGAACAATCACCTCAAACCGCATATTACTGACTTCAAACCCATAAATGAACGGCTGTGTGCGATTCGCATCAAGACTCGATTCTTCAATCTCTGGCTCATCAATGTGCATGCCCCCACTGAAGTTAAAGAAGACGCAGTAAAAGACGAGTTCTACGCCCGCCTTGAAACTCTCTTCGACTCACTTCCAACAAACGACGTCAAATTGCTGCTGGGAGACTTTAACGCGAAAGTCGGGAATGAAAGCTGGCATCGGGGGACCACTGGAGGCCACAGCCTCCATGAAGAATGTAACGATAACGGCCAGCGACTTATAGACTTCGCCTGCAGCAGGAATCTAGTCGTAAGCTCTACGTGTTTCCCGCATCGACGCATTCACAAGCAGACCTGGAAGTCTCCAGACGCACATACCGTCAACCAAATTGACCACGTCCTCATTTGCAGGAGATGGGCGTCTAGTGTCATGGATGTCCGCTCCTATCGAGGAGCAAACTGCGACTCAGATCATCACTTGGTGAAGACGACCTACAGATGTAGAATTTCCTCAGTGCACCAATCAAGAATCAGCCCTCCCAAAATCTTTGCGGTTGATAAGCTCTTGAGTGATGCTACAGCGGTGGCGTATACTACCGCCCTTGAGGAAAAACTATCACCTATGCTACACAACATCAGCAACACAGGCGTTCATGGGTTCTGGGAAGAACTCAAGGGTACCATCAAGGATGTCGCAGAGAAGGTCGTGGGATATAAAGCCCGGCGAGCGCGAAATGACTGGTTCGACGAAGAATGCAAAAATTCACTTGACGCGAAAAACGAGGCCTACAGACAATGGATTCAACGAGGAACCAGAGCCAGAAGAGAAAAATATGACGAGCTACGGCGAATATCTAATAGAATAATTAGACGTATGAAACGTAAATACCTTGACGAGCAGTTGCTGAACATAAACGAAAACTTAGCTAATAGGAACACCAGACAAGCGTACAAACTAGTAAATACAATTAAGAACGGCTACCAACCCAGGACTAGCCTTTGTAAGGACAAGGATGGAAACATCATCAGCGACACCGATGGTATTAACAAACGATGGGCCTCTTATTTGGAAGAGCTTCTAAACCGACCATCTAACATCCCCACACAGGAAGCTCTCGACGATATTGTTGATCTAGGCCCACCCATTCAACCCCCGACAGTAGAGGAAGTTGATCTCGCGTTGCGGTCACTAAACCGAAATAAAGCGCCGGGCGCTGACGAGATTCCAGCTGAACTGCTAAGATTCGGTGGAAAGAGTCTAGTTGATGCCATACATCAATTACTCCTGCGAGTATGGGAGAACGAGGAGATCCCAGACGATTGGCGCAGAAGCATCATCTGTCCAATTCATAAAAAGGGAGATAAACTGCGGTGTGAGAATTACAGGGGCATCTCACTAGTTTGTACGTCCTATAAAATTTTGACGAAAATTCTGGAAAATAGAATAAAACCGTACGCAGAACGAATCATTGGCGAATATCAAAGCGGTTTCAGACCTGGTCGCTCCACAACCGATCAGCTCTTCTCAGTCAAACTGATACTCCAGAGGTGCTGGGAATACAACGTAAACGTATACCAAATCTTTGTCGACTTCAAGCAGGCATACGACAGTATCGATCGTGGAGTACTGTACAACATCATGCTGCAATTTGGTATACCAGCAAAATTAGTGCGACTGACAAAGATGACGATGACCAACTCCATCTCACAAGTCAGGATCCAGAATAGACTTACTGATCTATTTGAAACACGCACTGGTTTGAAACAGGGCGATGGACTGGCTCCGACGCTCTTCAACCTAGCACTGGAATACGTTATTCGGGCCATGAATTTGGACAACAGCAAGACGCTACTCATCAAGTCGACACAATCAGCAGCGTACGCCGACGACATCAGCATCATGTCCCGAAGATTGGCTGACGCAGAAGAACTTCTGCATACGCTTGATACCGCTGCAAAGGAAGTTGGATTACGTATTAACGAGGGTAAAACTAAAATAATGATGCAATCGGTGACAAGGACACCTGCACAACCAAGCATCAATGTGGGGGACCTCAACATCGAGTTCGTGAACAACTTCATTTACCTGGGTTGCAACCTGTCAAGGGACGCCAACGAAACTGACGAAATCAAGCGACGGATACAGTTAGCTAATAAGACTTTTATCTCGGTTCTCCCCATAATGAAATCGAAACATGTGCACAGAAACACGAAGCTCCGCGTGTACAAAACCATTATACGACCAGTGCTATGCTATGGCTGCGAAGCATGGACCCTAGCTCAAGCCTCCGAAAACATGCTAGACACTTTCGAACGTAAGGTCCTACGGCGAATTTTCGGGGCTGTTTGCGATCGAGATGGATGGCGCATCCGGTACAACCATGAGTTGTATGAAATGTACGATGAACTGCAAGTCTCGAAAATCGTCAAACTACAACGACTTCAATGGGCAGGGCATGTACAAAGAATGGACGATGATCGCATGCCTAAGAGAGTAATGAATGCAGAACGAGTCGACGGAGCGAGACTGCGAGGACGACCGAGATCTCGTTGGGAGAGCTCAGTAGGTGTGGACGCCGCGCAGCTGCTGGGCTCCCAAAATTGGAGGACGCGGTCACGTGACCGAGATAATTGGAGGACAATGATCCAGGCGGCCAAGGCCCGACGTCGGGCTGTCGCGCCACGATGATGATGATGATGATGATGAAAACACTATATTGACCCTTCATCCATGTTCAAACTCTGTTTATCAATTGTGTGTGAACAAATTTGCTATTCTTTTGTTATAAATGTACTAGTGAACTAGTTATGAAGACTTACTAATAAGAAAAAAAGTTTACAACAACACTTTTTTAGGCTTTTTCTGCTCATAAACTACTGTGCGACGCGCCATGAAGATTCGGATTAATGTGGACCAATAGTATTTGAGCTGACCTTTCCCTAACAAATTCATTAATAGTGCCACTCAGTGTCATAGGATAATTGGCCAATTTTTCTAACATAAATGAATGGTCTTATGGTATTCATTTTAGTCCAGTTGAAATGGGATTAATTAGGAAATCATGGATTGCAAATATAAAGAAAAATATCTAACCGAAATTACTTAATGTTTCCTATGTTGCTCATGACACTAATTAGTCCTTATTCACAGCAAATTTAAACTTTGCTAATTGATCTGAGCCACTCTTAGGCTTAACACAATTAAAATTGGTCAATTCAAATGTCAAATTATAAAAATTTAGATTGACACTTGAATATTGCCAGATGCCAGCCCATTTATAGTACTCGATTAACTCATCCATCAATGGAAATTATCTCAAGGGAATTATCCTTTTTCGTAGTAACTCTTTTTGGGCAATAAAAGGATGTAACATCAGTTCGCTTTTCCAAATAAATTTCTAGCCCTCCTTCTTCCAGTGAAGTAAAAAAACAGTAGGAGAGTTTGAAGCAAATCCATTCTTTCGAATCGGAAAATCTAAAATATCGGAATGCAATTCAGTTTACTGCTCGATATAAAAAATATATGCGTACTAAGTACTGTATACTCCCATCATAATATGTAGTGGTTGGACTTTTTTCGGGTAGCTATCTTGTTTCATGTAAGTTGGATACTTTATAGAGGTATATATGTATCTTAAATTTTAGAAAGTCTATCTACATATTTCACATTATGAAAGTATCGATGGTTGTTAACCAGTTTTATGCCCACCATACTCAACATCTATCGACATTTTGCACTTTAACCCTTCTTTGGCTTGCCTGATCTGCTCGAAACCTTTTAATCTAAATCTTGTGTAGGCTGTCATGTTGCTGTTGAAACGAAGTATCCTCTACCAATTAAATTGATGAAGTGATGCGGTAGTCCTCGTATTCGCCTCAACTTTCCTTTTAATTTAGTTTCAATGGCGTTTCAGTGATCCTGGCCGGGTATGGGTCGGGCAGAATGAAGTGAAATAATGCCAGTACTGAAACGTTCTCAGACTGGACATCCAGACAGGAAAGACTCCTTCCCAGTGTGAATTCTTCTGGCCAACCAGCGTTCAACATCAATATGTGAGTGTAAGCTAGTCGAATGGATTGCAATTAACAATGGAAATCCAATCAAGAATGAGACAGGATTGAGAGAATATTGAAAAATTCATTAAACCAATTCCGTTCAATATTTCTAGCACAGAAATAGTCCATGTCACTTTCAATGAAATCGAAGTTGACTTTTGTCCAGGAAATATCGAGTATTGGTCAATATTGTTTGCCTTGCTTGCACTGCTTTCAGCCATTACCTGGAGGTGGGTTGGATTAGGGAACATGGATACGGTTGAAAGGATATGCCATACTGTACACTTGCGGTTAACCAGATGTCAAGCCATTTAGAACGACTATGCTATGAAATATTGAGAGACGTTCATATCATTGTCAATGAGTGGTGACAGTGTGAAGATTCCGTTCAAATGAAATGCCAATATAGCATTGAGGAGTGTCAAACAGATGACGTTTTATCTTTCCCAATTGTCTGTATTTAGTTGATGTCTGTACGACACTGGGTATGGAATTTTGGGGATACGTAATGCCTGGAATTAAGAGTTAGTATTATTTATAATTTTTAAAATGTGGTAAAGTTTTGTCTGAAATTTGTCTACTAAAAAAATGTAAAGATAATGTTCGATTCTCAAATTACTTGCAATTATGCTTCGTAAGTAATGTTCACTGTAGCCTGGAATTCATAACTCCACATTTCGCTTTACTCTCTTTTTCTGTAATTGTTAATCAGACACACCCATCTGCGACGAAACTCGCATGGAGCAACTTTTCTGTAATGTCAGCTGGGGGCATTGTTTTTCGCTTTTGTTGAAAATTTCCTTTTGTTTTTCCGCACAAGGCAAAATACGGCTTATAATTATGTGGTAACATAGTTCATACGCTCATTTATGTTTATATCGTATACGAACCAATTTACTCTTTTATTTCGGCAGAGCTCGCCGAATGCAAAGCTCCGAAAAGGACGCGGACGAGTATGTGAGACGACACATACGGGAGGCAAATAATTTTGAAAATACGTTCGGCACAGGAACTCCAAGTTATTCAAAAACTCCACCCAAACAGAATGTCTTCCGCATTGAGTTTTCTTGTTTGGTCCTCTCTAATGGCATGCTAAAGAGCAGAAGTTTTGAATTTCATCATGCGCTGCTGCCGGTTCATTATGTGCGAAATCCTTTTTTTCGTACTTTTGTTTTTGCATGGTAATGATGGTGTCCTTTTTAGCTGAAAATATATTGTTGTGACATTGCAAGCGATGTGTTGAATGTAAAAATAATTATCTTGAATTGAATGGAGCTTGGCAGACGGGATTCATGTGAGAGCACGATAGCATTGTTTCTGACTACATTTTGAATTATGGTAATTTACAAAAAGAATAAAAAACGTATACAATAAGGTCGGCAAGCAGGTAGGCTATTGATTTTGCAGCGCTTGCGCCGCCGAAAAGTTGAAATAAAATCGGCAAGCTGGAAAATGGCGGTATGAATTAAACTGCTATAAAGAGTGGTCCCTCGAATAGGAGTATCAAATTTATTTTCCCGCAGAAAAACAAAATTAATAGTGTTAATAGTGTTTAGTGTTATGCAAGAGACATCGTGGAAGGTGGAAGAACTTACCTGCTATTTAAATTATAGTCGAGAAGGTACTGACGAATAATGAAAGTGGACTACATTCAGCTTCCTATACATATGAGCATTCGTGCGAGCACGATTGCTCATATGTATACGAGGCTTTAAATGCTCAGTCATGAGATGACTCTCCGCAACTTTTAATCGACCGAGCACGAACCTGGTACAAATGTCTTCTGACACACACACATACACTTCACATAGGTGTGAAGAAAACCGGTCCACTTGTACTAGGTTCGTGCTCGATTTCGAGTTCGACAGTGTATGGTGACACTTAGGGAAGGAGGCATTATTTACATAGTTGAACATTTGACGTTGTTGGCGTAGCTTAAATAATTTGTTATTATTTTTTTTATAACGTCCCGGTTCAAATTAAAGATGGGTAATTAAATTACTTTTAAGTAACAGTTATATTTTCCTCATATATCATATGTGTTAAAGTGACTTCTATATCCAAGGCCGGAAAGTGCTCACATGTGCGCCCTAATGACTTCAGACAGGGGGGCAAAAATTTCACTTCCATAGTCCTCCGCGTGAGGGCCCCCTGGAACGGCGGTGGTCACTGACCATTGCCAACCAACGTCAAGCCGCCAGTAATGGCGGTGCGATGATTTGGTTGAGGTAAATCTTCCCCCTGTGGTGTGGGGTGTAAAAATAATACCACGGCCTTTCCCTTTGAGGGCATGTCATTAAAACCGACAATCAAAGGACAGGATGTGTATGCCAGCAACTTGCACTATCCGAAATCTTTATTTGCTAGCGAAACGTCAACCGTGCCTCGGATAAAGACTGACTCAACGGTTACGACTTTTGGCTATCATACAATGACAAAGATTGGATTCTGGAATGTGCGTGCTCTCCTGGACAATGGATCAGAAGGTCCCCAGAACGCACGATATCGTCAATTAGAGGGTGAATTTCTGAGGTACAAATTAAACATCTTAGAAGTTAGTGAGATAAGATGGTGGAACAGCGGAGAATTTATCTCTCCAAAGGGCAGCACTGTAATATTGTACTCCGGTAAAGCTACCGGTAGTCGTCGCGGGAGTCAGGTGTGGGGCTCCTTTTAACCAGAGCCGCACGAAACTGTCTCTTATCCTGGGAGCCGCTCTCGGACAGAATCTTAACCGCCAGGTTCCGGACCAAAATGAGGAACATCTCAATTATACAATGTTATGCCCCTACTGAACCCGACAATGTCTTGGCAGAAGACTCCTTCTACGAAGAACTAAACGCCGTTCAGAGCAGAACACCTAAAGGTGACATTATAATGGTTATGGGTGATTTGAATGCGAAAGTTGGCGCTGATAACTATGGGCTCAGACATGTGATGGGGAGACACGGTCTTGGTGATCGTAATGACAACGGTGAAAGATTTGTAGAGTTCTGCAACTTTCACAGTCTCTTCATCGGTGGTACTATGTTTGAGCATAAGGACCACCACAAAATCAGTTGGTCCTCTGTTGATCGGCGCAGAACACAAAATCAGATCGACCATTTTGCCATTAGTAAAAGATTCAAGAGTTGCCTCCTGGACGTGCGAAACAAGAAGGGTGCCGATATTGGGATGGGAAGAGACCATTATCTTATGATCGTAATGTTCGATTGCGTATTGCAGCCGTGCGCAGCCCCAGCGACGAAAGATCCAGGCGCCGCAAATTCAACACCGTTTGATTAAAAAATCCAGCTGTCTTACAACAATATAATTACCATCTTGCGCAAAAAGCAGCTGAGATAACTATAGTCACCCAGATACTGACATAAACGAAAACTGGGATGCCATAAAAAATGGGTATACATTGATAGCGCAGATACCATCCTTGGCACAAACCCGGATTGTCGGAATAAGCCCTGGATGTCCGACGCTTCATGGCAGCGGATCTTTGAAAGAAAGGAGCTGAAAGTTCGTTTGGCTGCAGCATTAGACGACAATCGAAGCAGCATCGAACTCCTTTACCGTCAGAAAGCTCGAGAAGTTCAGCGTAGTATGCGACGCGGTAAAAGATTTTATGCGAATTCTCTTTTAGTCTAAGCAGAAGAAGCCGCAAGAAGTAACAACCTAAACGCCGTATACGGTGTCGTCAAGGAGTTTACAGGTGGTCGTAACTCCTGCCAACATCCGGTGAAAGATAGTGATGGAAACCTATTTATCTAGGAAGAAGATAAAATCAGGCGGTGGAAAGAACACTTCGCCGCGGTCTTGAACGGTGTAACCTCTGGTGAAGTTCCCCCTCATATATGTAGATAATTTAGCTATCCATCAAAATATGCGTATACGGTCCACTGCCCCGACTAAAGAGGAAATAGTCACTGCAATTATTGCACTAAAATGAGGAAAGGCCGCCGGACTTGACGGTATCCCTGCTGAACTTTATCAAGCAGCGCCAAGTGTAACTGCCGATTTGCTGCACACACTTGTTGATAAAGCGTGGAATACAGAGTCCCTTCCCACTGAGTGGAAGGAAGGTTTGATCATCAAACTTCCAAAGAAGGGTAGCCTCACAGACTGTAATAATTGGAGAGGCATTTGTGTGCTTCCTGCCGTTGCCAAGATAATAGCTAAAATCGTGTAGGAAAGACTAAAGGCCCACTTAGAAAGCACAATTGATGAAGAGCAGGTTGGTTTTCGATCCGGATTCTTCTGTGTCAATCACATTAACACCTTGCGAATCATCATCGAGCAATGCACTGAATACGATTCTCCGCTTCATTTGCTTTTCATCGATTTCGAAAAGGCTTTCGATAGTGTGAACCGGGATTCTATATGGGCGGCCTTGTGCAGGAGAGGCATCCCTGAGAAGCTTGTGCCTATTATTAAGGCGACCTATGACAGCGTGAAATGTCGCGTTCTGCATAAAGATAAGGTGTCGTGGAACTTTGAGATTCGCAGGGGAGCATCTTCTCACCGATCCTATTCCTCATTGTGATCGGCGATGTGTTGCATGCAGCCCTATCCGGACTCGACAGAGGAATTCAATGGAATTTAATATCTTATCTACAACATCTTGACTACGCTGACGACATATGCCTACTCTCCCACAAAATCACGGATCTGTCCACAATGGCGTTAGATCTCGAGAGGCAGGCAAGCAAGGTTGGGCTAAAAATTAATACCAACAAGACCAAGGTTCTTAGCCCGCCGTTGCGAAAAAGAAATCCGACACCTATTGCCATCAATATTAATGAGAGAATGTGGGCAACTTCGTCTACTTGGGTAGCATTGTTGCCGAAAATGGTGGTACGGAGCAGGACATCGCTCGTCGTATCAACCAGGCTAAACGCGCATACGGCATGCTGTCCAAAATCTGGCAGAACAGTTATCTCAGCATAAAGACCAAGCTGGGCCTGTTTCGCTCCCTGGTACTGGCAGTGCTTTTGTATGGGAGCAGTACATGGAAAGTTTCCGTAGGAGTTACCAGAAAGTTGCAAGTTTTCGTCAACTCATGTCTTCGTCGAATTTAAAGAATTTTCTGGCCCGAAACAATATCAAATGAAGAGCTAAGTCGGCGTACGGGTCAAATGCCAATGACGAATTGATACGCAGGCGAAAATGGCAGTGGATAGGTCACACATTGCGGAAGAGTGATAACTGCATTGCTTTGCATGCCATGAAATCGAACCCCATTTCCAACCAAGGCCGACCAAGAGGGGGTCCTCGAATCACATGGCGTCGATCTGTGGCAAAGAAGTGTCAGGCACTGGGTAAGTCTTTTGGGGAGTTGCGCCCCATTGCCCAGAACAGAGTACGATGGCGAGCAGGAGTAGTTGACGCGCTATGCCCCGCTAGGGGTTAAGGCAAAGTTGTATGCCTTGATATCACTTCTGTGCCAAGAATGTCCTTTTTCTTCTCTATCCGTCCTGATTAAAGGACTCGAAATGCCTTTCACGAAACTCCAGTGCATTGGTCTTATTACCACGAGTCAGAATATACCCACATCTACCAACTTTGGTTTCTGTTTTATTTCTTGATTTTAAGAGAGTCCATTTGTCCTGACGCACATCTCCAGCAGCACCAGAATATAACCGTATGGTACTTATAATAACCAAAGGAAGCTATGTACCAAATTTAGTTGAACCACAGACCACGAGAAATGCCTGGATGGATTTTCCTTTGAAATCATTGCTCAATGAAATGTCATATTTTTGGATGTATCTTTTTTTCTACTGCACTGATCAGAGAAAATGATGGCCTATGCACACCCTTGGAACAGGGCCAATCCATTAATAAATAAGAAAGATCTTCATATACTCCCTACGAGACTGTAGCCCTAACAAAGTACAACGAGAAAAACAGGAACAATGAAAAGATGAAAAAAATTTAAAAGTAGCTATTTTCATATGCCATATCATATCACGGGTGTTTTTCGTCGTATAGACTTGAAATTTGCAGCACTTCCTAAGACAAACCTAAAAAATTACCCTACTAATTTTGAACTCCCACGATCACCCGTACTTGTTGTGTCGCGTAAACATACTCTTGGTATGTTTTTTGATTTCTTCCTTTTTCTTCGAAGAACAGGACGCTCCCGTTTCTCTAGATTCTTTACCCACGGGCACGGTCGACGATGAGGTTATACCCGTCATAAACGAAGAGCAGCTTTTATATATCATCGCCAGAATAGGTGAAAATAGAGCACCAGATTTAAATGGCATTTCAAACCATTACAAATTTCCTGTTCGCACAGTACCCGAGAAGTTCATTGGAACATTTGGAGCCTGCTTAGATGAACGGCACTTTCCGTCTATGCGGAAAAAGCAGAAACAGAAATTCAACAAGCCATCGGGCGAACCAAATTCCTATAACCATCCAATTAGCCTTTTGGTCACTGTAGAGTATGAAGTAACAGCAGACGTACCACAAGGATCTGTACTCGATTCTCTCCTGTAGAACATAATTAATAACCACTTATTGAGTCTGGCCGTCCCTAAGCAAGTGACAGTAGCAGGGTTCGCTATCTTCTGCAAATGGTAGTAGTCGATATGGTCACTAAAGACCCGGACTATCCGGAAAAGTACGCTAGTGAGGCAATCACAACTATCAAACTGCTGTTGGAGAAGGTTGGCTACGACCTAGAGCTATCACCTCTATCCTGCTGTAATATACGGTCAATGCCATGCCACCGACGCGAGTCTTTCACCCAAGTGTCTGAAACAATTTTGAACGACTTGAAACAACTACTTCAATTATTATGCCCGGTTCACATTATTCCAGTAACCAATCCAGTCCAGTAATCCAGTCCAGCGCTGGACTGCTACTGGAATAATGTGAACCGGCACTGGACAGCAATCCAACCCAGCAATTCAGTCCAGCAATCCAGTCCAGTGGCTGGATTGTCGGTCTACTTTTTGATTCCAGCTCGCCCAGAAATCATTGTTGCTATAGTTACCGAATCAACAGCACACTCGCCGGACTACTGTCCTGGAATCATGTAGACGATATGATCCAGTCCAGCACTGGACTGGATAGCTGGACTGGATTACTGAACTGGAATAATGTGAACCGGGCATTAGAACATACTATTGAAAATTATAATTTTATAAAAAAAAAACAGGAATTAATTTTATTTCATTTAAAAAAAGAATCAGTCTGTCAAATAATATTGGGGGAATCTTTTCCGTCAATTGTATTGAATTTGTACTTGGGCGTACGAACGAAACTCGAAATTATGTTAACGAATTCACAGTACGATAAGCCGCCACCATTTTTTCGACATGTATCCTGCGGCTACATATTTTTTTCCATGTTCAAGGAATGCATTGATTTGCTTTTGGCGGAGCCAGAAATAAATCAATATGGGGTGGATTTCTCTTGAAACCCCATAAAAGGGTTAGGTTTGAGTATGCGCCTCATTGTGACTTTTTAGTATTGTACCTCCATCCAAGAGACCCCCTCTTCACATTGTTCTACATGTGTGTACACATATTGCACCATGTTCTCGGAAGAATTTGCTTAGCGTGAAACCATAAAAAGGCTGACACACATTTGATTCTAATCCGACAAGGCTAAAAGTTCGTCGTCTGTGATTGAATTCAATTGGATCACAGTAAAATTCATTTTTTCATGTTTTCTTCGTCAGAGGCGCTTATGCACGTTCACTCCTATAGTTTTAGCATTCTACGTCAAGTTGTTACATGAAAAGTACATTAGACAATAACAAACGAGATAGATATACGGATACAAGGGGCGATCACAAAGTTTCCGGCTTGAACATGAAAATGAAGCCCGACTATGAAAATGTTTTACGCATTTTTGGAACCATCTGAAACTGTCAGCAATTTTTGTTTTCATTTGTTTTTTTTCCCATAATTATTAATATTCATCATAGTCCGGATAGCGCAACGGTTAGCACGTTCGCCTTTTACGCACTGGGCCCCGGTTCGATTGCTACTGAATGCGGTAGTTTTTTTGAAAAAGGGGATTTACGTGTCGGACTATGAGCCCACTCAGCTGTTAAATGAGTACCCATTTATGGGGTAAATAACTCGGTTGGGCGTGTTGCTGATCACACACCGCTGCACAAGACCGTCACGATCTAGAAAATGAGATGATGCTAACTCATCTCGAGGCCATGGTTCAAATTGGACTGTTGCGCCAGTTATTTATTTTATTTATTTATTTTATTAATAATATTCATCAACATCAGCGAGTGTACCAAAACGTCGATTTTGAAATTCGACGCTTTAGTCGCCAGTCTTTATGACAAACATTTTCGAATTGGGACTTCAATTCTAATCAAAAACTATTAATTTTTTTCGTTTTCTTAAAATGAACGCAAGGTAAACTACTATGAACATTGAATCACAGCTAATATTTTACCCTAAAGTCTGAAATTAAGTTCACAATAGTAAAATACATTGTCTACAAGAAATACGTCTGTTAAGTGAAAAATGCGGTTGGTTGGTTGGCTGGTTTTCTTATTCAAAATTCTGCAATTATGCAAAAGAGGTGCATGAATTTTGCCTGTTTCCTCTTCCTATACTGCAATGGTCGCTACCTGCAGCCGGTGATGACAGCGATGGCGCCGAGGCGACGCAGTGTCTACTTTGTGGGGCCTACCATAGACAAAAAAGCTACCATAGACAAATTTAAAATGTCCCATCTTGCCCCGCCTATGGGGAAAAATAGGCATTGTTCACGTGTTTCTTTCTCAATTTATGGCATTTGAAATTTAACTGGTTCATTGACGCGAGTTTGCTGCACGTGCAATTCGAACGCATCAACTTATGTTTGCGATATTGAACGCGCATCCACTTTAAGTGTGTGAACCAGATGAATGACAAATTAGCCAACGCGTGCAATATCTAGGTTACATAGCTTTCTTTGTAATATATGAGAGTCATGAGGCCAGCAGAGGTACAAAACTGCATTCCTTACCGTAATTCACTCGTAAACTCTGTAAGCTGCTGAGCACACGAATAATACAAAAATGCAATACTAGGCAATCCAAAATTTTAAACTTACTTGAAAGGACATTCCTGGCAAACAGAAAGGTACCTAGGGCTCCTCCGCGCTTTGTCTGGTCACCGAAGATGCTCCAAATGCCGGCAATTCAAAGTATTTATGGAGGCCTTAGGTACGTGGCTAAACCACAAAAGACAAACACAACACTAGGAATGCCTTGTTGAACTGAAGCTAAAAGGATAAACTACTCTATAGGAAGGCTGGGTGTGCTACAGAGGAAAGCACAGCTACTTGAAGGGAAAATACGTTCAGTAAAAATGGCTAAGCCCTAAGACTTAGAGCAAGTAGCCTTAATGTGCTTGTAGGGATACGTAACGGTGGAAGAACTAAAAAGGAACCCAGTGCGGTCCTTTTTAATCCTGTTCTTTACCAGAAATGGGCCCCACGTTGGGCACCAAATATGTAACGGACGGTTTAGTAGGCATCCGAAGATGCCCCTAGAGACGGAGCCTTATGTAGCATAATGACCATGAAGGTTGGGCCGTGCCACCTAGCGAAGAAAAAGGTTCCTCAGCGAGCTAAGAAGCGGCCTATGCTTGCTGTAGCTCAATTCGGGAGACGTGGTCGGAGTTTTCGCCGCTCGTTGCCCCTGTACTTTACGTAATAATAAAAATTCATAGGCCTAGGGAAGAAAACACAAACAGGGGAGGCGAATAGGGGGGAAAACAAAAATGAGGCGATAAGGATGGAGTGGTTGGCGGACGGCTTAGTTACCCTCGTGCTCACATCGGGCACAGGGCCCTGGTTTCGTACCACCGACAGATTCTTGCTCATCAGGTACTGCCATAGATCTGCCGGTGGAAGTAGAACAACCAGACCAGAATATGGTTCTTTACAGCATCCGGTTTACATTGGCCTCGGTGGCGTGTACGGTAGTGCGATGAACTCTGAAGTAGAACGACCCGAGATCGAATCCCGGCCGAACAAGCAAACACAAAAATTTAATTAAAATGTTGAAATCAAATTGGAAAATTATTTCTTTGGAAAATGATCCAATCATAAAATCAAATAGGGATACTAACCGGATGTAGCTAATTTTTTTCTATTATTTAGGATGGGTATAGGGGATCAATTTAGCATAGGTAAACACGGGGGCCAACTTGGCTAGTGACATAGGAGGGCACTTCTGGTAGGTTAAATAATTGCCACCTTACTGGCCTTTTCTTAACTACCCTCTTCATACAATTCCGTACCACCCATCCGGGCGCTATAATTTTCAATTTTCGCCTACCGACATACCTACCCTATATAGGCAGCCGGGTTTTTAGCTGGGAAGTTTACTTGTACCTTGGCTTGACAGAAAACTCACGCTACAAATGAAAAATAGAAACAAAATGAATGCTTTTGAAATATGGCACAATTGGTTTCGAGAATCCTCTGAATGTATGCTTCGAAGGCCACGTTGATAGTGGGTTCGGAAGTGTAGGATGAAAGGTCATTTTCTTTAGTTTTTCTTAAATATTTCTTTTTTTTTTAACGTAGACATCGATATAATAACAGGAAAAAAATGCGTGTAGTTTTGAAATTTAGCAACATTCATAAAATCAGTCATCTAAGAATATGCCCCATTATTAGGATCTTAGTTACAAAAATGGTCATGATCTGACCAAAGGAACCCCTACCTCCTCTAGAAATGTTATCTCCTACGAGAATAAGGTGAAAAGTTCTCGGCCTGACAATGAAAGACTGCGATTTTCAGTTAAAAAATTATTTTATTTTTCAACATAATCTCCCTTAACGTTAACACACTTGGTCCAACGTTTCTGCAACATCAGTATTCCTTCCCGGAAGTGAGAGTCTGGAAGGCTGTGAAAATATTCATCTACGGCCCTCTTAACTTCTTCATTGGATGCGAAGCGCTTCCCAGAAACAAATTTCTTGAAGTTTGGGAACAGATGGAAGTCTGAGGGTGCCAAATCAGCAGAATAGGGCGGATGGTCTAGCAAATCGTACCCGAAATCCCGCAGTTTTCCCATCGCCAACGCACACTTGTGTACAGGTGCGTTGTCCTGGTGAAAGATGATTTTTTTCTTCTTCAAGCCAGGCCTCTTTTCGCGAATTTTGGCATCCAGCTGGTCAAGAAGTTTGGAGTAATATAAGACTGTTATTGTTCGGCCTTTTTCAAGGTAATCAATTAACAAGTTACCTTTTGCATCCCAAAACACGCTGGCCATAACCTTTCCGGCACATGCGATCGACTTCACTTTCTTTGGCGCTGAACCAACGGCTCCCACCCACTGCTTTGACTGCTGTTTCGTTTCTGGCGTTTAGTGGTGGACCCAAGTCTCATCCATGGTGACAAATGGCCAAACAAAATCGGTCGGATCCCGGTTGAATCGGCGCAAAGATTGCTGCGAAAATCGTTTGCGCATTTGCTTTTGATCGGCATTCAGTAAATGCGGCACCCATTTTGGGTAGAGCTTTCGCATCTCTAATTCTTTGTGCAAGATGTTTCGCACCCTTTCTTCCGATATCCCTACAGCCTCAGCAATATCACTCACTTTCATTCGCCTATCGTCCAACACGAGGTCCAGCAGCTCGTTGACTTCTGTCGACGTACAAACCGGCATTATGTGATCGGTTGCGATGCAAACGCACACCACACGGTGTGGGGTAGCAGCGACATCAACGACAGAGGTAAGCGCCTTCTTGACTATCTTATGTGTAAACATATGAATGTCCTGAACAGGGGGTGCAAACCTACCTTTGTCACTGCGGCAAGGGCAGAGGTACTCGACATTACCCTTGCTAGCGGTTTCTTCTCCAGGTTCATTGCGAACTGGCACGTGTCGGACGAAGTGTCTCTTTCAGATCATAGACACATCAGATTTGACATCCTAGGACAATCTGACATTCGCTCGGATACTTTTTGTCCAAGGAAAACTAACTGGATTAAATTCCGTGAACTAGTTAGCTCCAAAGCGGAACTACTGGTCAGCCCCATAAGCACTACAGGGGAAATTGAGATTGCAGCTGAGGAGCTCAATGAAATTTTAACTTCCTCCTACAAAGATAGTACCGTTTCACGTTCGGTGGAGTCGGGGCGTAAAGTACCCTGGTGGAACGAGGAATTGGCCCGCAAGCGAGCTAAAGTTAGGAGGATGTTCAACAAAGCCAAACGCTTCAATAGGTGGGATGAGTACAGAACTGCTCTCACCGAGTACAACAAACTCATTAGGCATTCCAAACGAGAATGCTGGAAAAGACATTGTGATAGCATTCAGTCGCTACCGGAAGCGGCGCGCCTTCACAAAGCCCTTTCCAAAGACTCAGCAAACGGGGTCGGCCTTCTATTGAGATCAGACGGTTCGTATACTGAAGGTCCAGAAGAAACATTAAAGTTGCTTCTTCAGACCCATTTCCCAGGGTCCGTACTGTCTGATGGTGACCCCTGCCCAACTGCAAGGCCACAACGGGTTCCCGTAAGCTGGGCTCGCAGTTTATCGGGGGTCATCTTTGACATGGACAGAGTAAAATGGGCGATAGAATCCTTTGAGCCATTTAAAGCTCCCGGAGTAGACGGCATGTTACAAAACAGCTTGGAGATCATAATAACTCCGCTAATCGAACTTTTTAGGGCAAGTTACACCCTAGGGTACATACCACAACCTTGGAGGAAAGTTAATGTGGTCTTCATACCCAAAGGGGGCAATAAGCCGGAACATATGCCCAAATCCTATAGACCGATTAGCCTTACTTCCTTCTTCCTTAAAACCATGGAAAAGTTGCTTGATTTGCATATCAGGCACAAGATGGAACTGTCGAGCCCCCTACATCGTATGCAATTCGCGTACACGAAGGGTAAGTCAACAGTAACCGCTTTGCATAGCCTTGTCAGTACAATCGAAAAGTCCCTCAGTGAAAAGGAAATCGCGTTGTGCGCGTTTCTTGACATTGAGGGGGCTTTCGATAATACCGGCTACGAGTGTATTTCCAGAGCACTGGAACTCAGGGACATCCCGCCCGCTACCATTGCATGGATAGATGCCATGCTCCGGGGACGGGATATTCACTCAACTCTAGGCAGTACATCCATTTGCGTGAATGCCGTAAAGGGTTGTCCACAAGGTGGCGTTCTGTCACCCCTTTTGTGGTCCCTTGTCGTGGACGAGCTGATTTCCATGCTTAATGAGCGCGGTTATCTTACTATCGGATACGCGGATGATTTAACTATCATAGTCAGGGGCAAATTCGAATCTACCATCACTGAGGTGATGAGGTCGGCCCTTGACATAGTTCTACACTGGTGTGTGGCTGTGGGCTTACATGTTAACCCACAGAAAACTGTCGTTGTGCCGTTCACACGAAAACGAAACATAACATTGGATCCAATTTCGTTAGGCGGCACGACCTTAGATTATTCCACTGAAGATAAATGTCTCGGGGTAACTCTAGACTCGAAAATCACCTGGAATACTCACATTAGATAATGTACTTGGCAAAGCCACACGCACAATGTGGGCTTGCAGAAGTTTCTTTGGACGGACATGGGGGCTCACTCCAAAGATAACTGAGTGGTTATACACCATGCTGGTGCGGCCTATGGTGACCTACGCAGCGCTTTTGTGGTGGCCGAAAACTCAGCAATCTTCTGTCTTACTGAAGTGCAATAAGCTTCAACGCCTTGCCTGCCTTGGCATCACTATGCGCACTTGTCCTACGCCAGCCCTGGAGGCGATTATTGGTCTTACTCCGTTGCATATATTCATTCAAGAATCAGCAGCTCTAAATGCTCTCAGACTTCGTTTAACTTCCGACGTGCGTAGTGAAGAAAGCGGTCACATGAGCATTCTGAATCAAATTCCTGACGTGCAGATCTACTCGAGATCAGATTACATGATCACGGAGGTTTGCTTCGGCAGAAAATATTCAGCCCTCATCCCTAACCGCTCTGAATGGGTAAATGGCACACCCTGTCCAGACCCTAGATGTATCAAGTGGTTCGCCGATGGGTCTAAAACGGAACAGGGTGTTGGTGCAGGTGTCTTTGGACCCAACACCAGGATTTCGATCGCAATGGGAGTCTCGCCCAGCGTTTTTCAAGCTGAGATCCACGACATTGAGGTCTGCGCCAGGGTAATCTTGGAAACTGGACTTCGCGGCGCTCACATTGCTATCTACTCAGACAGCCAAGCAGCTATAAAAGCGCTCTCCTCATTTAAGGTCTCTTCAAAACTGGTGAAGGAGTGTTACAATCTCCTTCAACTGTTGGCAACCAAAAACCGAGTCTTCTTGTGTTGGGTGCCAGGCCACCAGGGCATTGAGGGGAACGAGGCTGCGGATGAACTTGCTAGACAAGGATCATCCAGTCGTTTTCATGGACCTGAGCCTTACTGTGGCTTTGGACTGGCCTCGGCCAAACTGCGGATCACAGATTGGTTTGCACGATTGCGTCAACAGTACTGGGATAACCTTCCAGGGCTTCGTCAATCAAAAGAGCTGATAATGCCCTTCAGTCACAAGGGTACTACTCAAATGAGTAGAACCCACCTAAGACTCCTAGTTGGGTACTTATCTGGCCATCACTTGGTCAGATATCACCTGAACAAGATGGGTCTGTCAAGCGAGACTGAATGCCGTCTTTGTCTGGAAGACGTGGAAACGACCAAGCACCTCTTGTGCGAATGTCCCGCCATCGCGCGTTTTAGGATGTCACTCCTCGGGCAGGCTACTATCAGCACTGCAGAATTCAGGTTGATTCCTGCTAAAGACTTACTGCCCTTTATTAGAAGGGTGGACGGTCTTTTAGATTAATGAGCTACGGCACAATAGATCTTTATGGTCGCAGTGCCTTCCTGCTGGGAAAGTAGCTCGTATTTTTAAATCTATCTATCTATCTATCGTCCAACACGATATCATGCATTTTTCGATGGTTTCCGGTGTGGTTGCGGTTTTTGGCCGTCCTTCACGTGGGTCGTCTTCGAGGGACGTGCGACCACGTTTAAATTCAGCTGCCCATTTTTTAACAGTTGACATCGAAGAAGCAGAGTCCCCGTAAACTTTTGTTACCTTCGGATGAATTTTCTTAGGGGTTAATCCATCCAAAACGAAGAATTTTATGACCGCACGATATTCAAGTTTCCATTTTAACGAGAATCACGTAAGACGTCTACTGCTAAAATTCGTGTAAACAAACTATTTTACTTGAGACAACAAGTTGAAGCTTGTCATACGAACATAAATTTTAGCTGACTGTAACGGTTTTTCTATGTCGGGCCGAGAACTTTTCACGTTACCCTCGTATATACGATAACTTTCCATAGAATGGAGCCAGTGACTTGATATTTTGATTGTTTGTAATGTGGGTTAGTTGATTTTGACACTCGAATACAAATGACGCCTACCGCCTCCATCTCAGCCTCATCGGTTAACTCCTGCTCGAACTGACCACACTTGAGGGACATTTCTAATACATATGGCCGTTGCCAATTTGTAGCTTCGGTATCACCGCTACGTTTGCACGGGTTCAGGGTATCAACGTTTCGGACTCGGGACCGTCTCGCTTTAATTTTGTTTGTCAAAATATTGTATTTATATAATTTTGTAATTCGTAATTTTGAATTTTATTTACCCAAGAATATTTTATGATTTTTGGCCCGTCCCATATATTCATACGATGGACGGGCATTTGTGCGTTTGCCCGTTGGTGCGTTAGTCCGAGCACTTCACGTGGTCCAATCTTAACCAAACTCGGTATGTAGGTTCCTTGAGTGATCCTGATCTCAGAACGGTGGCAGCAAATTCCATGATCGACTGGATTAACCGTATATTCGACTGTTTTCAAAGGAGAGTTACTCGCTCAAGTTTTTTTTCAAAAATCACTCTTCCAGGCTATTCCCTTGGTCCGATTTCAACGAAATTTGACACGTGGGTTCCTTGGGCTAGTCTAAATAATACAGGGTGATATTTTGGTCTTGCTACAATTTTACGTCAGGATAAAAGGACCTTAATAACATTATAGTGATATATAGACGAATTGGGTATCATATGACACGGCTTGTTGAAGCGAATGCAGTAGACTACGATTAAATGAAATCATTTTGAATCCTTTGGTAAGGAAAAGGGACATTCTGATGAATTAGCTTTGATAGCAATTTGTGTTCAAGAAAAAAAAAATAACATTTTTGGCAATATTTAGGCAAAATTGGTATAATTTGACGGGGGTGCTGATGCTAATCCACTAGACTACTGTTGAAGTGATTTTGAGTTGTTCGGCGAGGAAAAAGGTCATTTTTGGCAATGAAGTGACATATATAGGCAAGACGGGTGTCATATGGCTCCGGGTGTCGAGGCAAATGCGCTAGATTACTGATGAGGGGGAAAGGACATGTATCTATGGCCCAGTATATAATGTATCTGTTGCTCAGTAGATGCTGTAACTGTTGCTCAGTAGACACTGTATATGGGGTTCAATAAATACTGTATATAGATAGATACTGTATATATAGATACTGTATCCGTTACTGAATAGATATTGTGTATGTTAACCAATGGATACTCTATCTGTTCTGTTTAGATTCTGTATCTGTTGCTCAATAGATACTTTCTTTTCTACTTACAATGAACACTAGGGAGGTGTCCGCCTCCGATTTCGATGAAACTCATATATGTTGTAGAGGACTCGAAACTAAACGACACATTTTTTTTTTATCGGCGGATACGCAGTTTTAAGGGTGGAAACCATGGTCAGAAAGTGACCACTTTTGGGGGTGATTTTTCAATTCCACCTATAAGAAGAGAATTTTCGTAAATGTTCATTATGGGAATAAATAGCTCGTGAGAAGTTATGAAAATCACAATTGATAGTTACTCCGGGGGCTGAAATTTGGGGGGTAAACTACGCCTGTAAAGACTTCATTTAAAAAAAAACTATGATTCAGAATTTTATGAAACCAACTGCGTTGGATCATCATCATCATCGTGGCGCGACAGCCCGACGTCGGGCCTTGGCCGCCTGGATCATTGCCCTCCAATTATCTCGATCACGTGACCGCGTCCTCCAATTTTGGAAGCCCAGCAGCTGTGCGGCGTCCACACCTACTGAGCTCTCCCAACGAGATCTCGGTCGTCCTCGCAGTCTCGCTCCGTCGACTCGTTCTGCATTCATTACTCTCTTAGGCATGCGATCATCGTCCATTCTTTGTACATGCCCTGCCCATTGAAGTCGTTGTAGTTTGACGATTTTCGAGACTTGCAGCTCATCGTACATTTCATACAACTTATGGTTGTACCGGATGCGCCATCCATCTCGATCGCAAACAGCCCCGAAAATTCGCCGTAGAACCTTACGTTCGAAAGTGTCTAGCATGTCTTCGGAGGCTTGAGTTAGGGTCCATGCTTCGCAGCCATAGCATAGCACTGGTCGTATAATGGTTTTGTACACGCGGAGCTTCGTGTTTCTGTGCACATGTTTCGATTTCATTATGGGGAGAACTGAGAAAAAAGTCTTATTAGCTAACTGTATCCGTCGCTTGATTTCGTCAGTTTCGTTGGCGTCCCTTGACAGGTTGCAACCCAGGTAGATGAAGTTGTTCACGAACTCGATGTTGAGGTCCCCCACGTTGATGCTCGGTTGTGCAGGTGTCCTTGTCACCGATTGCATCATTATTTTAGTTTTACCCTCGTTAATACGTAATCCAACTTCCTTTGCAGCGGTATCGAGCGTATGCAGAAGTTCTTCTGCGTCAGCCAATCTTCGGGACATGATGTTGATGTCGTCGGCGTACGCTGCTAATTGTGTCGACTTGATGAGCAGCGTCTTGCTGTTGTCCATATTCATGGCCCGAATAACGTATTCCAGTGCTAGGTTGAAGAGCGTCGGTGCCAGTCCATCGCCCTGTTTCAAACCAGTGCGTGTTTCAAATAGATCAGTAAGTCTATTCTGGATCCTGACTTGTGAGACGGAGTTGGTCATCGTCATCTTTGTCAGTCGCACTAATTTTGCTGGTATACCAAATTGCAGCATGATGTTGTACAGTACTCCACGATCGATACTGTCGTATGCCTGCTTGAAGTCGACAAAGATTTGGTATACGTTTACGTTGTATTCCCAGCACCTCTGGAGTATCAGTTTGACTGAGAAGAGCTGATCGGTTGTGGAGCGACCAGGTCTGAAACCGCTTTGATATTCGCCAATGACTCGTTCTGCGTACGGTTTTATTCTATTTTCCAGAATTTTTGTCAAAATTTTATAGGACGTACAAACTAGTGAGATGCCCCTGTAATTCTCACACCGCAATTTATCTCCCTTTTTATGGATTGGACAGATGATGCTTCTGCGCCAATCGTCTGGGATCTCCTCGTTCTCCCATACTCGCAGGAGTAATTGATGTATGGCATCAACTAGACTCGTTCCACCGAATCTTAGCAGTTCAGCTGGGATCTCGTCAGCGCCTGGCGCTTTATTTCGTTTTAGTGACCGCAACGCGAGATCAACTTCCTCTACTGTCGGGGGTTGAATGGGTGGGCCTAGATCAACAATATCATCGAGAGCTTCCTGTGTGGGGATGTTAGATGGTCGGTTTAGAAGCTCTTCAAAATAAGAGGACCATCGTTTGTTAATACCATCGGTGTCGCTGATGATGTTTCCATCCTTGTCCTTACAAAGGCTAGTCCTGGGTTGGTAGCCGTTCTTAATTGCATTTACTAGTTTGTACGCTTGTCTGGTGTTCCTATTAAGTTAAGCTAAGTTTTCGTTTATGTTCAGCAACTGCTCGTCAAAGTATTTACGTTTCTTACGTCTAATTATTCTATTTGATATTCGCCGTAGCTAGTCATATTTTTCTCTTCTGGCTCTGGTTCCTCGTTGAATCCATTGTCTGTAGGCCTCGTTTTTCGCGTCAAGTGAATTTTTGCATTCTTCGTCGAACCAGTCATTTCGCGCTCGCCGGGCTTTATATCCCACGACCTTCTCTGCGACATCCTTGATGGTACCCTTGAGTTCTTCCCAGAACCCATGGACGCCTGTGTTGCTGATGTTGTGTAGCATAGGTGACAGTTTTTCCTCAAGGGCGGTAGTATACGCCACCGCTGTAGCATCACTCAAGAGCTTATCAACCGCAAAGATTTTGGGAGGGCTGATTCTTGACTGGTGCACTGAGGAAATTCTACATCTGTAGGTCGTCTTCACCAAGTGATGATCTGAGTCGCAGTTTGCTCCTCGATAGGAGCGGACATCCATGACACTAGACGCCCATCTCCTGCAAATGAGGACGTGGTCAATTTGGTTGACGGTATGTGCGTCTGGAGACTTCCAGGTCTGCTTGTGAATGCGTCGATGCGGGAAACCCGTAGAGCTTACGACTAGATTCCTGCTGCAGGCGAAATCGATAAGTCGCTGGCCGTTATCGTTACATTCTTCATGGAGGCTGTGGCCTCCAGAGGTCCCCCGATGCCAACTTTCATTCCCGACTTTCGCGTTAAAGTCTCCCAGCAGCAATTTGACCTCGTTTGTTGGAAGTGAGTCGAAGAGAGTCTCAAGGCGGGCGTAGAATTCGTCTTTTACTGCGTCTTCTTTAACTTCAGTGGGGGCATGCACATTGGTGAGCCAGAGGTTGAAGAATCGAGTCTTGATGCGAATCGCACACAGCCGTTCATTTATGGGTTTGAAGTCAGTAATATGCGGTTTGAGTTGATTGTCCACTATAAATGCTACTCCAAACTCCTTGCGGCCCGATGGTTTGCCACTTGTAAAAATTGTGTGCGATTTCTTGTCATTAATCTCGCTGCCAAGCCAATTTGTTTCCTGGACTGCATTAATGCTCAGTTTGTACTTTTCGACCTGTTGAAGGAGGGCCTTCTCGGCCCCCGGTTTGTTCAGGGAGCGTACATTCCAGGATCCGAAAGAATAATCCTTTATTCGTTTGCGTGGTCGTCGTTGTTGATCCGTCCAATCCGAGGCTTTTGTTCCAGGTTTCTTGACATGGAGTGGTTTTTACAAGGACGAGTTGTCAGCACGTCGCTTAACCCCATTCGGGGGATGGCCTCGGAGATAGCTGCTTCAGATGGTTTAATAAACGTGCTGGAGCCCACACAACTATGTAGCAGGTCCAACTACGCAAGTCATTCCATCCTACTGGACCTGAGACGCTTAGGTGTTTGTCAGCCATTCAGGCTACAGCTATCTGCCTTTTCCAAACTGTCTTATCGCTAAGACATTGGCCGTCAGCGAATTGATACACTGCCGTTACCAGGGGGCGCCCACGCGGAGGACTATGGAAAAGGTCTTTGCCCCCTGCGTTGGATGGAACATGAAAAAATGCGGAATAACTGTTTTTACCCAGAACTGGAGTTTTCTAGGGTGAAAAAAACAATTTCCCGGCAACATCATCCACCAAGGTGGTCGGGTTAAGTATTTATTAATTTCATTGAGGTAATGAATAACTTATGAAAAATCGTGAAAATATCCAATAATATCCTATAGTTCCTCTCGGGGTTGAAGCTGACGGGGTGTTCCATCCAACGCAGTTGGTTTCATAAAATTCTGAATCAAAGTTTTTTTTTAATGAAGTCTTTACAGGGGTAGTTTACCCTCCAAATTTCAACCCCCGGAGGAACTATCAATTGTGATTTTCATAATTTCTAACGAGCTATTTATTCCCATAGTGAACATTTACGAAAATTGGAATTGAAAAATCACCCCCAAAAGTGGTCACTTTCTGACCGTGGTTTCCCCCCTTAAAACTGCGTATCCGCCGATAAAAAAATACGTGTCGCTTAGTTTCGAGTCCTCTACAACATTTAAATATAACTGTTGGTTAATATATATTGTATCTTTTGGTCAACAGATGTTGTATCTTTGCTCAACAGATACTATGTCTTTCGCTTAATAGATGCGATATCTGGTGGTCAATACATACCGCATAAATTGCTATGTAAATTAATCGAGGCGATAAGGAAAACATTTCTTAAAAAAATAGACAACTTAAAAGCTAATGGATCCAAATTAAAATGTATTTGCACGGGACGGGAATAAAGTGCCGATGAACATCATCGCTCTTTTTGTGTCATTTATCATAGAAAACTTTCCGTTTATTCGTCATGAAACTTTGCCTAGCCCGTCTTGTTCCACTCTCCCCTATAATGTATATAATTTTCAAAACTTTTTGGTTTACGAAACATCCTGATGCATGCATTTTCAGGTCAGCTTCTTATACTGAAAAACTTGAGATTTAGTTAGATCGGCTATGGGACTTCGTATCGTAGGCATTTAACGTGTGATGGATTTTCTTTGGTTTTTGTGGTCGTTGTGGACTTAGTGGGAAACTAATGAAAAAAATTCACAGCATATTTCAAATTACTGGTACAACTGAGCCCGTTATTGAAGCATTCACCTATTGGAACTGCGGGGCGCTCATCGTTACCTTCGGTTTCGTCCACAAGGGACACATTTCGGTGATACGTACACCTTTCAATGCACTGTTCAAACTACCTATATAAGCTTTGTTTATCTAATTTTGTACATATTATCATGCACCCAGAGAGTTCACTTTACTCTATACATACCAAATTATTCAGTTGCAATTAACTCTTTCATCAAAACGCAATATGTAAACCCTAAAATAGAGTCTATAGGTATATGTAGCCATATCGACTATATGCTTCTATACCATCGAAGCATACACATTAGTTGTTGATAAATATGCATAAGGCTATACGAAAATTTTGCCTACCTAGCGCGACCATCCAAATCCATACCCCGAATGAGCACATTAATTACAAAGGGGCTGGCCACCAATGAATTTAATTAAATTCAACAATTAACGTAGTTGAACATGATAAATAGATGTAACACGATGTTTTGTGCATGCATACCTCATCCTCGCTGAATTGAGTGTCGAAGATGGATGCCCAAAATTATAGTCCAAAGTTTTCGCACCCTTCGCTTCCCCCGAACCAAGTTTGGTAGGCTTTTTCGTCGCATTTAGCAAACATAAACATGTAAGCTAACTACATTTTGAATGGTGTCGCTATATGAATGTTAGTAATAGATGCAACTTAGTGCGGTGGCCGGTGATCCTTTTGGTGTCCTAGGGAAGGGAGACATTATAAATTCCAGTCAAACTTGTAACAATGGTTACGGTTTACATGTTTGTTTAGCTTGTTCATGAATTTGTTTCGTGCTGCTTTCGTTAGCAGTAGATGAATGAGCGAGGAGTGAGTGACGGCGGTTATTTGGAAGTATGTATGTCGTTGTATAGTATATCATTGCAGTTTATTAGAATCGATCAGATATATTTATTAAAGCTAACTGATTATATTTTAATTTTTAATCCAAAAGCTGTTCCTGTGTGTAGTACACTTTTTAACGGAAATAGCATGTTTTCAAGAAAAAAAAAAGAATTCAGTAGGTAGGTCAAACCTAGGGTTGAGGTTCGAGTCATGTTGAAAATTCCACTTGATACTAGGATTAAATCATAATGTATGACAATACAGATAATTTGATGATCAAAATAATGCAGCCCCTTCAAAATTCAAATCTTACCTCCTCCCATTTCACAACTTCAAAATGCTTTCGACATACACCCCCACTTTCTTGTAATGGATGGCCCTTACTCTTAGATTGTATCAATCGCAATTTGCATATTACGAAAATGAACGCTCCGCCCTGAATTTAACGCTTATCGCTATCAAAATGAAAAACATTCACCGACATTGTAAAATACAAAACACAAAATTTTTAGGACTTCCGTACGTTCGACCGCCATCATCAAAATTACCCATTCCTATACTGAACCGACGCGTCTTGTTCTAATGTTGTTCAACACAGAGAAAATGGATAGTTTGGTCACGTAAACGTGTCCATATAAAACTCCCAAGGTGGGAAGCCAAGCGAAACAAATCATCGGAACCACCACCACCTCCACCTATGTATACTCATAAGTTGTTAGTCGAACGTCGACTTCCATCATTATGCCACCCTAACCGTACTTCGCTACCTGCGATATACTCGTATTTCATGATATTCTTCGGAGGGTTCTGTTCGAATCCTTTTAACATATTACATACTTGTTTCGTTCAAGTAAACGGAATCTTGATTATCCTTCGACCGTGTGGTGAGTGGTTGTTCAGACAGGTAAATTTAGAGTGCACTATATGGGCAATGCTACCCTATTCTTATACCGAGTACTTCCTATGTCTGAAACTGCACCGAACTATATTTGAAGGTGAACCATGGAAGTGTCGGAAGGCGTTAACCTACTCAGGTGATTGAGGAGGTGGTGACCCCTACGTGGTCTCTTCTCGTCTAGGCATGTTAACTTTATAGTTCCATAAAGAGCCTTGTCTGTGGAAATTCGCAAAGTGGAGCAGGATAATGGCTACTAAGTATATCGGATAAGCCTGTGAAAATGAGCTGCGGTTGGTGTTGTATTAATGATTGAATGCAGCATGTTTTGCATAGTTTTGAAACGGAAGCGGTAATTTGCAACGTTACAATACAACAACAAAAAAGCAAATCTTATAACCCATTGAGAGATCAGTAATGGTAGCTGAAAATGAAACCGGAATATAGAGGGCTACGCCCGCAATCCGAGGGTTTTGTAGCAAGCGCATATTTTGGTATATAAATATCGGCTCCTTGCTCTTCTTGATATCACTCAGATGGATAGAGAAAACGTAATTAAAATGTCTTACCCACTTACATTTTACATGCTAATTCATATTACGTGATTGTAACGAAACTTAGAACATATTATTGCTTAAGGTGTTGGTTATCGTTGGCCATCAGTACTTTTGACCTCGAACGTGTTTAAGGCGTGCAAGGGTGTGCTAACTGTAACTATACAAATAAACTATTATTGACCTATTCTGAGAAGATATACAAATTCCACTATTTTCCATTTTATATGTTTTCCGAAACCCACTTCCTGTAAGTTTTCATAATTCTAAGTATAACGGTCTCAAAATGCAGGCAAGAGGGGGTCAAATTACGAACTAATATTTTCTCCTCCCCCACAGTTCCCCTTTCTATAAATTTCGAGAAAATGCGAAAAAATGGAATGTACTCATCATTACCTTTCTCACGACACCTCATTTGCTTATATCAGTCGATAAAAAAATTTGACCTTAATTTCGCCTCTATGTGGACCCCCCCCCCCCCCCCCTTCCTTCTACCCGGTCAAGTTGGCCAATTAAGACACAGCGCCCCCAACCAATCTTTACCCTTTAAAAAATGATAAATTAAATAACTGCAATTCGCACTACGAAAAACAACATGAAAGTAGTACTCACACCTATGAGGCCGGTAGGTGTATTTTTTGTGTGGATAGTGTCAAAATGCCGAAATTTAAATGAATGTACTATTATTAAATATTATGTGATTATAATGAAACTTAGAGATATTATTGCCTATGATGTTGGTTATCATTGGCCATCAATGTTTTTGACCTCGGCTACGCGTAAGGGGTGCGAGGTTATGCTAACTGAAACTATAGAAATGTACTATTATTAACCTTTTCTGATGAAATTTCAAAATTCTAGAAATCTAGGTTTTCTACACTAGTAGAATGGCGCTTTTCTGTAAATTTTCATATTTCTAAGTATAACGGTCTCGAAATGCAAGGGGGGGGGGACAAACTCGGATGACATAATTTCCCCTCTCCCTCTTTTCCCGTTTCTTCAAATTTGAAAAAAATTTCAAAAATGGAATGTACTCGACGGTACCTTTCTTATGATACCCCACTTGCTTGTACCAAACGAAAAAAAAATTTCGACCTTCATTTCCCCTCTATGGGGACCTCCCCTTAAAGTTGACCTATTACGACGATTCGCTTTCTCCGGCGAATTATAGTAATTCTACATATTCCTACAAAATTTCATGTATGTAGCTTCAGCCGTTCCTGAGATATTCCATGGACAGACAGACAGACGGACAGACGGACAGACAGACATTTGACCGATTTCATAAGGGCTTTGTTTTACTACAAAACCCTAAAAACAGTAGCCCAGTGTACGGTCAAAAAATTCGTGATCTTCTGGCAAAAGTCGAACAAAACCGGCATTTGAAAAGCGATGACATCACCATCTTAACATAAATCACCACACATTGAAGTTTTTGGTGTCACTTCATTTGATTCCACAAAAATTTACGTGATTGAATTTCTATGTACGAAATGCATCTTAAATTCAACCATTTCTGAATCGGTTGGTTCTGAGTGATTAAAACGACACGACAATCATCGTGGCGCGACAGCCCGAAGTCGGGCCTTGGCCGCCTAGATCTTGTCCTCCAATTATCTCGGCCACGTGACAGCTTCCTCCAATTTTGGAGGCCCAGTAGCTGCTCGGCGTCCGCATATACTGAGCACTCCCATCGAGCTCTCGGTCGTCTTTGCTGTCTCGCTCCGTCGACTCGTTCCGCGTTCATAACTCTCTTTAGCATGCGATCATCATCCATTCGTTGTACATGCACTGCCCATTGAAGTCGTTGTAGTTTGACAATTTTCAAAATTCCCAGCTCATCGTACAGTTCATTCAACTTATGCTAGTAGGAGGAGGAAAATGCTGACCTCACGGGTCTTTTACGATCTGGATCACCTTAAGGATATGACCGCCACACGGCTCAATCGTTACATAGCCAGCACAGGCTGGTTTGATACATAGGCTCCGATGAAGATGATAGGGGTGATACCACAATGTACCCAATGTTGATCTAAGTGTGCTGTGATACATCACGGCAGCCCATGTACCTAACCTAATCTATACCGTTTATTAGACTGCCCATTAGACCAAGTATAAGACCAGCTATTTGATTTTTATAATGATAAATCATTAAATCAAATAGCTGCTCTGATACGTGGTCTAACGGGCGGTGTAATGGACGGTCTAATAGACGGTCTAATGTGTGGTCTAATGGACGGTCTATTGCGCGGTCTTATGGACGGTCTAACGGCTGGACGGTCTAGCGTGTAAAAAGAGCATTAAAAGCAATGCGAGCGTTTCTGTCTAGTTGTTTGGCATTTCCTGTACGGAGTAATTACCGATTCAGAAAAAGGTGCCGAATCTCTTAACCATTGGTGCAAAGAAAAATACTGCTCCTTACTTTTGAAAAGCGTGTGCCCAACAACATGTCCAATTCTGCGCGTATAGTACTTTCGCGGCTTTTTTTCTGAATTTTTATTCAATTATTCTCGTACAAACATTTCTACAAACTAAATTACTCATTTAGTAATCAGCTGTTTGTTTTTGCTGTTGTCAAAAGTTTTGCAAAGTTCATTAAAAAAAATCCGGTCTCAATTCATCGGAAATATTTACAATTGAGTTCTTTTGCAATTTACTGTTCACCAGATCAGCAATACCACTTATGCTTTTTTAAGAAACAAGGTGGCCTTTCTGAAATACTACAAACGCTATATACTCGTACGTATGTGCTAAAAACTTACAAATAAATTTAATATAAATGTGTCCATCCGGAAATTGGTTTGTCAGAACCAAACTTCCTAAAACTGTCAAAAGACCGTAAAAAAGTTTGGACTAGCAAAAATTGTCGTGGCCGTCAAGAAAATATATCAAGCTCAAACAATTAAAGTTTGAACAACATTCTAGAGCTGATGAATGAAATGAAAACTAATATAAAATCCAAATTTACCGATATGAAAAACGCACTAAAAACTGAACTTCTAGAATATCGGAAATCATTCGACTATTGCTGTTCTAAAGTCATGACTTCAATTTAAAAATTAACCAATATTCCACCAAAATAGAGAAATTAATACAAATGTGTGAGAAACTCTCGCAGCAAAATAAAGATTTGAAAGCCCAAATAACGACTCTGAAGGGACATGTCAACCATCATCATCATCATAGTGGCGCGACAGCCCGACGTCGGGACTTGGCCGCCTGGATCATTGTCCTCCAATTATCTCGATCACGTGACCGCGCCTTCCAATTTTGGAAGCCCAGTAGCTGCGCGGCGTCCACACCTACTGAGCTCTCCCAATAAGATCTCGGTCGTCCTCGCAGTCTCGCTCTGTCGACTTGTTCTGCATTCATTACTCTCCTAGGCATGCGATCATCGTCCATTCTTTGTACATGCTCTGCCCATTGAAGTCAACCAGCTTGAGCAAAATTCACTGGCTACCGAACTAGAAATCTCTGGAATTCTAAAAACTAGGGACGAAAATCTATCGGAAGTAGTCACGCAAGTAGCTTACCCTGCAAATCCAACTAAATACAATGCCCACTTCAATTGCTCGGCTCTCAAACAAAACACGAGGGGATATCCCCAAAATCAATTATTATAAAATTTCACTCAACAACTGATCGCGACGCTTGGCTTCAGGAGACTAAACAGAAGAGAGTAAATCTCACAGCTGATAAAATCTACAACAGCTTTCCGAACAACAGAGTCTTCATAAATTCTCACTTGACAAAAACTTTTAAAGCCATACTATACTATAGATCCCCATCCCTCAATATAGCCAACTTCATCAGTAACTTACCCAATATTATTTCAGAAAAATTAAATAACTCTACCAATTTCATAGTAGGTGACATCAAAATAAATGTCTTGGGCGACTCCACATCAACTAATGTCTAATGACTGCCTTAACTGTTTAGCTGGACTCGGATTTACATCTCTAATAAACAAACCAACGCGAACGAGCGCAACTTCATCTACCTGTATTGATCATTTCTTCGACAAAGACAATACAAACACTGTACTCCGATAATTTTAAAAAACTCCATAAATGACCATAATACCCTTATATTAACAGTCCCTCTAATTCCGAAGAGCTCCAATAAAGACAATAACAAAATCGTTAAAACTAAAACAAATCCAACTACGAGTATTCTGAAGCACTGAAGAACTATTATACATACATGTCAACTGGCAAAATATACTAACCAATGATGATAATGCTGAAACTATTACCAGGAAATTCTTTGACAAACTGAAAGAACTTATTGTAGAAAGCCAATACACTCTCACAACCAAACGTAGGGTTAGGCCGCTAAAACCCTGGATGACAGAAGGAATTGTTCGATCAATAAGAACAAGAGGTATGCCTGGAAGACGTAGCACTAATGAAACTGACTGGAGAAAGATCATCAATTCAAACACTAACTTTGATTCTCTCAATGTAACGTTCACCAATATTGGTAAAAATTATTATATAGTAAGGCTGCGGCGCCTATTCAACAACTGGGCCAAATATATACTCCAACCCAACTAAATTTCCACTTAAACAGAATGAGTACAGAAGAAATTGCAATAAAAATTGACAATCTGTGTAAATCAGCCTCTGGCATCGACGACATAAATACAGAGCTACTACTATCTTGGTAAATTCGAAGACTGTACTGGATTGTCGCAACTCCCTAATAGAGACGCCTACCCATCTCTTAAACATTTCTCTGTGCTGGGTGCCAGGGCATAGTGGTTATGTTGGTAACTGCAAGGCCGACAAACTGGCTCGAGCAGGTACGATCAGAGAGATCAGTGGGCCATTACGTAGCACCAAGATGCCGTTGGCTGCTTGTAAACTGGCCAGGCCATCAAAGAAGCGGCGTATGAAAGGGCCTGCATCAGATGGAGCAATGGCAGTACATGTAATGTGGCTAGACAGATGTGGCCCAAACTGGATCCCAAACGTTCTTCCGGATTGCTAATGCTAAACAGAGATAATCTAAGAACTGTCGTAGGAGTGCTAACTGGACACTGCCTAATTGGGGAGCACGCCAGGAGACTTCGTCTTCCATATAATGATTTTTGCAGGAGCTGTGGGGACGAGGAAGAGGGGGAAAGCACGTCTCATTTTCTGTGTTCCTGTTCGGCCCTGGCGAGTTTTAGGAAGGACCTCTTTGGTTCCTGCTTCTTCACCGATCTGGATGACCTGAAAAGGATTAATGTTGGTCGGCAACATCGCTTTATTGTGAGCTCAGGCTGGTTTAACGAGTGAGTTGGTCTCAGTTGCTGAGTCCAGATGTATCACAACGGACCCAGTGGTGATCTAAGTGTGCTTAAGCAACCCTTTTAACCTAACCTAACCTTAGTATTCAATAAATGCATTACAGAGGGAACCTTACTATACTTATTCAAAGAAGCTATTGTCATCCCCATATATAAAAATGGCAATAAAACCAATGCTCTAAACTTCAGACCAATTTCATTGTTACCAGTGATATCAAAATTATTCGAGAGGTGCCTGAAGGCCTGCTTGGAAAAATATCTTAATGATAACAACATTCTATCTCGTAATCAATTTGGCTTCAGGAACGGAATGAGCACTGAAAGAGCACTAACAGAAGTATATTGACTCCTTCTACGAAGAACTAAACGCCGTTCAGAGCAGAACACCTAAAGGTGACATTATAATGGTTATGGGTGATTTGAATGCGAAAGTTGGCGCTGATAACTATGGGCTCAGACATGTGATGGGGAGACACGGTCTTGGTGATCGTAATGACAACGGTGAAAGATTTGTAGAGTTCTGCAACTTTCACAGTCTCTTCATCGGTGGTACTATGTTTGAGCATAAGGACCACCACAAAATCAGTTGGTCCTCTGTTGATCGGCGCAGAACACAAACTCAGATCGACCATTTTGCCATTAGTAAAAGATTCAAGAGTTGCCTCCTGGACGTGCGAAACAAGAAGGGTGCCGATATTGGGATGGGAAGAGACCATTATCTTATGATCGCTAATGTTCGATTGCGTATTGCAGCCGTGCGCCGCCCCAGCGACGAAAGATCCAGGCGTCGCAAATTCAACACCGCTCGACTAAAAAATCCAGCTGTCTTACAACAATATAATGACCATCTTGCGCAAAAAGCGGCTGAGATAACTAGTCACCCAGATAGTGACATAAACGAAAACTGGGATGCCATAAAAAATGCGTACATTGATAGCGAAAATACCATCCTTGGCCCAAACCCGGATTGCCGGAATAAGCCCTGGATGTCCGACGCTTCATGTCAGCGGATTGTTGAAAGAAAGGAGCTGAAAGTTCGTTTGGCTGCAGCAGCAGACGACAATCGAAGCAGCATCGAACTCCTTTACCGTCAGAAAGCTCGAGAAGTTCAGCGTAGCGTGCGACGCGATAAAAGAGTTTATGCGAATTCTCTTTTAGCCTCAGCAGAAGAAGCCGCTAGAAGTAACAACTTAAACGCCGTATACGGTGTCATCAAGGAGTTTACAGGTGGTCGTAACTCCTGCCAACATCCGGTGAAAGATAGTGATGGAAAGCTACTTATCTTGGAAGAAGATCAAATGAGGCGGTGAAAAGAACACTTCGCCGCGGTTTTGAACCGTTTAACCTCTGGTGAAGTTCCCCCTCATATAGATAATTTAGCTAACCATCAAAATGTGCGTACGAGTATACGGTCCACTGCCCCGACTAAAGAGGAAATAGTCACTGCAATTATTGCACTAAAACGAGGAAAGGCCACCGGACTCGACGGTATCCTTGCCGAACTTTATCAAGCAGCGCCAAGCGTAACTGCCGATTTGCTGCACCCACTTGTTGATAAAGCGTGGAATGCAGAGACCCTTCCCACTGAGTGGAAGGAAGGTTTGATGATCAAACTTCCAAAGAAGGGTCACAGCCTCACAGACTGTAATAATTGGAGGGGCATTTGTGTGCTTCCTGCCGTTGCCAAGATAATAGCTAAAATCGTCCTGGAAAGACTAAAGGCCCACTTAGAAAGCACAATTGATGAAGAGCAGGCTGGCTTTCGATCCGGATTCTCCTGTGTCGATCACATTAACACCTTGCGAATCATCATCGAGCAATGCGCTGAATACGATTCTCCGCTTCACTTGCTTTTCATCGATTTCGAAAAGGCTTTCGATAGTGTGAACCGGGATTCTATATGGGCGGCCTTGCGCAGGAGAGGCATCCCTGAGAAGCTTGTGGCTATTATTAAGGTAACCTATGACGGCGCGAAATGTCGCGTTCTGCATAAAGGTAAGGTGTCGGGGGACTTTGAGATTCGCAGTGGAGTTCGGCAGGGGTGCATCCTCTCACCGATCCTATTCCTCATTGTGATCGGCGATGTGTTGCATGCAGCCCTATCCGGACTCGACAGAGGAATTCAATGGACTTTGACATCTTATCTACAACATCTTGACTACGTTGACGACATATGCCTACTCTCTCACAAAATCATGGATCTGTCCGCAATGGCGTTAGATCTCGAGAGGCAGGCAAGCAAGGTTGGGCTAAAGATTAATACCAACAAGACCAAGGTTCTTAGCCCGCCGTTGCGAAAAAGAAATCCGACACCTGTTGCCATCAATATTAATGGGCAGCCTGTGGAGAAGGTGGACAACTTCGTCTACCTGGGTAGCATTGTTGCCGAAAATGGTGGTACGGAGCAGGACATCGCTCGTCGTATCAACCAGGCTAAACGCGCATACGGCATGCTGTCCAAAATCTGGCAGAACAGTTATCTCAGCATCAAGACCAAGCTGGGCCTGTTTCGCTCCCTGGTACTATCAGTACTTTTGTATGCGAGCAGTACATGGAAAGTTTCCGTAGGAGTTACCAGAAAGCTGCAAGTTTTCGTCAACTCATGTCTTCGTCGAATTTTAAGAATTTTCTGGCCCGAAACAATATCAAATGAAGAGCTAAGTCGGCGTACGGGTCAGATGCCAATCGACGAATTGATACGCTGGCGAAAATGGCAGTGGATAGGTCACACATTGCGGAAGAGTGATAACTGCATTGCTTTGCATGCCATGAAATGGAACCCCATTTCCAACCAAGGCCGACCAAGAGGGGGTCCTCGAATCACATGGCGTCGATCTGTGGCAAAGGAGTGTCAGGTACTGGGTAAGTCTTTTGGGGGGTTGCGCCCCATTGCCCAGAACAGAGCACGAAGGCGCGCAGGAGTAGTTGACGCACTATGCCCCGCTAGGGGTTAAGGCAAAGTAGTATATGCGACTTTGTACACTCGGAAATCGAAATTGATAACAAGCCCGTGGCAATCTTCATGGATTTGGTTAAAGCCTTTGATACTATACCGCACAAGCTCCTGTCAGGAAAAATAAGGAAAATCGGAATTTGAGGCAAACCCTTGAAATTATTTACCAGCTACCTACGAAAGCAACGCAATCATGCATATGGACTACCCCAAGAAACAGTCCTATCCCCAATGCTTTATCTAATATAGCAAGATCATTGCTTTTGCTGACAACACGGTTCTGCTCACCTCTACCAAGACGTGGCCAGAAACTTTTCCCAATGCAGAGGTAAACCTCCAAATAATGAAAAGCTGGCTCGACTGTAACACTCTCCACCTAAACATTGCCAAAACTCATGCCATGATATTTTCGCTTAATAACTCTGGACAACCAACGCAAAATAGAATTAAATTACATCATAATAACTGTATATCACCAACTCAGCACTTCTGCGGCAGCTGCTCTAAAATATTCTGTCAAGATAACGTCAAAAACCTTGGCATTATCATTGACAAATTCCTAAAATGGAAAGCCCTTATAGCTCAGCTGGTTCAAAAACTAAGGAAAACGGTATACTATACATATATCTTTAAAATTAAACATTCCACTCTGACAAGAAATCAGATAAAACTAGTTTAATTTGCAATTGTCCAATCAGTTTTACAGTATGGAATAATAGCTTGATAGCTGTAGCCTGAATGGCTGACGAACACCTAAGCGTCTCAGGTCTAGTAGGACGGAATGACTTGCGTAGTTGGACCTGCTACATAGTTGTGTGGGCTCCGGCACGTTTATTAAACCATCTGAAGCAGTTATCTCCGAGGCCATCCCCTGAATGGGGTTAAGCGACGTGCTGACAACTCGTCCTTGCAAAAACCACTCCATGTCAAGAAACCTGGAACAAAAGCCTCGGAATGTACGGATCAACAACGACGACCACGCAAACGGCTAAAGGATTATTCTTTCGGATCCTGGAATGTACGCTCCCTGAACAAACCGGGGGCCGAAAAGGCCCTCCTTCAACAGGTCGAAAAGTACAAACTGAGCATTACTGCAGTCCAGAAAACAAATTGGCTTGGCAGCGAGATCAATGACAAGAAATCGCACACAATTTTACATGCGACAAACCATGGGGCGGAAAGGAGTTTGGAGTAGCATTTATAGTGAACAATCACCTCAAATCGCATATTACTGACTTCAAACCCATAAATGAACGGCTGTGTGCGATTCGCATCAAGACTCGATTCTTCAATCTCTGGCTCATCAATGTGCATGCCCCCACTGAAGTTAAAGAAGACGCAGTAAAAGACGAGTTCTACGCCCGCCTTGAAACTCTTTTCGACTCACTTCCAACAAACGAGGTCAAATTGCTGCTGGGAGACTTTAACGCGAAAGTCGGAAATGAAAGTTGGCACCGGGGGACCACTGGAGGCCACAGCCTCCATGAAGAATGTAACGATAACGGCCAGCGACTTATCGACTTCGCCGGCAGCAGGAATCTAGTCGTAAGCTCTACGGGTTTCCCGCATCGACGCATTCACAAGCAGACCTGGAAGTCTCCAGACGCACATACCGTCAACCAAATTGACCACGTCCTCATTTGCAGGAGATGGGCGTCTAGTGTCATGGATGTCCGCTCCTATCGAGGAGCAAACTGCGACTCAGATCATCACTTGGTGAAGACGACCTACAGATGTAGAATTTCCTCAGTGCATCAATCAAGAATCAGCCCTCCCAAAATCTTTGCGGTTGATAAGCTTTTGAGTGATGCTACAGCGGTGGCGTATACTACCGCCCTTGAGGAAAAACTATCACCTATGCTACACAACATCAGCAACACAGGCGCCCATAGGTTCTGGGAAGAACTCAAGGGTACCATCAAGGATGTCGCAGAGAAGGTCGTGGGATATAAAGCCCGGCGAGCGCGAAATGACTGGTTCGACGAAGAATGCAAAAATTCACTTGACGCGAAAAACGAGGCCTACAGACAATGGATTCAACGAGGAACCAGAGCCAGAAGAGAAAAATATGACGAGCTACGGCGAATATCGAATAGAATAATTAGACGTAAGAAACGTAAATACTTTGACGAGCAGTTGCTGAACATAAACGAAAACTTAGCTTAACTTAATAGGAACACCAGACAAGCGTACAAACTAGTAAATGCAATTAAGAACGGCTACCAACCCAGGACTAGCCTTTGTAAGGACAAGGATGGAAACATCATCAGCGACACCGATGGTATTAACAAACGATGGGCCTCTTATTTTGAAGAGCTTCTAAACCGACCATATAACATCCCCACACAGGAAGCTCTCGACGATATTGTTGATCTAGGCCCACCCATTCAACCCCCGACAGTAGAGGAAGTTGATCTCGCCTTGCGGTCACTAAAACGAAATAAAGCGCCGGGCGCTGACGAGATTCCAGCTGAACTGCTAAAATTCGGTGGAACGAGTCTAGTTGATGCCATACATCAATTACTCCTGCGAGTATGGGAGATCGAGGAGATACCAGACGATTGGCGCAGAAGCATCATCTGTCCAATTCATAAAAAGGGAGATAAACTGCGGTGTGAGAATTACAGGGGCATCTCACTAGTTTGTACGTCCTATAAAATTTTGACGAAAATTCTGGAAAATAGAATAAAACCGTACGCAGAACGAGTCATTGGCGAATATCAAAGCGGTTTCAGACCTGGTTGCTCCACAACCGATCAGCTCTTCTCAGTCAAACTGATACTCCAGAGGTGCTGGGAATACAACGTAAACGTATACCAAATCTTTGTCGACTTCAAGCAGGCATACGACAGTATCGATCGTGGAGTACTGTACAACATCATGTTGCAATTTGGTATACCGGCAAAATTAGTGCGACTGACAAAGATGACGATGACCAACTCCGTCTCACAAGTCAGGATCCAGAATAGACTTACTGATTTATTTGAAACACGCACTGGTTTGAAACAGGGCGATGGACTGGCACTGACGCTCTTCAACCTAGCATTGGAATACGTTGTTCGGGCCATGAATATGGACAACAGCAAGACGCTACTCATCAAGTCGACACAATTAGCAGCGTACGCCGACGACATCAACATCATGTCCCGAAGATTGGCTGACGCAGAAGGACTTCTGCATACGCTTGATACCGCTGCAAAGGAAGTTGGATTACGTATTAACGAGGGTAAAACTAAAATAATGATGCAATCGGTGACAAGGACACCTGCACAACCGAGCATCAATGTGGGGGACCTCAACATCGAGTTTGTGAACAACTTCATTTACCTGGGTTGCAACCTGTCAAGGGACGCCAACGAAACTGACGAAATCAAGCGACGGATACAGTTAGCTAATAAGACTTTTTTCTCGGTTCTCCCCATAATGAAATCGAAACATGTGCACAGAAACACGAAGCTCCGCGTGTACAAAACCATTATACGACCAGTGCTATGCTATGGCTGCGAAGCATGGACCCTAACTCAAGCCTCCGAAAACATGCTAGACACTTTCGAACGTAGGGTTCTACGGCGAATTTTCGGGGCTGTTTGCGATCGAGATGGATGGCGCATCCGGTACAACCATGAGTTGTATGAAATGTACGATGAGTTGCAAGTCTCGAAAATCGTCAAACTACAACGACTTCAATGGGCAGGGCATGTACAAAGAATGGACGATGATCGCATGTGTAACGGACGGTTTGGTGGGCATCCGAAGATGCCCGTGGGGACGGAGCCTAAGGTAGCATAATTGACCGTGAAGGTCGGGCCGTGCCATCTGGCGAAGAAAAAGGCCCCTCAACGAGCTAAGCAGCGGCCTATGCTTGCTGTAGCTCAGTTCGGGAGATGTGGGCGGGGTTTTCGCCGCTCGTTGCCCCTGTCCTTTACGTATTAACAAAAATTCATAGGCCTGGGGAAGACAACACAAACAGGGGAGGTAAAAATGGGGAATAAAAAAAAATAGTCGATACGAATGGAATGGTTGACGGACGGATCAGACGCCACACGGTCGCACCTGGGTCCGGGTGTAATGGGACCCTCGGCCGATGGTTTCGTACCACCAACAGATCACTACTCATCAGGTGCTGCCTCGATCTGCTGGTGGGAGCAGCACTACCAGACCATAATATGGTTCATTACAGGTGGTTCATTACAGGGCAGCTTCTACTTCGAGGCCTGCCAAGAAGAAGAAGCTGAGGACAAAATGTGCTGCTAAACAAAACAAAAGCGAGCTGGTTACAGGAGCCGACAACCATTGTAGAGGGGAAAAATTGGCAAAGCAAAAAAAAAATACTACATTCCCCAATTATTCCGATGATCAACAGGTTACAAAGATTTCTGAGGCCAGCAGAGGCGCAACACTGCATTCCTTGCCGTAATTCACTCATAAACTCTGCAAGCTGCTGAGCAGATGAACAACAGAAAAATGCAATACTGTGTAAATAAATTTTTTTTTAAGTTACCTAGAAGGACAATCCTGGCAAACAAAAAGGTATCCAGGGCTCCTCCGCGCTTCGTCCGGTCACCGAAGATGCTCCAAATGCCGGCAATTCAAAGCATTTATGGAGGCCTTAAATACGTGGCTAAACCACAAAAGACAATCACAACACCAGGACTGCCTTGTTGAACTGACTCTAAAAGGATAATCTACTCTATTGGAAGGATTGGGGTGCTACAGAGGAAAGCACAGCTACTTGAAGGGAAAATACGTGAAGTAAAAATGGCTAAGTCCTAAGACTTAGAGCAAGTAGCCTTAATGTGCTTGTGGGGATACAAATCGGTGGAAGGACTAAAAAGGAACCCAAAGAGGTCCTTCTTAGTCCTGTTCTGTACCAGAAATGGGCCCCACGTTGGGCGCCAAATATGTAACGGACGGTTTGGTGGGCATCCGAAGATGCCCGTGGGGACGGAGCCTAAGGTAGCATAATTGACCGTGAAGGTCGGGCCGTGCCATCTGGCGAAGAAAAAGGCCCCTCAACGAGCTAAGCAGCGGCCTATGCTTGCTGTAGCTCAGTTCGGGAGATGTGGGCGGGGTTTTCGCCGCTCGTTGCCCCTGTCCTTTACGTATTAACAAAAATTCATAGGCCTGGGGAAGACAACACAAACAGGGGAGGTAAAAATGGGGAATAAAAAAAAATAGTCGATACGAATGGAATGGTTGACGGACGGATCAGACGCCACACGGTCGCACCTGGGTCCGGGTGTAATGGGACCCTCGGCCGATGGTTTCGTACCACCAACAGATCACTACTCATCAGGTGCTGCCTCGATCTGCTGGTGGGAGCAGCACTACCAGACCATAATATGGTTCATTACAGGTGGTTCATTACACATGCCTAAGAGAGTAATGAATGCAGAACGAGTCGATGGAGCGAGACTGCGAGGACGACCGAGATCTCGTTGGGAGAGCTCAGTAGGTGTGGACGCCGGGCAGCTGCTGGGCTCCCAAAATTGGAGGACGCGGTCACGTGACCGAGATAATTGGAGGACAATGATCCAGGCGGCCAAGACCCGACGTCGGGCTGTCGCGCCACGATGATGATGATGAATAATAGCTTGGGGGAATGCATACGACGCTCGCGTAAAATATTTAAAAACTAATCAAAAAATTATATTAACAACTGCTCTCTATCTTCCTTTAACATTTCCTTTAGAAGAATTATCAATATACTCAATCTCAATGTGCTCCACATAAGGAAACTTTATGTAAAAAGCACGCTTTGTTATCTAGTGAAACATTTAAACATAAATTTCATTTCGCACTCTGCTTACACACACCACAACAATGTAAGACTCATAGTTCCAAGCATGAAAAAACACTCATCCCACCGATACCGAACCTGTACCGGTCCATACTTCTTTAACATCCTTCCAACTGACATCAGAAGAAACATTTATGATTTACATACATTCAAAGTAAAACTAAAATTTTGGCTACTTAACCTAACCCTTAGCGACTTCCACAGAATTTTCGCACTATGCAATAATGAACAGCACATATTATAATGTACAGTTAAACATGTTTTCCACTCTATTTATAGTATTATACATTTGTAATTATTTAACAACTTAGTTTATCCTAGCTTTACATCTAATCTCCTCTTCGCACAAGCATGCCTTCTGAGGAGAGAAGCATTAAATACTCTGTAATCTAATGAATGTATGAATTGCAATAAATTAATTGAATTGAATTGAAATAGATCGGAACGATAAAAGTCTTGAAGTCGTTCAGTGGCCACGTCAAGAATCACGTTTATAAAATTTTAATAAAACCTCAAACATGTATCCGATATGTGTATTTGTGACTATATAACATATTGCACTATCGATTACCGACAATTTGTTGGCACTGTCTACGTCTTAATTAACTTCGTGTTTTCTTGGAATAAGTAAAAAGACGGTTCTCATTCCACTTTTCCACATCTACTGCATCGATTTGCCTCCAAAACATAAACTTTCCATTTACAAAAACATCAGGCTACAAACAACTTTGTAACAAAACATGCATGCATCCACATTTTATTCGTGTCGCGTTATTCTATTGCAACCCGTCCTTTTACACTACAACAATGTGAAACGGGACCCCATTAAAATGTCTTTTTTCGTCCTTTTGCAACCTTAAACCTGTTTGTACTGGGGTGCGATAGTAACACTTGTAACGTGTGAATTTTAAAACCTTTCGTGTCGTGTGCCAACACATGAGACTTCCCGTTTTTATAATATGCGTCTCGTCCTTGTCGGCAGGGGTGTTGTATTGTATTGGATAAGTTCGTGTGTCGATTCACTTAAGTTTGTTGCTGCGAGCGATAATACGAGTACGTCTACTTACTTTAATGGATATGGCCCTTCAACTATGAAACTCCAAATTCGAGGATATGCATTCATATAGGACAACGCAATTCGTTCGCATTTATATGACACAAATTTTAACGCTGGATTTAACCTTGTGTGCCCAGATGTTTGTGAGGTTGTTCATTTGGCACGCAATTTTCACGTTATTGTTTGCAGTAGGTCGGATTTAAATACCACTAATTGATCAAATAAGACGATAATTTACTGTCTTACGAAGTTGCATTGCGAATTGGTTCTTAAAACAAATATGCTATTATCAATTAAGACAAATTACGAATTGATATTATTTTTAAATAAAATCATTAAAATCAATGGTGAAATTTGTATTCTTATAAGGTATAGGTATAGTTTGTCACAAGACCAATTGTTGCATTTTTTGTAACCGAGCTGGTAATACGAGTATGTCATCCCTAATTCTTCATGGCATTATATTGTATTATATGTATTCATAACTTTTCGCGCATGGTAAAACAAAGCAACTTTGAGAAATAAACAACCCCGCATTATTCACACTGCTTCGATAAAGATACCATCTTTTTAAAATGAAATGCAAAATATGCCCATCCATTCTTCTAGGATTAGGAAAAATCGATTTCAATCGCTTTTTTTAATGTGATACTAATATTAAAATGAACAAAACCCTTTTTTAAGCGTACACTGAAATATGTAATGTACTTCTTATCAAAAAGGATAAATTTCAAAATAGAAAGCGACAACGCCCCAATGGTTAGTCCTTTTCAATGATATACCATTGACGACGGCCGACGGCGACAAGGACGCCCGTTCGTTTTTAATCAAACACTATAATTTATCAAGATGACACGTGTCTGTATTAGCGTAATGAATTGTAGGCGCTAACTTCCTCAACACCGCTCACAATCAGATATACGCGTGAACAGTAGCCGAAAAGTCGTCGGTTGGGTATATCATCCCTTAGTCGTGGACTTTCTTCTCGGATTTTACCCGACTCCCCTTTGACATCCTGACAGGATGTTTTCGGTAAGATTTGTCATATGAATGAGAGATTGTTAATGATGGCATTTTCCAATTATGATGGCTCGTAGCTACAAGAAATGTGAACGAAATTAACCTTTGAATGAGATGGATTATGAATTGGACCGACCGGCTTAGGCTAAGGCGTACGTAAAAGTTCTTAACGCCATCATCTAAGATTTTGATTGATGGCAAAATTTAATGAAAACATGGGCTTTGTTCTTGGTAAAAGGGACTTTTCTTTTAATAGAATATTATATAATGGTACGTTATATGTTGGAGTATAGTACGTGTCTACTGTATGCATATACACTTTTATGTAATTTTTGTAATTAAATGCTCTCAACATAAAAAAAAACTGTTTCATTTAAGCCTAGTGCTTGCTATTTTTTCACGAGACTCCATATTATTGATGAATTGTTTGCAATTAGCAAAATCATTACGGCATCTATGAAAGAAAAATGTCGCAGTAAATCTCACTGAAATTGACTCTTTCGATTTTGCAGTTAAGTAAAGCCACGAATTATTCAAGGGCCGTATTCAGATTGAGGTCGTAAAGTTTTCTTAAAAAAGTCTTAGATAAGATTAAGGGCCGGTTGCTCAATGTCCGATTAAAATTTATTTTAAGAATAAACTGCCATTTAGCACAATTTGATTTTCTCAATATCTGTTTAGCGTTATTAATCGGGTAAACGCTAACCGTCCCCTAGCCTTCGATTAATCTCTTATCCAAAACAAAATCCAACCACTGGCTTCCGGTTGAAAGTTTATCCGAAACAAAAACCCAACACCTGATACCGGATGCTGAGATTTTGACAGCTAGAACGGTTCACTTTTGCAAATTCAAATGAAAACCAGGCCGAAGCTTCGCTTCGGCCCGGAGTCCGAAGCGTATATACCCTAGACTTGTACAGACCTAGTGGTGATACCAAAAGTCCCAATTGGAAACGACCATATGCATTAAAAGTGGGTCTCTTATATGGCCAGTTCATAGGGGAGGTTGGCACTCATTCAGTGGGATCTTGACCATTCTCAAAATCAATTAACTAATCCATTCTACAAATATTTATCCAATTTTCCAAGTCGCTAGCTTCATTCTATCGAAAATTAACGGTTATTTAAAGTTTCATTTGTAGGGGAGGTGGGGGTTCCTTGAGTCGGATCTTGCCCAGCATTTCCATCAACCAATTAGATCACCCTAGAAACATTTAAACAAAATTTCAAGTCTCTAGCTTCATTCTATCGAAAGTTATCGCTTATTTTTCTTTTGTAGGGGAAGTAGGGGTTTCGATGGTCGGATTTTACGTATTTTCAATATTAGTCGACTGGATCATACTACAAACATTTGACCTAAATTTCAAGTCGCTAGCTTTATTTTGTCGTAAGTTATCGCTTATTTTAATTTTCATTTCTAGGGGAGGTAGGGGTTCCTTAGGTCGGATATTACCCATCTTTAATGCCAACTAACTCAATCTCACTTTCAACATTTTTTATCAAAAGTTATCGCTTATTTGAAGTTCCATTTGTAGGGGAGGTGGGGGTTCCTTGAGTCGCATCTTGCCCATTTTCAATACCAACAAAGTAGGTCTTATTAGCAACATTTTTTCAAATTTTCAACTTGCTAGTATCATTTTTTCGAAAGTTATCGTAATTAAAGGAATATTTAATTTTTGGAAATTTGTAGGGGAGGTAGGCGTTCCTTTGATCTGATTATGCCCAACTTACATAATCTTAAGCAGCTTCTCACTTCAAGGTTACACGCCAAAAATCAGGTATCTACGTCAATTGGTTCAGGAGTTATGGACAAAAAACCTGAAAAGTAGAGTAGTACGGGGTTCTTTGTAAGAAAATTACCGTTAGTTTTCAACTTATCAGTTTTATTTTTCCAGGAGAGTATGAGATTACCCTCATGAGTAATCTACCAAAGCTAGAGCTTTTCATGTTTCTTTAATCGGGAGTTATAGATACATTTATGTATTTTACATATGTAGGGGAGGTAGGCGTTCTCTTGGCCTGATCATGCCCATTTTCAACACCATCCAACTAGATCACACTTCCAACATTTGACCAAAATTTCAAGGCTCTAGCTTCATTCTATCGAAAGTTATCGTGCGAACGGACAGACAGACGGACAGACAGACAGACAGACAGACAGACAGACAGACAGACAGACGGACAGACAGACAGACAGACAGACAGACAGACAGACAGACAGACATGGCTAAATCAAATCAGGAGGTGACCCTGATCATTTATATATATACATTGCTATACCTCCGGAGCCTCCTTTAAGGTGTTACATATTTCCGTCGTGACAAAAACAATATACCCTTTACTATAAGTCTAGGGTATAACAATGAAAGTGGCCATAAAGAACAGAGTTCGTGGAAATTCATTCGATAGAAGAGAATTCGCAACAAACTCAGCTGCAAATTAATATGCTGAGAGACCGTACTAATACAAAATAGATTCGTGGACGGTTGAATTCCGCCAAGAAAATCAGCTGATTATGCCATAATGGATAAGAGATAAGTTCCACACTTTATGGCTTAGTAATTTGCTTGAGACGTATGAGAAAACGAAAATGCTTATCGGGCTGTTTATAGCTCCAAATAACTGTGTTCCTGTTAGTTAACAAAGAGTTTATTCGAATATTGAGAAAATGGGCCTAAGTCTAGCTTTATATAAGGAGTGTTCCATTAAGACGTGTGGTACTTTGATTTTTAATAAAATGCAAACGGTTCGGAATTTATCCAAATATTTTATTTTGTTCGAAAGGTCACACAATAGGATTATGTGTGGAAAATTATTTCGTGGATCTGTTCACCGCGACTATTCGGTAGATATCTCACTCTTTCGGCCATATTTTTATACCCTAGACTTATAGTATAGGGTATATTGTTTTTGTCACGACGGAAATATGTAACACCTTAAAGGAGGCTCCGGAGGTATAGCAATGTATATATATAAATGATCAGGGTCACCTCCTGATTCGATTTAGCCATGTCTGTCTGTCTGTCTGTCCGTCTGTCTGTCTGTCTGTCTGTCCGTCTGTCTGTCCGTTCGCACGATAACTTTCGATAAAATGAAGCTAGAGCCTTGAAATTTTGGTCAAATGTTGGAAGTGTGATCTAGTTGGATGGTATTGAAAATGGGCATGATCAGGCCAAGAGAACGCCTACCTCCCCTACATATGTAAAATACATAAATGTATCTATAACTCCCGATTAAGGAAACATGAAAAGCTCTAGCTTTGGTAGATTACTCATGAGGGTAATCTCATACTCTCCTGGGAAAATAAAACTGATAAGTTGAAAACTAACGGTAATTTTCTTACAAAGAACCCCGTACTACCCTACTTTTCAGGTTTTTTGTCTATAACTCCTGAACCAATTGACGTAGACACCTGATTTTTGGCGTGTAACCTTGAAATGAAAAGCTGCTTAAGATTATGTAAGTTGGGCATAATCAGATCAAAGGAACGCCTACCTCCCCTACAAATTTCCAAAAATTAAATATTCCTTTAATTACGATAACTTTCGAAAAAATGATACTAGCAATTTGAAAATTTGAAAAAATGTTGCTAATAAGACCTACTTTGTTGGTATTGAAAATGGGCAAGATCCGACTCAAGGAACCCCCACCTCCCCTACAAATAAAACTTCAAATAAGCGATAACTTTTGATAGAATGAAGCCAGCAACTTGAAATTTTGGTCAAATGTTGAAAGTGAGATTGATTTAGTTGGCATTAAAGATGGGTAAGATCCGACCTAAGGAACCCCTACCTCCCCTAAAAATGAAACTTAAAATAAGCGATAACTTACGACAAAATAAAGCTAGCGACTTGAAATTTACGTCAAATGTTTGTAGTATGATCCAGTCGACTAATATTGAAAATACGTTAAATCCGACCATCGAAACCCCTACTTCCCCTACAAAAGAAACTTCAAATAAGCGATAACTTTCGATAGAATGAAGCTAGAGACTTGAAATTTTGTTTAAATGTTTCTAGGGTGATCTAATTGGTTGACGGAAATGCTGGGCAAGATCCGACTCAAGGAACCGCTACCTCCCCTACAAGTGAAACTTCAAATAAGCGTTAATTTTCGATAGAATGAAGCTAGCGACTTGAAAAATTGGATAAATATTTGTAGAATGGGTTAGTTAATTGATTTTGAGAATGGTCAAGATCCCACTGAATGAGTGCCAACCTCCCCTATGAACTGGCCATATAAGAGACCCACTTTTAATGCATATGGTCGTTGCCAATTGGGACTTTTGGTATCACCACTAGGTCTGTACAAGTCTAGGATATATACGCTTCGGATTCCGGCTGGTTTTATGACATTTTGCAGTATGGCCTCCGGAATGGCCCGAATTACCGATGTAATATTGCGTTTCAAGTCTGGAATCGTCTTCAGATCATTCACATTGACTTTATCCTTCGTGTAACCCCACAGAAAAAAGTCTAAGGCCCGTTTTCTCAATGTCCGAATAAACTCTTTGTTAACTAACAGGGACACAAGTTATTTGAAGCTATAAACAGCCCGATAAGCATTTTCGTTTTCTCACCCGTCTCAAGCAAATCACCAAGCCATAAAGTGTGGAACTTATCTCAGACCACCACTATGGCAAAATCAGCTGATTTTCTTGGCGGAATTCAACCGTCCACGAATCTATTTTGTATTAGTACGGTTTCTCAGCATATTAATTTGCAGCTGAGTTTGTTGCGAATTCTCTTCTATCGAATGAATTTCCAGGAACTCTGTTCTCTATGGCCACTTTGATTGTTTTCATTTGAATTTGCAAAAGTGAACCGTTCTAGCTGTCAAAATCTCAGCATCCGGTATCAGGTGTTGGGTTTTTGTTTCGGATAAACTTTCAACCGGAAGCCAGTGGTTGGATTTTGTTTTGGATAAGAGATTAATCGAAGGCTAGGGGACGGTTAGCGTTTACCCGATTAATAACGCTAAACAGATATTGAGCAAATCAAATTGTGCTAAATGGCAGTTAATTCTTAGAATAAATTTTAATCGGACATTGATCAACCGGCCCTAACGGCGTCAAATCGCATGATCTGGGCGGCCAATTCACATCACCGCAACGAGAAAATACACGGTTCGGGAACTTGCGACGCAAAAAGCCCAAATTGAGGCGAGTTGCGTGTGGTGTGGTGCCGTCCTGTTGAAACCACATGTCGTCCAGACCCTGAGCTTCAATCCCCGGCACAAAACAGTCCTCCAATATAGTGTGGTCAAAGAATAGAGATTATTTCTATTGTGTGGTACCGCTCAGAGTTGTCATTTTCGGTGTTTCCGTCCTCATCTTTGAAAAAATATGGCCCGATGATGCCTCCGACCCATAAACCGCACCAAACAGTGACTTGCGGTGGATGCATTGGCTTCTCCACGATCACTTGTGGATTTTCCGAGCCCCAGATATGGCAGTTTTGCTTGCTAACATAGCCGCTGAGATGGAAATGAGCCTTGTCCGAAAAGATGATTTTTTGGAAAAAATCATCATCTTCAGCAATCATTTGCAGGGCGCAATCAGCGAATGTACGGCGTTGTGCATGGTCACGAGGCAACAGTTGCTGCGTCAATTGGACTTTATATGGGTGTAACTTCGAGTCCAAGCGCAAAATTCGATGCATGGAGGTCGCGGAAATGACCAATTGTTGCGAACGATGGCGAATAGACATTTCGGGGGACTCGACGACACTTTCACTTACGGCAGCAATATTCTCAGCACTGCGTGCATTCCGCACTCTGGTAGGCTTCGGAACATTAAGTACGGACCCAGTTTGATAAAATTTATTCACAATGTTGCGCACAGTTGTTTCACTAATGTGGTGATTGCAACCCCATTTTTGGTGAATCGATCGTAGCGCTTGCACCATCGACTTGGAATTTAAGATCCGAAATTCGACAAGTTCAATGCGCTGTTCTTTCGTGTAGCGATTTATAACTAAAATCCTATACTGTCACGATAACAATGACACAAAATATGGCGGAAAAGGGTTGATAATGCTGATTTTAACTGATAACAAAGTACCGCACCTACTATTGAAACATATAGTAGGGGGCATAGCGCGGCAACTGCTCCCATGTGGCGTAGGTGACGTTTAGTTAGCATGAACTAGCATGCAAGTCGGGAAAGGTGGTAGCTTATTCTAGCGCCTCAAGGGAAGAAAACAAAAACATGCATTGGCTACTGCGGGATTCTTGACGCCGGTGAGACATTAAAGAGAAACCTCACACTCTGAGCTACCGGCCCACAAAGACTTTACACTGTCAAATAATTTGTAAGCCAAAGGTATATGTATACGAACCAATGGAAATCGGAATACTACAGAGTCAATTGTTGGTCGTCAGAAAAACCATAAACCCCACCGATAGACTTCTGGCAAAAGCATCGCATAAAATCGCATAGTGCTTCCGTAACTGTCATTGCGAACTCCGAAGGAAAGCACTAGTGTTAGTGCCAAATGTTAATGATTGTATGTGGCAGGTTATTTACCCCAGTTAAGGAACTCTCATTCGTGGTTAATATAAAAATAAATATTTGGCGGAATAGTCCAATTGGGACCAAGGCCTCCAGATGATTTAGCATCATCTCTTTTACTACATCGTAACGGTGCTTTTTGTGCAGAGGTCTGTGATTAGCAACACGCTCAACCGAGTTATTTACCCCAAATGGGTACTTTACAGCTGAATGGGCACATAGTCCGACATGTAAATTCACTTTTTTATCGAAGACTGCTGCATTCAGTAGGAATCGAACCGGGGCCCAGTGCATAGAAGGCGAACGTGCTAAGCATTACGCTAACCGGACTACTCATTTGTGGTTATCGATGGAGAAAATTCACAAGTTTTGAAAATTGATTGTTGGTTGGTTTTATACTAAAAATCCCCGCTCGCTGATGGGGGTGAGCTTTCAAGGGTGGGCTGAGTAAAAAGTTACTCTTAGTGAAAATATTTCTGAAAAAAAAAAAGATCAGACGAAACTATTCAAGATACGAAATACCACTACATTACTCCTTCTATCCATGTCACAACATGCGTATTGGAAGAGTAGGTCGGTAAATAGGGCTCTGCATTATTTGGTAATTTTATTAAGAAATCTCTTGATCAAAAGAATTATGCGATGGTTGTCTTTGATATCGAGGAGCCTTTCAACAATATTAAACCTAAAGCGATCATCGAAGCACAAAGAAACTAAAAGGTTTTAATTTTCAAAATCTAAAAAAATATATTTCCACTTATCAGAATTACGATCTTTTTTTATGAAAATGTACAGGAAGACTTATATTATATTTTTTCTGATAAAAAAACACAAAAATATGGTTTTGACAATTTCATGTGGGCTTACCCCCTTAAGACTAGAACCCTCAAAACCCAAACTTACTGTTAACTGAATGAAATGTATGATTTACTATTGCAGAGCTTCACTGAACTTCAGAGTTACTTGTGATAATTGAGCCTCAGCATTCAAAGTAAAGAGAGTTATTATCAAAACCTATTACGCCCATCGAAAAACAAATACCCCTTCAGACCTCTTTACATGTTTTAATGTCTTCGGGATGTAAAACGCCTTCAAAGAGGAGGTGTGGTTTGGATTATAGGACTCACAGACAAAGAATTTCTCGCGAACTATTGAAGCAGATTATCGAGAAAGATAAACGGAATTGCTTCCATCAATTTTTGTCAGGATAAGGTTATGAATATTTTTAGGCTAGGCACAAAAATTAAGTGCAAGAACATTGCCTTTGGACGGGACAAATTAAACCACACGGTGGCCGTGGTCACGCTATACGATACTAAACTACAGCTCGGAGTTCAAATCTCGGCGCGATCAAAAACTGCCTTTGGGTACTAATAGAACTCTTGCTCCGAGCTTGTCAGTATAAAGACGGCGCGGATAGGAGGTGCATGCTACCAACTGCACTTCCGAAAAGCAGATATGCTATCGAAACGTCAACAAGGCATAGAAATGCTATATAGGTAGATGTTGATGCGCCCATGCCCCTGGAGCGAACTTAAAACCGCTGGAGAACTCATTTCGTGGTTGGAGGCAAATGGGAATCTTGACTGATCATATCCCCCAAGAAACATATCTCATAGCAACATATCTCACAGCATTTTCCATTGGTATTTCATAAATGAAATGGGGAAGGGGGGCAAAAGCCTTTTCCATAGTCCTCCACGTGGGCGCCCCCTGGTAATGGCAGTATGTCAAATCGCTGACGGCAAAGTTTTAGCGGTAAGACAGTTTGGAAAAAGGAAGATAGATGTAGCCTGAATGGCTGACCAACACCTAACCGTCTCAGGTTTAGTAGAATGGAATGATTTGTGTAGTTGGACCTGCAACATAGTTGTGTGAACTATAGCGCGTTTATTAAACCATCTGAAGCAGCTATCTTCCGAGGCCATCCCCCGAATGGGGTTAAGCGATATGCTGACAACTCGTCCTTGTAAAAACAAATCCACATCAAGAACCCTGGAACAAAAGCTTCGGATTGGACGGATCAACAACGACGACCACGAAAACGACTAAAGGATTATTCTTTCGGATCCTGAAATGTACGCTCCATGAACAAACCGGGGGCCGAGAAAGCCCTCCTTCAACAGGTCGAAAAGTACAAACTGAGCATTACTGCAGTCCAGGAAACAATTTGGCTTGGCAGCGAGATCAATGACAAGAAATCGCACACAATTTTATATGCGGAAAACTATCGGGCCGTAAGGAGTTTGAAATAGCACTTAAAGACAATAATCACCTCAAACCGCACATTACTGACTTCAAACCCATGAATAAACGGCTGTGTGCGATTCGTATTAAGACTCGATTCTTCAATCTCTGGCTCATCAATGTGCACGCCCCACTGAAGTTAAAGAAGATGCAGTAAAAGATGAGTTCTGCGCCCGCCTTGAGACTCACTTCCAACAAACAACGTCGAAATGCTGCTGGAAGACTTTAACGCGAATGTCGGAAATGAAAGTTGGCACCGGGGACCACTGGAGGTCACAGTCTCCATGAGGAATGTAACGACAACGGCCAGCGACTTATCGACTTCGCCTGCAGTAGGAATCTAGTCGATAGCTCTACGTGTTTCCCGTATCGACGCATTGACAAGCAGACCTGGAAATCTCCAGACGACTCAGATCACCACTTGGTGAAGATGACCTACTGATGTAGAATTTCCACAGTGCACCAAACGAGAATCAGCCCTCCCAAAATCTTTGCGGTTGATAAGCTTCTGAGCGATGCCACGGCGGTGGCTTATACTACCGCCCTTGAGGAAAGACTATCGCCTATGCTACACAATATCTGCGACACAGGCATTCATGTCATGGCATCTGGGAAGAACTCAAGGGTACCATCAAAGATGACGCAGAAAAAGTCGTGGGATATTAAGCCCGGCGAGCGCGAAATTACTGTGAATGTGTTCAGAACCATAATACGACCAGTGCTATACTATGGCTGCTAAGCATGGACCCTAACTCAAGCCTCCGGAAACATGCAAGACACATTTGAACGTAAAGTTCTACGGCGAATTTTCGGGGCTGTTTGCGATCGAGATGGAAAGCGCATCCGGTACAACAATGAGTTGTATGAACTGTACGAAAAACTACAACGACTTCAATGAGCAGGGCATGTACAACGAAAGAGAGTAATGAACGCAGAACGAGTCGACGGAGCGAGACTGCCTAGACGACCGAAATCTCGTTGGGAGGGCTCAGTATATGCGGACGCGGAGTAGCTGCTGGCCCAGCAGCTGCGAGCCAGCAGTGCTGGGCTTCCAAAATTGGAGGATGCGGTCACGTGACCGAGATAACTGGAGGACAACGATCCAGGCGGCCAAGGCCGGACGTCGGGCTGTCGCGCCATGATGACGATGATTTCATAAATGTACATAACATACAGTAAAAAATACGTCTTTACTCATGCAGCTCTAATCAGTTCCGCATTACAAATTTAAATCCTCCGAACGACGACTTGCAATTACACTACTTAGCAGTATCACTTTGTGGGACATAAGGTCAAATAACAGTGAGAGCTTCACGATTTTACGCTAAGATCTTGTGTCAAGCAACGCCGATTCCAATCGCTAATAAACACAGCAGCGGCATTTTGTGGAGTACTGGCGTATACTGTCACTGTCACTCAGCTGGGCATTATGTATTGTCAATATCCCCAAACGTTCATAGAACAAATGGAAACGGAATCTGTTACTCAATTACCCTAACCCCTTGTGGGGCATAGCGCGTCAACTGTTCCATGTGGCCCAGTTGACGTTTCGTTGGCATAATCTGGTTTCGGAGAATGCAGTTGCCAGCATACACCTCCTGCACAACCATGGCCACGAACGTCGTCGTGGACGGGATTCGAACCCGAAACGCCGGTAGTCAAACATGAGACTAATGCCTCAACACACTGCGCTACCGATCGCCCCAACCTGTTTAATAAAATTTTGCGGCCGCGTAAAAACGGCATAAATGCGAGTGTAAATTAGCTCTATTCGATACATATTGCATGTGTTTTGACTCGTTTTGTGCAACTGCAAAAAAACGTGAAGTTATCATTGTAATTTAAGCTATAACACGTTAATCACTCCCGCTTAGCTGACGTTTTATCGCTTATAAAAGATTTAGATTTCGGATGATGTGTGTTGCTGGCATACACAACCGTTCCTTTTAGTAGGGGAAGGCTATGGCTTATTCTTACACCCTACACTACAGGGGTATTATGATGTCATTGAATTTTCAAAGCAGTCATGTTGCCCTACTTAATACCTAATATCTTTTATATGTGCAGCGAAATGTCTAAACAGCATATACAGATATCAAGAAGTATGAAAAAAGCAATTTACTTCAAAAACTAACTAATCAAACAATTGAACCGATTCTGTTGTCTGTAATATCGTTAAAGCAACAAAAAAAAAAGAAATCTCAAACCAATAATAGCAAACTTCCACCCTTAAAGCAATTTCACGGATCCGCAATTTTCGATCAATCATTTCTTATTCTGTAGACAATTTTCAGCATAGGACACTCTCATTCTCAATTTTCCAATGTCATATTTTTTGTTTATCATTGTTTGTTTTTGTCTTATCACATTACAAAAGAAACATGGAATAGGCAATCTTGCACGAATTCACCAACTTCCCTCAAGAAGTAGCCACATCACGTGAAAAATATGTTCGGATAACTTGGAACAACCCTCCGACTTTGATACTAGAGTAGAATAACAATTCTCTAATGGCGGGTATTTTAGATACACAAAACACGAGCCCCAGTGGCGTAGTTAACACCTAGATTGTTTCGAACGTGGAAAGGCGGCACTCAGTTTCTGTTTTGAGTTTGCAAAAAAGGTCAACCGACAATCTAAAAACTACAGCCGTCACTGACGCTACGCCAAAAATAAAACCTCCCCAGACTACGTACGAAATCGTTAAACCTAAAAATCCTGAAAAGCAAAATCGCCACTTTTCTTCCCTGTGGCTTTCGCTTGGCACGTTCTTTTTTAAAGAATTTCGCTTGACAGTCTATTCAAATATATGATAATTAGCAATCCGCGAAATTCAGGTGAATTATGTTCGCAGGACACGCACGAGTAATTAACGAAAGAAGCTGACTCGAACAAGACCCGTCGCTAGTCCCAGTGATAAGAGGTAGGAAATTTCATTTTTGTTGTTTCTCCGTGGGTGGACCCCCCGTTTTGGGTTATACAATCCTCTTGCGAAGCCATCGTTGATGGCAGGCTAACTGGTCGTTATGATTCCGTTTCAACGAAAATAAGGGCCGGGATAATATAATTTTTATGTACACAACAGGATTTTTCGAGGTAATTAATCATTCAGGATTTGCTTCTAAAATTTATGCTTTCGTTTTCTTGTTACAGGTCCCTCCTTCCGCCAACCAATTGGCAAACTGAATGGAGTCGGGTACAAGTAATGATGGCTGGGTGGAAAAAATAGTCCTTTTTGTGGGGCTGTGGGGTGGATAAAAAAGAAAATCGGGACCAACCCCATTTCATTTTGGAAAATATTTACAGCCTGCTTGTTGTTCAGTTTCCCTATTTTTTGTGTCGTTGACTACAAAGTTTGGCAAGTATGGAGGCAATTCTTTTCGGTTTTCATTATGGCTAATGTCTGGATAATTTCGTGTTTACGTTCAAGTTTGAAAAGAAAAATGCAATCAGTTGAAGAGTGATCAATTTTTTTTTTTATTATTTACAGAAGATTAATGAACCTTTTGATTCGACTATAGGACTATTTTTATGTATTTTTCAATTTACTTATATATTTGAGTCCTGGAAACTGTAAAGCCCGAGAATAGCTAGGGAAAATAGATAAACATTATTTTCGCTAGCAGCCTTCACTGACACTCCTGTTTTAAATGAAGTTTGAACCAGCAACCTGAAAGTATTTTAGTATTATTCTATACATCCAACTTAGGCCGATCAGTTTCCTATCCTTTATAGTCTTGATAATAATAGATAACTGTTCAATGCCACAAACACTTCCGGCCATATAACGTGCATCCGCTGAGATGTTGTCGACTTGGATCGGGCTTATTACTCAGCTGCAAGTGTTCGGACCGAAAATGTCCGGTCCAGGCATTTTCAGCTGACTATCACGAAACGGTACCAGCCAACAGCATCCTAGCGAAAGAAGGGAGGCCCTTCTTGGACGGAAATCTCCCTGAGACCGTAATGACAGTCATTCAAGAATATTTAAATTCTGCAGTACTCGCTAATGGCCTACTCAAACATCGTAGCATCAAGGCTATCATTGCTGCGACAGTGCAACCCTGACAAAAATTTCCATCCCGCCATCAGAGTCAACTATGACAGCTAATCAAGTGTGGTTGTACGAATTGGATGATGTCATTTAGTCGAGACCGCGAACGTTAGCAAAGGTTCGTCTGATATCATAAGATTCGACAATTCACGTCAAGCCTCTGATACAAATCGATCATATGACCATCATTACGGCAGAATTAAGCGAAATAATTTTAGGATTTCAATCCTGTCCTATATCACTTTTCATCTGAAACCACATACACAAACCAAAAGTGCAAAACAGCGAACTGTCATTGTAGAGGGAAACGTTATCGTCTTTAATGGCTGCTACTGACGTGGGTGGCAGCGATGATGACTTTGATGGCCACCATCACACACCAAATGTCAATTCAAATATTGTCCGTCCACACAATGGTCTTCGATGGTGTAATGGACGGTTTGGTGGGCCCATGGGGACGGAGCCAAGGTAGCATAGTGACCGTGAAGGTCGGGCCGTGCCATCTGGGGGGTTTTCGCCACTCATTGCCCCTGTCCTTTACGTATCAACAAAAATTCATAGGCCTGGGGAAGACAACACAAACAGGGGAGGTAAAAATGGGAAATAAAAAAAATAGTCGATAAGGATGGAATGGTTGGCGGACGGATCAGACACCCACGCGGTCGCACCTGGGTCCGGGTGTAATGGGACCCTCGGCCTCTGGTTTCGTACCACCAACAGATCACTACTCATCAGGTGGTGCTTCGATCTCCCGGTAGGAGCAGTACTACCAGACCATAATATGGTTCATTATAATGGGTCATCAGGAAATTGCGCATAGTGGGTCATTGAAATTGAAAGCTGTCGCTCTGTGCGACATGGCAGTTATAATTAAACGGATTGCGTACGACAGAAGGTCGGTAGCCTCAACTTAAATCAGCTCTTTAACGTTGCGTACGCGATGGGCCTTTGCGTGAAGGAAAATGGCTCTTGAAGCCATTTTGGCCATCTCATGGCCCATCGCTGTTGACAGTAATGACGGTTATGCGCCATTGGCCATTGGCCACTCAACACCCTCCGCCCCTCCACACAATGGTAGACGAAACGGGGAAAACTTGGCAGCGGTACCTCAAGACCCTTAAAGAAACAGGTGTCTTAGATCAAACATAAGAACCGAACCATCAGCACCGACCGATGCAAACATATCCCGGCGTCACCAGCACGTGGTAATACACATTATACACTTCCTTGTCATGTTCATGAAGTTGGGTTTTGCCGTGACCGGCAACATAAGCCCGTCCATGATGCAGTCCAGTTTCTAGGCCCCAATCGATGATGTTCCGACCTAATTGTAATTAGATTTACCATTCCAGTTAAATGAGCCTCGTATCAGGTTCAGAAGCACATCATGCCCGTAAGTTGTCGGGGCGAACCCTCCAATTCACTGAGTGTAGCGGCCAAGGTGCCAGATATTTGTGGAACTCCTTACGTCTAGCAGCGATGGATGAAATGACCCACGCCAGGTACTGGAATACCGACAAATATTCCATCACCCGTCATTGATCTGCGACAGTAGTCCAAGCCAAGTATACTGTAGAAGAGCAGGGATCGACAACCTATTTAGGCCAGTGGGCCTCTTTCAAAAGAAGTATCTTTAGGCGGGCCTCACAGTTGAAAAAACATGAAGTATCAGTGCAAGAAAACAGACCCCATTTCTATTGCTAACACTACACTAGACAAGCAATTTTGAAAATTAAATGTATGGTACGCCTGCAGACATCAATAACAAAAACAGACCCAAGTCAAAACATTCTCATATTCTTGATTCGAATGGAATTTTATTCAAGATACTCACCCAAGTGGCAACAAAAATATTCAAACCGAAATTCCGCTGTCCACGTGCCTCCTCTGGATGGAGTTAAGCGATGCGCTGACAACTCGTTTTTACAAGTGGCAAACCATTTTACAAGTGGCAAACCATCGGGCCACAAGGAGTTTGGAGTAGCACTTATAGTAAACAATCACCTCAAGCCGCCTGACTTCAAACCCTTAAAAGAACGGACGTGTGCCATTCGCATTAAGACTCGATTCTTCAATTTCTGGCTCATCAATATACACATCCTAAACTGAAGTTAAAGAAGGCGCAGTAAAGGACGAATTCTACGCCCGCCTCTCTCTCTCTTCGATTCACTTCCAACAAACGACGTCAAATTGCTGCTGGGAGAGTTTAACGCGAAAGTCGGAAATGAAAGTTGGTACCGGGGGATCCCTGGAGGCCACAGTATCCATGAAGAATGTAATGACAACGGCCAGCGACTTATCGACTTCGCTTGCAGCAGGAATCTAGTCGTAAGCTCTACGTGTTTCCCGCATCGACGCATTCACAAGCAGACCTGGAAATCTCCAGACGCACACACCGTCAACCAAATTGATCACGTCATCATTTGCAGGAGATAGGCGTCGAGTGTGATGGATGTCCGCTCCTAACGAGGAGCAAACTGCGACTCAGATCATCACCTGGTGAAGACGACCTACAGATGTAGAATTTCCTCAGTGCACCAGTCAAGAATCAGCCCTCCCAAAATCTTTGCGGTTGATAAGTTCTTGAGTGATGCTACAGCGGTGGCGTATACTACCGCCCTTGAGGAAAAACTATCATCTATGCTACACAACATCAGCAACACAGGCGTCCATGGGTTCTGGGAAGAACTCAAGGGTACCATCAAGGATGTCGCAGAGAAAGTCGTGGTAAATAAAGCCCGGCGAGCGCGAAATGACTGGTTCGACGAAGAATGCAAAGACTCACTTGACGCGAAAAACGAGGCCTACAGACAATGGATTCAACGAGGAACCAGAGCCAGAAGAGAAAAATATGACGAGCTACGGCGAATATCGAATAGAATAATTAGACGTAAGAAACGTAAATATTTTGACAAGCAGTTGCTGAACATAAACGAAAACTTAGCTAATAGGAACACCAGACAAGCGTACAAACTAGTAAATACAATTAAGAACGGCTACCAACCCAGGACTAGCCTTTGTAAGGACAAGGATGGAAACATCATCAGCGACACCGATGGTATTAACAAACGATGGGCCTCTTATTTTGAAGAGCTTCTAAACCGACCATCTAACATCCCCACACAGGAAGCTCTCGATGATATTGTTGATCTAGGCCCACCCATTCAACCCCCGACAGTAGAGGAAGTTGATCTCGCGTTGCGGTCACTAAAACGAAATAAAGCGCCGGGCGCTGACGAGATCCCAGCTGAACTGCTAAGATTCGGTGGAACGAGTCTAGTTGATGCCATACATCAATTACTCCTGCGAGTATGGGAGAACGAGGAGATCCCAGACGATTGGCGCAGAAGCATCATCTGTCCAATTCATAAAAAGGGAGATAAATTGCGGTGTGAGAATTACAGGGGCATCTCACTAGTTTGTACGTCCTATAAAATTTTGACGAAAATTCTGGAAAATAGAATAAAACCGTGCGCAGAACTAGTCATTGGCGAATATCAAAGCGGTTTCAGACCTGGGCGCTCCACAACCGATCAGCTCTTCTCAGTCAAACTGATACTCCAGAGGTGCTGGGAATACAACGTAAACGTATACCAAATCTTTGTCGACTTCAAGCAGGCATACGACAGTATCGATCGTGGAGTACTGTACAACATCATGCTGCAATTTGGTATACCGGCAAAATTAGTGCGACTGACAAAGATGACGATGACCAACTCCGTCTCACAAGTCAGGATCCAGAATAGACTTACTGATCTATTTGAAACACGCACTGGTTTGAAACAGGGCGATGGACTGGCACCGACGCTCTTCAACCTAGCACTGGAATACGTTATTCGGGCCATGAATATGGACAACAGCAAGACGCTACTCATCAAGTCGACACAATTAGCAGCGTACGCCGACGACATCAACATCATGTCCCGAAGATTGGCTGACGCAGAAGAACTTCTGCATACGCTCGATACCGCTGCAAAGGAAGTTGGATTACGTATTAACGAGGGTAAAACTAAAATAATGATGCAATCGGTGACAAGGACACCTGCACAACCAAGCATCAATGTGGGGGACCTCAACATCGAGTTCGTGAACAACTTCATTTACCTGGGTTACAACTTGTCAAGGGACGCCAACGAAACTAACGAAGCGACGGATTCAGCTAGCTAATAAGACTTTTTTCTCGGTTCTCCCCATAATGCAATCGAAGTATGTGCACAGAAACGCGAAGCTCCGCGTGTGCAAAACCATTATACGCCCAGTGCTATGCTATGGCTGCGAAGCATGGACCCTAACTCAAGCCTCCGGTAACATGCTAGACACATTTGAACGTAAAGTTCAGCGTCGAATTTTCGAGGCTGTTTGCGATCGAGATGGATGCCGCCTCCGGTACAACAACGCCATCTAGATATACAGGCCTGCGCTTAGCTGATAGTGTACGTCATTAGTTCCTTTGCCAAGGCAGTGACTGCACACGACGATGTCCCCGGCACGACATACATATGTTTACAATTGGAATTGCGTCAGACGGCATTTTAGTCCTCTAAAAACACACTTTCTGGACACTTGCAGTAATTTGGTCGAAGCCGCAGCCCCGGGGATCAGTCGCAGAGTATCGTGGAACAGTTCACACTTGACAAAATACATCTTTTTACCGCACGACACACTTTCATCGCGCACGTGTTTGTTTTCTCGGACATCTACCTATAGTAGATGACATTTTACTAACCAATGAACACTGAACGCGGAAAACGAAAACTAAACACGGAACGCACAAATACCGGGGGCTCGCCGCCATCAGTCGCCGACCACTGGATTGTGGATACGATGGCGTCATCAAAGGAAATAATTGCGTAATTTAGCCGTCATGATCTAGATGGCGTTGGGTACAACCATGAGTTGTATGAACTGTACGATGAGCTGGAAGTTTCGAAAATCGTCAAACTACAACGACTTCAATAGGCAGGGCATGTACAACGAATGGATGATGATCGCATGCCAAAGAGAGTAATCGACGCAGAAAGAACGAGTCGAAGGAGACTGCGAAGACGACCGAGAGCTCGTTGGGAGAGCTCAGTATATGCGGACGCTGCGCAGCCACTTCCAAAATTGGAGGATGCAGTCACGTGACCGAGATAATTGGAGGACAACGGTCCAGGCGGCCAAGGCCCGACTTCGGGCAGTCGCACCACGATGATGATGATCTTATAAATTGCTCTGGCTGATCGGATCTATATGTAAAGACTGCAAATCATTATACGTACGATTCCATTGATTCAATTGAAACAACTAATTATTTAATTAAAGCTGACGACGAATTTGTAACTTGGTGCATGCAATTTACTCCTAAGATGAAAAACAAATCCAATTTTCTACCTGACAAATTAATCAAGCGGACATTATTCATAGGAATCTTTACTTATTCGATGTGTTGAAGTGTTAACTAACCTTTTTATCTTCCAGGTTATAGCGTCTTTATCTGTGGGAAAAATTGGTTCAATGCATATTCCGTAAAGTACTGGACATGGACATTCATGGTATCTTTGTATTTTAAGAATTACATCATTGATATGCTCGATGAGTTCTTATATGGCAAATAACTCTTTCAAGCTATACCCATCTTACTTGCATCTTATCTTGGATGCTCAAAGAAAGTATGTATGTATGCCTGCATCAGTATGGTTAGAGGATATAGGGTTGGGCACATAATGCGAGACGAACAAAGCCACTTAGAACACAGCCAGCTGCAAAATACCACTTAAAGCCAAATTAATTGAAATGCAGAAAATGTCCATTACTCCTATTTATTATTCACTAGCCGATGAATGACTTTTTTACTCAACCGAATCAATGAAAAGATAGAGCAAGAGCAGGTATGTCGAGGGAAATCATCAGCAAATGCGAAATACAATAAACTGCATTTGTGCATGGTAGTCCAATTGTTTGGTCTAGATCTGGTTGCATTGTATTGTATATCGTACAGGTGTTCTACATATGGTCATCAAGGTGCACAATTACGGAGTGAAATCCAAGTGAAATATCGACACAACATGGTGTTCAGTAACACCTTCGAACATGATTTCATGGTTGAGAAGGAGGATTGGTGACGGCATGTATTTTGTGTGTTTGTTGGGTGCCACAACTACAAGACCTGGGTAGGTACTGTTAGCTGTTTGTTCAATTGTGAAACTAGTGGAACGCCTTCAGTTACAAACTATCTAAGATGGTTTGCCAAGCATGGAGGTGTTAAATTGGTGGGCGGACACTCTTTACATTGTGATAATTGTAGGTAATCTAGCAAATTTGCTTTAGGTGGTAATTACATGGTGGGTTGGATTTGATGAAATTATTTAGAATGACCAACGTAATAATTGATCTTTTTGAGCTTTATTGTTTATTTGGTATTGATTTGTGACCACTCCTTATTGTCATTATTTTTTTATTTTTCATATTTTCAGAATCAAGCTGAACTGTTTATCGAATTGGAGAGCGAGGGTGATTCTGTGGCGATGGTAAAAATACATGTACCGAAACCCAACAAATCAAAAGTGACTATTATGGAATGGTCGGAAGAAAGTGTTTTCAAGTTAATTTCTTGTGTTGGATGTCAAGGAGGTCTATAGAATTCCGGCAATCTTCAATGCAATTATTTTCATTTTATTTTTATAATAAAATGAAAATAACTGCATTGCGGCGAGAGATTTCTAACCATAATTTCGCTGACAAATACACATGCGATGATTTGGTAGCCAAATGGACGAATTTGAGGATCCAATCCAAAATATATGGAGCAAAAAAGATGACGTAAGGCTGTGGAATTTATTGAGATAGTTGAAGAAGGGCAAACAATACAATCGACATCGTATTTGGTACTATTAGTTTTCAATGCTTTTAATTTCAATGTGATTCTAATGTGTTTTTCCTTTTTATTTTCACACTTTATCTGATTTAGGCAACGACAGTGTCGATCGCCCATCACCGCAACCTGCTGAACAGGAAAAACCTTAAATATCATTCATGGTCAGCTCCATCAAGCATTGTTTTCGAAGGAATGGAGCAGTCGCTGAAGAAAATTAGCCATCCAAGGTAGATTACGAATTTATCATATTTGCCCACTACACTGCTTCTGAGCTACACTGAATACAAAATATATATAAAAGCGATGAAGTGTAGCCTTAGTTGGCGCGGCTATTTATAAAAGGATTGAACCATCTTAACTCTCTGTTGAGACATCCGAATTTTGTCCGCGGTCCGCCCCGGGCCCCTGAACCCCTTTGTAAGGTTTATTGTTTGCCCCATTTCGTGAGATGTTGGACGCGTTGGACGGGGATGTTCTACTGTCAAGTTTGAAATCTATGTTGAAAAAACTAACTTAACATTCAATTTTGCGTATCTCTATTCTTCGTTAGCTGACGAACATAACACAGTCTTCTTCACTTTAGAATACAACAATGGGGAAAAATGCGGATTTATTTAAATAAAATATTCATCATGGAGCAATTATCGAAGACTCATTACCAATCAAATCAATCTTGGGATGAACGACCTTTCTAAAATCATAGGAAAGGTGCAGGTCGACTCACTAGTTGATAATTTCGTCGGAATAATACTTAATGCAAGCGAGCTATCAACTCCTAAATCCATTTCCAAGCCACACGTATCTGCCCTTGATAACTCCAGCATTAGCCTAATCAAAGAACGTAACAATCTCCGTCGAATGTGGCAACGCACACGTATTCCTTATTTAAGGAAATTGGTCAGCGATCTAAATAAGCAGATCTGTATAGTACTAAACGAAAGTAGAAATCGAAAATGGAATAAGTTACTCTCAAAGCAAGAGAAAGGATCATGAAAAATGTGGAGTCTCTGTAAAGCCATTAAAAACAAATCACGTTATATACCGCCTCTTAATTCAGTCGATGGATCCCCAACTTGCAACGAAGAAGCCAAAGCGGAGCTGCTAGCTAGCAGTTTTGCAAAATCGCATACGCTAACTGATCAACTCAGCGATTTGCGCACCACCCAAGAGGTAAATACAGTAGCAGACTCCCTGAATGAAGCCTCTATTGATTTTTCCCCAGCAGATTTTTGCAAACCGTCTGAACTGAATAAAGTAATAAAAGATTTAAAAGTCAAGAAGGCAGTTGGCGATGACCATATTGGAAATATTTTAATAAAAAACCTACCTAGACGAGCAATTTTTGCCCTCACCTATATTTTTAATAGCTGCATGAAATTTGGATATTTTCCGGATCGGTGGAAAAATGCTATCGTCATTCCTATTCCCAAGCCTGGGAATAATCCATACATAGCTTCTAATTACCGTCCAATTAGCCTCCTGCCATCATTTAGTAAAATTCTTGAGAAAATCATCCTCACACGTCTCCAACGCAAATTAGAGCAACACCATATTATTCCAGACTGGCAATTCGGTTTTCGACCCAGACTTTCCACAAACCACCAATTACGAAGAGTGGTCAGTCATATCCGGACAGGCTTCGACAATAAACAATCAACTGGCCTAATTGCTCTAGATATCCAGAAAGCGTTCGATTCTGTGTGGCACAAAGGTTTAATATATAAAATGGTCAAGTATTCATTTCCGAACTACCTAACAAGAATTGTTTACTCCTTCTTAGATTCAAGAACTTTCGCGGTTAAGACCAAGTCTGTATCTTCCAAACGGACCATCCCTGCTGGTGTACCACAAGGATCCGTATAAAGTCCGACTCTATACAACATATACACGTCCGACCTTGAGAAGCTACCAAATTGCGAAATTGCTATGTATGCCGATGATACTGCGATTTATTGCACTTCTGACTCTTCATCAGAAATTGTTTACACCCTACAACAGCAACTCATCGTTTTAAATGATTTCTATAACAAATGGAAGATCCAAATCAACGCAGGAAAAACACAAGCCATATTTTTCACGAAAAGACGTGCCAGGAGATATATCCCAAATCCGCAACTAAATGTCCTAGGAGAAACTGTCGCCTGGTCCAAAAGCATTAATTACCTAGGCTAACACTTGGATAATAAGCTCACTTTCAAGATCCATGTTGACGAAACCACATCCAAACTGAATAAGTGCATCCACTCCGTATATCCCTTCATCAATAGGAAATCTAGACTTTCCCTGGATAACAAGATACTAATCTATAAAACGATCATGCAGCCGGTGATACTATATGGTTCCCCTGTGTGGCACAATTGCGCCATTACCCACAAGAAGAAGCTGCAAATACTACAAAACAAATGTCTTAAAATTATAACGAACCAGCCATTCTTCTTCTCAACTAAAAATCTTCATACAATGACTAAAATATTGTAGATCTAATATCCGCTAAGACGCTAAAAATTTACAATAAATTCATTGCTAAGTGTTCATCTTCGGACAACCCACTAATCAGACTATAGCATCTTCTCTGAGCTTGTGGTAATCACAGTAACACATGGTAGGTTAGTGCAGTAGATTTTAAGTTAGGATAAGGTAGCCGTTAAGTTACAGTAGGTTTTTTTAGTGAATTTTTCCTCAACACATTATCTGCAATATGCAAAATACTGTCTTGTCATATATATAAATAACATTAATTTAGCTGTAAAGACCTTGTCTAAACTCTAATCTAAGTATTGTATCACACAAACTGAATTTAAAACAAAATAAATATTATTATTATTATTATTAGATAAAATATTGGCGCAATACCCAATTCGATACGAGAATATTACAAGTAAAGTTTCAGATTACAAATGTATGGTCTCACCGAGGACTATCATGGTGATAAGAAAAATAAGTGCTCGTGGCAGAGCTTGATACCAGACCACAGGAATTATGAGACCAAATCCATTGAGCCTGCATAGCCATTTTCTTCTGAAGTCTGAAGTAATTAAGCGAATATCAAGCCCTCGATGGAAACTTTTGTCAACTATTGCATCATCGAGGGGAAAACAAAATAAGTCGTGAGAGTGAGCAATTTATGAAAGTACATAAGCAATCGAAGAGAATCAGGAAATACCGAAAACAAACGTTCACGTTGCCATAGTTTTCAGGTATTGGTATGGTTATCGGTACCAAGGCAATTACCATACATAAATTGCAGCAATCACTCGGTATGGATACCACAAAAATACCTAATTTTTGATACCAATGGGGTTATCAACCGTCAAGAAACTCAACTCCGGGGTCGAAACTCGTTACCGAGGGAAGGTCGAATAACTGAGTTTTTCTTCAAAAATCAGTTAAAAAATAAAAATAAAGTACATAAATAAAGGCAGTCTAAGATACCCAACTGGGAGGCACTACGTACATGAGATATATTGTGCCATACCCTTCACTAATCCAAAATACCCGCAACCAACCTGATACTACTTTGCTTTAACCGCTAACAGGGCATAGCGCGTCAAATACTCCTGCGCGCCATCGTACTCTGTTCTGGGCAATCCCAACTAACAATTTGCTCTTGAGGTGAGAACCAAAACTCTTATAATATCGGTATTAAACATTTCGGAACGAAATATTACGTTAAAGATATTTATTAGGCATTCTGCTAAAAAGTAAAACTAATATCTGAATCTGTTGTAACTTTTAAAAGAAAAGACGTGTAAAAAGTCTTTAGTGCAGATTGGAAGCTCGATGGAAACTTTAAAGGCATTTTGTTCAGATTATAGCCTTAAAAGTAATTTTTGCAAGTGTGTTATTAGGAAAGATCCTCTTAAAGTTTTTGCTTTAGACCATTCTAAGTGTTAATGCAGTGTAGGTCTAACTAAACCATTATAGGAATAATTGCCGTTTGTCAACTCTCGTACTGCTTGTATAATAAGCTTGATCAAGAATATATTCCTGTTTCAGGGTTGTAATATTTTAGCTTAAATAGAGATGAGTAGAACGGCTTTAAATGAGAAAGCTATACACTCTGATACTTAAAGAAGTCAGGCGAAGGTTGTAGGGAAAGATATATGTAGTTTAATTGCAATTTTGAAGAAAAGTTTAATAGGAAGAAGTTATTATAATTTACTTATGGGAGCAACAAACTTAACTAAACACTTATAAGTTCTTTAAAATAGAACTTGAGAGAACCGCCATCTTTTTCGACTGTTTGGTTATAGCAATTATTGCGCCAGAAATTAATTTCTTCAATACTTTGGTGACTTTGGATATTTTCATTTTAAATGTATTTCTTAGGGTCTGACAAGAAAATAAGAACGTGTTTAATACATTTTAGGCCACTATTAGCTACTATGCAAAAAGTACATTTAATTCATGATGAACATTAAATGTACATGTATGCTAAATTTCGAGAGGGATTCGTTTTTTTTTTGGAGTTTTGTACAGCATTTGATCAGAAAAATTTCTTTCGCAGAGAAAATTTGACTATCAAATCGACAAAATCCACTGTGAAAAAGTGCATCAGACCAATAATACAAATATGAACTTCAACTCCATTCGTATTTTTATAGAGAACTTCCAAAAGTATCATGAATTCCACTTAATGCTACAATAAGCACAAAATTTACTTACTGAAAACCAATAGAAATCTTTGTCTCTTAGTTAAGATCCTAAAAGGTGATCTATGTATGTATAGCAGATTACTGTAAATCACTTATACGTACTTTAACTGATATCTTTCTGATAAGTTCTCTAGTTAGAGCTGTCAAGAAGACTTGAAGAATTCTTAAAATACTTTATACTCATAATTTCATACGCCACTTTTTGGCTAGAAACGTTCTTTAAGATTTCTATCAGAACAATTTGCAAGTCAATGACCCGTTTTCTCAATGTCCGAATAAACTCTTTGTTAACTAACAGGGACACAAACTAAACGAAACTATAAACAGCCCGATAAGCATTTTCGTTTTCTCATACGTCTCATACAAATTACCACGCCATAAAGTGCGGAACTTATCTCAGACCACACTTATGGCAAAATCAGCTGATTTTCGTGGCGGAATTCTACCATCCACGAATCTATTTTGTATTAGTACGGTCTCTCAGCATATTCATTTGCAGCTAGTTTGTTGCAAATTCTCTTCTATCGAATGAATTTCCAGGAACTCTGTCCTTTATGGCCACTTTCATTGTTTTCATTTGAATTTGCTGTCAAAATCTCAGCATCCGGTATCAGGTGTTGGGTTTTTGTTTCGGATAAACTTTCAACCGGAAGCCCGTGGTTGGATTCTCTTTTGGATAAGAGATTAATCGAAGGCTAGGGGACGGTTAGCGTTTACCCGATTAATAACGCTAAAAGATATTGAGCAAATCAAGTTGTGCTAAATGGCAGTTTATTCTTAAAATAAATTTTAATCGGACATTGAGCAACCGGCCCAATAAGTCTTAGCTGAAACTAAATGTAGTTCTTATAAAATCCTTGACGATCTCTATAAGAACTAAATTGTTAGTTGGGATGGGGCGCAACTCCCCAAAAGACTTACCCAGTGCCTGACACTCCTTTGCCACAGATCGACGCCATGTGATTCGAGGACCCCCTCTTGGTCGACCTTGGTTAGAAATGGGGTTCCATTTCATGGCATGCATAGCAATGCAGTTATCAGTATCACTCTTCCGCAATGTGTGACCTATCCACTGCCATTTTCGCCTGCGTATTAATTCGTCGATTGGCATCTGACCCGTACGCCGACTTAGCTCTTCATTTGATATTGTTTCGGGCCAGAAAATTCTTAAAATTCGACGAAGACATGAGTTGACGAAAACTTGCAGTTTTCTGGTAACTCCTACGGAAACTTTCCATGTACTGCTCCCATACAAAAGCACTGATAGTACCAGGGAGCGAAACAGGCCCAGCTTGGTCTTGATGCTGAGATAACTGCTCTGCCAGATTTTGGACAGCATGCCGTATGCGCGTTTAGCCTGGTCGATACGACGAGCGATGTCCTGCTCCGTACCACCATTTTCGGCAACAATGCTACCTAAGTAGACGAAGTTGTCACCTTCTCCACAGGCTGCCCATTAATATTGATGGCAATAGGTGTCGGATTTCTTTTTCGCAACGGCGGGATAAGAACCTTGGTCTTGTTGGTATTCATCTTTAGCCCAACCTTGCTTGCCTCCCTCTCGATATCGAATGCCATTGTGGACAGATCCATGATTTTGTGGGAGAGTAGGCATATGTCATCAGAGTAGTCAAATGTTTTAGATAAGATGTCAAAGTCCATTGAATTCCTCTGTCGAGTCCGGATAGGGCTGCATGCAACACATCGCCGATCACTATGAGGAATAGGATCGGTGAGAGGACGCACCCCTGCCGAACTCCACTGCGAATCTCAAAGCCCCCAGACACCTTACCTTTATGCAGAACGCGACATTTCGCGCTGCCATAGGTTGCTTTAATAATAGCCACAAGCTTCTCAGGGATGCCTCTCCTGCGCAAGGCCGCCCATATAGATTCCCGGTTCACACTATCGAAAGCCTTTTCGAAATCGATGAAAAGCAAGTGAAGCGGAGAATCGTATTCAGTGCATTGCTCGATGATGATTCGCAAGGTGTTAATGTGATCGACACAGGAGAATCCGGATCGAAAACTAGCCTGCTCTTCATCAATTGTGCTTTCTAAGTGGGCCTTTAGTCTTTCCAGGACGATTTTAACTATTATCTTGGCAACGGCAGGAAGCACACAAATGCCTCTCCAATTATTACAGTCTGTGAGGCTACCCTTCTTTGGAAGTTTGGTGATCAAACCTTCCTTCCACTCAGTGGGAAAGGTCTCTGTATTCCACGCTTTATCAACAAGTGGGTGCAGCAAATCGGCAGTTACGCTTGGCGCTGATTGATAAAGTTCGGCAGGGACACCGTCGAGTCCGGCGGCCTTTCCTCGCTTCAGTGCAATAATTGCAGTGACCATTTCCTCTTTAGTCGGGGCAGTGGACCGTATACGCACATTTTGATGGTTAGCTAAATTATCTATATGAGGGGGAACTTCACCAGAGGTTACACGGTTCAAGACTGCGGCGAAGTGTTCTTTCCACCGCCTCATTTGATCTTCTTCCAAGATAAGTAGCATTCCATCACTATCCTTCACTGGATGTTGGCAGGAGTTACGACCACCTGTAAACTCCTTGATGACACTGTATACGGCGTTTAAGTTGTTACTTCTTGCGGCTTCTTCTGCTGAGGCTAAAAGAAAATTCGCATAAACTCTTATATCGCGTCGCACACTACGCTGAACTTCTCGAGCTTTCTGACGGTAAAGGAGTTCGATGCTGCTTCGATTGTCGCCTGATGCTGCAGCCAAACGAACTTTCAGCTCCTTTCTTTCACCATTCAGGGCTTATTCCGGCAATCCGGGTTTGTGCCAAGGATGGTATCTGCGCTATCAATGTACGCATTTTTATGGCATCCCATTTTTCGTTTATGTCACTATCTGGGTGACTAGTTATCTCAGCTGCTTTTTGCGCAAAATGATCATTATATTGTTGTAAGACAGCTGGATTTTTTAATCGAGCGGTGGTGAATTTGCCTCCCCTGTATCTTCGTCTTCGTCGCTAGGACGGCGCACGGCTGCAATACGCAATCGAACATTAGCGATCATAAGATAATGGTCTCTTCCCATCCCAATATCGGCACCCTTCTTGTTTCGCACGTCCAGGAGGCAACTCCTGAATCTTTTACTAATGGCAAAATGGTCGATTTGATGTTGTGTTCTGTGCCGATCAACAGAGGACCAACTGATTTTGAGATGGTTCTTATGCTCAAACATAGTACCACCGATGAAGAGACTGTGAAAGTTGCAGAACTCTACAAATCTTTCACCGTTGTCATTACGATCACCAAGATCGTGTCTCCCCATCACATATCTGAGCCCATAGTTCTCAGCGCCAACTTTAGCATTCAAATCACCCATAACCATTATAATGTCACCTTTAGGTGTTCTGCTCTGAACGGCGTTTAGTTCTTCGTAGAAGGAGTCTCTTGCCAAGACATTGTCGGCTTCAGTAGGGGCATAACATTGTATTATTGAGATGTTCTTCATTTTGGTCCGGAACCTGGCGGTCAAGATTCTGTCCGAGACCGGCTCCCAGGATAAGAGACAGTTTCGCGCGACTCTGGTTAAAAGGAGCGCCACACCTGACTCACGACGACTACCGGTAGCTTTACCAGAGTACAACATTACAGTGCTGCCCGTTGGAAAGATAAATTCTCCGCTGTTCCACCATCTTATCTCACTAAATCCTAAGATATTTAACATTATGTGTGTTTATCTCACACGAAACCAATGTTTGCAATCTGATTTATCTTTTTTGTTAGTATTTGTCCCTTTATGGATTGCAAAATTCACATAAAATTAACCCGAAAAAATATTTAAAAAAAAACAACGAATTTGTTAAATTCCGTAATTTTTATTTTTATTTCTTTCGAGGTTAAAATTATAATATTGGATGTATTTCGAGGCAGCTAACACCTCATCCTCAGCAAACTCGTTGCTAACTAAAGGAAATTCCAAATACAATTTTTAACAAAAAATAGCGGAAAATATAAAAAAAAAATATATAAAAAATATGAAACACAATATATATATAAAAAAAAGAATTAAACAAGTTAGAGCGAGAAGCGCTGAAAATTTATTTGGCAAATTTAAACAAATGTGATGTTATATTCCCGTTGTCTGTATTCATCCGATTTTTGCATTTATATATAAGCATTGCTTCATACGCGTCGAGTATCCTATAGTCCGTTATTTGCTTTATTAGTTTGATACCACCGATTTTGTGCGGTGGTTCGTCAATGTTGTTTTATATGTGCAATACCACCGCTGATTTATCCGTTGTTCGATTTTTCACTGCATTTATGTGTTCATTATATTTAGTTTTCATTTTCCGTTTTATTTGTCCTATATATTTGGCTTCACAGTTACTGCAGCTGATTTGATAAATCCCACTTTTTTATACACAATTTGCATGCCTTCTTTTTTATAGGTTCGGAATAATGATCCTGTAATGGATGGAGCGAATGTGAAGGGCACTCGATGTTCACGAGTCGTTACTATTTTGTGCGAACAATGTTGAGAGGCTGTTCTTATGTGCCTCGAAATGCATCCAATATTATAATTTTAACTTCGAAAGAAATGAAAATAAAAATTACGAAATTTAACAAATTAGTTGTTTTTTAATATTTTTTTCGGGTTAATTTTATGTGAATTCTTACAATCCATAAAAAGACAAATACTAACAAAAAAGACCTTAATATATTTAATTAGTACCTCAGAAATTCACTCTCTAATTGAAGAAATCGTGCGTTCTGGGGACCTTCTGATCCATTGTCCAGGAGAGTACGCACATTCCAGAATCCAATCTTTGTCATTATACGATAGCCAAAAGTCGTAACCGTTGAGTCAGTCCTTATCCGAGGCATAGTTGACGTTTCGTTAGCATGTGAAGATTTGGGATAGTGCAAGTTGCTGGCATACACATCCTGTCCTTTGATTATCGGTTTTAACGACAGGCCCTCAAAGGGAAAGACCGTGGTATTGTTTTTGTACCCCACACCACAGGGGGGAAGGTTTATCTCAACCAAATCATCGCACCGCCTTCACGGGCGGCTTGACGTTGTTTAGCAATGGTTGGTGACCACTGCCGTTCCAGGGGCGCCCACGCGGAGGACTATGGAAGAGGAGTTTTGGCCCCCCAATGACCCGGTGGTCCGCTTTCATTGGTTCCGACATATGCACAGCATGCAACAGGAAGAAGGCTTTGTATAAAATTTCAACTCGATGGCTTTAAAACTGAGAGACTGCATAGAAACAGACCGACAGACAGACGGACAAAGCTTAATCGAATCATCTCGTAATACTGACCAAGAATATAAATAGTTTATATGGTCGGAGATGCTTCCTTCTGTGCGTTGCAAACTTCATGACAAAGTTAATATACCCGATCACATTCGTGAAGGGTATAACCAACTTGTCCGGGTATGACAGTGTCCGGTTAAGGGAGCCTTATTTGTTTGAAAACATGCAAAAAACTTTTAGGACTTAAAAAAAATGTCCGCTTATATGAGCTGTCCGGTTATCGGAGGTTTTCGTACAGGGAGCGTACACTGTATATCGAAAATACGAATGTTATATTTAAACCCGGACGCTTACCAGCTAAGACAATTAGAAATGTAACAGGAAGTCCGCTCAATCAAATGCGAGTAAAGCCATCCAAAATACAATGTAAATGAAAAACATACAATTGAAATTTCCCGGACATAGCGGGTATTCAGTGCTGATTAAGGAAGTACAACCAAAAACCTTGTATTCCTTTTTAAGCATTGTCCATTTTAAATGTTCCGGCATTGCCTAATACAGTTACAAGAGGCGCTGTCAATCTTTTTATACATACTATCGTCATGCTACGAATCGCTAATAGACGAATAATATAATTTTAATTAAATTTATACATGCCTCAACCTTTTAAGCAATGAGACAAATACTATTTACAGCCAATCTAGACCGTAATACTATCACGTAGTGCACTCAACATGCTCTAGATGTCAATCTTCCTGGTTCTTATTTGAGTAAAACCACGTTAAAATCGTACCTGCATCGTATTACAAATCTGCATATTGCATTCAACTAGTCGAGATTCGATTAAACGTCGATTAATCGACCCCCATCGAAAGACGACACAACACAACCCACACACACAAAGTCAATCAAAGTTGCAAGATGCAAAGTGCGCACTGCGCAGGAAATCATGTGCAATTTAAAATTCCATTGAACGCACAAAACACCTGTTTGGAATTCACAACTTCTACTCTAATTCTTGCGCCTTCGGCCTTCCTGGAACACGCCAGACAACACCTTTTAAGACGATCGCCACGTCTGATAACAGACTAATCAGTAGTCGATCTTCAATTGACGACTATCAATCAGAACATTCCCATCAGACACTTCCTTCGAAATCGAACGTGCAATTCAATCGCGGTTTTTGCTGATTGTTAATCGCTAATCGCAATGATTGGCGAAGTGTTGGCGGCGAAATCTGAAGGTGATCGTTTATTTATGGTAGAAAAAAAGTGATGGGGTGGATTCGGATTGGTGTGGAATTATGAGTAGACAGGCCTAGCCGGTGGGTTACCAATATTGGCTTTTTTAGACCTTCTCGCTGAATGCAATAGACGACATGCAGCCTTGTCATCTAATGAAATGCATTTCTAGTGCATACAAAGACCTGTAGCACAGTGCGTTTTGGCGTCAGTCTGATGTCTCATCAGACCGGTTCCATGGGTTCGAGTCCCTCCGTGAACATGGTTGTTTGTGTTGTCTTTCCCCTGCTGTGTAGGGCGTAAGAATATGCCACAGCCTTTACCGATTTGTCGCAGAAAGCTACTAAATTGGCAAGATATGCACGCTAGCAACACACAATCCGAAATTGTTTGTATGCTAACGATGCGTCAATTATCCCTCTTAGGAGTAGTTGACCTCACTAGGGGAGGGGTTAGAGCAGCTAGTACATCTTTTATTTATCAAATATTAATTCCATTAATTAAACTGGAAGCTGAACAGCCTAGAGCTTCCAGGCATGCTGATAGTAAGTGAATGTATTGAACTTACTCCAGAATCATGTAATTAAATGTTTACAGTAGGCAGGATTTAATTACATAGTTAGGAAGCTTATAAATTTCCCTGAAGCGATTGGCAGCACTCATCGTAAATTCTATAAAAAAATGAATTAAAGATCACACCAGACTGGACTTTGCCCTGTCTGCATATTGGCGTTTCACACTTTTCCAATTTATGCGTAAGACGTCCTGTATGCTGTTGGTGTAAACCCGTGTTGTTAAGGGTACTTGGGTTTGTTCGATTATTGCACGTTGGAGGTCTACGTATGTTTTTGCAATCGGCAAAATTACTCACTTCAGAAACAACAAACAAGAGCCGATCTCATATTCAAATTAAAATGCGAATGCATGCCACTGCATATTTTTTCTCATATTTGCGATATGTAACGAGGGATGTTGGTGTGGTCTGCTCATGATCCGCCAGTGTACATGTTCCGCCTAACGCATAGACTAGCCAACAGGTTCATCAGCGTTATACTCGTACTGTTGTCGCTATAAGGAAAATTTAATAATAATAAACTTATAAACGAAAGGTCGATGTGGGTGGTCGCGATCCACGTCTTCGATACGAAAAATGAATATTTCACTGTTTTCTTTTCCTGCGCGGCAAATCTTCAAGTACCTACAGGAAATCCATAAGCAAACTGAAGCATAACTAGATTTCAACAATTAAAAAGAATACAAAAAGTTTATTTATTCAATACTGGACATGATTAATTAAAATTTGTTACCACTCCTTACTTCTATCGTACGTATCTATTATTGTCATGTTGATTTACTGGAAATGGATGCGACGTTGATTTTGGGATACTCTAGAACTTCCGTTTCCGGGTTCCTCTAGCAATGACCGCCAATGAAATTCGGTATTATAAAACCTATGAACAATTCGCAACATAATTTATTCGAAACTTGTAACGGACGGTTTGGTGGGCATCCGAAGATGCCCGTGGGGACGGAGCCTAAGGTAGCATATTACCATGATACAAGGAATACATTCCTTGTATCATGGCATACATATTACCGTGAAGGTCGGGCCGTGCCATCTTGCGAAGAAATAGGCTCCTCATCCTCAACGAGCTAAGCAACGGCCTATGCTTGCTGTAGCTCAGTTCGGGAGATGTGGGCGGAGTTTTCGCCGCTCGTTGCCCCTGTCCTTTACGTATTAACAAAAATTCATAGGCCTGGGGAAGACAACACAAACAGGGGAGGTAAAAATGGGGAATAAAAAAAAAATTGTCGATAGGGATGGAATGGTTGACGGACGGATCAGACGCCCACACGGTCGCACCTGGGTCCGGGTGTAATGGGACCCTCGGCCTCTGGTTTAGTGCCACCAACAGATCACTACTCATCAGGTGCTGCTTCGATCTGCTGGTGGGAGCAGCGCTACCAGACCATAATATGGTTCGTTACAGGTGGTTCATTACAGTATAGACCCGTTCCACCGAATTTTAGCAGTTCAGCTGGAATTTCGTCAGCGCCCGGCGCGGCGCTTTATTCCGTTTTAGTGACCGCAACGCGAGATCAGCTTCCTCTACTGTCGGGAGTTGTATGGGTGGGCCTGGATCAACAATATGGTCGAGAGCTTCTTGTGTGAGGATGTTAGATTGTAGGTTCAGAAGCTCTTCAAAATAAGAGGACCATCGTTTGAAATCAATCGTTTGTTAATGCCATCGATGTCGCTGATGATGTTCCCATCCTTGTCCTTACAAAGGCTAGTCCTGGGTTGGTAGCCGTTCTTAATTGTATTTACTATAATAGTTTGAATGCTCGTCTGGTTTTCCTATTAGCTAAGTTTTCGTTTATATTCAGCAACTGCTCGTCAAAGTATTTACGTTTCTTACGTCTAATTATTCTATTCCATATTCGCCGTAGCTCGTCATATTTTTCTCTTCTAGCTCTGGTTCCTCATTGAATCCATTGTCTGTAGGCCTCATTTTTCGCGTCAAGTGAATTTTTGCATTCTTCGTCGCACCAGTCATTTCGCGCTCGCCGGGCTTTATATCCCACGACCTTCTCTGCGACATCTCTGATGGTACCCTTGAGTTCTTCCCAGAACCCATGGACGCCTGTGTTGCTGATGTTGTGTAGCATAGGAGATAGTCTTTCCTCAAGGGCGGCAGCATATGCCACCGCCGTAGCATCACTCAGAAGCTTATCAAGATCAACCGCAAAGATTTTGGGAGGGCTGATTCTCGATTGGTGCACTGAGGAAATTCAACATCTGTAGGTCGTCTTCACCAGGTGATGATCTGAGTCGCAGTTTGCTCATCGATAGGAGCGGACATCCATCAAACTAGACGCCCATCTCGTACAAATGAAGACGTGATCAATTTGGTTGACGGTGTGTGCGTCTGGAGATTTCCAGGTCTGCTTGTGAATGCGTCTATGCGGGAAACGCGTAGAGCTTACGACTAGATTCCTGCTGCAGGCGAAGTCGATAAGTTGCTGGTCGTTGTCGTTACATTCTCCGTAGAGACTGTTGCCTCCAGTGGTCCCCCGGTGCCAACTTTCATTTCCGACTTTGGCGTTAAAGTCTCCCAGCAGCAATTTGACGTCGGTTGTTGGAAGTGAGTCGAAGAGAGTCTCAAGGCGGGCGTAGAACTCGTCTTTTACTGCGCCTTCTTTACCTTCAGTGAGGGCATGCATATTGATGAGCCAGAGATTGATGAATCGAGTCTTGATGCGAATCGCACATAGCCGTTCATTTATGGGTTTGAAGTCAGTAATGTGCGGCTTGAGGTGATTGTTTACTATATAGTATGCTACTCCAAACTCCACTTGTAAAAATTGTGTGCGATTTCTTGTCATTAATCTCGCTTGCAAGTCAATTTGTTTCCTGGACTACAGTAATGCTCAATTTGTACTTTTTGACCTGTTGAAGGAGGGGAGGGCCTTCTCGGCCCCCGGTTTGTTCAGGGAGCGTACATTCCAGGATCCCAAAGAATAATCCTTTAGTCGTTTGCGTGGTCGTCGTTGTTGATCCGTCCCATCCGAGGCTTTGTTCCAGGTTTCTTGACATGGAGTGGTTTTTGCAAGGACGAGTTGTCAGCACGTCGCTTAACCCCATTCAGGGGATGGCCTCGGAAGATAGTTGCTTCAGATGGTTTAATAAACGTGCTGGAGTTCACACAACTATGTTGCAGGTCCAACTACGCAAGTCATTCCATCCTACTAAACATAAGACGCTTAGGTATTGGTCAGCCATTCAGGCTACAGCTATCTACCTTTTTCCAAATGTCTTATCGCTAAGATTTGGCCGTCAGCAGTTTGAAACACTGCCTTTACCAGGGGGCGCCCACAAGGAGGACTATGGAAATGGTCTTTTGCGAGCGCTTAGTTAGGTCAATACCTTTTATTTGGCGGGATCTGTTGTCCGCCTCGGGGATTAACCCATCGTTTCTTGGATAGCGAGTATCCTGATAACCTGCCTGGAGTTGGTCTATGCTTTCCGCATCTGGATGAAGGTTCGAGCTGTTTTTATCCCGAAAGCGGGTAAATGCTCAGATGCCCGCCTGAACGACCACAGATCCATTAGTCTATCTTCAACACTGCAAAACTAGTAGAGAGACTAATTGATGCCATTCCGTTAGGCTTTCTGTCTGCGCCGCAACATGCGTATTGGAAGGGTAGACCGGTGGATACGGCTCTGCACTCTTTGGTTAGTTTTATCAAGAAATCTCTTGATCAAAATCATTATGCGATGGTTGTTTTCCTAGATATCGAAGCCACTTTCAATAACATTAGACCTAGTGCGATCGTCAAAGTACTCCTGGGTCTGCATGTTGACGAGTTGCTTTGCACACTCACCAACACACTGTTAAGATCAAGGCTTATTCATACTACTTGAACACATCGTCTGTGTAAACGTGTTTGTAGGAGAACCCCCCAAAGGGGCAAACTATCTCTCCTTCTCTGGAATTTAGCGCTCAACATACATCTTTTTGAACTGGAGAAGATTGGGTGTAAAGTATTTTTTTATACAGGTGACATCGCCGCCACGGGCAGGTTTCTGGATACCCTCAGCGGTGTGCTGCAGAATACCCTATCCATTCTAACAGAGTGGGCAAATCGATGTGATGTTGGAGCTAGCCCGGATAAGACGAGCTTTTGCTCTTCACCAGAAGGCACACGATCTCTCCAATCTAACGCCCTAACCTGGAGGGCGCTAAACTCATTTTGACTGATAAAGCTAATTTCTCGGTGTTACCTTTGACAGGAAGCTAACGTGGAAACTGAATATTCAAGAACTGGTAAAAAAAGGTTTCTATTTTATTCTACTCGTGTAGGAAGGCCGTAGGCCAAAACTGGGACCTGCAATCCAAGGCGGTATATTGGATATATTCAGCTGTCGTTGGTCCTTTATTATTGTATGGAATTAGTGTGTGGTGGGCACCACTCAGAGCAGCGGCCAATTGTTATCTGCTGGGGAACGTATAAAGACCCCGTCGTGGCCAACGCTACTATGGCCACGACGGGGACTTTTAGAACCAGTTCGTCAGTCGGACTAGATATGGTACTCGGCTTGCACCCGTTGGGTTTTTTGGTGAACAGCCGGCGGCAACCACGGCTTTACGCCTTCGCGAGACGGGCCAGTGGCGTGCGCTGAATTTGGGACACTCAACTATTTTAAACAACCTGGATCTCCCTAGGGAGACGGACTACACGTCTCCTTTTTGGCAGAAACTACACTAGTCTGATTCCGTGGAGGAGTCTATGAACGGAGGATATGCCCCCCTGGCCATCTATGCAGATGGCTCTAAAATTGACGACAGGTTTGGGGTATATATATTCGGGGATTAACGTATCATTCTGTCTTTCAACTTTTGCAGTGTCCCGCAGGCGGAGGTTTTGGCGATCTCGGAAGTTCCGTCCAGGCTAGGCAGTCATATCATTACTGTGACGAACATAACTGTTCACATGGACAATCAGGCCGCTTTTCTCACTCGAATCCGTCTTGACGACATCTGAAACTATCTATTTCTCCAATATCACCGTCTGTTGGATCCCGAGCCATAGGGATTTTGCGGGTAACTGCAAAGCGGATGAGCTAGTTTGTCAGAGTATAACTGATACGGTTGATGAAGGAAAAACATGTGTAAATTGGAAATTAGGACCGCTGCTGTGAACAAAGCAAATACAAGATGGCTCTGCGGCAACATAATGTCAATAAACGAAGATGATTTGGCTGAAAATTGATCTCAGCTGGTCTACCTCACTACAATGAATAGAAACTACATTGGCAGAGTAGTAGGGTAGGCACTGCCCAAATCGACTTTTTCAGGAGTTGTTGAGTGGGTTGCGTTCCCCCCACTGAAGTCCTTGGCGTACTCATGCCCACATCTTCCGGCCTTCGGAAAGAATGTCACACGCAAATACCTCCAGGACTTGGTGCTTTTCAATTCCTGAAAATGGCCACGAGCCACGGGGTGAGCACATACCGCAGTTGCTGAAGCATAATCGGGATTAAGCCTCCAAGCCCTGGAGATTTGTATGGCGAGAAGCTGTCAATGGTCCACATTGTTCTCTTTTGCGTGATTATTGGTGCGATTTCTTCCCATGAAGAGCTTTGCTCACCTGGCTCTTCTACGTCCCCGTTCCTCGCCGCCCGGAAAGAGTGTGGTTATAAGAAATTCGACGATTTCAGCTGAAGATTTATACCCTTGGATAGAATCTTATGTAGTCTTGCTGAGACCCCGTTCCTTTCAATTGATCAAGTGCAGTTTCGTCTCCTGTATGGATGCGATGTCTGTCCATAAATTATGCGAGTTCGGCGATCTTGTTCTGCAACCCGTTGCAATTAAGTTGGACGAGTGAGAGCGTATTGAAGATGGCAGTTGGTGGTGCAGGCGTAAGATTGTGTTGAGAAATCCTATTGGAACTGTTAGCAGGAGTCATCGGGGATGGCTGTAAACCTGTCTGAGCGCTCGATGGTGTTGGATGTTGGGGCGTGTTAAACGAGGTTGCTACTAGTTGTCCTCTGTTCCTACACTGACTGGCAGTAAAGGAGGAATTCCAGTGCCTGTGATGATTGAGTCCAGAGCAGTATCTTAGGTGGCACCATACTGATTTCAGCAATTGTACCTCAGTCGCGTTTGGGTGCAACACTCTATCACATACGCAGCAGATCCACGGTCCAGGGTTTTTTTCAATGCCGGCGCGGAGGAGTAGCACTGTGAGAGCAATTGTGCCGAGATGTTTTGCTCTCAGTGAACATAAAAAAAGAGGATACGAGGCATACTGTTGTATATACGAAGTACGTCTCTCTTACGACACACACTGTACTAAGCTCCGTCATGATCTCGAATGATCGATAACAAGTGTCAGCTGAATGGGCACTAGCGGATTCTCGAACCTTCGTTGAGTAGTGGAAACCCGTGACTGGAACATTTCGAAACATTTAGAGTCTTCGATAATTGACGAATGCATGGATTAGCAGCTATATACTCAATTGCTCCAACCCCTTGTGGGGCATAGCGCGTCAACTGTTCCATGTGGCCCAGTTGACGTTTCGTTGGCATAAATTGGTTTCAGAGAATGCAGTTGCCAGCATGCACCTCCTGCACATCCATGGCCACGAACGTGTCGTCGTGGACGGGACTCGAACCCGAAACGCCGGTAGTCAAACATGAGACTGATGCCTCAACACACTGCGCTACCGGTCGCCCCAAGATGTCACCAAGAACGAGAGGAAGTAAGAGGTAGTAAGATTCGGACACTCAGTGGCAATCGAATCGGTATAAAGTATCCGCTCGGAAGTCGAAGATTCGTTATTGTTACCCGCCGGTAACGAATAGTTTGAGCTAGTTATCCGTTAATTGTTAGTTACGCGTCTGTAGTTCGTTTGGTAAATAAAGTGTGTGCGTTTTCAACCGAAGTGTTTTCATTATTCAGCACAAGAATATCTAACGAACCAGGTTTTGCTCAGCAGAGGAAACATTACAATACCAGCACATTTTCCTTCTTGCATTGAAGGGTTTTGGCAGCTCTTGGTCGTTGTAAAACGGGTCGGTCCGGTGCGGAGAACCGGCTGCCGCAGGAACGGCACCCCCCTCTCGACGACCCTACATCTATTCCAGACTAGCAAATTTTCTTACAAATTTTCTACCAAAAATTTTAAGATCGAATACTTATTGGACGCTTATGAAGCGTGAATACCCACGCGCTAACACTCAAACTTAAAATTTTTGTTCAAAAATTTGCTAGTCTAAGGTTAGAAATGTAAAATACAATTAACCAATTCAAAGTCAAAAGATCTGCATTCTATTGCGCTTCTATATCATTCAAACTTAGCTGTCATGGCTGTCAACCGTTAATTGCTATCAAACAGAATCAACCACGAAATTACTGTAAAATCGTAGCCACCTGACGGAAAATCGCTGAAATATGGGGTGTATGCATCCGCTCGGTTTGCGTCACCTCTGATATAAGACGAAAAAGAAAACATAAACAAACAGTGGAATAGATAAAAATGACAGCCACGGATTTGGTATGCGATGCAAGTGATTGTTTGGGGCTCCCCGCGTTTTGGACTTTTTCGTTGCTTCGCTGGTAATCAGTAAGAGAAACTGATAAGAAGCCAATTTACCGCCCCATTTCCAGTTTACAATCTTTAAGACGCGGTAAGGTCGTGCGAAGTCGGCTGAATTCATTATTAATCGCGTCCCGCGAGTTTAGGAAATCTCATCTTAAGGCCGTCTAGTTACGTGGTTTCTCCAAAAAATTGGCAGTGGGTCCAGCGTCTTCATCTCATCTGAAAATTGGACGTGGTCAGAAGACGTTCGTGCGACGCGCTGCAAGCAACACCCGAAAAGCCAACGCGGCTCCAACCTTTCCCCCGTAAACTCCATTTCGCTTCGTGGCAGTTTTTGTTGGTGCGATATTTGAGTGCATCTCCTTCCGTACCCAGAATAATTCCATATTGTAAATCGGATTTACAGTAGTTTAGTGCAAAACCGCTGTGATACGAGTGATAACACGTGGATCAAGTGATAAGACGGGCGACTACCGGTCGATAGTAAAGTACCTGATTTGCGTCCATGGCCAGGTGAGTGACAGACGTAATTGAGTGGGAGGTGGGCAACAAACCAGCAAGCAGGCGCACGTGCCGCACTGGGACCAATGCGGTGGGCAACTAACCCCACAGAATTCTGTAGTGTGTCTGTTGAGAGGACGGCGGCCACTGTAATTTCCTTCCATTACACCTGCTGGTTTCCCACCCAACAATTCAATTATCCATAGTACAGTAGTGGGAGTTGCAAATTGTACACCCGATTGTAAAAGACTGCATGTACAGTAAAACCACTTTAAATCGAGTTCTTGGGGAAGCGATTTATCCGAGTTGAGTTACTACATGTTTCAAACATTCAATACGGCTTTTATAGTCCGGAAACTAGCGACACTATTTTTTTAACTTTTGTTAAAACGTAATTTTTAATTTTTCCTGTCATATCAACGCTTTACTAACATAGAACCAGATCCTGCCGGCGTACTGGCGGGAGAACGGTTATCAGCAGATTGTTAATATATATACAGTACAGTCGGGACAGTATCAACTAATAAAAACTAAGCCAGTTGAAATTTTGTGCGACTGTTGAAATTATGAAATCGAGCAAAAAATGTAAGCAAATATGGTATTCTACGAGGACGGTCCGATAAGTACTTAGTCTACAAAAGAAAAACGGAAATTTTGGAAAAGTGGCGATTTATTGCTCAACATAGTCTCCTTTTAGCTCGATACACTTGACCCAGCGATGCTCCAACTTCTTTAACCCGTCTGAAAAACAAGTTTTCTCGAGGCCTGCAAAGTAGGCCTCCGTGGCGGCGATGACCTCCTCATTCGACTCAACTTTCTGCCCGGCGAGTGACTTTGTCAAGTTTGGAAACCAAAAGAAGTCGCAGGGGGCCAAATCTAGGGAATACGGTGGATGGGGCAGCAGTTCGTAGCCCAATTTGGCCGTGGCGACGGCGGAGGTGTGAGCCGGTGCGTTGTCATGGTGAAAGAGCACTTTTTTCTTCGCCAAATGGGGCCGCTTTATCTGCAATTCGGCGTCGAATCGGCCCAATAATTCGGCATAGTAGAGCCCTGTGAAAGTTTTGCCCTTCTCCCCTGTGGTGTGGGGTGTGAAAAAAAAAATACCACGGCCTTTCCCTTTGAGGGCCTGTCGTTAAAACCGACAATCAAAGGACAGGATGTGTATGCCAGCAACTTGCACTATCCGAAATCTTTATATGCTAACGAAACGTCAACTATGTATGCCTCGGATAAGGACTGACTCAACGGTTACGACTTTTGGCTATCGTACAATGACAAAGATTGGATTCTGGAATGTGCGTACTCTCCTGGGCAATGGATCAGAAGGTCCCCAGAACGCACGATTTCTTCAATTAGAGAGTGAATTTCTGAGGTACAAATTAAATATCTTAGGAGTTAGTGAGATAAGATGGTGGGACAGCGGAGAATTCATCTCTCCAATGGGCAGCACTGTAATGTTGTACTCCGGTAAAGCTACCGGTAGTCGTCGTGAGTCAGGTGTGGGGCTCCTTTTAACCAGAGCCGCGCGAAACTGTCTCTTATCCTGGGAACCGGTCTCTGACAGGGTCTTGACCGCCAGGTTCCGGACCAAAATGAGGAACATCTCAATAATACAATGTTATGCCCCTACTGAACCCGACAATGTCTTGGCAAAAGACTCCTACGAAGAACTGAACGCCGTTCAGAGCAGAACACCTAAAGGTGACATTATAATGGTTATGGGTGATTTGAATGCGAAAGTTGGCGCTGATAACTATGGGCTCAGACATGTGATGGGGAGACACGGTCTTGGTGATCGTAATGACAACGGTGAAAGATTTGTAGAGTTCTGCAACTTTCACAGTCTCTTCATTGGTGGTACTATGTTTGAGCATAAGGACCACCACAAAATCAGTTGGTCCTCTGTTGATCGGCGCAGAACACAAAATCAGATCGACCATTTTGCCATTAGTAAAAGATTCAAGAGTTGCCTCCTGGACGTGCGAAACAAGAAGGGTGCCGATATTGGGATGGGAAGAGACCATTATCTTATGATCGCTAATGTTCGATTGCGTATTGCAGCCGTGCGCCGCCCCAGCGACGAAAGATCCAGGCCCCGCAAATTCAACACCGCTCGACTAAAAAATCCAGCTGTCTTACAACAATATAATGACCATCTTGCGCAAAAAGCGGCTGAGATAACTAGTCACCCAGATAGTGACATAAACGAAAACTGGGATGCCCTAAAAAATGCGTACATTGATAGCGCAAATACCATCCTTGGCCCAAACCCAGATTGCCGGAATAAGCCCTGGATGTCCGACGCTTCATGGCAGCGGATTGTTGAAAGAAAGGAGCTGAAAGTTCGTTTGGCTGCAGCAGCAGACGACAATCGAAGCAGCATCGAACTCCTTTACCGTCAGAAAGCTCGAGAAGTTCAGCGTAGTGTGCGACGCGATAAAAGAGTTTATGCCAATTCTCTTTTAGCGTCAGCAGAAGAAGCCGCTAGAAGTAACAACTTAAACGCCGTATACGGTGTCATCAAGGAGTTTACAGGTGGTCGTAACTCCTGCCAACATCCGGTGAAAGATAGTGATGGAAAGCTACTTATCTTGGAAGAAGATCAAATGAGGCGGTGGAAAGAACACTTCGCTGCGGTCTTGAACCGTGTAACCTCTGGTGAAGTTCCCCCTCATATAGATAATTTAGCTAACCATCAAAATGTGCGTATACGGTCCACTGCCCCGACTAAAGAGGAAATAGTCACTGCAATTATTGCACTAAAACGAGGAAAGGCCGCCGGACTTGACGGCATCCCTGCCGAACTTTATCAAGCAGCGCCAAGCGTAACTGCCGATTTGCTGCACCCACTTGTTGATAAAGCGTGGAATACAGAGACCTTTCCCACTGAGTGGAAGGAAGGTTTGATCATCAAACTTCCAAAGAAGGGTTGCCTCACAGACTGTAATAATTGGAGAGGCATTTGTGTGCTTCCTGCCGTTGCCAAGATAATAGCTAAAATCGTCCTGGAAAGACTAAAGGCCCACTTAGAAAGCACAATTGATGAAGAGCAGGCTGGTTTTCGATCCGGATTCTCCTGTGTCGATCACATTAACACCTTGCGAATCATCATCGAGCAATGCGCTGAATACGATTCTCCGCTTCACTTGCTTTTCATCGATTTCGAAAAGGCTTTCGATAGTGTGAACCGGGATTCTATATGGGCGGCCTTGCGCAGGAGAGGCATCCCTGAGAAGCTTGTGGCTATTATTAAGGCAACCTATGACGGCGCGAAATGTCGCGTTCTGCATAAAGGTAAGGTGTCGGGGGACTTTGAGATTCGCAGTGGAGTTCGGCAGGGGTGCATCCTCTCACCGATCCTATTCCTCATTGTGATCGGCGATGTGTTGCATGCAGCCCTATCCGGACTCGACAGAGGAATTCAATGGACTTTGACATCTTATCTACAACATCTTGACTACGCTGACGACATATGCCTACTCTCCCACAAAATCATGGATCTGTCCGCAATGGCGTTAGATCTCGAGAGGGAGGCAAGCAAGGTTGGGCTAAAGATTAATACCAACAAGACCAAGGTTCTTAGCCCGCCGTTGCGAAAAAGAAATCCGACACCTATTGCCATCAATATTAATGGGCAGCCTGTGGAGAAGGTGGACAACTTCGTCTACCTGGGTAGCATTGTTGCCGAAAATGGTGGTACGGAGCAGGACATCGCTCGTCGTATCAACCAGGCTAAACGCGCATACGGCATGCTGTCCAAAATCTGGCAGGGCAGTTATCTCAGCATTAAAACCAAGCTGGGCCTGTTTCGCTCCCTGGTACTATCAGTGCTTTTGTATGGGAGCAGTACATGGAAAGTTTCCGTAGGAGTTACCAGAAAGCTGCAAGTTTTCGTCAACTCATGTCTTCGTCGAATTTTAAGAATTTTCTGGCCCGAAACAATATCAAATGAAGAGCTAAGTCGGCGTACGGGTCAGAGGCCAATCGACGAATTGATACGCAGGCGAAAATGGCAGTGGATAGGTCACACATTGCGGAAGAGTGATAACTGCATTGCTATGCATGCCATGAAATGGAACCCCATTTCCAACCAAGGCCGACCAAGAGGGGGTCCTCGAATCACATGGCGTCGATCTGTGGCAAAGGAGTGTCAGGTACTGGGTAAGCCTTTTGGGGAGTTGCGCCCCATTGCCCAGAACAGAGTACGATGGCGCGCAGGAGTAGTTGACGCGCTATGCCTCGCTAGGGGTTAAGGCAAAGTAGTAGTAGTAGTAGGTAGTCGATGTAGATCACACCTTGTGAATCCCAGAAAACGGTGGCCATCACCTTTCCGGCCGATAGGACAATCTTCGCCTTCTTTGGAGCACGTTCGCCGGGTGAAGTCCACTGTTTCGACTGTTCCTTGGTCTCTGGTGTGTACCAGTGGATCCATGTTTCGTCGACGGTCACGAAAGGACGCAGAAAATCCTTCGGATTTCGGTTAATCAGTGTCAAACTCTGCTCTGAAGTGGTCTGACGGTTGCACTTGTTGTCTGGAGTGAGCAAACCCGGCACCCATCGCGCCGACAGCTTTCTCATGCCCAAAATTTCATGCAGGATATGACCCACGCGGTCTTTTAAGATGCCTACTGTCTCAGCTATCTGGCGCACCCTCAATCGGCGGTCTGCCAATACGAGATCGTGGATTTTTGTCACGTTATCCTCCGTGATAGCCGTTTTCGGGGCACCTGGGCTCATCAAAAACGGACGTGCGACCACGGTGAAACTCGTTAATCCAATTTTTGACGGTCGCCATCGAAGGAGAAGAGTCACCGTACACAGCATCCAAGCGCTCTTTGATTTCGCTGCGCGCTTTCCCTTCCAAAAACAAAAATCGAATCACCGACCGATGTTGCTTTTTCCATTTTTCTAAAATTCGCGCTTCTACACGCGGTCAAAACAAAACTACGAGTCCGATTCGACTGAAATTTTGACAGTAGCCGCCTACGAGAATGTACTACAGCCCAAAACGCAGCCAATTTCTCTTGCGATAGTGGCGCCATCGGGCGGTGAGGCTAAGTACTTATTGGACCGCCCTCGTATATCGTGGATATAAATGGATTTATGATGAGAATTGATTTATTTTCAAATATGTATGAATGTAGTAAATAGGTTGGGGGCGACCGGTAGCGCAGCCTGTTGAGGCATCAGTCTTATCTTTGACTACCGGCGTTTCGGGTTCGAATCCCGTCCACGACGATGTGCGTGGCCATGGATGTGTAGGAGGTGCATGCTGGCAACTGCATTCTCCGAAACCAGTTTATGCCGTCGAAACGTCAACTGGGCCACATGGAACAGAAGGCGCAAAATTTAAGTGTTCACTAGTAAATTCGAGCGATAATTTCGGTCCCGACCGACAGACAAATTAAATTAACCCTCTGTGTATTAGGTGGGGTATGCAAGACACACCTCAGCAAGATACTATATTTATGACACAAACTGAACGAAAAAGTTGGATTTTCCATGATGTATTTTAACTCTTTGTTCATGAAAAATGGAATGACAGTTCCACCCCACCTGGCACACATAGGGCTAATTTTAATTTTTCTATCGGTCGGGACTGTAATCATCGCTCGAATTTACTCGTGAAAACGTAAAACTGGTGCGAAAATTCATATGTGTTTGTTGTTGGACTCATCGACTCACCGCCGAAGAGATTTATGACAAAATTACAACAATAATGACAACACTGTCGTTGCGATAAAATGATGGATAAGTCGTTGCGTATGGAACGCGCTTTAGGCTACGAAGCTCCCGGCCAATCAGCGTTGAAAGAAATTAACTAATTCAATCACGGTTCAGTATGCATACCCTAGAGCGAGGCGCGAAGCTACGAGTGCTTTGGCGGTAATTGTTTTCATATCACTCCTTTTTGCGGCTGAAGAGTTTTTATTGGCGGGGAATTTTTTACAACAGGGGTTTTTTTTGGGAGATATTCTTACAGGACACATAAGTGTCCATCAGAATATAGCGTTTGCAAGTGTCAACGACCCCCAGTGTGATAGAATGACAGAGTTGTCGCTCTTGAAAAGTTCCTGATGGAGAATTCGAATTGTTAGGTGGCAAATATTTTAAGGAAAATATTTGACCATCAACAATCCGAATAGACCATCAGAAAAGTCATTCATTACAATATTTTCATAACTCTGGGCTCATTAAGAAAGAGCGATTGCATTTTTCTAACAAATAACGCAGCAGTCGTAAAGTAGTGATTATGTAATAAGGAGAAAGGAGAAAGATTGATAATTCATAAATTTGCTGTTTCGGCACCAAAACAAGAAATCTATGTATTGCAAAACACGCCTAAATTTTTATTTGCTATCCAATAGCGAACTTGTTCCTTTTCCACGTTTTTACCGTTTCCTAAGATACTATTTGCCGTACAGAAGTGATTCATATATCAAATTAAAGATAATCGAATTATCTATGAATTTATGGATCAAAACCCAAAAAGACGTTATTTTAGCCAATATCTTAATTTGCCAGGGAAATTTTTGTTGGCAAACCTCAGATTCGTGTTTAGCAGCCCAAAATACATAAAGGTACACAAAAATCAAAAGGTCTGAAAAACTTTCCATTTGAAAATGCCAGGGTCCTAGAGTATTTCGCATGTCGTATACATTTGTTCTATAAAATGTTAGTACATACTTATCTGTATAAGTTTTTATTTATTTACAATGTTTTATCTCGAAATTTTTGATTTCAGAGTTGTTTTGGTATTCTAAAAGCATGAATGGTCGTTTTACAAAGTAGATTTATCGTATCAACCATTATATCAAAATTTAAGAGGGTTACAAAGAGTGAAACTCGGTCATAGATATCAAATCTGTATATGCCTTTTCCAGTGGCGCCCCACTGATAAAGCCAGCAAGTAGCTGTCGAAATAGGTTTTTGGACAAATAAAAATTATCATCGACTATTAAGAAAAATTAGGAAATTAGGGGGCCGGTAGCTCAGTGAGGCATTGACGATGTTTCTGCCCACCCGTTTGTGGGGTGGTCCGAAAGAACAGAGTTGAAAATTCATTCGATGGAAGAGGATTTCAAACCAACTCAGCCGCAAATGAATGCTGAGAGACGGTACACACGTAACACATGGTCCAATAAGTCAGTAGGATGACATATAGAGCGCGGCACGAACACAAAATCCACATCATTTTTTAAGAGTACCAACCTTTTTACGCATTACTGTAAAAATTTCATGATATTTGGTTTGTTGAGAAGATACCACGCTTTAAGTGACGCTACTTTTGAAAATTCGCAAATAATGGATTCAAAGCAATTTTGTGTGTTGATTTATCATTGCTATTTGATGGGAAAAAATACGGTGAAAGCGAAGGAGTGGCTTGGTAAGTGTTATAAGGAATCTGCTCCATCGAGACAAATGGTTGATAAGTGGTTTGCGGACTTCGAACGTGGCCGTACCGACACCGATGATGCACCACGCTCCGGACGCCCTACAGAATATTAAAAAAGTACACAAAATGGTATCCGTATTGGCCGACCATAAAGTGAAGGTGCGTGAGCTAGCTGAGGATCTGAAGATATCGAAAGGCAGTGTAGGTACAATATTAAACGAACATTTGTCAATGAGAAAGCTGTTTTCGAAATGGGTGCAGTGGCGTAGCTAGGTCCCCAAGGGCCCCGGTGCAAACAAAAATGAGGGCCCTTTCTTAACTGGTTAGGTTTTATCAAGAAAAAAATTAATATATATAGGGTGTCTCAAAAAAATGTACTAACACTTCAAATGACGTGAAAAATATTATTTATTAACATAAAGAGAAGTTGAAAGGTTTCGAGTACAGAAGACAAATGTAATTGAAGAATCATGTTCGCAAATGCTCAAATTGATGACCATTATTGTCCAGACAACGCGCACCAAGAGATTCGCAAACGTCACGAAACAGGTCATTTGGAATATCGCGACATATTGTCTTTCAATTTCCAAATTTAATGCATCAATTGTTCTTGGATGTGGATGGATGTCCGTGGTCGTCCAGAACGTTTCTGGTTGGTTGTGAACGGCCACATCTGCTTAAAATTTACCTCTGATGCGAGCAATGGTCCGGTGCGTTGGTGGCGGTTGTTCGAATTCCCTTCTGAATCGTGTTTGAACTTCCGTGGCGCGTTCGGTCTGCCAATAACATTTCAGGACAAACTTCCTCCCTTCCAAGCTAAGTCGATTTCGTGTCATGCAGAGACATTAATTGCACATGCAAAAACACAAAAGGCAGCATGTTAGCGACAGTTAAAGTGTTAGTACATTTTTTTGAGACACCCTGTATATATGAATATTAGTGATCGCCCAGGTTCGACTGGACACCACGACAGACCTCTTCCAGGACACCTGTGAAGAGTTTAGGAACTGCAGGAACCGGAAGACGAGAAGTAACGTAATAGATAATAAAGCGTATATACCCTAGACTTGTACAGACCTAGTGGAGATACCAAAAGTACCAATTGGCAACGACCATATGCATTAAAAATGGGTCTCCTATATGGCCAGTTCATAGGAGAGGTTGGCACTCATTCATTAGGATCTTGACCATTCTCAAAATCAATTAACTAACTAACCCATTCTACAATATTTGTCGAATTTTTCAAGTCGCTAGCTTCATTCTATCGGAAGGTATTGCTTATTTGAAGTTTCACTTGTAGAGGAGGTAAGGGTTCCTTAGGTCGGATCTTGCTCATCATTGCCACCAACCAATTTGATCACCCTACAACCATTTAAACAAAATTTCAAGTCTCTAACTTCACTCTATCGAAAGTTATCGCTTATTTAAAGTTTCGTTTGTAGGGGAAGTAGGGGTTTCGTTGGTCGGATGTTACCCAGCTTTAATGCCAACTAACTCAATCCCACTTCGAACATTTGACCAAAATTTCAAGTCACTGGCTTCATTCCATCAAAAGTTATCGCTTATTTAAAGTTTCATATGTAGGGGAGGTGGGGGTTCCTTGGGTTGGATCGTGCCCATATTCAATACCAACTACGTAGGTCTTACTAGCAACATTCCACCAAATTTTTAACTCGGTAGTATCATTCTAACAAAAGTTATCGCTTATTTGAAATTTCATTTGTAGGGGAGGTAGGGGTTGCTTGAGTCGGATCTTACCCATTTTCAATACCAACCAGGTAGATCCTACTAACAACATTTTGTCAAATTTTCAACTCGCTAGTGTCATTCTATCGAAAGTTATCGTAATTAAAAGAAATATTGAATTTTTTTAAATTTGTAGGGGAGGTAGGCGTTCCTTTGATCCGATTATGCCCAACTTACTAGAACTCAAGCATCTTCTTACCCCAGGGTTACATGCCAAAAATCAGGCGTCTACGTCAATTGGTTCAAGAGTTACGAGGGTTGCCTTTTATATTTCGGGATTAGAGAACAAAAACAAATATTAATCATTGAAAATCGCTTTATTGTTTTTCAAAATATTCCCCATGAAGATCTATACACTTTTGCGTGCGTTTGAACCAATTGTCAAAGCACTTTTGCCACTCTGATTGAGGTGTCTCCAAAACATGCATTCTGAACGCAGCAACCGCTTCTTCAGGTGTTGAAAAACGTTGACCTCTCAGTTTGTTTTTTACGTACGGGAATAAAAAGAAGTCATTCGGTGCCAAGTCAGGACTACACGGTGGATGACCCATCAAATCTATGTTTTGAGTGCTCAAAAATGCAGTTGTTTGAGCTGATGTGTGAGAGCTCGCATTGTCGTGGTGAAGAGTGATCCGTCTTCGGCGGTTGGTTTTCCTGATTTCTTGGAAGACAACTGGCAAACAAATGGTTGTGTACCACTCAGAATTGACTGTTCTGCGTTGTTCTAGTGGTACGGTTGCGACATGTCCAGTTTTTCCGAAAAAGCAGGCGACCATTTGCTTGGAAGTGCTTCGTGCGCGAACAACTTTTGTTGGGTTTGGCTCATCTTGAAACACCCATACAGTCGACTGCTTTTTACTTTCGGGCTCATACGCGTAAATCCACGATTCATCACCTGTCACGATGTCATAGACGTGTTTCGAAGCACCGCGATCGTATTTTTTGAGCATTTCTTTTGACCAATCGACACGAGCCTTTTTTTGAGCGATTGACAAATTGTGTGGGATCCAACGCGAACAAATTTTTTTGACAGTCAAATGTTCATGCAATATTGAATGTATGCTGGTCCCACTAATGCCTAAGGTTGTCTCAATCTCACGATAGGTTACATGACGATCTTGCAATATCAGTTCGCGCACAGCATCAATGGTTTCCGGAACAACAACTGATTTTGGACGACCTTCACGAAATTCGTCTTGGAGTGAACTACGACCTCGATTGAATTCACCATACCAACGATAAACACTGGTCCTTGATGGAGCTTCATCGCCAAAAATTTAATTCAGTTCATCCATGCACTGTTGCTGAGTTAATCTACGTCGAAAGTTGTAAAAAATAATCGCACGAAAATGTTCACGATTGAATTTCATTATTTGGCCGAGATTAATCTTTTAAGTTACTGTAAAAAACACAAATAGTGCTCGCATGTCAAAACGTTCTGAGTACGTATAACCTCAAAAATGTCAAACTTTACGATAGAGCTGTCAGTTGCCAGATTGCAACACTAGGGTTGTCCAATCCCGAAATATAAAAGGCAACCTCCGTATAGACAAAAAACCCGAAAAGTAGGGTAGTACGGGGCTCTTTGTAAGAAAATTACCGTTAGTTTTCAACTGATCGATTTTATTTTCCCCAGGAGTTTATAAGATTACCCTCACGAGTAATCTACCAAAGCTAGAGCTTTTCATATTTATTTAGTCGGGAGTTACAGATACATTTAAGTATTTTACATATGTAGGGGAGGTAGGCGTTCTCTTGGCTTGATCATGCCCATTTTCAATACCATCCAACTAGATTACACTACCAACATTTGACCAAAATTTCAAGGCTCTAGCTTCATTCTATCGAAAGTTATCGTGCGAACGGACAGACAGACAGACAGACATGGCTTAATCGAATCAGGAGGTGACCCTGATCATTTATATATATACATAGCTATACCTCCGGAGCCTCCTTAAAGGTGTTACATATTTCCGTCGTGACAAAAACAATATACCCTATACTAAAAGTCTAGGGTATAAAAATTAAACAATAACGAACAAGATTACAATTAATAACATAGGTATTAGGAAATAAAACGAAGTAGATAAATAATAAATAGTTTATTATATGAAGGTCGGACTTACCTACTAACAACAAATTAACAATTTAGTTTATAATCTTTTTCTAGCTTTAGTTTTCGCAAAAGTATCAATAACTTCGGTTAAATCCAGGCTTGGTGCGACTTTGCTTTCAATTGCTATTAGCGATAAATGTCGGAGTCGATCTTGGCCCACACTATTTCTTAAATAGTTTTTAATTATTTTTAATTTGCTAAATGACCTTTCAGCTGCTGCAGAAGTGACAGGAATTGTAAAGAATAATAACATTGCTGTAAATACTTCTGTTAAGTCGCATTCTAGCACTCCATATTTGCTCAATATTTCCTTACATAATTAAAGTGGTACAATTAATGATTTAACGAAATTTACTGAACTTGAATGATTTGAATGAAATTGGATTTTAGTGAAAAATACATAGATGTGGTTGAATTGGCAACAATTTTGATTCTTTACTTCAATGTTGTTTATACAAACTATTTATGTATATACCTCAGTAAGGTAATAAATAGGAATGGTAAGATTTTTCATAGAACTTGAAGTTTTTTTTTCAGTAACAGTTTAAAAGCCGGTTGACACGATCCAAGTATAATACACGGATCAAACGTACTTGGAAATCAATTGGACACTACTTGGATCGGTTCAACAGCTCATCCAAGTCCACATTAATAGGGAGGAGACATCCAAGTTGAGTAGGATGGGGACCAACTTTACTTAAATCCAAGTAACACTTGGACGTGAACGAATGACGTTTGTTTGTTTATTGGAGCTAAGTATGTATTCACTTGCATGTACAAAAATATATTGAAAACGCGATACGAGTATTCAACCAAGTTCGTAACTTTGTGCAGTGTGTCGAGATGTCAGTTGACTTTAAAATTGGATTGGCCACTACTTGGAAGTCAGCCCACTTGGTCCATGTACTAATCGTGTAAATTAACTTGGACCATGTGGACTTGGTCAAACGTATTCGGCCAAAGTGGTAATCCAAGTGGACTTGGATCGTGTCAACCGGCCTTAGAGAAATGAAAAATTGAAAATAATATAAACTTTTCAATAAGTAAAGTTGACAACACTATACAAACAACAGAAAGAATTTAGGGGAGTTCCCTACAAGTTCGAATTGCTTTCAACTGAGTTGCCATGATTATAATTGTGTTGCAACGTGTTATTTCTATTTATACCTCAAAGGTGGGAGAAATTATCGCAAGTTCGGCTTGCTCGGTGGTCAGGGTCCGAGGGCCCCCCTGAGCTTGAGGGCCCCGGTGCACGGCACCGCCTAGCACCTTAGAAGCTACGCCACTGAATGGGTGCCGCGTTTTCTAACACCGGACCAAAAACAACAACGTGTTGATGATTCGGAGAGCTGTTTGGCACTTGTTTACAAAAAAACGGGAATTTTTGCGTCGGTATGTGACAATGGACGATGGATCCACCATTACACTCCCGAATCCAAACCCGGAGAAAGTCGTCCGAAGCGCCCAAAAACGCAACAATCGGCTGGGAAGGTTATGGCACCTATATTTTGGGATGCGCATGGGATATTGTTTATCGACTATCTCGAAAAGGGTAAAACAATCAACAGCGATTATTATATAGCATTGTTGGAGCATTTGAAGGACGAAATGGCTAAAAAACGACCCCATATGGCAAAGAAAAAAGTGCCCTTTCACCAAGACAATGCACCGTGTCACAAATCGATGAAAACGATGGCAAAAATGCACGAATTGCTTCCCCATCCACCGTATTCTCCAGATTTGGCCCCCAGCGACTACTGGCTCTTTGCTGACCTAAAAAAAACCCTTGCCGGCAAGAGATTTGGCTCCAATGAAGAGGTGATGGCTGAAACTGAAGCGTATTTTGAAGCGAAGAACAAATCGTTCTACAAAAACGGTATCGAAAAGTTACAAAAGCGGTGGAATGAATGTATTGCTCTTGAAGGAAAATCGATGAATAAATACGAATTTGCTAAAAAAAAAATTGTTCTTACTTTTCCCACTGACTTATTGGACCATGTGTTAGAATAGAACAGGTCGCAGAATGCATGCATTTCGACTAGTTCAGTCATCAGTTCAATCAGTCCGCTGAGGATGACTGAACTAGTCGAAATGCATCCGCACCAATTATTTTAATTTTCGGAAAAAAATAATAAAAAGGCAAAGTCAATAATGTGTTATTTTATAAAAAAAAAACTCTTTTTTTTAATAACTCTTTCACTAGTTTCGATGAGAAGTTATGTGAAGAAAGAGCCTTAATAGCTGCCTGACTGTCAGAGCAGATAATGATCTTAGCGCCAGTGAGCCTCTTGTACACAATTTCTCAGGCGCAAGCCTCAATGGCATGGATATTGGCTTGGAAAACGCTGGGCCAAGTGCCCATAGCGATTGAGATCCTGGTGTTTGGTCCCAGCACCTACTCCTTGTCCCGTTTTTGACCCATCAGTAAACCAAATGATACACCCGGGGTTAGTGCAGATATTGTCAATATCCCATTCCGATTGACTAGAGAAGGAGATCGAGAATTTTCTACCGAAGCAGAGTTCCGTAGTCCTGTAATCTGATCTCGAGCAGATCGGCAAACCAGGAATCCGCTCCAGAATACTCATGTGGCCCTGTTTGAACACATGAGTATCATATGTTAGATGCACTGTTAAAGCACTTAGAGCTGCAGATTCCTGAATAAAAATATGTAGTGGTGTTAGTCCAACAATCGCCTCAATGGCCAATGTGGGACATGTACGGATGGATCCTGTCATACCAAGGCATGCAATACGTTGCAGAAAAGAGCTTTTTTAGGGTTTTATATAAAAACAAAACCCTTATGAAATCGGTCATGCGTCCGTCTGTCTGTCTGTCCATGAAATATCTCACGAACCGCTGAAGCTACATGCATAAAATTTGGTGGAAATATGTAGAAATACTATAATTCTCTGGAGAAAGCGATGCGTCGTAATAGGTAAACTTTAAGGGGGGGTCCCCATAGAGGGGAAATGAAGGTCGAAATTTTTTTCTCGTTTGGTATAGGCAAGTGGGGTATCGTAAGAAAGGTACCGTCGGGTACATTCCATTTTTGGATTTTTTTTCGAATTTGGAGAAAAGAGGGAGAGGGGAAAATATGTGGTCGGAGTTTGTCCCCCCCCCCCCTTGCATTTCGAGACCGTTATAGCTAGACATATGAAAATCTACAGAGAAGCGGCATTTCACTAGCATAGAAAACTAAAACTAATAGAATTTTTAAATCTCATCCAAAAAGGTTAATAATAGTACATTTCTATAGTTGCAGTTAGCACACCCCTGCACCCCTCAAGCACATCCTAGGTCAAAAATATCGATGGCTAATGATAACCAACATCATAGGCAATAACATCTCTAAGTTTCATTACAATGGCATGATATTTAATAATAGTACATTGACTTAAAGTTATACATTTTGACACTATCCATACAAAAAATACACCTACCGACCTCACGCATAGATGCGAGTACTACTTGCTTGTTGTTTTTCGTAGTGCGAATTGCAGTTATTTATTGAACCAACTTTGGAAGGGTGAAGATTGGTTGGGGCGGTGATCCTAACAATAATTATTCACACAATTTATTTTTTTAGGGTTTTGTGTCTTAAATCTTACAAAATCGGTCAAATGTCTGTCTGTCCGTCTGTTCATAGAATATCTTACGAACGGCTGAAGCTACACATAATTCGGCGAAAATGTGTAGAAATGCTATAATTTGCTGGAGAAAGCGTTGTGTTGTAATTGGCCAACTTTAAGGGGGAGAGGTCCACATAGAGGTGAAATTAAGGTCAATTTTTTTTTATCCACTGGTATAGCCAAGTGGGGTGTCGTGAGAAAGGTAATGTTGAGTACATTCAATTTTTGGCATTTTCTTGAGATTTGTAGAAAGAGGAACGGTGGAGGAGGAAAAAATATTAGATAGTAATTTGTCCCAGGCGCCCTGAATTTCGAAGCCGTTACACAAGTTTGCAATGTCGTCTTAACATGAATGGTTAAGCATCTCGAAGAGTAGAACAGTTTATTTCGTATATAGGTACATACATATCTATTGTATCTACAGCTTCTCGTATTAAAACTATTACTTTGAGAGGTGACAGATGTAGTCTTTTTATGAATTGGCATGTAAGATAGTATATCATGGGTAAGACATTTAATTATGGCGTTTTTATTCAGCTGAGTGGTACCAAGAAGAGCAGGGAGCCAATATTTAGATACCAAAATAAGCGCGTGCTACAAAACCCTCGAATTGCGGGCGTAGCCCTCTATATTCCGGTTTCATTTTTCAAATGAAATCTTTTTAGAACCTTGTTGGCTCTTCATTATTTTTAGGTTCAATGTTTTGCGTATTTGCGACACAAGTGTGGTATATTTTGGTACAAATGTTGAAGAATGAAACTTGATTGCTGAGGTAGTTTTGGTGATTTGTATGTACAAACTATTCAAACCGGTCATCATGCTGGTTTTCTTTTGAAATACTACTCGTATCTATGAACATGAGTAACGCCTCGCAGCTATCCAAGTAATATTACAAACTAATTTAAATAAAATTATAATATTCATTGTATATTGGCACTCGAGGCTTTAGGCTGTATTTAGAAGGCGCGATTTCACAAGTGGTTTGAGCAGCGGCACATCCTGTTTATAAAGGCAAATTTCAACAAACCGCGAATTGTGCCGCTGCTCAAACCGCTTGTAAAATCGCGCCTTCTAAATGCAGCCTAAAGCCACGAGTGTTAATAAACCAAACTTCGGGTCAGTCGTTAAGCACATGTATGATAAAATTATCCGCTTTTGATTCAACGGATCTCAGACCATACAAAACGACAGACCGGTTTTAATCTCATCGGATCAATGTTGAAAGTCAGTTGGTTGAACGTCAACTTGTTTCGCCCGTATCTAAACGTATACAGAGTCTGCAATTCGCCCCCACGCTGCGAATTATCTGTATGGTGTGGTGGCTGTTTAAGTTTGCTCATTCTTTTCGGTATGAGATAGAAATCCAGTGAAACGGACGCGACTAATAACACCATATATAGCGATTTATTAACTTTGACTGCTGTAGGCACGTTAAAGTGCTTAGTACAGGGCTTCACAATTGCTGAAAAGCAAATTGTGTTTTTTGTTTGTGTTTGGAGATGGCATGCTGTCTCATTTGTCAAATGCAGTGTTGAGTTTGCCATTTGCGACTGGCAGATATTCATCGGTGAAGGGGAACATCACACAATTCGAGGGCACTAAGCGTTATCACTAGTTTCTGCGGTGAACCCAATTCGCGATCGATTTTACAATCGGCAAATGCGCACAGAGCTAGAAAAGCACAAAATTTGAATGCTGACTGAAAGCGAAAGCGCTTAGCGCACACACGTTTTTACTATACACCACTAAGCGCTTCTCAGCGCTTTCGTTTTAGAAACATAGCCAATAACTCTAACAATGACACTTTTCAACTACCGCGACCGTCACTTCGCAGATTTTAACAGATCACGGTCACGGATAATCTGATTCACTTTGGTCTGCGAGCAACAATCAAACTTGGGAACATTCCTGTTTCACGAACAGTAAGAGAATTCTCTCTATTGGTTTTAGTGAGAATTCTTCAAATTATTTGAGTGCGGCTACAAAGTACATTTCCGCTTTAGGTGGCAAACACTTAGGCTGGAATTTCATTGCCGGTAGAAGCAAAGCAGCGGCAGCAGCATCGTGTGTGTCTTGGGTAAATGTGCTTTCTTATGCTGGACATTCACGGACGATCCAAAGCCAAATTTTCCCTGGTCGATGCCAAAATTTTCCTGTCAAATCCATACATCGACCGCCGACATTTTTTCGACTGGTATAGGCAAATGAGGTGTCGTGAGAAAGGTAATGTTGAATTGTTGAGTGTACATTCCAATTTTTCGCATTTTCTCGAAATTTTTTGAAAAGGGCATAGTGGGGGAAGAGAAAATATTAGTTCGCAATTTTGCCCCCCCCCCCTGTGCAGAGACCGTTATACTTAGAATTATGAAAACTTACAGGAAGGTGGGTTTCGAAAAGCATATAAAATGGAAAATAGTGGAATTTGTATATCTTCTCAGAATAGGTCAATAATAGTTTATTTGTATAGTTACAGTTAGCACACCCCTGCATGCCTTAAACACGTTCGAGGTCAAAAGTACTGATGGCCAACGATAACCAACACCTTAAACAATAATATGTTCTAACTTTCGTTACAATCACGTAATATGAATTAGCATGTAAAATGTAAGTGGGTAAGACATTTTAATTACGTTTTTTTTATCCATCTGAGTGGCATCAAGAAGAGCAAGGAGCCGATATTTATATACCAAAATAAGCGCTTGCTGCAAAACCCTCGGATTGTGGGCGTAGCCCTCTATATTCCGGTTTCATTTTTTATATATGTACTCTGTAGATATTATCCTTCAAAGCCATTTATCCAGAAGGCGGAGAAACATGGAGAAGAACAGTTACATCATTTCAAAAATTAAGTTTTATGATAATTTAGAGCGTATCTTGTCGTTAATGAACTGAATAATTTAATACCTTTCAGAACCTGTTAACTGGCTATATATTCTACTTATCTACGAGTATACTAAGTGCACCCAGAAGGAAAAATTGAAAAGCGCGCCACTTTGAACGCCGGCAGAGTAATATTTTGCACGGTCTGCGCTTGCACAGGGCTGAGAACTATCTGTTGCTTTGGAAAGAGGGACTGGTTTCAACAAGTATTATTATATGAAATCGCATTCTCAATGTTGTTTCTATTTCGTTAACCATACTTGATAACGGTACAAAGTCACCTAGATTGGGTGTTTTTACCACCGGAATTTATTTCTCCTGCCGAATTGCCAGGATAATGTTTTTTGTATGGTGGTGCTAGCGTCACGTTATAACGCTAGCACCACCATACAATGAAACCAGAATATAGAGGGCTACGCCCGCAATCCGAGGGTTTTGTAGCAAGCGCTTATTTTGGTATATAAATATCGGCTCTTTGCTCTTCTTCATACCACTCAGATGGATAAAAAAAACATAATTAAAATGTCTTACCCACTTACATTTTACATACCAATTCATATTACATGATTGTAACGAAACTTAGAACATATTATTGCCTAAGGTGTTGGTTATCGTTGGCCATCAGTTCTTTTGACCTCGAACGTGTTTAAACCATGCAGAGGTGTGCGAACTGTAACTATAGAAATACACTATTATTGACCTATTCTGAGAAGATATACAAATTCCATTATTTTCCATTTTATTTGCTATTCGGATCCCACCTTCCTATAAGTTTTCATAATTCTATGTATAACAGTCTCGAAATGCCAGGGGATGGGGGCAAATTACGAACTAATATTTTCTCCTCCCCCACTGTTCCCCTTTCTACAAATTTGAAGACAATGCGAACAAATGGAATGTACTCAACATTATCTTCTCACGACATCTCACTTGCCTATACCAGGCGATAAAAAAATTTACCTTCATTTCGCCTCTATGTGGACCCCCCCCCCCCCCCCCTTCCACCCGTCAAAGTTGGCCAATTACGACGCAGCGCCTTCAACCAATCTTTACCATTTCAAAAATAATTAATTAAATAACTCCCAATTCGCACTACGAAAAACAACATGAAAGTAATACTCACACCTATGAGGCCGGTAGGTGTATTTTTTGTTTGGATAGTGTCAAAATGCCTAACTTTAAACGAATGTACTAAATTAAATATTATGTAATTGTAATGAAACTTACAGATATTTTTGCCAATGATGTTGGTTATCATTGGCCATCAATATTTTTGACCTCGGGTATGTTTAAGGGGTGCAGGGGTGTGCTAACTGTAAATATATTTTAGAAATGTACTATTATTAACCTTTTTTGATGAGATATCAAAATTCTTAGTGAAATGCCGCTTCCCTGCAAATTTTCATATTTCTAAATATAACGGTTTCGAAATGCAAGGGGGGGGGGGGGACAAACTCGAATCACATTTTTCCCCCTCTACCTCTTTTCCCGTTCCTTCAAATTTGATGAAAATACCAAAAATGGAATGTACTCGGTGTTACCTTTCTCATGATACCCCACTTGCCTATATCAGATGAAAAAAAAATGTTGACCTTCATTTCCCCTCTATGGGGACCTCCCCTTAAAGTCAGTCTATTACAACGCTTTCTTTCTTCTACATATTCCCACAAAATTTCATGTATACTCCTCAAAACAAAATAAGGGCCACTAATAATTTTCCGATTGTTTTTTGTGGTTCTCCATACTCTCATACGTCGATTGTCATTAAAAAAAAAACTTCACTTTACACTCATCCGTGAAAAGCACCTCACGCCATTCCTCCATGCCCCATTCACTGTTATCGTTAACAAAACACTTGAAAAATAACGGCATTCATAAAAATTAGTTATCGAAGCAAAAATATTCGGGTGGCCCTTATTTTGTTTTGAGTAGTATATGTAGCTTCAGCCGTTCGTGAGATATTTCATGGACAGACGGACAGACATTTGACCGATTTCATAAGGGTTTTGTTTTTAATACAAAACCCTAAAAAATATTATCCTGGCAATTCGGCAGGAGCAATAAATTCCGTAATAAAAATAAATAACTGGCGCAACAGTTCAATTTGAACCATGGCCTCGAGATGAGTTAACATCATCTCATTTTCTAGATCGTGACGTTCTTGTGCAGATCAGCAACACGCTCAACCGAGTTATTTACCCCATCAATGGGTACTCATTTAACAGCTGAGTGGGCTCATAGTCCGACACGTAAATCCCCGGAATCGAACCGGGGCCCAGTGCGTTGAAGGCGAACGTGCTAACCGTTGCGCCATCCGGACTACGAAATTCCGTAATAGAGCGAAAAATTAGCAATTAATTATTGCTTTACTTTTACATCAAATTTGGGTGCTATAGATGTTGTATAAAAAAGTGTGTGTTTGTGGGGGGGAGTGCTAGCGTAACGTTACGCTAGGACCCCCACATAAAATTGTCAATTTTAGTGAATCGGCAGGAGCAATAAGTTCGGGAACTGAACAAATAATTAGCAGCTAATTATACAATATGCCTGATGTCGATACTTAGTGGTGGGGGTGCCAGCGTAACGGACGTAAGTTTTTCCGCTATCTTAAGTATTAAACTAATTAAAAAAAATGAAACTTTTAACATTTATCATTTAAGTTAAATGAGTTCTTTTTTACATAATTGCGTCGATGGCAGGAGTAGATTCTCCTACAAGTAGCAGGAAGCAATTTTTGTTTTTGAAATATAAATAAATAATAGGTAAACAGCTTTTAACATTTTTTAAAAATTAACCATTCTTTTCTGAATATAATTAACAATCTGCTGATAAGGGTTGTCCCGCTGGTGCGCCGGCAGGAGTTGATTTTATGTTAGTAAAGCGTTAATATGATAGGAAAAAAAAAAAATAAGTCTAGGGTATAAAAATAAAAATTATGTTGTAACAATTGTTGCAAAAAATAGTGTCGCTAGCTCCCGAACTATACAGCATGCATCGGACTATATATATGCCCGTCCATTATATGAATAGTAGTCCGGATGGCGCAACGGTTAGCACGTTCGCCTTCAACGCACTGGGCCCCGGTTCGATTCCGGGGATTTACGTGTCGGACTATGAGCCCACTCAGCTGTTAAATGAGTACCCATTATGGGGTAAATAACTCGGTTGAGCGTGTTGCTGATCACATACCTCTGCACAAAAACCGTCACGATCTAGAAAATGAGATGATGCTAACTCATCTCGAGGCCGTGGTTCAAATTGAACTGTTGCGCCAGTTATTTATTTATTATGTATATGAATATATTTATTTATTCAGTTTCTTATTGAAATTTTAGTAAAGGTGGAACATTATGTATTAGGCATTAATTAGAGAATTCTTTTTATTTCATTAGACAGAGTTTTCACAAAACTCAAGAAATTTCCGCTTTAGGACTTACACATTTCCCTGCGTGAGTTCTAGGTTCTTACCACCTAAAGCGGAAATGGACTACCTAATGCGGAACTGCCGCAATTATTCTCTCTAAATGCAATAGAGAAAATTCTCCCATTAAAGGCCGGTTGACACGTTCAAAGTACACTTTGACAAAGTGCGTTGACAACCTACTTTGACGTTACTTTGAACTTGTCAACCCCCTTTCAAAGTGCTTTGAAGTCTCTAGCGTCCCATCAAAGCAAAGTAGGATGGTGCTCAACTTTCCATCAAAGAATTGATTGTAAATCGACAAGTTCACAGAGAAAAGTTGTTGGAGCGGGAAATAGTGAGGTGTTGGTGGTTTTTATTAAATTTATGGTGGTCTGAATAATGTGCTTTGGTGTGAATTCCCTAGAAATGCTAAATCCAGCGTTTTTTGCGAGTGGCAAAGTGGTAATTCACAATGGTGGATATTTTGTCCACTTTGGCAAAGTGTACTTTGAACATGTCAACCGACCTTAAGGCCAAATCCATAATGTTCTCTCTTTTGTTATTCTATTCGTTTCTTTGCTGCTTATTCTGCTCTGTAATATTCTGGTACAAGGAAACGCAGGATTTATGCAGTAACAAATATCATCTACTCCGTTTTCACAGCATGAATTCGTCTGAGGAACTGCAACCCACACTTGTTTCTGTTTCGAATCTGGATGAAAAGTCCCGCAACGAAGATGAGCGCCTCACCGAACTTCACAACTTTTTTCGGCAACAGTACGAAGTGGAACCAAGATTCTTCGTGAAAGTTCCTGGCAGGTATGTGTTTCAACTTGGTTCTGATCTTTGATATTTCGTTAAGTTTAAATCCTTTCCAGAGTCAACATAATTGGTGAACACATTGACTATTGTGGATATCCGGTTTTACCCATGGCTACGCGACAGTGTATCCTCCTAGCTGTCGCTCCCGCAACTGACGACTATCTTTACTTGAGAAATTTGAATAGCGGAAAATATGAAAATTTCAAATGTGAAATTAATGGGTTTGAGTAAGTATCTGTATACGCGTATGTATTAAGGGAATTAATTCACTGTAATATTTTTGGGAGGTGTTGGACATCAAATAATTTGAGTTTCGAAATCATGGCCTTCGAATAGGGAAAAATACTTTACACGTAGGGTGTCAGTACAATTGATTTCTTTGTTTGGTTCACAACGCGGCGTGGTTTAGCAAAATAAATCTCAAAAGTTTATCCCTGTAGTTTTTCGGAACTATGGAGCTGCGACTGCGAAATATAAACATTTGAAACGTTTCCGATTCCCCACAATAAGATATAAGAAGTACTGTGGGCAATTACGACGGACGCAATTACAATACATCCCAAATAAAGGCCTTAATGTTGTTGTTGTAGCAATGGTCGGAATTTGGTGTGTTACATGCTTACAGTTCGGTGTTGTTGTAGTAGCGATTTCGGAATTCTGCTACATGTGTGTGTGTCATAGATCTTGACTCTCTGTATTATCGTTGTTCTCCTCTAGGTCCAGGTGAAGAAAAGCAGCTGCCTCAATAGGGTTTCCCCATAGCGCGATGTTAGGCGAGTGGGAGCTGCAGGACAGTTGAAGATGTGCTCAACATCATGCGGAGTGAGACCACAAGAGCAGCATTCTGACAGGACTGTATGTTTTTCCATTGGGTGTCGCTCAGATTCTCAGACAAAATAAGAGCCGCATAGTTGACTATTGATCTACCGATTGATTTATATTTCGCTAGTAGGTTCTCCTTGTCTTTCCCCTAGGAACTGTCAGCTAAAGCTTAGAGGACTTTGTTCCTGCTTCTCATCTGGTCACTAATGATTGACGCATGGGCCTATGATGTGGCCATGTCGTCAAGGGTGACACAGCAGATATGATATTTGTCGGTTTGTCAAGCTTTATCACGATTGGAAAATTGTCTGAAGATAGTGTTAGGCCCGGTTTTCATTGAGTTTCATTTATGAGGCTTGCACTGTCAATCGTGATGTCTGGAGAACTGGAACAGGTACCGGCGATACGGGTAGGGGTGTCATCATTCAGAGTACAGAAATCTGAGGCGTCAAGCTGTTCTGCTATTGAGATTTCTCTGGCGTCGTTATTGAGCTTAGAGTCCCAGAGTTCATGGTGAGCCTTGAAGTCACCGAGCAGGAGGCTTTGTTGACCGGTAAGTAGATGGTTGATATTTATATGGTATCCTGAGAACCAGCTGGATACCGGTGGAATGTAGGTGTTGTAAAATTCAATATCAACATTACCCAATTTTATGGCGATGGCCTGCACTTCCATGGTGTCATCATTACTGTAAAATCAATTTCCCGGTATTGCACGGAATGGTGAATAATGAAGGCAAGCCCTCCTCCACCGTTGGTCAACCTGTCTTTCCTGACAATAGCATAGTTACCATGTGTGTTGATGGACGTGGAGTGGCGTTTCGTCTTCTGGATGGCTCCAACTTGGATGCGGTGTCTGTCCATGATTGATACGAGTTCGGCTATTTTATTCTGCAACTAAGTTGGACGCGTGAGAGCGTCTCGAAAATGGCAATCGGTGGTGCAGGTGTAAGATTGTTTTGTTGAGGAATCCTGCTAGAACTGTTCGCAGGAGTCATTGGAGATGGCTGTACACCTGACTGAGTGCTCAATGGTGTTGAATGAGGGGTGTTGGACGAGGTTGCTGCTTGTAGTCCTCTGTTCCCACACTGACTTGCAGTGAAGGAGGAATTCCAGTGCCTGTGATGGTTGAGTCCAGAGCAGTTTCTTAGGTGGCACCACTGATTGCAGCAATTGCATCTCACCGTAGTAGCCTTTGGGTGCAGCTCTCTGTTACATACGCCACAGATCCACGGACCAGGGCTTCTTTGAATGCCGGCACCGAGAAGTAACACTGAGAGCAGTTGCGCCGAGATGTTTGCTCCCAATGAACATAAAAAAAAACGATACGAGGCGTGTAACATTCAAACACACTTTCCTTCTTGCATTTAAGAGGTTTGGCAGCTGGTGGCCATTGTGAAACGGGTCGCTTCGGTGCGAAGAACTGGCTCCCGCAGGAACGTTGGGTTGCCCATCGAGACCCCTGCTGATTTATAAAATTTTGCGCGGGATGTGAAATAGTTTTCACCCATACAAGCTCATAAATCCAGCTGTCGTACAACAGTATAACGACCATCTTGCACAGAAAGCAGCTGAGATAAGTAGTCATCCAGGTAGTGATTTGAACGAACATGCCATCAAAAACGCGTACATTGACAGCGCAGATACCATCCTTGGCACTAACCCGTACTCCCGGCATGGATGTCCGACGCATTATGGCAGCGGATTATTGAATGGAAATAGTTGAAGGAACGATACAGCGAAAGACAGCATAGAGCTCTTTTATCGTCAGAAAGCTCGTGAAGTCCAGCGTAGTGTGCGCCGTGATGAAAGAGAGTATGCGGACTTTCTACTGGTCTCGGCAGAAGAAGCCGCAAGAAGCAACGCCATATACGGTGTCATTAAGGAGTTAAGGGTGGTCAACATCCGGTGAAGGACAGTGATAGAAAGCTACTTTTGTCAGATGAAGAACCGATTAAAGGTGTGAGCTCCAAGGCCGCGACTTACGTTTGCGACTGTGAAAAAAAACTATCATAATGGGCATTATTCGTGTGTATTTTAAAGTTTAGGGGATCATCGAATGCAGGATGTCGTTGTACGACTATACTTGCTCAAAAAAAAAAAAAACACGAATAGTGCTCCGTTATGGTAGTTTTTTCACAGTCACAAGTCGCTCAGTCGCGGCCTTGGAACTCACACCTCAAGCGATCGAAGGAGCATTTCGCTACGGTTTCGAACCGAGTAACTCCTGGCGAAATTCGGCCAAACAATTTAGCTGGCCATCGAAATGCGCATATACGCATATGTACTGCTCCGTCTAAAGATTAGTCGCTTCAATAATTGCACTGAAACGAGGTAAAGATTCGTAATGCTAGGCACTCAGTCGTCGGTGCGACGATTAACGATCAAGTCATAGAGCATATGTGTGTATTTTTTTGATCGTCACCAGTCATGTCTAGCAAAATTAAACTTAAGGCCGCCGGACTCGACAGAGTTCCTGCCGAACTTCATCAAGCAGCGTCAAGCATAATTACTGAGTTGCTGCACCCACTTGTTGATAAGTGTGGGATGCAGAGACCTTTCCCCACTGAGTGGAAGGAAGGATTAATAGTCAAAACTGCCAAAAAAAAAGTAGCCTCACACATTGCAATAATTGGAGAGGCATTTGCGTGGTTACCGTCGTTGCCAAAATAATAGCTAAAATTGCTTTGGAAAGACTAAACGAGCACTTACAAAGCACAACTGATAAAGAGCAGGCCCGCTTTCGATTCGGATACTCCTGCTTCAATCACATCAACACCATGCGAATCATCATCGAGCAATGCGTTGAGAACGATTCTCCGCTTCACTTGCTTTTCATAGATTTTAAGAAGGCTTTCGGCAATGTCAACCGAGATTCTATACGGGCGGCTTTGTGGGTGTTATTAAGGCAACCTACGATAGCGCGAAATTTCGCGTTCTGCATAAAGGTAAAATGTCAGGTAACTTTGAGATTCGAAGTGGACTTCGACAGGGGTTCATCCCTTCACCGATCCTATTACTCATACTGATTGGCTATGCGTGTATTGCATGCTATACTATCTGGACCAAACAGAGGAATTCGATGGACCTTAACATCCTACCTGCAATATCTTGACTACGCTGACGACATGTGCCTTCTCTTCTACAAAATCATGGATCTTAACGCAATGGCTTTTGATCTCGAGAGGGATGGCCTGAAGATTAACACCAACTGAGTGCTGGGTCCCCGGCCACAGTGGCTTGGAAGGTAATAGTCAGGCTGGTGAGCTTGCCAGACTGGGTTGTTTGAATGGGGAGCTCCAACAGCATGGTGATATCTATCCGCCCATTGCTTCTTGCAAACTGATTGTCAAATCTGAGGCGATTAACGAAGCCAATGCAAGATGGATTGATTGCAATAGCTGCCGTACAACTCGATCTCTGTGGCCCATACTGGACGTTACCCGATCTGAAAATCGAATGTCGCTAAACAGAAGGCATATTAGCTCGGTGGTGGGTGTTATCACTGTCTCATTGGGGAACATGCCAGGAGACTTCGGCTTCGCTACAATGACTTTTGCAGGGACTGTGGGGATGTGAACGAAGAGGAAAGTAGCTTCCACCTTCTCTGCTCCTGTCCGGCTTTGGCAGGTAGAAAGATGTCGTTACTTGGATCCTACTTCTTCAATGACTTGGAGGAGCTAGAAAGCGCGGACGTTGGATAACTCCAGAGTTTTATTGTTCGCTCTGGATGGTCCCAACTATCAGAAAAGTTGAGAGAGGATGTGTGTTAGTGGTATCACAGTCGACCTATTTGAGGTCTATGTGAGCTGAGTTACAGCAGCCCATCTATCTAGCCCACCGTTGCGAAGAAGAAGAAATCCAACTCTTCCTATCAATATCAATGGAGAGCTTGTGGAGAAGGTGGGCAAATTCGTCTATCTGCCAAGCTAAGATAGTTGTTGATCGGGTGATAGCTGCGTTGCAGTCATGAATTGCTGGGTAAGTCATTTGGTCAGTTGCGTTCCATTGCCCAAAATCGAGTATGATCTCGCGCAGGAGTAGTTAGCTGATGCGTTTTGCCCCACTAGAGGTCAAGGCAAAGTAGTAAAACGAGCGTTGAACCCCCGAGGATTATGTAACAATATATTTCACAACAATTTGCAGGGAATAAGTTCATTAATGTAATTGCTTACTAGAGTGCAAATTCAATATTCCAATGGAAGATAAGAGCTATCAAATAAAGTTCACTGCCGCCATAACTGACTGTGTTTTGACGAACGCAGTATTTGGATGTTTACGATTTTATTTAATTAGACTTTGATTGTGCTTTCTACAACTTTCGTGAATGTTATTTCCGATAAGGGAAATCTTTGCGTATTTAGAATTAAGAAGTATGTATTGTTTTTGAGTAGATAATAAATAAATAACTGGCGCAACAGTCCAAATTTGAGCCAAGGCCTCAAGATGAGTAAGCATCATCTCATTTACTAGATCGTGACGGTGTGTTTTGTGTAGAGCTGTGCGGCCGATCAGCAACACGCTCAATCGAGTTATTTACCCCAAATGGGTACCGATTTAACAGCTGAGTGGGCTCATAGTCCGACACGTAAGTTCCATTTTTTTATCCAAGACCACTGCATTCAGTGAGAATCGACCCGGGGCCACAAGCATAGAAGGCGGACGTGCTAATCGTTGCACCATCCGGATTACTACTCTTCGAGTAGATAATGGTTGATAACTCCTGTTACATTCCTGTGTCGTTTTTTACGTTTGTTGCGAGCAACACATCTCGGCCAACTGCTCTCGATACTACTTCTTCGCGCCGGCATTGAAAGTATGCCTGGTCCATGGATCTGTTGCGTATGCAACAGAGAGCTGCACCCCAATGCGACGTCAGTGACATGTAACTGCTGCGACGAGTGGTGTCACCTGAGTAACTACTCCGAATTAAACCATCACAGCCACTGGAATTCTTTCTTTACTGCCAGTCAGTGCAGGAACAGAGGACTACAAAGAGCGAGCTCGTCTCACAGGCCTCACCATTCTATCCTGGTGAGCACTCGTACGAGCTTCCGGTCAACTCCAATGACCCTGCGAAAGTTCCAATAGGATTCACTAACAGAACAACCTTATACCTGCACCCACCGATCGCCATTTTTGATACGTTCTCACTCGTTCAACTATACTGCAAAATAAAATCGACGAACTCGCCTCATTCAGACACTGCATTCAAGTTGGAGCCATATTGGAGATGACGCTTGATCCCAATTCGCCCCTCAACGCTCATGGAGATTACGGCATTATCAGGAAAGACTGGTGTAATGGACGGTTTGGTGGTCATCCGAGGATGCCAGTGAGTAGTATTATGACCGTGAAGGTCGGGCCGTGGCATCTGGCGAAAAAATAGGCTCCTCGACGAACCAAGCAGCTCAGTTCGAGAAACGTGGGCGGGGTTTTCGCCGCTCGTTGCCAATGTCCTTCACGTATTAATAAAAATGCATAGGCCTGGGGAGACAACACAAACATGGGAGGCAAAAATGGGAATAATAATAAAAATAAGGCAATAAGGATGGAATGGGTATCGGACGCGCAGATGCCCTCACGCTCGCATTTTGATCCGCGTGTAATGGGACCCTCGGCCTCTGGTTTTGTACCACCGATAGGTCACTACTCATCAGGTGCTGCCTTCGATCTCTACCAGACCATAATATGGTTCATTACACAGGTTTACCAACGCTGGAGGAGGGCTTTCCTTTATCATTCACCAGTCCGTGCAATACCGGGAAATGGATGTCACCAACAACGATATCACCATGGAAGTGAAGGTCATCGCCATAAAATCGGGCAATATTGATATTGAAATTTACAATATATATTCAACCGGTATCCAGTTGTCCTTCGGGTTACCATGTAAGTATCAACACTTTTCTCACTGGTAAACACCGTCTCCTGCTTGCTAACTTTAATGCACACAATGAACTCTGGCACTCACATCTTAACAACAACGCCACAGGTATCGCAATAGCAGCGGAACTTGACGCTTCAGATTTCTGTACATTAAATGACGACACGCCCACTCGTACCGCCGGTACCTGTTCCAGCTCTCCAGACACCACGATTGCCAGTGCAGGCCTCATAAACGAAGCTCAGTGGTCCTTACACTATCTTCGGACCACTTACCTATCGTGATAAGGCTTGACAAACCGACAAATGTCATATCTGCTGAACACCGCACTGTTTTCAACCACAATAAGGCTGATTGGAATATCTTCACCGAATATCTCTCTCCGGTTCCTGTTAACTCCTTGTGGGCCATAGGGTATTAACCACGCCTACTTTCCGCCTCGTCCTGTTCATCGCTTTCAGCTCACTCCACGACTTTCCTATTGAAGCAGCCTCTCTCATAACCGATCTTCTCCAAGTGTTACTAAGTCGTCTAACACGGCGACTTGCGTTGATTACCAGCGGGTTCCAATCGAGGGCCTGTTGAGCAATGCTGTTCGGCCCTTTTAGGTGAGTGTGACCTATTCATTGCCACTTTCCCCTTTTAATGGTAGTGTCTATCCTGTCCTGACCAGTAATAGTAAGGAGTACATCATTAATGGTTATTAAAAACAGTAAAGGTGAAAAATGCAGCCTTGTCTCACTCAGCTATGCACCTCGAGAGGATTCGATAGCGTACCCTTGTGTAAGACGTGACATTGGGCTCCCTGGTAGGACTCCTTGATGATGAAAATTATTTTATCTGCTATGCCTCTCCTACGTAAAGCCCTCCAGATGTATTCCCGAATATACCAATGCTAAATTTCTCACCCTAACAGTTCCTACCGCCGTATGTAAAGCCGAATCCAATATTGGGAAAATCCTAAATGAAGCGGCTAAGAAATTTGCCCCTGCAGTACGTATTCCAAAAACTCGGCCTAACTTTCCTACCTCAGCCGCCAGGGTGGCAGATGAGAGAGACAGCATCAAGAGCGTAAACGCAGATGATCTCAGAATTCACGAAATGAACTGTGAATTTCACAGATAAGTAGCCGAGCACATGAGGATAAAGTGGAGTACTCATCTGAGTAACTGCAACCTAACTACGGGTGTGAGCAAACTATGGAAGAAAGTCCGTGCTCTCTCCAATCCACCAGAACAGAAAGAGAATGTCACCATCCAGTTCGGAGACAATTCAATTAGCGACCCTACCCACTGCGCGAGTCGTTTAAATAAGCAATTTATAAACACCCACCACCAGACAGACTTAAGCGCATAATTCGCAGGTGGATCCATAACCGAACCGCAGACAACATAGGTATCTTCACCACGGACGAAGTGATTGAAGCTATAAGGAAGGCGAATAATTCGAAAGCCTTGGGACCTAGTGGAATCTCAATGGCAATGCTCAAACACCTCCACATACCAGCTATCGAATATATCACGGCTATCCATCACATCACTGATCATTCCGGAACACTGGAAGAAAGGGAGAGTGATCCCAATCTCGAAACCTGGGAAATAAGCGACACTCGGCGAGTCCTATCGTCCCATCACACTTCTATCATCAATTGCCAAAACGCTCGAAGCACTAATCTACCCTGTTCTTGCCGCCCACGTCTAGCTAGCAAACCCCCAGCACGGCTTCCGAAGGATACACAGTACGACGACCGTCCCTGGATGCAATTACATCTCGCATCCACAATGGCCTCATTCAACCTCGCCCATGTCACAAAATAATTCTGGTGGCACTTGACCTGTCGAATGCGTTCGACACAGTCAGCCACTCAGCACTTCTGTCTAATTTAAATTGTGTATCGCTTCCAACGCAAATAACCAAATAATGGATTGCCAATTATCTTGCGGGTAGGCTGTCCTACACAGAATTCAAGAACCAAAAATCGAAGCTAAGGAAGATCAAACAAGGTGTACCACAAGGAGGAGTTCTGTGTCCCTCCTTGTTCAACGTTTACCTATCTGTACGGATACTCCCTACACCCCCCGAGGGAATCGAAATTATCTCCTATGTCGATGACTGCTCCATTGTGGCAATAGCGAATAACATCACGGAAATGTGCGAACGTATAAACGGTTATCTTGGAGAACTTAAAGCATTCTTCACAGGCAAGAATTTGACCGTTTCAGCGCCTAAATCCTCGGCAACCTTTATACCACCTGCACAAAGGAAATCAAGATGCAACTAATGATCTCAATCTAATCGATCTAAAATCCTTGGAGTCACTTTGGGCAGCATGGCCACGCCCCCCCCCCCCCCTCCATGCCGCTCTCCGTACTGTAACTAGTTGTCTCCTGATATCATCCCAGGATTGTCTGCATCAGGAAACCATAACAAGCTTCTTGCCAAACAATATCCGGTGGGCTGTTGCCAGAGAGAACACCCCAACACTAACCTCAACCCTGGACCCTGAACCTCGAAAGTGATGTCCAGAGGTACAAAAGGATTCGCTTTGACAATGATGCAGGGGGGCAAAAACTCCTCTTCCATAGTCCTCCGCGTGGGCGCCCCCTGGAACGGCGGTGGTCACAGACCATTGCCAACCAACGTCAAGCCGCCAGTGATGGCGGTGCGATGATTTGGTTGAGGTACCCCTGTGGTGTGGGGTGTGAAAAAAATACCACGGCCTTTCCCTTTGAGGGCCTGTCGTTAAAACCGACAATCAAAGGACAGGATGTGTATGCCAGCAACTTGCACTATCCGAAATCTTTATATGCTAACGAAACGTCAACTATGCCTCGGATAAGGACTGACTCAACGGTTACGACTTTTGGCTATCGTACAATGACAAAGATTGGATTCTGGAATGTGCGTACTCTCCTGGACAATGGATCAGAAGGTCCCCAGAACGCACGATTTCTTCAATTAGAGAGTGAATTTCTGAGGTACAAATTAAATATCTTAGGAGTTAGTGAGATAAGATGGTGGGACAGCGGAGAATTCATCTCTCCAACGGGCAGCACTGTAATGTTGTACTCCGGTAAAGCTACCGGTAGTCGTCGTGAGTCAGGTGTGGGGCTCCTTTTAACCAGAGCCGCGCGAAACTGTCTCTTATCCTGGGAACCGGTCTCTGACAGGGTCTTGACCGCCAGGTTCCGGACCAAAATGAGGAACATCTCAATAATACAATGTTATGCCCCTACTGAACCCGACAATGTCTTGGCAAAAGACTCCTTCTACGAAGAACTAAACGCCGTTCAGAGCAGAACACCTAAAGGTGACATTATAATGGTTATGGGTGATTTGAATGCGAAAGTTGGCGCTGATAACTATGGGCTCAGACATGTGATGGGGAGACACGGTCTTGGTGATCGTAATGACAACGGTGAAAGATTTGTAGAGTTCTGCAACTTTCACAGTCTCTTCATCGGTGGTACTATGTTTGAGCATAAGGACCACCACAAAATCAGTTGGTCCTCTGTTGATCGGCGCAGAACACAAAATCAGATCGACCATTTTGCCATTAGTAAAAGATTCAAGAGTTGCCTCCTGGACGTGCGAAACAAGAAGGGTGCCGATATTGGGATGGGAAGAGACCATTATCTTATGATCGCTAATGTTCGATTGCGTATTGCAGCCGTGCGCCGCCCCAGCGACGAAAGATCCAGGCCCCGCAAATTCAACACCGCTCGACTAAAAAATCCAGCTGTCTTACAACAATATAATGACCATCTTGCGCAAAAAGCGGCTGAGATAACTAGTCACCCAGATAGTGACATAAACGAAAACTGGGATGCCATAAAAAATGCGTACATTGATAGCGCAAATACCATCCTTGGCCCAAACCCGGATTGCCGGAATAAGCCCTGGATGTCCGACGCTTCATGGCAGCGGATTGTTGAAAGAAAGGAGCTGAAAGTTCGTTTGGCTGCAGCATCAGACGACAATCGAAGCAGCATCGAACTCCTTTACCGTCAGAAAGCTCGAGAAGTTCAGCGTAGTGTGCGACGCGATAAAAGAGTTTATGCCAATTCTCTTTTAGCGTCAGCAGAAGAAGCCGCAAGAAGTAACAACTTAAATGCCGTATGTGTCATCAAGGAGTTTACAGGTGGTCGTAACTCCTGCCAACATCCGGTGAAAGATAGTGATGGAAAGCTACTTATCTTGGAAGAAGATCAAATGAGGCGGTGGAAAGAACACTTCGCCGCGGTCTTGAACCGTGTAACCTCTGGTGAAGTTCCCCCTCATATAGATAATTTAGCTAACCATCAAAATGTGCGTATACGGTCCACTGCCCCGACTAAAGAGGAAATAGTCACTGCAATTATTGCACTAAAACGAGGAAAGGCCGCCGGACTTGACGGCATCCCTGCCGAACTTTATCAAGCAGCGCCAAGCGTAACTGCCGATTTGCTGCACCCACTTGTTGATAAAGCGTGGAATACAGAGACCTTTCCCACTGAGTGGAAGGAAGGTTTGATCATCAAACTTCCAAAGAAGGGTAGCCTCACAGACTGTAATAATTGGAGAGGCATATGTGTGCTTCCTGCCGTTGCCAAGATAATAGCTAAAATCGTCCTGGAAAGACTAAAGGCCCACTTAGAAAGCACAATTGATGAAGAGCAGGCTGGCTTTCGATCCGGATTCTCCTGTGTCGATCACATTAACACCTTGCGAATCATCATCGAGCAATGCGCTGAATACGATTCTCCGCTTCACTTGCTTTTCATCGATTTCGAAAAGGCTTTCGATAGTGTGAACCGGGACTCTATATGGGCGGCCTTGCGCAGGAGAGGCATCCCTGAGAAGCTTGTGGCTATTATTAAGGCAACCTATGACGGCGCGAAATGTCGCGTTCTGCATAAAGGTAAGGTGTCGGGGGACTTTGAGATTCGCAGTGGAGTTCGGCAGGGGTGCATCCTCTCACCGATCCTATTCCTCATTGTGATCGGCGATGTGTTGCATGCAGCCCTATCCGGACTCGACAGAGGAATTCAATGGACTTTGACATCTTATCTACAACATCTTGACTACGCTGACGACATATGCCTACTCTCCCACAAAATCATGGATCTGTCCGCAATGGCGTTAGATCTCGAGAGGGAGGCAAGCAAGGTTGGGCTAAAGATTAATACCAACAAGACCAAGGTTCTTAGCCCGCCGTTGCGAAAAAGAAATCCGACACCTATTGCCATCAATATTAATGGGCAGCCTGTGGAGAAGGTGGACAACTTCGTCTACCTGGGTAGCATTGTTGCCGAAAATGGTGGTACGGAGCAGGACATCGCTCGTCGTATCAACCAGGCTAAACGCGTATACGGCATGCTGTCCAAAATCTGGCAGGGCAGTTATCTCAGCATTAAGACCAAGCTGGGCCTGTTTCGCTCCCTGGTACTATCAGTGCTTTTGTATGGGAGCAGTACATGGAAAGTTTCCGTAGGAGTTACCAGAAAGCTGCAAGTTTTCGTCAACTCATGTCTTCGTCGAATTTTAAAAATTTTCTGGCCCGAAACAATATCAAATGAAGAGCTAAGTCGGCGTACGGGTCAGATGCCAATCGACGAATTGATACGCAGGCGAAAATGGCAGTGGATAGGTCACACATTGCGGAAGAGTGATAACTGCATTGCTATGCATGCCATGAAATGGAACCCCATTTCCAACCAAGGCCGACGAAGAGGGGGTCCTCGAATCACATGGCGTCGATCTGTGGCAAAGGAGTGTCAGGCACTGGGTAAGTCTTTTGGGGAGTTGCGCCCCATTGCCCAGAACAGAGTACGATGGCGCGCAGGAGTAGTTGACGCGCTATGCCCCGCTAGGGGTTAAGGCAAAGTAGTAGTAGTACAATCATCAATTGCAGGCCTAGGTCCAAATGTACTATATTTCTGTCGGCACCTCCACCAGCCATTTCTCCTGAAGAGAGAAGACTTCCCAGAGTAGCGGGAACGACACTCGCCCAACTTCGGTCAGGTTGGTGTTCGCGTCTTAACTCCTACCTGTCTCGCATTGACCGGGACGTCTCGAACGCATATCCCGCCCGCAATGGTTCGTCTCATGATGTGAACCACGTCTTCAATTGCCCAGCTGCACTCACATATCTGACTCCCAGGTAGCTGTGGGAGAACCCCGTAGAAGCAGCCATTTACCTATCCCTTAACACCGAAGAAGATGACGAACTGTAGCATGGAACACACACACACACAGAACTTCCGTCCATTACTATCACAACAACAACTCCCCCCAAACGAGCTAAACAGCAGCACGAGACTGATGCATATCAGCTCGGGAGACATGGGTGAAGTTTTGCTGTTATGGTTGCCCCTGCTATTGACTAAACTGACAAAGCACAATAAAGGGAATATCAAATAAATTGGTGGCGAGCCAACAAATAAATGGCGATGATTACCAAAATTACGCGTTGCCTTGACGAAATCTTCATTTAACATTTCAAATACTCGTACCATTGTTCCGAGAGCTACTTGCTCCCTTTTTCAGTACTTCACACTGGCATGACATGAAGTAATCAGTGCTGCTGATGTCATGTCGTATATGGCCCGTAAGCAGGATTTTTTGTATGGGCAGAAAGGCTTTGAAAGTTTCGGGGTCCTTTTACAAAGCCTTGAAGTCAAGCAAAACAGGAGCTCTAAATGCAAACAAACCGGCAAATAGATTTTTTTTTAGTGATGATGACGGTCACAGCCCCGCAGAATTTTGTACTTTACCCACCCATAAAACATATTCATTAAAAGAAAAACCCTTAGGGAAATTTCCGGAATAACCATTCTTCTATGTAAATATTACAGTAATAGAATTGGTTCCGAAATTCTGTCCCGGAAATTGTATGTTTGTATAACTTTCTAATGGGCATAAAATTCACATGTTCGAATTTCCATGGTTTGACCCAAAATTGCAATCCATACGTTCCAAAACGTATTACACTAAATACAAGTGAACCGTGAACTTAATAGCTCGTAAAGAGAATTGCCCTTTCAAAAATGGTGAAATCGCGTTTTGAATTGAAATGTTTTTTTTTTTTTCAATCCCTTTAGCCAATTCTTTCATTCAAACTGCCTCCCAGCCAAGACTAATACTCACTTTCTTTTTAAACATTTTCTTTCCCTCGTAGAATAAAAATTCCTACATCTGGCGGACCACGATGGTACAACTATTTCTTATGTGGCATACGAGGCATCCAAGACCATCTTGGCGACGACATTTCCACCCCCGGTATGCTTGTTGCCATTAGTGGTAATATTCCACCTGCTTCGGGTCTTTCAAGCTCCAGTGCCTTAGTGAGTGCCGCAGTCCTGGCCACAGCCCATATTCAAGGACTTCACTTGCCTGCCCAAATGCTGGCAACAATAGCAGCGCAATGTGAACGCTACATTGGCACGCAAGGTGGCGGAATGGATCAGGCTATTGCATTCCTTGCCAGGCCAGGATGTGCTCAATTTATTCAGTTTCATCCGAAATTGGGCGCTCAACCGGTCAAATTGCCAGATAATGCCATTTTCGTCGTTGCCAATAGCCTGGCTGAAATAAATAAAGCGGCAACATCCGATTTCAATGAGAGGGTGGTGGAATGTCGCATTGCCTGTCGGTTACTCGCGAAACGAATGCATCTGAACAATTGGCGTGATATCGTGCGATTTGCCGTGCTGCAAACATCGTTGGAGTGTACGTTAAGTGAACTTGAAGAGATTGCCAACCGAGAGTTGATGCAAGAGAGCTATTCTAGGAGCGATATTCTGAGTGAATTCGATATGAATCAGGATGACTTTGCGAAGACTATTTTAACGCCAAATACACAACATATGGAAGTGTTTAAGCTTAGGCAAAGGGCTTTGCATGTTTTACAAGGTAAGATTTCAATTTAATCCTAAATATACTGTAGCTTAATATACAGTGAAATCTCCCTTAACGGACATCTCTACTTAGCGGTCAGTTTCCGATTCCCCTGCTATTTCATATTAAAATACATAGACCTGTACTTCTCATTAGTGGACTCTCCAAGAAACGGACGCGGACACACATAATCCATCCCTTTTGCATGAATTTCATACAAAATTTGCCTCACATTAGCGGTCAGGATTAATTCGAGTACATTACTTTATCACTGATATCCAACTGCGTGTTATGTTTTTTAAAAGCAGTGGTCAGGGCAGCTCATGCATACAGTCCAGCGCATAAATCGAGAAATGGAGGAAAGTGTCTTTTGAAGGATGCAATTTAAAATCAGTTTCTTATATCTTAGTTGACAATACAAAAAAACAGAGTGCACTCTCTCCCATTAGCGGACACTGGTAAATACCGGACAATAAAATTGGGTGTCTGCTAATGGGAGATTTCGCTGTAGTATATGAATTCCTATATTGTATTTGTAGATCATTGACATCATGTATAACTTTGTAAATATAATCAATTGTTTCTTCCTTCCAGAATCACTACGTGTTTCCCAATTTCGCTCAGTTTCTGCCAGTGACGATTGTAAATTGGAATCTCTTGCGGAATTATTAATGCAATCGCATGAAAGTCTTCGTACCTTGTACGAATGCTCGCATCCGAACTTGGATCGATTGGTGGAGTTATCTCAGCGATTAGGTGTCAAAGCACGTCTCACTGGTGCAGGGTAAGAATTTATCGATATTCATTCAATTAGATTTTCTTTAGAAGTGCATACAAATGTCCAGATTTACTCATTTTTTCTCTCGATGCAAAGGTAAGTGTCTAATCAAGGAAATCATATTGCTGATGCACTCAATTCAGATACTTTGATATATTTCTATTTCACCGGCGACGCATCGCGGTTTGCGTCTTGGATAATAGTGGGTTTACTGCTGTGGCATATAGAGCGAGCGTGCTAGGGCGGTATACTGAGCGTTGCAACCCCTTAAGCCGCTCCGGTCGCGGAGCCAGTAGCGCAAAGAGCTTTTAACAGAGAGAGGGAATATGCCATCGGCACTGCATTTTTATACCCTTCACGGATGTGATAGGGCATATTAACTTTGTCATGAAGTTTGCAACGCACAGAAGGAAGCATCTCCGACCATATAAACTATATACATATATTCTTGGTTGGTATAATGAGATGAGTCGATTAAGCTTTGTCTGTCTGTCCGTCCGGTTCTATGCAAACTAGTCCCTCAGTTTTGAAGCTATCGAACTGAAATTTTGTACGAAGCCTTCTTTCTATTGCACGCTGGAAATATGTCGGAATCAGACCACTACGTCATATAGCTGCCATAGAAACGATCGGTCCAAAAATTCGTCTTTGTGAATGGTGGCAGACGTTATCAAAACCACCAAACAATGCATGCATTTGATTCGAACGCCATTCGATTCAGAACGTTCCAAATTGGGATATTTGGATTATAAGAAAAGGCGAAAAGGCAGGCCAAAATTGTTGACCCGTGTAGGTCCCACCGAAACGAGTCAAGTTTCGCTGTGTTCTTCAAAAGAATTGGTCTGTCTTTTTAGAATGAAACTTGTGGGAGTATCAGTGATGCGAGAGAAGAAAAAGAGCAGTTAGATCAATTAGATCAAAGCTGACAAAATGCATACCAAGGGTTGATTATACTGGGCGAGTCTGCTTGCTAAAACCTGGCGAGTTAGCTAGCGCTGCTGTCGTAATAACATACAACTTTTCAACTCGCTCGGCAACCAACTTGCAGAAGGTTGCATTAGGAACACCCGAACGAAATAGTTGCGTCGATATTTTGAAGGCAGTCGGATGAACTAGAGGGATATTCGTAGCTATTTCATCTGCAACTAGACTATGATCGCACACAATTAATTTACTTGGTAGGTAGTCCACACACCATTGAGCAGCGAAATTGTGAACTTGATTATATTGGGCGAGTTTGGTTAGTTGGTATAAGTGGTGGCAGAGGCAAACCTTACCAGAGCCCAATTAGCGAAAAAAGCGCCGTTTTGAAGCCAAAAACCTCGTGAAAATTTGTTATTGGCTGATAGTCGGAAAATACAGGGAGGAGTTAAGGAAGTGAAGCAACTCGCCAATCCTAACCCCCGACGCATTCCCCAGGTTGTCAAGAAAGGCTTTGCCCAATGTACGATGTCTGGTCCTAGCAAGGCCTGGGCATTCGCATAGGAAGTGAGTGAGGGTTTCTTTCTCATCTTCATTACCGCAACTTCGGCGATGCGTATTGTAGGGGATACCGAGCCTGACTGCGTTGGCATTGGCCTATAGGGGATCCCTATAGGGGATCCCTATAGGCCAATGCCCCGTGATGACTGCCGTGAGCCTGGCGACATCTCTGCGCGATTTGGTCATAAGCTCCGATATTCTCCTTCTGTCATAGGAGGGCCATATCTTTCTTGATACGGTGCAGGTGTGCAGATTCCGCCATTTGGAATCCGCTACCTTGAGGTAGTAGTTGGATATATTGGGCTTAACCAAAGAGGATTGATATTCTACAAGAGCTATCACTCCATAGAACTTTCCTCTCTGCCAGAAGATTTGTATGTATTGACAAATTGTATAGACTACTCAGTATAGATACACAAGAGAATCAAAACATACTTAAGAAAGCTGACTCCGCCTCCGTCGGTAGATTTGTATGTATTGATTCTCTTGTGTATCTATAGAGTTTTGTAGATTCGCCGGTGCTCGCGGCCATGGGGTGGAAGAAGGCTTAAAATTTTACTAATTTTGTTCACTTCCTTTCCGTTATTAGTGTTGTGGTTTCAAGAATTTAATCCCCACCAGCATTTATGCGGTATGCCTTTGGTTTTGAAGCTTTTATGAAGGGTTTAGCTACCACTTTGCCAACTTTAATCGAGTTTTCTGGGGAAACAATTATTTTTTTCGTAAAAATGTCTTGAAGCTCATGTGCTATCCAACTGACGATATTCCTATAAGAAAATGAAACCGGAATATAGAGGGCTACGCCCGCAATCCGAGGGTTTTGTAGCAAGCGCTTATTTTGGTATATAAATATCGGCTCCTTGCTCTTCTCGGTACCACTTAGATGGACAAAAAAAACATAATTAAAATGTCTTACCCACTTACATTTTACATGCCAATTCATATTACGTGATTGTAACGAAACTTAGAACATATTATTGCCTAAGCCCTAAGGTGTTGGTTATCGTTGGTCATCAGTACTTTTGACCTCGAAAGTGTTTAAGGCATGCAGGGGTGTGCTAACTGTAACTACAGAAATAAGCTATTATTTACCTATTCTGAGAAGATATACAGATTCCATTATTTTCCATTTTATATGCTATTCCGAACCCACCTTCCTGTAAGTTTTCATAATTCTAACAGTCCTGAAATGCCACGGGGGGGGGGGGGGGGCAAATTACGAACTAATATTTTCTCCTCCCCCACTATTCCCCTTTCTACAAATTTCAAGGAAATGCGAAAAAATGGAATGTACTCAACATTACCTTTCTCACGACACCTCACTTGCCTATACCAGTCGATAAAAAAAAATTGACCTTAATTTCGCCTCTATATGGACCCCTCCCCCCTTCCACCCGGTAAAGTTTGCAAATTACGACGCAGCGCCCCCAACTAATCTTTACTCTTTCAAAAATGATTAATTAAATAACTGCAATTCGCACTACGAAAAACAACATGAAAGTAGTACTCACACCTATGAGGCCGGTAGGTGTAATTTTTGTGTGGATAGTGTCAAAATGCCTAACTTTAAATGAATGTACTATTATTAAATATTATGTGATTCTAATGAAACTTAGAGATATTATTGCCAATGATGTTGGTTATCATTGGCCATCAATATTTTTGACCTCGGGTGTGCCTAAGGCTTGCAGGGGTATGCTTACTGCAACTATAGAAATGCACTATTATTAACCTTTTTTGATGAGATATCAAAATTCTACGATTTTCGTTTTCTATACTAGTAAAATGCCGCTTTCCTGCAAATTTTCATGTTTCTAAGTATAACGGTAACGAAATGCAAGGGGGGGGGGACAAACTCGGATCACATATTTTCCCCTCTATCTCTTTTCCCCTTTTTTCAAATTTAATGAAAATACCGGAAATGAAATGTACTCGGTGTTACCTTTCTCATGATACCCTATGCCTATACCAGATGAAAAAAAAATTTTGACCTTCATTTCCCCTCTATGGGGACATCCCCTTAAAGTCAGCCTATTACAACGAATCGCTTTCTCCGGCGAATTATAATAATTCTACATACTCCCACAAAATTTCATGTATGTAGCTTTAGCCGTTAGAGAGATATTTCATGGACAGACGGACAGACATTTGACCGATTTCATAAGGGTTTTGTTTTTAATACAAAACCCTAAAAATGGACGAGATCCTTGTAGGAATAAGTGGCAACAATTTGAACCGCCGATTCGAACCTGTAGCAAAAACTGAAGAAAATCGTCAGCCCTTCAGATTATCGTCAGTGGTTCCTACAGATTCTCGTCAGCGCTTCAAATTATCGTCAATTATTTCTACAATTTCTCGACAGCGCTTCAAAGTATCGTTAGTTATTCCTACATCCGTTTTCTTTACAAAATTCTTGTCGGTAGGAAACTGATAGTGAATGAGCTGTAAGCTTATCATCCGTTTTTTTCTGGGGGAATATCGTCAGTTAAATTAATTGTGAATAGACACCTTTACAAGTAAAATTATAGAGGACTACAAACTGGACAATTTGAGACCAAGAGAGACGAGACCCCCCCACACTCTTTTCGGTCAGCATCCTGTCACTAATTTTTTTTCTATTGTGCGGCCCGCCTAAACATATTTCTTTTGAAAGTGGCCCACTGTTCTAAAAAGGTTGCCGACCCCTGACTTATTTTATTCCGAAAGTTATCTAACTTCATAAAAATTCAGTTCAAAATATTTTAAGCAATATTAACTAACCCAATAAAATTCTATATTCTCAATTCGATTCTCTTATTTATTTTCAGCTGGGGTGGATGTATCGTCGCTTTATGTGATTCGGTAGACACATGCAATGCTTACATTAAGGAACTGAAGGAGAAATATTACAAAGACTTGCCACAAGCCAAAGGACGGAATTTCGATGAACTTATCTTTGCAACAAGCCCGCAAGGTGGTGCCGAAATTTTCACAAATAAATCTTAAAATGCCCTAAATGCCATCAAACTGATTTCAATATTTCACATTTTTATTGATATTTTATCGTTTATGTTTTATTATCTACCTCTTTGATATTTTGGTCTATGTTGTTTCTAGGCAAAATATTATTATTCCAGAATTTTGTGATGTTTATGTAGACACGCCCAGAAATGAAATAAAATAAAATACGTTATTCAGAATTTTCATTGTTGTTTTCATTACTGAACTCCCCTATTCATTATCTTAATGAAGGACAAGGAACCAGTAATTCGCACTTGTAGTTGAAGTCGTACGGTCTCGACTATGTGCAATCAAAATGAAAAGGCATGAAATCGCTTCCCGGCGCGTCAGCTTTTCTGATTTTTTCATTTCAGAAAGCGTAAGATCAAACAATACTGTATGAAACCAGAAACCATATCCCACCAGGGACAATTTGAACAACAAAGAAGAATCTTTTTCGTTTTCAAATAAGGATTCGGCCATAATCAGTGTCCACACGTTTCGGAAATTTTTCTTTTAAAAATTCCTAAAGAAAGTTTGTTAGTATGTACAAAATTTTCCTTAAGCGTTTTTAAATTATTCGAATGAAGAATCTTTACGCAAATCGATTAAATAAAACACGTGTACGACACGTGAACTTCAAAAGCAGATATTAAATGGAAGTGGGTCAATTCATCCTTTTGATTGCTCTCCGGAAAGCAAATCCTATTGTGAGAAACTTTAAAATTAAACGAGCGTCTAGACGGCTCTGGAATGCGATTTCTTTCACTCGTCTTTAATAGACACTCCTCTAAACTGAAGTACCGAAAAGGATGCTCAGATTGGCTGAAATGATTGCAATAATTCGAGTTAATATGTATTTAGTCATCCAGGTGTATTGACTTTGCTACTCGATATGAATAGCTAGCCAGAGAAGAAAGAAGAGAAAAGTAAACAGAAAATTTAAGGATAAAATTTAACTGTAATGCAAACACTTTCACCTTCAACTTTTTGCTTTTTCTGATTGAATGGACATAGTAGATGCATATTTAAAGACTTACAATCACCTCAACCGAAGTAGTTTAATTTGCAGGAACGGATGGTTCATTAATACATAATAAGAGTGACTATAAGCGTTAAATTTTCAAGTTCGAAAAAAACTAATATTTAATCTAGGGACGAGGGTACGCCCGCTTGCCAAGGAATAACGAAGAAATCGAAAAAAGCGAAAACGTGAAAGGACTACACTTTCACCATCATCGTGGCGCGACGGCCAGATGTCGGGCCCTGGCCGTCTGGACCACCAATTATCTCCAATTTTGGACGCCCAGCAGTTGTTCGGCGTCCTTATCAACTGATTCATTCCAACGAGCTCCCGGTCTTCCTCGCAGCCTTGTTCCGTCGACGCGTCGTCCATTGAATATTTTCTTAGGCATGCGATCATTGTCCATTCGTTGCATATGTCCTGTCCAATGTAGACGTAGTTTGACGATTCTCGATTACCAGCTTATCGTACAGTTCGTACAGCTCATGGTTTTGTACCGGATGTGCCGTCTATTTTGGTCGCACAATGCTCTGAAAATACGCCGAAGGACCTTACGTTCAAATGTGATTATCATGTTTTCGGAAGCTTGAGTAAGGGTCCAGGTTTTGCAGCCATAGCATAGCACAGGTCGTATGATGGTTTTGTAAATGCGGAGCTTCGTGTTGCACATGCACATGCTTCGATTTAATTATTGGGAGGACCGAGAAGAAAGTCTTATTTGCTAGCTGTATCCGTCGCTTGATTTCGTCAGTTTCAATGGCGTCCTTTGACAGGTATATAGTATGTCTCGTCTACAAATTCTGCACTGAGGCCCCTACGTCCTTGTTCTTGATTGCATCATTACTTTTGTTTTGTGTTGGTTAATGCGTAGTCCAACTTCTTTTGCAGACGTGTTAAGATTATTTAGAAGTTATTCTGCGGCGGGCCGGTTTTGGGATATAATGTTAATATCGTCAGCGTACGCTATCAACTGAGTCGACTTGAAGAGCAGTGTGCCGCTGTGGTCCGCATTAATTACCCGGATGGCGTGTTCAACTGTCAGGTTGAAGAGCGGCGGAGCCAGTCCATCACCTTGCTTCAATCCAGTACGTGTCTAAAAGAGATCAGTCAGCCTGTTTTGGATCCTGACCTGTGAGATGTGTTGGTCATCGTCATCTTTGTTAATAGTACTAATTTTACTGGTATACCAAATTGCAGCTATAAAGTACTCCACAATCTATACTGTCGTATGCTTGCTTAAAATCAACAAGGTTTGGTATACGTCTAGGTTGTATTTCCAGCACTTTTCCAGGATCTGCTTGACCGTGAAAAGCTGATTGGTTGTAGATCGGTGAATCTGAAACCGCCTTGATATTCGCCAATGATTCGTTCAACGTACGGCTTTTTTCTATTTTCCAGAATTTTCTTCAGTACTTTGTAGGACGTACAGACAAGTGAGATGTCTCTGCAATTCCCACACCACAATTTATCTCCCTTTTTGTGGATGGGACAGATGATGTTTTCGCGTCAATCTTTTGAAATCACCTCATCCTCCCAGATCCGCAGAAGTAGTTGATGTATTGCATTTAACAGACCCGTTCCACCAGATTTTAGCAGTTCAGCTTGAATCTCGGCTGTACCCGGCGCTTTATTTGGATTAAGTGACTGCAATGCAAGATCAACTTCTTCTACCGTCAGGGGTTGTGTATTGGGACCATAATTGATCATATCGTCAACGATTGGGGATTTTTGTATGGGGACGTGGGATTAAGAAGCTATTTGAAATGGGACGCCCATCGTTTGTTGATGATATCGGTGTCGCTGATGATGTTTCCATCCTTGTCCTTACAGAGACTAGTCCTGAGTTGATAGCCATTCTTAATAGTGTTTACTAGTCTGTCCAGTGTTTCTATTAGCTAGGTTATCGTTAATGTTCAGCAACTGCACGTCAAAGAATTTTCGTTTTTTACGTCTGACTATTCTATTTGATATTCGCCGTAGCTCGTAGTTGGACGTTGGATACATTGTCTGTAATAGCCGCCATACATTATCCGATCCGTCGTCCGATCGATCGGCCGATGGATCGCCACAAAATATCTGCCGATCTCCACTGCACACACACTGTGCGATTTTCGTGCGATGCGATAGCGAATGACAATTCAAAAAATAGGTTATGATTCACTCCCAATCCAACCTAGATTCATTTTTTTTTTTTTTTTTTCTCCTTTGACTATGCGGGCTTTGTTCTCGATGTCACCGCTGATGAAATCAGAAGTCCACGAGTGAGGCTCCAAACATAGTCGGTTGGCTAATCCAAGTATAGGATTGTACTGCCAGGTTTTGTTGTGTTTCGTTTTTAAATGTGTTTTTGATCGTCTACTCCTGTCCTTCTAGACGATTCTGAACCATGTGGTGAGTCATCCACCAGAACGCCCGGTTGAGAACGTCGCTAATGTGCGCTGATTCGCAGCACAATCACTCCACTAAAGACAATTCACTAACAATTTCTCCGGGAATTGTTAACTAGTTTGCACAAATAGGTTACTAGGCTATTGCGCAGCAAATTAATGGCAGCCACTTCACGACACGTCCTCTCCTGACGCTGGCTAACGGATGACTGTAGATTCATTTTTGTTAACTATTTGGATGTGTGTGGTATTTTCGAATACCACATATTTGATATTTCAATTGCAGTGCCATTTAAATCATTAGAATCTTTGAAATTTCATCATTTAATAATTTGGTAATTTGACATTCACTTGCGATAATCACATACACTACCCAATCGATCGTCACCGATCGATCGCACGAAAATCGCACTAAAATATCGGCAGATCAAAATTGATCGCCCGATCGGTGCGATTTCCACATACACACGCCAATCCGTCGGCCGATATTGATTTCGGGCGACGGATCGGCCGATCGATCGGTGTGTGTATGGCACGTTTAAGACCCGCCATAGACTGCGCGATCTGTCGTCAGATCGATCTGACGATGGATCGTCATAAAATATCTGACGATCAAAATTATATGGAACTGTCAAAAATCGGTGCGATCGATCTGACGATCACAATAACGTCAGATCGATCTGACGACGGATTGCATCGTATATGGGGGCTATAAGCTTCGTTCTTTGCGTCAAGTGATTTTTGGCATTGTTCGTCGAACCAGTAATTCGCGTTCGCCGGGCTTTATGTCCCACGACCTTCTCTGCGGCCTCCTTGATAGAGCTTTTTAGTTCTTCCCAAAACCCGAGTACACCTATGTTGTCAATGTTGTGTAGCAAAGGTATCAGTTTTTCTTCAAGGGCGGCTGTATATGCCTACGCCGTAGCAGCATTCAAGAGTTTGTCAACTGCAAACATTTTGGGAGAGCATATTCTTAATTGTTGCACTGAAGAGATCCTACACCGAAAGGTTTTTTTTCACCAAGTGATGGTCGGAATTCCAATTTGCTTCTCGGCTTGATCGCACATCCATCACAGGTGAAGCCTATCTCTTGCATATGAGAGTGAGGTCAATCCGGTTGACGGTGTGTGCATGCGGACATTTCCAGGTTTCTTTATGATTTCGTCGGCGCGGAAAACATATTGAGCTTACGATAAGGTTGTTAGTGCATGTGAAGTCGATTAGTCTTAGACCGTTGTCCTCCATTGGTTCCCCGATACCAACTTTCGCACTGAAATCTCCCAGCAGTATTTTGATGTTGTTTGTTGAAAGTGAATCGAATAAACTCGTCTATCACTACTTGTTTGATTCCGCTGCGATACCAGATCAAGGAGGTCCAGAGGAAATCCCACGATGTTCCTAGAATGGATAAGATTCCCACAAAGAATCAACGAATACAGCGAATTATAATATAAAATACTTATCTGATAAATCGGCGCGACGACGTCTTGCACAAGCGACACAAAACAACAATTGTTGTTGAATCTTATCCATTCTAGCAACCTGGACCTCCTTCATCTGGTATCGCAGCGGAATCAAACACTACTTTTTCCTTCACTTCAGTGGGGGCGTGTACAATGATGAGGTTGAAACATCCAGTCTTAGTGCGAATCGCACAGAACCTTTCATTGATGGGTTTGAAGTCAATAACGTGCGATTTGAGAGGTACTTGTTCACGATGAACGCAACTCCAAACTCCTTGTGTCCAGATGGTTTACCGGTTTTGAAAATATTGTGCGATTTCTTGCCATTGATCTCGCTGCCTAGCCAATTGTTTCCTGGACTGCAGTGATGCTCAGTTAATATTTATCGAACTGTTGTAGGAGGGCCTTCTCGGCCCCCGGTGTGTTCAGGGAGCGTAGATTCCAGGATCTGAAAGAATAATCAGTTAAACGTTTGCGTGGTCGTCGTTGATCCGTCCAATCCGAGGCTTTTTTTCCCAGGTTTATTGACATGGTGTAGTTTTTACAAGGATGGGTTATCGGCCCATCGCTAAAGCATATTCAGGGGTGGCCTCGGTGATAGCTGCTTCAGGTGGTTCATAACGTGCCAGAGTTCACAAAACTATGTTGCAAGTCTGACTACGTGATTCATGCTACCCTAATGACTTGAGACGCGTAGGTGTAACTCAGCCAGTCAGGCTACAGCTGTCATTCCCCTCCTTTCACAACACTGGATAAGGACAGGCTTCGGCGGAGTTAAGAAAGTTTAATGGCATGTACAAAACATTCTTTAAATGTTTTTAATTTATTCACATTCGAATGAAGAATCTTTATACAATTCTATTAAAGAAAATAGGTCGTACGCGCCCTTGATTATAACCATAGCATATCATTTAGTCCTTCCGTCTACACGTGTACTTGAAAAGCAGATATTAAATCCAAGTGGGTCATTTCACCTTTTTGATTGCTCTCCGGAAAGCAAATTCTATCGTGAGAAACTTTAAAATTAAACGAGCGTCTAGACTCTAGACGGCCAAGTTTCAAAAGCAAATTCCAATATGAAAAAATATTGGGATGCGATTCCTTTCACTCGTCAGGAATAGACAATCCTCTAAACTGAAGTACCGAAAAGGATGCTCAGTCTGGCAGAAATGTTTGCAATAACTCGAATTAATAGATATTTAGCCATCGATTTCTATTGACTTCGATACTCAATATGAATAGCTAGCCGGAGAAGAAGAGAAAAGTGAACAAAAATTTACGGATAAAATTTAAGTGCAATGTAAACACTGGTACTTCACTTTTACTTTGACTTTTTGCTTTTTCTGATTGAATGGACATAGTAGATGCATATTTAAAGAGAATCACCTCAACTGAAGTAGTTTAATTTGCTAGAACGGATGGTTTACTAATAATAAGAATAAGAGTGACTATAACCATAAACTCTTCAAGTGCCGAAAATACAATAATAACTTTAATATAAATATAAATAACGCATTGAACCACGTAATATCTTCAATCCGCTACATTTAATCGCACCCCGGAAACACATATTCATAATGCTAAGTTATCACACCGTGAAATACTTCAAAATGTATCCTGAGAGTTTTAACATGTCAGTTTACGGTACATACATTCCCGCTTCAAGTTAAACGTCCGTCTTCAGGAATGATAGTCTCCTTTCAAAACTCCTGTCCATCATAGATGAGACGTTTATTCCATTGTAGACCTACACCCTATCATATGAAAAGAACTTCAGCCTTTCAACTGGATATGATGAACTGGGATTAGTCAGTCTTAGGCCCAACACACACTTGCAGAGTGCAATAGAACATTGAACCATAAAGCACAATCAAACAACATTACATTACATTACATTACATTACATTCGTTCCTGCGGCAGCCGGTTCTACGCACCGGAGCGACCCGTGTTACCTGGAACAACCACGTCACACGGCCAAGAGCTGCCACAACCCCTTCGATGCAAGAAGGAAGATCTATGTGTGTGTCACACAACTTGACTATTCATTTTTTCTTGAAATTGGGAGCAACACATGCCGGCGCTATTGCTCTCAATACTTCTTCAACGCGCCGGAATCGAGCTCAACCCAGGTCCAGGCCCTTGGATCTGCTGCGTCTGCAATAGAACGCTGCACTCCAACGCTATCACAGTAAGATGTACTTGCTGCAACAACTGGTGTCACCTTACAAATTGTTCCGGGCTGAAACACCACCGACAATGGAACTCCTCCTTCACTGCGAGCCAATGTAGATTCAGAGGGCAGCAAGTATCAACGTCATCACAAACACCTAACATAACACCACCTGTTAGAGCGAACACAAGTTCCCAGCCCTCCCCCTCAACTCCAGTGAACCACATTACCAACAAAATTCCATTGCAACACAACCTGACACCTGCACCAGCTGTTGCGAATCTCAACACCATATCAATTGTGCAACTTAACTGCAATGGGTTACAGCGGAAAATTGCAGAATTATCGGACTTCATGGATAGACACCGCGTCATGATTGGAGCTATTCAGGAGACAAAGCTTAACACCAATTCGTCCCTCAACTCCTATGGCAATTACAACGTCATCAGGAAGAATAGAGTATCAAATGCTGGAGGTGGAATAGCATTTCTGATCCATCAATCAGTACCATATCGTGAAATCGACGTCACAGTCACCGACAACATCTTGGAGGTACAGGCCATTGCCATTCAGTCGGGTAACATCGATATTGAAATCTACAACGTTTACATCCCACCTGTATCCAGTTGTCCCTCGGGATACAATGTCAATATCACACCACTGCTAGCTGGCCAATATCGTCTCCTACTTGGTGACTTCAACGCCCATCACGAACTATGGCACTCTAACCTCGACAACGATGCCAGAGGGGTTGCCATAGCCGAACAACTTGACGCATCAGACTTCTGTCCACTCAACGACGATACTCCTACTCGTATTGCTGGAACATGTTCCAGCTCACCCGATATCTCAATTGCTAGCGCTGGACTTGTTAATGATGCTCAATGGGAACCAGTCCTGACGCTATCCTCGGATCATCTGCCAATCCTAATAAAATTGGACAAACCATCAAGTACTCAGGTTGCTGATCATCGCACGTTCATCAACCACAATAAAGTGGATTGGGATGGCTTCAAGTCCTACACCAACACAGCCTTCGCTGCCTTACCAACTCCAACTGACGTGCGCACGGCTGAACGAAATGTAAGGCACATACTGCAGGAAGCGATTATGAAGTTCATTCCAGCAGGTCGGATACCCAAAATTCGACCAAATTTCCCGACTTCAGCAGCTAGATTGGCAGATGATAGAGACCGCATACGCAGCATTAACCCGGACGATCCAAGGATCAAGGAACTAAACCTTGATATCTTTAAACAGGTAGCAGATCACAGGAGAAGGAAATGGAACTCCCACCTTGACAATTGCAATTTGACAACGGGTGTCAATAAGCTCTGGTCAACGGTTAGGGCCCTTACAAACCCAACCAAACACAAAGGGCATGTTGCTATCCAATTTGGCAACATTACGGTTAACGACCCAACAAAATGCGCCAACAACTTTAACAAACAGTTTATCGAACATCCACCTCCTGATAGACTTAAGCGCATTATTACTAGGAGCATTCGTAACCGCCCAGCTGACCAGCAACTTCAATTTACATCTCAGGAAGTTGTAGCAGCAATAAAAAGAGCGAAGAGTTCCAAAGCCCTTGGACCAGACGGTATATCGATGGTCATGCTCAAACATCTGGACACAAGAGCAATTGAATACATAACGGCCACGATCAATCTCTCCATCTCATCGTCTATCATCCCCGAATATTGGAAGAAAAGAAGAGTGATCCCTATTCTAAAACCGGGAAAAAAACCAACACTGGGCGAATCATACCGTCCCATTACACTTTTGTCTCCTGTAGCCAAGATCTTAGAAGCGCTGCTCCACCCTATAATTGCGACTCATACTCAGATGGCCAACCACCAACATGGCTTTAGAAGGATGCACAGCACCACGACGGCTTTGGATGTCATTACATCGAAAATACTCAATGGCCTCAACCAAGCCTGTCCTTGTCAACGAACGATTCTGGTGGCATTAGACTTGTCAAAGGCATTTGACACTGTCAGCCACTCGTTTCTCCTCTCAGACATATGCGGTACATTGCTTCCGTCGCATATTGTAAAGTGGATTGCCAACTATCTTGCCGGCAGACAGTCCTACACAGAATTTAGATCCGGGAAATCTAAACTAAGACGAATTAAACAGGGTGTTCTCCAAGAACGAGTCTTATCTCCCACCCTGTTTAACCTTTACATGTCAGGACTCCCTACGCCGCCTGACGGACTCGAAATTGTCAGTTATGCCAATGCTTGCTCGATTCTAGCAACCGGCAACGATATCACTCAAATGTGCGAACAGATAAATGGGTATCTTGACGAACTTAACACCTTCTTCGTCAACAAAAATCTCACTCTGTCTGCGCCGAAGTCTACCGCTACTCTGTTTACCACATGGACCAAAGAAGTGAGATAACAACTGGATATTGTAGTAGACGGTCAAACTATCCCCACCATTAACCACCCTAAAATCCTCGGTGTCACCCTTGACAGCATGGTTACCTTCTCAGCCCATGCGTCAACCATTTGTGACAAGATGAGAGGCAGGAACAAAGTCCTCAAAGCTCTTGCTGGCAGTTCCTGGGGGAAAGACAAGGAGACCCTACTAACGACCTACAAGTCTATCGGGAGATCTGTGGCCAATTATGCGGCTCCCATCTGGTCGGAAAACTTATGTGACACTCAATGGAGGAACGTCCAGACCTGCCAAAATGCAGCTCTCAGAACTGTCACAGGCTGCCTACTGATGTCGTCGCAGGACCGCCTTCACCAGGAAACCAAAATGATGCCGCTAAGAAGCCACAACACACTTCTAACGAAGCAGTATCTGGTTGGCTGTTATCGGAGTGACCATCCTAACTCTAACCTTATGGACAGAAGCCCTCCGCCACGTCATGTAAGACGTAATATGAGGGATCGCGAGCGGGAGATCCAAAGGTTTAAAAGAGTCCCCTTCGATAACTCCAGCTACAGATCGGCCATCACAACACTGCATAGTGAAGAAGTGCTATCCTCAATCGCGGACATGACACCAAACAGGGTACTAAATGCGCAACCACCTGATATATCTTCAGACGAACTTCGACTTCCTAGAGCAACCAGGACTGCACTCGCACAACTTAGTTCTGGCTGGTGCTCACGTCTGAACTCGTACCTATCCCGCATTGATAACGAAATACAGAACTCCTGTCCAGCCTGTGGCCTCACTTCACATGATGTTGAGCACATATTTAACTGTCCTGCAGCTCCGACGCGCCTAACACCTACTGCGCTATGGGATAATCCTATTGAAGCAGCTGCGTTTCTACACCTGGACATTGAAGAAGCTTAATGACACACACATTCATCAGATATCAACGCGTCGCTACTACAACAACAACAACAACAACAACAACAACTTACAGGACTCAAATAAACCTTAAGATGGACACACACATTCGTCCAAAATCTAAATTTTCTCCGGGCGAATCCAAAATTTCCGTCAAACCCATACATCGACCGGAGAAATTTTAGGTTGGATGCGGGTAAATTTAGATTTTGGACGAATGTGTGTGTCCACCTTAAGATTTATTTGAGTCCTGTAATGTTGTTTGATTGTGCTTTATGATTCAATGTTCTATTGCACTCTTAGCAGGCAATCGTGGGTTTTGATTAACAAAGGACAAAATCTCACCACGACCATATACAATACTTCGATTTTGGTATACGTACCATCGCACATATCTCGATTCATAAGGTACTGAAATCAACATGCATGAAGATACAGATTACATGGCTACATGTATCTCGCTGTAAAAAGGCGATAAATCCATTCATAAATAACAGAAGCTAGGCATCCGCATGAAAATTTCTTACGATAGATAGACGAACTCATCCGTAAGATGTATGTAGTCAATTGGATCGATTTTCTGGGTCATAATTCTTCGGGGCCGATTGAATGGCAAATTTGGAATTTATTTCTAGAAAGATTTATTGTTTGGTACCAGCGGAATTTTTACTGTTTTGCGTGATTCCTGATGCGTCACGTAGTTACTGTCGGTTTAATTTTGCTAGAGTTGTCATGTAAAGAGAAAGGGTTTAATAGTACGGATATGGGTTAGGTTAGGTAGCAGGAAACAGCACCCTTAGACCAGAAACATAGGTCCATTGTGATTCTAGGAGAGCCGGAGCCATTGACGAAGGAATTGTCCCACCTCCATCTCTGCCAGCTCCCCAAGATGGTTATAAAAGATTTTACCAAGAGTTGACCTCCACTGTTCCTACGGCAGCTGGTTCTACGCACCGGAGTTACCCGATCTCAACGGCCGAGAGCTGCCGAAACCACTTCTATGCAGAAGGAAAATATATGTATGCATGTGTTGCATTTTCTACGTGGTCGAATTTTATGGATTCTGGGAGCAACACACTTCGGCGAATTGCGCTCGACAGTGGCGTAGATGGGTGTGGGTGGGGGGAATTCGGGAATTCCCCCCCCCCCCCCCCCCTTTACATTGTTTTTGTGCGGACTTTCCTGACAGCCTTAGTATTTTTATTTTAAAAGTGAATACTTTGAACCTGTCTAAATATGTGGGGCATTCCAGAAAAAAAAAATTTCTCGCAGATGGCGCTCATTTCGGTAACTTGATGGGTGTCATAGGAATAGTGGTAAAGGGCCGAATGCCCTGGAGTAGTATAAATTGCATTTCGAGTGCTTTGCTGGAGAGAAAAGGATATTCTTGGCAATGAAGTGGAATATAGGCAAGATTGGTGTCATAGGAATAATGGTGAAAAGGCAAATGCTCTAGAGTAGTGTAAATTGCATTTTAAGTCCTTTGGTAAGGAGAAAAGGATATTCATTACAATGGAGTAGAATGAGGCAAGATGGGTGTCATATGAATCGGGGTGAAAAGGCGAATGCTCTGGAGTAGTGCAAATGGTATTTAGAGTCCTTTGGTGCTAGGAAAATCGGGGTGAAGAGGCGAATGCTCTCTAGTAGTATAATTCCATTTCGAGTCCTTTGGTGGATATAAAAAGACATTATTGTCGATGGAGTGGAATATAGTCAAGAGATAAGTGAAATAGGAACAAAATGTTGACATTGCTAACAGAAGGTTGGAGGAGGAGCGCTGACTGCGAGTCTAAAGTTGAAACTGCAAAAATTCCGGAATAGCAACACATGCTTCGATTTTGCTGCAACACCAATAGAACTTGAAGTCACACTTTCAACGCAAAATAATGCCTGCGATAATAAGATATAATTAACTTAAAAATATAAAATTAATGTATACTAATAACTACAATTTTGGTTCCATTTTGAACCAAAGCCAAAGCTAACATTATCTCTTTCACTAGATCTTGACGGTGTGTTTTGTGCAGAGGTGTATTATTAATTACCAGTAGCACGCTCGATCTGTTTACCGCACTAAATGAGTAGTCATTTAACAATATTGGTTGGGGAAAGGTGGAGTTTTGGTGTAAGACAGCTCATCTCCTATTGGCATCATACACTACAAACCCCTCGGATTTCAGGCTAAACCTTTTACTTTTCGGTTTCGTTTTATTATGATACAATAATTTCTGGTACTGCAAACAAAACGCAAAATGCTGAAAATCCATCTTTGCTGGAAAAAATTTCTCGATTTATTTTCCAATAATCGATTATAATCGATTATTTTAAATAATTAAACAGGCCTACTTATCGCCATCTGAAATACTTTGGGTCAACTTTATTTGGCAGCAGAAGCCGCGTTATTTGCGTTGACTATAATCCAGCCTTTAAGCGGTTTCAAATAAAATAATACAAAATGAATGACGCGTTGTCAAGTTAAAATTGCTAAACTATAAAAGCCTACTGAGCTTATATTCAGAATTAAGCAAGTCGCCAATTTTTGTATTTGTTCATTTCAAATGCAAGCCTCGTTTTCCTTAACGTTATAAAAAAAATAGTGCCGACGGCCCATCCCCCCTCTATAAAAAGCTAACTACGCTACTGGCTCTCGATTCTCCTCAATCGCGCTGGCATCGGACTCAACCAAGGTCCATACTTGTTGCGTCTGCAATAAACCCCTACACCCAAACATAACTTCTGCGACGAGTGGTGCCATCTAAAAAGCTGCTCAAGTTTAACTCGTCAATGGGAGTTAGGGATTCCACCAGCACTACTAACCTCTCTGTGGATTTTCACAGACGGCTCCAAGACCGATGTAGGTGTGGGCGCCGGAGTATACTCCGAGGAGCTCAATCTCAACCATTCGTTTCAACTTCCAAGCTACTGCAGCGTTTTCCAGGCGGAAGTTTATGCGATAAAAGAGGCTGCGATGTCGATAGATCACGCCATGTCAACCAAAAGGGATATTACTATTTTCACAGACAGCCAGGCTGCAGTTAGAGCACTTGAGTCTACGCTGATAGTGTCTAAAATTGTTGCTGAATGTCGAGTTTGCCTTTTGGAAGTCAGCAGCGATTTCAATATTACACTGTGCTGGATACCTGGCCACAGTGGTTTTGCCGGGAATTGTAGAGCGGACGAACTGGCTCGCAGGGGTGCAGCCGGCGTAGCTTGGCAGATCAGGGGCTACATTGCTAAGCCCATCTCTACCTGCAAATCTGAATTAAAGTTGGCTGCTGTCAGGAAAGCCAACTCGACATGGATGAATGGCGTTACATGTCCGAAAGCAGCTGATTTGGCCTGAGCTGAATTTCAGTCGCTCTGATAAATTGCTATTACTGACTAAACTTCAGATTAGGGTGGTAGTTGGCGTTGTTACAGGTCATTGCGTCATCGGTGAGCACGCTAGAAGGCTTGGACTTCCATACAACGACTTCTGTAGAAGTTGCGGTGATGCGGATGAGGAGGAGAGCACCCATCATCTGCTTTGTAGCTGTCCGGCACTGGCATATAGAAGGAGAACAATCATTGGGAAACCTTTCTACGACCATCTTGGTGAACTAAGAGATGCGGATGTTGATCGACTTCTCCGGTTTGCGGTTAGCTCCTGATGATTCGATATAACATAGAGACTGAACAGAACTTGGGTAACACAATGGACCTATCCCTGGTCTAAGTGTGCTGTGGTAACCACGGCAGCCCCCCAACCTAACCTAACCTTAACTCGTCACAAACAGTGGAACTCATCATTCACAGCTGATCAAAAACCGAGGATAACAAACATCTTCCTCGACAAACACTCCGAACGTATTACCAGCTAGGACTCAGATAAGCTCTCAGCTGTTCCCAGTAGCACCAGCAAATTGGTTCACCATAAGACCACCAGGGCAGCTTAACTTAACACCTGGACCACCTGCCGCCAATCTCAGCTGCAGTTCTACAACGTAACATCAATGGGTTACAGCAATAAATCGCGTAACTTGCTTCGTTCATGGAGAGGTATCGTATCTTAATTGCTGCTATTCAGACCAAATTAAAAGCCAACTCGTCCCTCAACTCCTACGGCCACTTCATCATCATCAGCAAGGATCGACTGACTAATACTGGAAGTGGACTAGCTATCATCATTGACCTATCCGTGCCTTATCGTGAGATTACCGTCTCAGCAGTCGTTAACACCTTGGAAGTCGAAGCTGTTGCAGTCACATCCTGTAATGTGGACATAGACATATTCAACATCTATTGTACATACCACCAGTATCTTGTTGTCACTCAGGATACAATGCGAATATAAGTCCATTCCTTGCCGGACAATACCGCCTCCTGCTTGGCGATTTCACGCTGACCATAAGTTATGACACTGCAGCCTTGATAATGATGCCAGAGGAGTTTTTATAGGAGAACAACTGGATGCCTCAGAATTCTGTCCTTTGAACAATGACACACCCACTCGCATTGCTGGAACTTGCTCCAGTTCCCCTTACATCTCAGTTGCAAGCGCATGTCTCACCAATGATGCTCAGTGGGAATAAGTTGTAACGCTGTCTTCAGACCATCTACGAATTATTATCAGGATCGATAACCCATCTAACGTCCAGCGCGGTGAATGTCGTAATTTCATAAACTATAACAAGGCTGATTGGGACGGCTTCAAACAGTACACCAGTGCGGATTTTCTTACTCTACTTATACCTACAGATGACCGCGTAGGCGAACGTAACTTAAGTCAAATCATTACAAAAGCGGTGGCAAGATTTATTCCTGCTGGGCGTATACCTTCAGTACAATCTAATTTCCCCACTTCAGCAGCCAAATTGGCAGATTAGCGTGATCGCAGCAATAACCCAGATGATTTAAGAATCAAGGAACTGAACCTTGATATTCAAAAACAGGTAGCTGACCACGGGAGATGGAAATGGAGTAAACACTTACTTAACTGCAACCAAAACACTGGCATTAGTAAGTTCTTTGGTCCACTATTAAAGCCCTCATCAATCCATCAAAACATAACCAGTGGCGAGGTGTGTTGAGGCATCAGTCTCATGTTTGACTACCGGCGTTTCGGGTTCGAATCCCGTCCACGACGACGTTCATGGCCATGGATGTGCAGGAGGTGCATCCCGGCAGCTGCATTCTCCGAAACCAGTTTATGTCAACGAAAGGAGTTAGGTCAATTGAGTAATGGCGAACAATTCTGCATATTGCGGTAGTCTTTTCAATAAACTGTTTATTGAAACACCCGATAGATTAAAGCTCAACATTTTTAGAGCCATCCGTAACCACTCCAGTGACCATACACATACAAATAGCTCTAAACATTAAGACCAGATGCTCAAAAATCTCGACTCGCCTGCAATTGAGTACTTAGCGGCAACTATAAACCTCTCCATCTCTTCGTCCCTTATTCCCGAGATATGGTAAAAAATTAAGGTGATACCTATATTGAAGCCTGGGAAAAACCCAACACAAAGCGAATCGTACCGCCCTATCACTCTTCTGTCTCCTGTTGCGGAAACACTCGAAGCACTACTACTTCCTTTACTCAATACGGTTTCAAACTAGGAGATATTATTGCATATGGCGTTAGATATCATTGGCCATCAAAATTTTGAACTGGGATGTGCTCAAGGTTTCCAGGGGTGTGCTAACTGCAATTGTAGGCATGTACTATTATTGACCTTTTTTAATAGGATTAAAAAATTCGACAATTTTTAGTTTTCTATTCTAGTGAAATTCTAGCCGCCTTCAAGTAAATTTTCATATTTCTAAGTGTAACGGTCTGGACAGATTATAATCTCATATTTTCCCCTCTCCCTCTTTACTCCTTTCTTCAAATTTGAAGAAAATTCCAAAACTGGAATCTACGCGATGGTACCTTTCTCATGATACCCCACTTGCGTATACCACACGAAAAAAAAATTGACCTTCATTTCCCCTCTATGGAGACCCCCCCTGAAAGTTGGCCTATTACGGCGCATCCTATTCTCCGGCGAATTGTAATATTTCTACACATTCCCACCAAATTTCATGTATGTAGCTTCAGTCGTTCGCAGATATTCAATGGACAGACGGACAGACAGACATTTGACCGATTTCATAAGGGTTTTGTTTTTACTACAAAACCCTAAAAATGGATATGGTAATATACCATAAATATGATAGTGTAATAGCTGCCTAAGACAAATTGCTGTAAATATGTAAATGAATTAAAAAAATAATAATTTTTAATCCCATTCGTCTGCCATTGCAACACCACCCCCCGAACTGGTAACACTACCAGCAATGATATTCCCGCTTCGTTAATTTCACGGAATTCGATTATATCGAAGAGCCAAAATCCATTTAGAGGATAATGGTCGATTGAGGCTGTTCTTTTCGGGATGTTTGAAAGTGGGTTAATGTTCTATGAAATGTTTGGCGCTGTCCGCAATAGGGGGTCTACTAAGCGGAACAAAGCGCTTTCTTAGTCCCGATATGCGGAAGTATCGTTTTACGAGGATTAATCTTTTCTATTTATTTTGATAAGTGGTCAATATTTAACTTTTTGTTTTCCTTTTGTAGTTATGACTCTTCGGTATCTTAGTGGAAACGATCAGGACCAAAAACTAAGACAATTCGAAGTCCAGTTCCCACAAAGAAATAAAGATACATACTGATAGTTGTTAATTGGATTCTATACACCCCTCTGGAGCTGGAAGCAAAAGATTTATGAAAATAGGATGGAACCAAATACAAACTTAAAGTCGTAGGTCGTCTATTGTTTAAGAAATTTACTTATAGGACTTTACATAAATTCATCTGCAGATAGACACAGACTTCCCATTACAGCATTCGATCCGTGCACGTTAGATTGCTTTCCTGCGTGCAATTTGCCTCCATAAATTGCCGCTAAAATACAACTCACCACTCCGAGCAGGACGAAGACGACCTGTGCTTAGAATAAAAGTTTCCTCCAAGGAAATATCACCCAATGCAATGAATTTGAAAATTGCTCTCAGTTAAGAGGCCAAATGCGAATTTCTATTTTCTAATGGCGCACTCGGACGAACATGAACAACGCGAGATGGACGCTATAATGAAAATGGACAATTAATGACCTTGTTGAGCTCTCCTAGGGTTAGAGATTAATTCTCTTTCCCTGATGCATGGAAGCATTAAACCCGACTAGACTTTCTTTGTTTACGAAGTTTGTATTTCTGGAGTTCTACAATCTACACAGATAGCATAGATGTCGAATCTGTCCGATGACAGCCAGAAGGATATTTGAATAACAATGGAGTGTCTAGTCGACAAAATTGATTCGTGATGTATGAACATATCCTCGGGTTCAATGTAAGTTTCGCTGAATGGGAAGTTGTATGTCTGAAGATGGCTTCCATTAAGGGTTTATGCGAGCAATTCAATTACTGAGTTCTGATTAAATTATCCAGAAATAACGAGTGGAGAATGATGCGGTAAATTTTAATGGTTCGCTGTTACTGATGATCGTTTAACAAGCAAGTTTAGAAGTTTGCGAATTAAGAAAACTGCCAATTGACAACTTGACGGGAAATTAGAAATAAATTGCAAAAATGAATTATAAATAGTGCTAACAAAATTCATTCTAACTACAAACTTCGTATCTAACTCCAGTTCGTTTCCAAAAATCAAACCTTCATTATGGTACAGTATACAGTACAGTATAGTATCGCACTCGGTGGACATGTTCATTCAGACGCCGTTCTACAGTCTAGAGAATGGAGGTTCAATCCTTAGCACAAAAAAAGATGCCTGTGGTTACTAATAGAGCTCTCAGTATAAAGATGTCGCGGATAGGAGCAAAAGTGGGGGGCAAAAGACCTTTTCCATAGTCCTCCACATGGGCGCCCTCTGCTAACGGCAGTGTTTCAAACCGCTGACGGCCACGTTTTATCGATAAGACATTTAGAAAAGGCAGATAGCTGTAGCCTGAATGACTGACCAACACCTAAGCGTCTCAGGTTTAGTAGGATGGAATGACTTGCGTAGTTGGACCTGCAACATAGTTGTGTGAACTCCAGCACGTTTATTAAACCATCTGAAGCAGCTATCTTCCGAGGCGATCCCCTGAATGGGGTTAAGCGACGTGCTGACAACACGTCCTTGCAAAAACCACTCCACGTCAAGAAATCAGGAAGGAAAGCCTCGGATTGAACGAATCATCAACGACGACCACGCAAACGACTAAAGGATTATATTATATTACTCGTATGGAATGTACGCTCCCTGAACAAACCGAGGGCCGAGAAGACCTTGCTTCAACAGGTCGAAAAGTACAAACTGAGCATTACTGCAGTGCAGGAAATAAATTGGCTTGGCAGCGAGATCAATGACAAGAAATCGCACACAATTTTTACAAGTGGCAAACCATCAGACCGCAAGGAGTTTGGATTAACATTTATAGTCAACAATCACCTCAAGTCGTACATTACTGACTTGAATCCCATAAATGAACGGCTGTGTGCGATTCGCATCAAGACTCGATTCTTCAATCTCTGGCTCATCAATGTGCATGCCCCCACTGAAGTTAAAGAAGACGCAGTAAAAGACGAGTTCTACGCCCGCCTTGAGACTCTCTTCGACTCTCTTCCAACAAACGACGTCAAATTGCTGCTGGGAGACTTTAACGCGAAAGTCGGAAATGAAAGTTGGCACCGGGGGACAACTGGAGGCCACAGTCTCCATGAAAAATGGTAACATTCCTGTTTCGTAAATATTAAGAGAATTCACTCTATTGCATTTAGAGAGAATCCCTAATTTCCGGCATTTCCGCTTTAGGTAGTCCATTTCCGCTTTAGGTGGTAAGAGCCTAGAACCCACTCGGGGGGATTTGTAGGTCCTAAAGCGGAAATTTCTTAAGTTTTGTGAAAATTCTCTCTAGTTGAATAGAGAGAATTCTCCTAATTTTTGCGAAATAGGAATGTTCCGAAAAATGTAACGACAACGGCCGGCGACTTATCGACTTCGCCTGCAGCAGGAATCTGTCATAAGCTATACGTGTTTCCCGCATCGACGCATTTACAAGCAGACCTGGAAATCTCCAGACGCACACACCGTCAACCAAATTGATCACGTCCTCATTTGCAGGAGATGGGCGTCTAGTGTGATGGATGTCCGCTCCTATCGAGGAACAAACTGCGACTCAGATCATCACCTGGTGAAGACGACCTGCAGATGTAGAATCTCCTCAGTGCACCAATCGAGAATCAGCCCTCCCAAAATCTTTGCGGTTGATAAGCTTCTGAACGATGCTACGGTGGTGGTGTATGCTGCCGCCCTTGAGGAAATATGTACTATCGCCTATGCTACACAACATCAGCAACACAGGCGTCCATGGTTTCTGGAAAGAACTCAAGGGTACCATCAGAGATGTCGCAGAGAAGGTCGTGGGATATAAAGTCCGGCGAGCGCGAAATGACTGGTTCGACGAAGAATGCAAAAATTCACTTGACGCGAAAAACGAGGTCTACAGATAATGGATTCAACGAGGAACGAGAGCTAGAAGAGAAAAATATGACGAGCTACGGCGAATATCGAATAGAATAATTAGACGTAAGGAACGTAAATACTTTGACGAGCAGTTGCTGAATATAAACGGAAACTTAGCTAATAGGAACACCAAACAAGCGTACAAACTAGTAAATACAATTAAGAACGGCTACCAACCCAGGACTAGCCTTTGTAAGGTCAAGGATGGAAACATCATCAGTGACACCGATGGCATTCAGAAACGATGGGCCTCTTATTTTGAAGAGCTTCTGAACCTACCATCTAACATCCCCACACAAGAAGCTCTCGACCATATTGTTGATTCAGGCCCGACAGTAGAGGAAGTTGATCTCGCGTTGCGGTGACTAAAACGAAATAAAGTGCCGGGCGCTGACGAGATTCCAGCTGAACTGCTAAAATTCGGTGGAACGGGTGTAGCTAATGCCATACATCAATTACTCCTTTGAGTATGGGATTGACGATTGGCGCAGAAGCATCATCTGTCCAATTCACAAAAAGGGAGATAAACTGCGGTATGAGAATTACAGGGGCATATCACTAGTTTGTACGTCCTATAAAATTCTGGAAAATAGATAAAACCGTACACAGAACGAATCATTGGCGAATATCAAAGCAGTTTCCGACCTGGTCGCTCCACAACCGATCAGCTCTTTACAGTCAAACTGATACTCCCGAAGTGCTATGAATACAATGTAGACGTATACGAAATCTTTGTCGACTTCAAGCAGGCATACGACAGTGTCGATCATGGAGTGCTGCACAACAACATGCTGCAATTTGGTATACCTACCGGCCAAATTAGTGCGACTGACAAAGATGACGATGACCAGCTCCGTCTCACAAGTCAGGATCCAGGATAGACTTACTGATCTATTTGAAACAAGCACTGTTCTGAAACAGGGCGATGGACTGGCACCGACGCTCTTCAACTTAGCACTGGAATACGCTATTTGGGCTATGAATATGGACAACAGCAAGACGCTAATCATCAAGTCGACACAATTAGCAGCGTACGCCGACGAGATCAACATGTCTTGAAGATTGGCCAACGCAGAAGAACTTCTACATACGCTCGATACCGCTGCAAAAGAAGTTGGACTACGTATCAACGAGGGTAAAACTAAAATAATGATGCAATTGACGAGAAGGACACAACCGAGCATCAATGTGGGGGACCTCAACTTCGAGTTCGTGAACGACTTCATATACTTGGGTTGCAGCTTGTCGGTTCTCCCCATAATGAAATCGAAGCGTGTGCACAGAAACACGAAACTCCACGTGTACAAAACCATTATACGACCAGTGCTATGCTACGCTACGACTGCGAAGCATGGACCCTAACTCAAGCCTCCGGAAACATGCTAGACACTTTTGAACGTAATGCCGGCACGACATTATGCGGGATTCGCCGAGTCACGAGCAAAAGTTCGCCAATTGGCGAGCATCTTGTACCCAACCACACTACTTGCAACTCGGCCAATCCCTAGAAAATGATCGTACAAGATGCTAGCCAATTGGCGAACTTTTGCTCGTGACTCGGCGAATCCCGCATAATGTGGTGCCGGCATAAGGTTCTTCGGCGAATTTTCGGGGCTGTTTGCGATCGAGATGGATGGCGCATCCGGTACAACCATGAGTTGTATGAACTGTACGATGAGCTGGAAGTTTCGAAAATCGTCAAACTACATAATGACTTCAATGGGCAGGGCATGTCCAACGAATGGACGATGATCGCATGCCAAAGAGAGTGATGAATGCAAAACGAGTCGACGGAGCGAGACTGCCTTGACGACCGAGATCTCGTTGGGAGAGCTCAGTATATGTGGACGCCGAGCAGCTACTGGGCTTCCGAGACTGGAGGACGCGGTCACGTGACCGAGATAATTGGTGGGCAACGATCCAGGCGGCCAAGGCCCGGCGTCGGGCTGTCGCGGCACGACGACGATCTAGAAAATTTAAAAGTCAGATTTTTTACACTTTTTTCTCCCAAATAAGGAAAAAGACCAAATTTCTAGGAATTTTTTTTTAAACCTCAGATTCATGTTCATTGACGCCGAAACATTTAGGTACCAAAAATCAAAACTTCCCTTAATTTGTCCTTCTGGAGCGCGCAGTGCTTAGACAGTAGTCCCTCAAAAGGGTATTCGTTTCACTTGTCCTCCATTGAACGCCAGTCCAGTTTCTGCAACTTCTCCGTCAATTCATTCAAATTCGTTTGTATTTTTAACTATGATCTTTTTTCCTTCGATTTATGGATGGCTAATAGAAGCTTCGGGAAACACCCTCCTAGAAAAAATCGTGTGCACGGACTATAACTTTCCTTTGCTGCCGTCAGGGAAATGCCCATTTTGTTTACTTTCATTTCTTGTTTTCGTTAGTAAATGCACAAAAGCTGGGTCCTTTTTCGAATTCAGAATCAAGACAGAGGAGAAGGCAACATGGAGACCCGCCGTTCATTGAATAGGAAGAAAGCTATGCAGCGCTGAACGCTGATTATAGGTATGGGCGTTGAGACATCCTGTCATGGAATGGAATAGTCGTGTAATATACGTGTGGTTGATTAAATTTGCGCGCTGAGCCTTAATCAGTGATACTCGTACTTCGACAAATGACGATCTAAATACAAATACGTATTGCGATTCTTTATAATAGCGTTGGGCTGACTACATAGACGAAGACAAAAGCAAACTGCTCGGCTTTCGAGCCGAGACCAAGAAGACTGGAGGCGACAGCTCCGGCAGTGGACACGCAGGCTGATAAAGTAAGTGTTCTTCATGATAACTACTTTGGTTGAATGAGTAATATGTACGTTACAGTATACACTATACGGTAGAGTTCACATCGCAGTCCGAGAAAAGTACTCGTAGGTTAGCATCTTGACAATTTGCTAAAACCGCCTGGTTAGGTTAGCCCTACAGTTTTTCCGTTACATCCCCCACTTTACTTAATAAAAAATATACAAATGAGTTTGTCTGATATATTTTATTTTACTCGTATACTCGTATATGAGTACAAATAAATTCCACCGGATGGTCAATTTTGGAATGTAAAAAGGGCCAGAAAAGTACGTAGAATTTATGAATAAAGGTTACTTTGCTCTTCGCCAACAGTGTAATGATACAAACGACCACGTTCATCCATCATAAATATTTTATCAGGGAGAGAATAGCCAATTGCATGACAAACAGATGCTCATCATGCTCATCATAAAAAGAGCATATCAACTTTTATCTTATTGAATAGTTTGGCACAATACTCTTCTTATTCATGACCGCTCGTCTTGAAGAAGTTTGCCAGATTTTCGAAGGTTTATACGAATACTTAAAACGTTTATACGATGTCGATTTTAAGGTAATTGACTATTTTCACGAGAGATATCAACAAGAAGTTTTATTTTTAAAAGTTTTCGACTCTTATGTCATGTGACTAGAATACGTATGCGAGCATGTACTTTTAAAAGAATGCATCACGTGCCATCTTCAATAATGTTGTATGGTGATTCCCCTTTGCCAGCAATTCTCTCAACGAGAGTTTACTGGTTATAAAGCTGATGGCAATGTGAAAAATTCGTTCCTTGATCCCGGTTATCCTGTTGCTGCCCGTTAGTGCATATAATGGGACACGGAATCCTCCCATTCAACTAACAAGGAGTCGGCTACCTTCTCAACGAGCAAATCCTTGGAGTAATAAAATTTAATTTGATGTTACTATTTTGTGCTCGACGGAGCTTACATTTTAATGGGGCAAAATGTGCGCTCGAAGTGCTTATGACAATGATGGCATTTAGCTCAACTATGTGGACGGCACATTCTATCAAATTAGTTTAAGTAGTCTGTGAATTATATAAGAGTTAGTGAAGGTAACCAGATTTTGGACGTTCCATGAAATACCGGTAGCGTACGGTATTTGTAAAATTAAGGAATGTCAACTAGTGGATTTTCAACTGTTTCCGTAGGTAACGAAAACATAACTTTAGAATCATTTGTTTCTAGACAAAATTAATGTCGTTCCATACGATGAGTTTATGCGTCAATGAGTCAATCGACGTAGTTTTAAATCAGTGTAATTTGGGACTGTGTTAAAATTAATCAGTCGATGAGTTGATGAGTCGCCAGTCGTCTGAAACCAATACCAAAGATTTTAGCATGTCAACGGAAATCTGACTCGCCCCATTAGTAACAATTAACATCCTGTGCAGGATGGAGGAACGGATCAGGACATTGAAATCAGGCACATCTTTGTGTTTCTCTCTTTCTCGTAGGCTTCTGATACATGGAAAGTTACGGAAGCTGTTACCAGAAATTTTTCAGCTTTCATCGATTCTTGTCTTTGTCAAATAATTCTAAGAATTTTCTGACCCGGACTTAGGAACTTAGTCGGCTGATTAGATGCCAATCGAATTAATATGAAGGCGAAAGTCGCTGTTCTGAACTATTTCGATTCCTCCTTCATACACAGTTCGTCTTGTAAAGTCATTATGCTATTCACGCACATGCGCAACACTTTTTTCTTTTTTTCATGATGTGGACGAAACCAGTGGACAATTGGGTAATTGGCCTAGTGCTGACAAAATTTTTAGTGGATGTGGATAGCCGAAATAAGTCATCATGGTCTAGTTTGGCAATGACCCACTCCACTTTAATTATTCTTAACAAACAGTTCGTCTTGGACTACCAATATTTTTAATAATTTTAATTCTGCAATCTAAACTCTTTCTAAGTTTACTTCTATTTTAAACCAAATTTGTAATAAATTCTAATACATTTCAAACATTTTTGTGTTCTTTTTGTTTTCGCATTAGTTTCTAATCCAAGTGTAATTAAAATGTAAACCCCACAGAGTATATTTTTGAGTCTCATGTCTCAGCATAACTACTCCCAATGAGCCCAAAATATTTTGCTGCGTGGCCGAACAGTCTAGGTCGCAACTCTACAACACGGAGTTCACAGATTTGATACTGCGCCACTGCGAAAAAAGTTAAAGATTAGTTGGCTGCGAGGGGCTTAACAAACGATTTGGAAGTTTAGAAAACTGAAAAAAAAAACGGATAGAGAAAAAAACTTAGAGGGGTTAAAAAACCGCAGTAAAATTAATATTTTTTCCTAGATTATTATATCTGTAGATTAAATTTTAAACCAACAATTTGATTAAAAAATAATGCCAGCAAAGTTTAATATTTAAAGCAGTGAAGATTACAGAAGCAATTATAATACTTTTTATTAAAATCTAATACAATTTTGGTGTCGTCATGTAAAGCGAATCTCACAAAAACAACCGTGTTGTAAAAAAATCCCCGCCAAAAAAAAACTCTTCAATCACAAAAAGGATTGATATGAACACAATACCGCCAAAGTACTCGTAGCTTCGCGCCAAACAGCGTTGAAAGAAATTAACTAATTCAATCAGGGTTCAATATGCATACCCTAGAGCGAGGCGCGAAGCTACGAGTACTTTGGCGGTATTGTGTTCATATCAATCCTTTTTGCGGCTGAATAGTTTTTCTTGGCGGGAATTTTTTTTTACAGCAGGGTTGTTTTTGGGAGATATCACATCTTTTTGCATAGCAGTAGTAGTAATCCAGATGGCGCAACGGTAAGCACGTTCGCCTTCTATACACTGGACTCCGGTTCGATTCCTACTGAATGCGGTAGTCTTCGATAGGAAAAGGGGATTTACGTGTCGGATTATGAGTACCCTTTTGGGGTTAATAACTTGGTTGAGCATATGTATGAAAGTGTTTTACTTTCGTGTAGGTTTTTATTTTTTTATATATGATATGTTTGCGTTTTTAATAAAACTATTTAATATTTTACTATTTATTAGTTACATATTATTTATTGAATTTTGTTTGTTACGTCGTCAGTCTAGTCCGAATAACCGTTTCCCTAGATAAATGTATTCAATACAGAGATATAATTAAGAGCAAGAAGGAAAATTTCATCAGTTGGAGAGAAGGCAATAGAACATTTTTCGGAAAAACATATTTATGTAAATTAGTAAAAAAAATCACTATTGCCTTATTTCCATCCAGCAGGACCACGAGGAGGTTGGAGTTATATTCACACTTAATTTTTTAGGCCTGCGTGTTAATTCACTGGCTAATAAGTAATAATTTAAGAAACGACAATTTTCAACACACGAAAAAACATAAAACGGTGTGGCTGAAGATACAAACAGGTCGTAAATTCCGAAATTCTTCAATTGCACCTTCTGTCCCTAAAATATAGTTGTTGTCATTCGATCTGCTTGTAGACTTAATTTAAACATTTTTCGATTAGATTTGCTATGCAACAGTTGCAGGAATCGCGTGTCATATGCTGAACATTTCATTTTCCCATATAAATCATCATACATCATAAAATATTCAGACGGCTTAAAATTGTCGTTTTAAACAATTAGCACACAATTCTTTCAAATTTCCTTTTCCGCCTTACAAAAATCTTAACATGACCTCTCATTTTTCGTTTATCTTTCAACTATTTATATGCAATAATTGTAAATACCCGTATTAACATCTCAATAAGACCTATCTTTAATAATATCATGCATTAAAGAGCCCACCTCCTCGAAGTACTTGAAATATGAACGTGTCTTAAGTCTTTTGAAGATCCGATTAATTTAAAAAAAAATAGGAGAGCGCTTCCTTGCCAAGAATATCATTTTTCCTCCCCAAAGGACTCAAAGTGCCTTCAAAAATAGTCTACTGCATTCGCCTCACCACCCCCAGTCATATCATACCCATCATCCCTTGATATCACTTCTTTTCCAAAAATGTCCTTTTCCCTCTCCAAAGGACGCAAAATGACATTATGCCATTAACAGAACTCCAGTCCATTGGTCTCATTACCACGACTTATGCTAGGATTACACGATTGACGGAAAAGCGTAAATCTAGCGTTAATAGTTTTACGCTCGATTGGCGTATTTTAGGCAGAAGCGTAAATAGATTGTTCCCCCGAGTTATACGATTGACTTAAACACGTCAATTTTAACAGCGTCAACCAAAATGTCGATTGACACAATTTAAAAAAAGGGTAAACCGCCAACCGTACAATCGAACCTTTTACACGATTGATTCTTTTTATGTCAATCGAATTGATCATTGGTTGACGCTTGTATTCATTTGCGCCAATTGAATTCCCCATAATTTACTCTCCCCAATCAGACAAACTCAGCAAGACATTTGTCTCCGACACGAAATCTGTAAATTTTCCCAAGAAATTTATACAACATTGTCGTCTGTGGTTGATGCTCGAGACGTCAACCGCTAGTTGACGCAATTGAGCTGTTGGTTGACACTTGTGTTTCAAAAAGGTTCGTTTACATGATTGATGTAATCGCGTAAATTTTGGTTGACGGAAATTGGGGACAATCTAGTCGTCAACCAAATTGGTGTAGATTGACGTAAAAAAAATTGTGCCTTTACACGATTGATATCGATTGAACATCAAAAAAGCGTAAATATTGACGCGAATCGTCAATCGTGTAATCCTAGCATTAGAATACACACTGAAAAAAAAATTCATCGAAAATAGCAGCGAAAGCTACATTTCTACCTGATATGAATAAAATAATGTTGTTTCAGCCAAATAACTCTGTTTTAAACATAAATTTGCAAAGAGAGCAAAAATATTACTCCAGCGTCTATATGAATTTAATAGTAGCTCATGCAGTAATGTTATTGTCGTGGCAGCTATTAAAATATCCGAAACAGCAAAAAATTAGCCTAAACAGAAATCAGGTATCAAAGAATTGCACTGATCTGGCTAAATTTTATCTATCTCAGCTATATCTTTGCTGTGACATGTGAAGTGCGTAGCTGAATAGAATCAGTTCGCCGTATCCTATCAATAAGATGACAGCGAATACCGAAAGTGCGGTTTTATGCGCAGGTACGAGTACGCGATAAGTCGCAAATCGTTTCACATTGCATAATTTTGCATTTACAACGGTTTTCTTTTAATTGCGAATAACTATATTGTGATTAGTACTTGACATTAAAGATTTATTATTATTGTTGGTGCTTTTTAGATAATGGGGATGCGCTAGCCCCATCGTTTGTTATTCTTAGCAAATCCTTCATCAAAAGTGCTGAGGTAAGGATTAATAGTAGTTTTATATTTGATGTGGCTAAAATTTCAGTATCTATACAATTGGGTTAGTCAAGGAAATACATGGGTTTAGGCGGAAAGTCAATAAGCGGAACAACTGGATTCGGGGCTTTGCTTGTGGAGAGGAGCCCCCAAAAGTCCTTTTTTTTCGCTTATACGTCATGTACCTTATACATATATGTACCTCCTACAGCTATAATATATAAAATAGATATATACATTTTTAGTATATACGTGTGATAGACTCAAATATAGCTCTCACTGATACAATAAGCCATTTTGGTATAGCTAAATTTGGACTCTGACAGACATAATAAAACTTCAAATAGTAGACATAATATAGCCTCATATGAAGTAATATGTCTCTTACGGCCAAATCCTGTAAATTTTATAGCTCCGTTTTTTTATATCTCCTACAGAAAGAATTTTTTTTGTGTGCACCCTTACCTACCAGCTTTGGTTTTTGTTTCATTTCATAATAATAGAGTCCTTTTATCCTGACACACCTCTCCAGCAGCACTAAACTCTAACCGTTTTGTACTTAATAACCAAAGCAAGCTATGTACCAAATTTAGTTGAACCACGGACAACGGGTAATACCTAAAAGACTTTTTTTTTCATTGAAATCATTAAAAAGACTTCGAGAAAGCAAGAAACTCTATATTTTTTCACATTTTTGGATGTATCTTTTCATCTACTGCACGGATCAGAGCAAATGAAAGAAAAGGCACACCCTTGAGACCCAGTCAATCCGTGAGAAAAGAAACCAGACCTCGATACGCTTCCTACGAGCCTGTAGCCCTGTCAAGGAACAACAAGATTAACGAGAACAAGAATAATTTGAAAAATAGCCATTTTGCAAACTGTCATATCTCGGCTGTTTTTCGTCATATCGACATCAAATTTGCAACACTTCGTAAGACGACCGGAGAGAATGGTCATACTAAATATGAGCCCTCACAATCACCTGGAGCCGCAGCTATAGAGGTCCGAAAACCCGTACTTGTTGTGTCGCGTAAACATAGTCTTGGTCACTTTTCCGAATTTTTTTTTTTTCGATTTTTTCGTTTTTATTTGGCGAGCTCGACGCTCCCGCGTCCCTTGATTATCTATGTTTCTTTTGAATAAATAAATAATGTTGTTTATAATTTCAGGGGAAAAAAGACAAACTTTGCGCAATGTGCGCTTGTTGAACATATGGAGAAGAATGCAATTTTACTTGCGGTATCTTACAAGCAAAAAACGCCAGGGTCTCTGCTGCTCACGAATGGAGAGCTTAGGCAACGGAAATCAACACATTGGGTCCGCCAAAAAAATGTGCCAATGAATGGAATAAAGTAAATGCGATCTTTTTTGACTAGTCAATTAGTTAATAAATTATTGTTTTTAGGTTTGGGCCGATTTTAAGTAAAATACCAAGAAGAAGTTGGCAAAAAATGTGCAAAATAGGAATAACACCGGAGGCAGACCCAGCCGCTTTCTGGGTTGGAGCTGAGCACGAGTGCAGCAGTAAAGCGGCGAGATAGTGATAGAGCCCATCACTATTCCTACCGAAAATGACAAAAACTCAACAGAAAATAAGCCAGGAGTCACCAGTCGCCAAAAATCGGTAGCTTCAAAAGAGAAGAAGGCAATCTGCAGGAATGATCTTCTTCGCCAGCAAATCAGTTATTGATCTCTCGCATTTTCTTTGTTCGTTGTTGTTATTGAGTTCTCGGCAGATGCAAAATATAATTTGGAGTTTTGTCATAAACAATCAGAGTCGGACTGATTGAGTTTTTTATATGTTATTTACCCATAGATTTTATAGAATATGGATTGCGCTTGCCCTATAATTTTGACATTTCAGTCCCAATTTATGTGGTGCCTGTCAATTCGCGAGTTACAATAAATAAAAATAATAATATGCTGAAGTCCCCATATTGTTTTATTTGCGGCGTGATCAAAAGTGATGAAATTGGACGAATTTCGTATCACAGGTAAGATGAAATGCAAAAACTTTAAAATGTATTAATTTGAATTTATTTAAGGTTCCCAAAAGAACGAAACCAAACGAAAGAATGGCACGACGAGTGGATTTCCACTGTTTTCGCAATGTACTGTCAGCTAACTGACTGACAATCACAATTTAGACCACTGAATGGTATAATGTAGACCAATAAAGTATAATGTAGACCAATAAAGTCTAACCAGATGTTCCGACACTTTTTAGAAAGTATAAGCACGGTCCATTTCTGTAATGTCTATATATTTACCATTACTTTGTTTTTTATTATGTTTCATTTCGAAAGTGACATCAAATTGATTATAAATTATATTGAGTCTATTGTATATGTTTAATATAATATACTGAAATAGTTTTAAAGTTGATTATGCCATGGCTACCAGGTAATGTTGGCTCACACTTTTCTGATAGCTGCCGTCTGCAAAAAAATCTTGAGGCAGCGGAACGCTTCAGAACTGCCGGTATAGATGTGGAACGAATGCTGCTTTTCATTTCCGGAGTTCTTTCCTTGTAAGAGACGGTTTGGTGGGCATGCGAAGATGCCCGTGGGGATGGAACCTAAGAAAGCATAATGACCGTGAAGGTCGGGCCGCGCCATCTAGCGAAGAAAAAAGGCCCCTCAACGAGCTAAGCAGCGGCCTATGCTTGCTGTAGCTCAGTTCAGGAGATGTGGGCGGGGTTTTCGCCGCTCGTTGCCCCTGTCCTTTACGTATTAACAAAAATTCATAGGCCTGGGGAAGACAACACAAATAGAGGAGGTAAAAATGGGGAATAAAAAAAAAATAGTCGATAGGGATGGAATGGTTGGCGCACGGATCAGACGCCCACGCGGTCGAATTTGGGTCTGGGTGTAATGGGACCCTCGCCTCTGGTTTCGTACCACCAACAGATCACTACTCATCAGGTGCTGCTTCGATCTGCTGGTGGGAGCAGCACTACCAGACCATAATATGGTTCATTACAAGTGGTTCGTTACATTCTCCAGTACGTCACAAAACGCACGCTTATCTAACCGGAAAAAAAACCTGTTAATTATTCGCTTCAGTATTAACGTTCCTTATTGTCGCCACACATGGTCGAGTACAACTACAAGCGAACTTCCAACGAACCATTAAATTTTATAAAACGGAGAGAGATTTTCTCTTCCACTTGTTCTAAGACATATGATGATTCGTTGGACGTTCGGTCATCGTTGTGCTCGAACGTGTATATCAGCTATTAGTTTTGTCCGTAATAGTCCGGGAGTCGACCGAGTGTTGACAACCCTCATCAAATTTTCGAGCAGGGCTGTAATTAAGTTATAGATTTGTGCATTCACGGAAAATCAATCCGAGTGGGTGGTAGAAAGGGTGATTGGTTTTGGGTCCTATCATCGATTCGATTCGAATCAAATTGATTTCGAAAGGATGAAAATGGTACAATGTAACTCGAAAAGTAATTTCTCCATTTCAAATTAGACAAAAATTTTATAATTTTGTTATGATTATTATGGATTTGTGTTAGCTTGATGAAATTTTCATTAAATAAACTTAAAGACTTCATTCAGTGCAATCCCCTGGAGGGGTCAAGGCAATTACCATCTCAATGTATTCTTTAAAAAGACAACCAAAATATATTTTCCCAGGATAATGTTCAGAGGGGGGGATGATAAGAAAGGAACCACCGAGTATATTCCATTTTTGGTATTTTCTTCAAATTTGGAGAAAGAAGGGAGAGAGGAAAACATGAAATCCTAATTCGTCCCACCCTCTTGCATTTCGAGACCGTTAGATAGTTCTAAATCTAAAAAACTTACAAGAAGGTGGTATTCTACCCGTGCTTAGAAGGTGAAAATACAAACCGTTGCACTATCCACACTATACATGCATACATCATGAATATACTTCATGAATGAAATAATTACCAATTTAATTTGAAATCAAAAACGGGTACTTTGTCTAATCACGTCTAAAAAAGTGATTAGACAAAGTATCCGTTTTTGATTTCACATTTAATATGGACTATCACAAAGTGCAAATATCGTCAATCGAGTTTAATTACCAATTTATTTTGAGCGAATCCTATACAAAGTTATCGTATTTCTATACTGGAAAAAAACAATTTTTAGTGAATGTTCCCTTATTTATCTCGCAATTCTATTGCAATGAAGATATCTAATTATTGTCTCTAGAAAGATTTCTTTTCGAATGTTTTGAAATTAATTTTTTTTTATTTTGTAAGATACTCATATATTATTATTTATAATATTTTATAAGATACTCGTAGTTAGCGACAATTTGCGATATCATTAGGATATTTTCAATTCGAATAACTCCAAAAATGTTTATTGGGATATGTCCGTTATATACTAATGCGAATGAAGAAAAATGTAAGTTCATTGTGAATGACCGGTATCAGAACTGACAACTGACAGACTGACGGAAGTGACAGTGGACGGATTTAACATTCTTGTCAGACCCGACGCCACCAGGTGTGTAATTCTTACGCGTGCCACCGCGGCATCAACTTGTCAATAAACCTCCATTGTGTGAAAATCTTAAATCATCGAGTTTAAATTATACCCGAAAATATTAAGACTATAAATTCTAGTAGCAATATTCTAAAAGAAGCGATACATGTTAACACGTATGTTTTTTTTTGTGTAAATCCTAACGTACATTAAGCAAGCAGCTTCCTGCTTAGAATTTCAAACCGAAACAATATATTATCCTCATCAAAAGGTATCCAACAACATTTCCATACAAATCGAACCATAAAAAATTCAATAATGCCATTTTTGTCGACTTCGGCAAAAAATGTCTGTTCCGTACAAGGAGAATCAAATATATCACTTTTGTATAAGACGAACGGTATAGAAAATGTCGTAACTAGGTTTATACTTTCAAACAAATTCAAACATGTTTCCAGTCATCGCTCAATAGATATTCAGACTGAATGCTCGACAGGAAACATTTGGGTAAAATAACAACAACGGTGGTGAAAAGTTTCCTTGAAATACTATCGTCAAAATCGTGTCAATTGAATACTTTCCACTGGTAAAGGATATTTACGAGTATATTCGTAAATCGAATTTATGGATATTGGAGCGATATATGGTTTAAGTAGAACTCTATTATGGCGTCTGCCTGTAATTGACGTATCATGCAGATTTTGCTGCAAAATTCAAGGATATATATGAGAAGGATTGTGTTTTTGAATTCGAATGACTGAATAAAAATTAAAAAAAAAATAAAAAATTAAGTGCGTGCTAAGATTACCGCGTGTCAAAAGTGTAACTTTTAAAAATCTTGTTAAGGCTGCCAGCATACTGGATTTTGTAATTTAAGATTTATTGTAGCTTTTTATCCCCTCCCTCTCACTCATGAATATGATGGAAAATACGCCATCAAGAGTATATTTCAGAAACACCAAAAACTGTAAATATAACACTAACATTTACGATCTTTATTTAACGCTTTATTTAATCACCCCCACGCCTTTACTACCCTAGGGATTGTGGTAATGTCTTGACAATCCTACAGTATTTTTTATCAGAACGCAGGCGATTGCCCAAGTTTTTCTTAAATTGAGGTAGTTGCTTCACTTGATATGTACAAATGCATATGAAAACATCGCGTTGCATTATAGAAAGTCTGCCTATGAAATTGGATTTGTATGTATGGAACAATAGACACAGGGGATATGTTCGCATCATCCCTTTCATGGAATGCCTTAAATCCTGCATAATAGCTAAAATAAATCAAAAGAAAGTTGTGATGCTCTAGAAATATTTTTTAGCGAGAAATGTTCATAACAGATATATGTAATAGTTAGTGATTTTGTTAGTATACAATTCTGTAATCGCAAGCAATCTACTAATTAGGAATTATTTTGACTTATTTGTAGGAATGATATACCATACTACTTTACTATAATTTTTATAATTTTTTATAAATTTTGCCCATTGCTATATTTTTTTTTTGTAATTTGTAACACTTTTTATGTCACAAACTTCAAATAAGCGATAACTTTCGATAGAGTGAAGCTAGAGACTTGAAATTTTGTTTAAATGTTTGTAGGGTGATCTTATTGGTTGGTAGCAATGCTGGGCAAGATCCGACCGAAGGAACACCTACCTCCCCTACAAGTGCAACTTCAAACCAGGACGAAGCTTCGCTTCGGCCCGGAGTCCGAAGCGTATATACCCTAGACTTGTACAGACCTAGTGGTGATACCAAAAGTCCCAATTGGCAATGACCATATGCATTAGAAGTGGGTCTCCTATATGGCCAGTTCATAGGGGAGGTTGGCACTCATTCAGTGGGATTTTGACCATTCTCAAAATCAATTAACTAACCCATTCTACAAATATTTGTCGAAGTTTTCAAGTCGCTAGCTTCATTCTATCAAAAGCTAACGCTTATTTGAAGTTTCACGTGTAGGGGAGGTAGGGGTTCCTTGGGTCGGATCTTGCCCATCATTGCCACCAACCAATTAGATCCCCCTATAAACATTTAAAAAAAATTTCAAGTCTCAAGCTTCACTCTATCGAAAGTTATCGCTTATTTGAAGTTTCATTTGTAGGAGAAGTAGGGGTTTCGTTGGTCGGATGTTACGTATTTTCAATATTAGCCAACTGGATCATACTACAAACATTTGGCCAAAATTTCAAGTCGATAGCTTTATTCTGTCGTTAAGTTATCGCTTATTTTAAGTTTCATTTCTAGGGGAGGTAAGGGTTCCTTAAGTCGGATCTTACCCATCTTTAATGCCAACTAACTCAATCTCACTTTGAACATTTGATCAAAATTTCAAGTTGCTGGCTTCATTCTATCAAAAGTTTTCGCTTATTTGAAGTTTCATTTGTATGGGAGGTGGGGGTTCCTTGGGTTAGATCTTGCCCATTTTCAATACCAACAAAGTAGGTTTTACTAGCAACATTTTGTGAAATTTTCAACTTGCTAGTATAATTTTTTCGAAAGTTATCGTAATTAAGGGAATATTTAATTTTTTGAAATTTGTAGGGGAGGTAGGCGTTCCTTTGATCTGATTATGCCCAACTTACAAAACCCTTAAGCAGCTTCTCACTTCAAGGTTACATGCCAAAAATCAGGTGCCTACGTCAATTGGTTCAGGAGTTATATACAAAAAACCCGAAAATTAGGGTAGTACGGGGTTCTTTGTAAAAAAATTACCGTTAGTTTCCAACTGATCGATTTTATTTTCCCAGGAGAGTATAAGATTACCCTCATGAGTAATCTACCAAAGCTAGAGCTTTTCACGTTTATTTAATCGGGAGTTATAGATACATTTATGTATTTTACATATGTAGGGGAGGTAGGCGTTCTCTTGGCCTGATCATGCCCATTTTCAATACCATCCAACTAGATCATACTACCAATATTTGACCAAAATTTCAAGGCTCTAGCTTCATTCTACCGAAAGTTATCGTGCGAACGGACAGACAGACGGACAGACAGACAGACAGACAGACAGACAGACAGACGGACGGACAGACAGACAGACAGACAGACATTGCTAAATCGAATCAGGAGGTGACCCTGATCATTTATATATACTCATTGCTATACCTCCGGAGCCTCCTTTAAGGTGTTACATATTTCCGTCGTGACAAAAACAATATACCCTATACTAAAAGTCTAGGGTATAATAAGCAATAACTTTCGATAGAATGAAGCTAGCGACTTGAAAAATTCGACAAATATTTGTAGAATGGGTTAGTTAGTTAATTGATTTTGAGAATGGTCAAGATCCTACTGAATGAGTGCCAACCTCCCCTATGAACTGGCCATATAGGAGACCCATTCTTAATGCATATGGTCGTTGCCAATTGGTATTTTTGGTATCACCACTAGGTCTATACAAGTCTAGGGTATATACGCTTCGGACTCGGTTTCGATTCACTTCTCATCGATGTGTCGTCGGTATAAAAGTTACACTTTAATTACACTTTAAAAAACTAAGAAGACATTTTTGTATGCTAATTCTGCAGTAGTAGGATGCCTGAGTTTCTAAATTTTTTCGGTTCCTTGCCGTTTTTTATCAAACCATTGAAATAAATTCCACCTGACTTACAGGACTATCAGCATTAGAACTTTTCTTGTCGAGATCTAGCGGTTTGGCATTGATTTTTTTTTTAATTTACGGAAGCTGTCGTGGACTCCCTCTTGACTCACGCCGTATTTCGTCCCGAATTGAGATGTACTTCCCAACAAATGTCCCAATGTCAAATCCACGGTATTAGTAACATTTGTGTATTGCTCCGCTTAACATGACAGGCATTCTCGACTTCTGCTACCAGCATCCATCTAATCAGATTTGTGAGAAGAGGTATTACATACAATTTTATTAAAGGCTGCAGTAGAATGCCAAATTGCATCTTCCTGTTTGATTTCTCGTAGAGAATATTACGAAAACACTTCATATCAGCTTATTAGCACAGGAATATTGGGCAGTCTAGAGTCCGAAGCGTATATACCCTAGACTTGTGCACACCTAGTGGTGTCACCAAAATTTCGAATATGCATGATCGGTTTGGGCAGAAGTTAGCCGATGAAGCTACGATGAAAGAACATTTGTAGGGAAGGTGGGCGCCATGTGAAACGAGTGAGTCGTTTTTACCATAACTTTATGGAGAAGATAGGATCCCACAAGAGATGGGAATGACTCAAAAGGTATCTTCAAAGAGGACTGATATTCTACAAGAGCGATCACTCCATAAAAATTTCCTCTTCTGCCAGTAGATTTGTATGTATTGACAAATATGTAGTATAAACTACACAGTATAGATACACAAGAGAATCAATACATTCAAATCTACTGGCGGAGGCTAAAGTTGTATGGAGTGAGCTTTCTTGTGTAGTCTATACAATTTGTCAATACATACAAATCTTCCGGCAGAGGCAAAAGTTCTATGGAGTCCTGATCACCCCCTGATATCTTCTTGTTGTTGGTACTTTTCAATGCAATTTTTCAATATTCGGTGGTCGGCTCAGCGTTAACGTCTAAACGAAACATAAGGTGTTAAATATTTTCGTCGTGATATAGTATTTCCCAGTTGAGTTAATCCGTATCCCAAATGAAAAAATCCCTATCCCAAATGAAAAAAACTCCTTCCCAAATGAATTAAACTTTTTCCCAATATAATTAAATTATTTCCCGATTGAATTCAAACAGAGAGAATTTGTTTGTAGCTTCCGATATATTTATTTAAAACTAACTTACCGATGAAATATCTTGAAGGATCACTGAAAATCTATAAATCAAACATTCGTGGGTTCCAGTGATTTCGGATGATATTTTGAAATTATAGTATTTCCCAGTTGAGTTAATCCGTATCCCAAATGAAAAAACTCCTTCCCAAATGAATTAAACTTTTCCCCAATATAATTAAACTTTTTCCCAACATAATTAAACTATTTCCCGATTGAATTCAAACAGAGTGAAATTATTTGTAGCTTTCGATATATGTACACAGTAAATTTTTTTCAACTAGATTCTAGTTAAACACAACTAGAATTTAGCTCCTAGATTTTCTAGTAAAGATCCAGTGAATAAGTACCCACTAGAATATCAGGAAAATTTTTTAGTGGTTTTCTACCAAAATCTTGTCGAGAATCTAGTTCTATTTACTATTATTTCAGTTGTTTTAACAAAAACCTGGAAAGGAAACACTGGCTATCTAGCAAAAAAAACTGAGTTGAAACTGAGTAGACAGTAGTGCCTCCGGTATAAACACTGGTAATCTAGTAAAGGAATCTGAAAATACAGTAGTACCACAGGTATAAATACTGCCAATCTAGTAAACGATACCGAATAGACAGTACTGAATCTGGTTTATACTATACATATGTATATGTATATAGGTATATTATGTCGCTCTAATGCAGAAAGGGCGTAACTCAAATGTGGTTCGAAGCCATTTTTTTCGGTAATTTTGATAGATTACTTTGAAAATGAACACTCATTATTTATATTGTCATTATTTGTATTGTTTTATTAAAACTAAAATTTTCCAGGATCACTTGTTTTGAGAGTGATACATATTTCCGAAAAGTCAACAAATTGACTCCGGAAGCGACGATATGTTGATGTTTAAATGAATTTCAAATCAAGTATTTCATTATATTTATATATAAGTGATATCATACATACTACATCGTATTTATATTACATTATATTCTTCTATGTAATTTTAGTCAAATAAATGAAAAATGAAAAATGAAAAAGGCTTTACTACTCATGAAGTTAATTTTTCTTGTAACATGTGTGCGACTCCAAGTGGTTTCACATTTTTCATTTTATAAACGAAGCATTCCACAAAATTGAACAATTTTTGTAAAGCGCTATCAAATTTAATATTTAATACATAATGTATTTTGAATAATATATCGAAAGCTTGTAAAAAATTATTATCTACTTCGATTACTTTCTTGTCGACAATGACATAATAATTTGACTTTGGTGACTCAGATTTATTTTCGCTCCGGCACAGAATAAACGGTTGTCGTCTCTGCAAGGCTATTATGAATTCATCCATACTTTGGTTTAGCTGAAAACAGACAATGTTACTTTAATTGTGAAAATTCAAAAATTATTCAATTAAAGTAGTGAAAACATACCGAAATCCATTCAATTAATGGTTTGATTTCATTTTCTAAGCTCAGTTTCTCCCAGTTTGTTAAATCATTAGAAATTATGGCCTGTTGCCTTTTAATCCCCCTTGATGGAAGGAGCTTCATCATCGTTACAATTTTGCGAAGATTATCTATAACAAGCAGGAATTAAAATCCAAATAAAGATAAGGCCAATAATATAATTACCACATAAAATAAATGAAGTATTCGTTTTATAAAACGCTTCAAGATTATATTTATGCATGTCTTCAATTATCCCCTGATGAAGCCCAAGCAGCGAGAAATCGTAATTGATCTGTAAAAGATGAATCGTTAATGTATAGCATTAAAACAATAAAAATAAATAAATTACCAGCTGTCCTCCAAATTCTAAAAGATGTGGGAATTTGGTCAAAATATCGGCCTTGTTTTTTAGGACTTCCACTCTTCGCATGTCAAAAGTTTCTTGCATCAAGTTTTTAATCTCTTCCAAATTTCCCTCGCTAGGAACAAGAGTCTGTAGCTGAGATATCTATAATAATAGATACGAAGCTATTTAAACAAAGCTCACTTATGCCAACTAGTTTCATTTATTACCTTGGATTCATAATCGCTGGCCGAATGGTAACATACTTCGATTTCGTCTTTTTTTACTGGACGATTTTTTTTCTTTGATGGTGTAAGACTTAGTCGTAAATGTTCCAAGCGAAACTCGATTTTCCCCGCAGCTTTCTTACCATCTTTTGATCCTTTTGGATCAAACCATAATGCCTATGAAAGAAACTCATTAATTATTACATTATTTTGTCCATAACGTAGTAAGATGTATGCATCTTACATGTGGAGCAATATCTGGACAAACATATTGTCCCAATATTGGAAATTGTTGAACGATGGTTCTTGCAGCATTTTCTTTATCTGCATTTGAAGGATAGCTGAAAGAAATGAAGAATAATAAAATGTATTTCTAATACAAATATGTTTGCCTTACTAGCCACATATTTCCACAAGATCATTCACAATAATTCTGTTGAATTCATTCGTCTCTGCAGCCGACAAATCTTTATTTTCGGATAACTTGTCCAAAAGTTTTCTGCCTCCTTTAGCATTTTTTAAAATATTACTGATGGAACGATTCTATAAAAGAAATTTTAGAATAATACGAATATAATTACATGTATTTACTAGCCCATATTTCATAGCTTACCGGATTATAATGAGCAGAAAAAAGCTCTGAATCATCAGTTAAAATAGAAGCCGCCTCAGTCGCAGCATCTGACACTGACAAAGTGTCAACATTCTGAATTGGCATATTGATAAAATCAATTTCGGTTGGCGCCTTCAGAGGCTGTTTAAGTGTTGCGACTAATCTCAATATTTTTTTTCGTGGACCTAATTTTATATTTATTGCCAATAAATCTTCTTCGGAAATGTCCATCGCTGTAGTTTCATCTACACTTTCATCTATTCAACAAGTTTTTTTATGTTACTACTAAGCCTTATTACTAATTATAATTACTAATGACTTAACAATATTCAGATTAGTATTTATATTTCATAGAAACGTATTGCTCTGGCTTTCCGTAAGTATTCCAAATAACATTAGGTCTTTTATCAATTATTTCTTCTACTCTTTGTATAATAATCTTTGTAATTTTCTTTGAAATTTCAAAAGATTGAAGCAATTGGTGAAAGCCTTTTATTTTTAGTAAGGATAAGCGAAGAAGTACTACTCCATTTACTTCAAAAATTTCTTCAATTTGAGCTAAACAAGGATAACATAAGCCTTTTTCTTGGTATTTTGAATCAACTGAAATTATCAAAGAGTTTCTGTACTCAACATTGTTATATCTCACAGATGAAATTTTGTTAATAAACATACTTTCAGGATAATTTATCTGAATAAATTCATAACTCTTTAGCAATGATTTTTCAACGTATTTTGATGATGTAATTTTGATGGAGTTAATCTTAAAGTTTGTATTATTTATAACGGCATTTTGAGACAACGATTGGCGCTTCGTTATACTCTTTGGAACATTTTTAAAGTTCCTCCCCAAAATTACTTGATGTTTCAACGAACTATGTTTACTTTCGTAGCGCAAGCAAGATGATGTACGTAGAGGTCCTTTGTGAAGGATACTATCCGGGTAGTGCATTAAATAGTGGTGTTTATGGATCATATTCGTATTAGAAAAAATTATTTTAAACAAATCGTGATGAAATAAAATTGTTTCGTTTAACTCGCAAATCATATGTTTGTTTAAAGTATCACTGTACACAATGGCTAAAATTTTAATCAAAAAAGTTAGCAGAGTAATGTATGGTTTTTCAGATTCCGAAATTTTATCATAGAGTATGAAAGGCAATGATCTTAAAAGAAGCCAGGTTTGCACAGCCGATTGTTTTATTTTATTCGTTTTTGAATTCAACATAAGCGTAGTAAAGTTCGGGCTTGGTTTATTTCGCTTCTCTGTGTATCCGAAACGAAAAGATTGTATTCTATAGTTCAAAGTTTGTACCGACAGTAGCTTCTTTTCGTTTATTAAATGATGCAATACAAGCTTGACTTCCATTTGCACAATTCCCTCTAATAAATCATGCATAGGGTCGAATCGGTGGTTATTCGTGCAGTGAAAATTAGTGAGAGAATTTAAAATTGAATCATTCTTTACTCCAAAAACTTTTTGGTTTGCAGTATTCTCTAAAACTGATTCTAGCTCCTTGGCATGACTTGACTGGGTTCTAAGAGGAAATTGCTTTTTATAATTACTGTGGAAATCTTTCTTCGTGATTGTGCATTCTCTGCAAAACTTGTTTGACGAGGGACTTGAAAATCCCAAAATGTCATGAATAGCCAAATTATCTCCCACAACATTAATAAGACATGCATGTAATGTAAAACTTTCACCATCATCTAAAGATACAGTGACACCTTTGTCAGACTGCAAAACTTTTAAATCATCAACAAATGGTTTTAGTATAGCTGAAAATCCATATTTTTTCAAGTCTTCCGTGTAAGAGACGATAGTTAAAAAAATCATTTCCAATTGAAACCTTATTTCAATAGGCAAATTAGAAATTGTTATGTAGAAAACTGCAAGTTTATGAAATGTTCCTTTCGATCCTAATGAATTTGCAACTTCTAAGTCATCATAATATAAATCCAGCATAATACTTTTCGGATACTTTCGTAAAAATAAATTCTCTTTGTATTGCTTCGAGTCAAAATATGTGTAATCATTACTGTTACAGTAAGCTTCTTTGGAGTTTATAATCGTACGGAAACTAAAATATGATTTTTAACAAGGCCAATTAAAATATCAATAATAGAAATGTATTGGAAAGTTTCATTTACTGATTTACAAATGGTGTTTTCTCCACGAAAAATATTCTCCATCCTAGTTCCGAGGAAAATCTCTTTCGGTTTTATGTACATATTTTGTTTGCATAAATGATTTAACTGAGTATTGAAATGCTTGGACTCTTTAAAACAGTTTTCCACATTAAATGAATTTAATAAAGTGACGGACTCGTAACATTCCACGTCTATGTTATTGTTTTTCAAAAATGCGGCAGTAATATTTTTAGAGTATTCGGAAAAATCGCCCATGACAGAAAGGCAGACTTTATGAAATAAATAAATACTTGATTCTGTAAGATTTGTATTGCATCGCAAATGAATAAACTGGTCGTCGATGGATTTCTTTAAAATCGATTTTTTTTTGTCAACTAATTCCGCAAGAACCGCCGTATTTTCGAAATGGACATTAATATTGACGTTACTTTCAACTAAATTCTCCCTATTTTTGGAAGCGCTTTTCTCCTTTGTGGATAAAAGATTTTCGTGTTTCTTTTTAAAATGTGGAAAACAAAAAATTGCATTTGGTACAAATGAATGAGCCTCGTGCATCTCCTTTATAAAATGGTATATTATGTTCATTAATCAAATGGTTCTTTAAACAATAAAGAAAACCAGGCAAAACTTTTCTGCACATAAAACATTGCATCATTTTCCTTTTTTTTTGTACAAATAAAAAAAACTAAAGCTACTAAAATTACATAAAAGTAGAGGTTTTATTAATTCTAACTTTTCAAAATTTCCGAAGTATCTGCATCTACTCCGTTTTGAATCAGGAACTGATAAAATTGTTCAACATCCATGACTTAATAATTTCAAGGAAAGAATCTGCGAATAAAATAGGACCATAATCTTTGCGTAAAAAAAGCGTATTCTGCTTAAAGCCGGCCATGCACTATCCGCAATTCCTGTCCGGAAAAACTGATGAGGCCCGGCCTTCAGGTATTCCGGATCGTATATAACCTTTTCAGGCCGCCTGAAACGGTCATTGGCCTTTTAGACGGTCGATGGGTAAAATCGTTCCCGGTAGGTCTCCACCACACACGTTCCAGAATTTGTTTCCGGAAAAACTGATCAGGCCTGGCCTTTAGGAATTCTGAATCGTGAATGGCCGATTCAGGCGGCCTTGAGGCGGCCAGACAGACCTTTCCGGCGGCCGGATTCGGAATTGAAAATCGATCTTATCGTCAGACATTCAAAGTGTCTTTCTATCTATTGAATTGAAATTGTACCGCATTTTACTTTCCATGGCCAAGTTTCGGATACACTTGATCATGGAAAGATACTTTGAATCTCTGGCGATAAGATCGATTTTTAATTGTGTACCCGGCCGCCTGAAAGGCTGCCTGAACCGGTCATACACGATGCGGAATTCCTCAAGGTCGGGCCTATGGATGGTGTATGGTGTATGCTATACAGGCAATCCGAAAGGTCAGGCCTCATCAGTTTTTCTGGACAGGAATTCCGGATGGTGTATGGCCGACTTAAGGGTCTTATGAACTTATCCATTTTCCTGCCAGTCTCCATGAAAACGAAATTAGAAAACATTTTTCTATGGAGACTGGTGAGACAACGTATTGGAAAATGTCACTAAACTATTCAAATCACAATTTTTAAATCAACATCACAAGCCTTACCGCAATTCTGCCGAAACAAACACTTGCTATGGAATTGCACTTCCAAAACACGGGCTAATTTACAAACACAAACAGTTCACTTTTCACTCCACGACTTTCTTTCTCCAAATGCACAGCAAAAATGATGCCAGTTACCCAGTTTTCTGCATGCAATGCTTTTTTTTATCTAGAAACAGAGTGATGATCACTAGAAAAACAGTTCAATTGATAAGACGAACTGGACTTCTCGTTATTTTCACTAGATTTTTGGGCACGAACTGAACTTCTAGGTTTTTTCACTAGATTTATGTGCATCCGATATTTTTCACTAGATTATCCGAGTGGTGAGCACTAGAAAAACAGTCGAATTGACAAGACGAACCGTATATCTAGTAAGTTTCACTAGATTTTTATTCGCAAATTGCACTTCTAGTTATTTTCGCTAGATTTATGGTCATACGATATTTTTCACTAAATAATCAGTTGAAAATGTTCACTAGATTATCTCTAGTTGAACTTTACTAGAAAAAAAATTTGCTGTGTAATTATATAAAACTAACTTACCGATGAAATAACTTGAAGGATAACTGCAAATCTATAAAACAAACATTCGTCGATTCCAGTGAATTCGGATGACATTTTGGGGTTTGAAAAAAATCTGGGTGCAAAATTTTCATCATTTCATGTACCCTCGCTCTGTTTTACTGGATCTAGTATCAATCCTAATTCCGTGCGAAATTTATTTTGGATTGCCAATTTTGACGCAGATCGCAACAACAACTAAAGGAAGATCTGCTTTCGCCGCTGTTGCTGCCGCTGCGTCTAATCTAGGTGGCTTAAGGGAAACGCATGCTTTCCGCTGCTTTTGCTTTTCTGCTGCTTTCTGCGTTCGATCTGGTTAGGGATTTTGAATTATAGTGATCCTGCAAGTTATTTCATCGGTAAGTTAGTTTTATATAATTATATCGAAAGCTACAAATAATTTCACTCTGTTTGAATTCAATCGGGAAATAGTTTAATTATATTGGGAAAAAGTTTAATTATATTGGGAAAAAGTTTAATTCATTTGGGAAGGAGTTTTTTCATTTGGGATACGGATTAACTCAACTGGGAAATACTATAAAAAAAAAAATCTGCGGGCAGAATTTCCATCATTTGATGTACGCTTGCTCTGTTTTACTGGATCTACAATCAATCCTAATTCCGTGCGAAATTTATTTTGGATTGCTAATTTTGACATATATTTCAAACGCTCTTTCCTCTGGATATCTCGCTGTCTACTTTATGAATTCCTTTTTGTAAGTACTGCGGAATCAGGAGGTAAAATTTACAAATGGAATCGTCACAGACACCTCTTTAAAGAGGCCAAGTTCGAATTTGCGTAAAAAAAATATTCACTGGAAGGATGCAAAAAAGCTAAAAAAAAGGGTATTTTTTTGTTCGTGGATAGGCGTGTGGGGTGTCATCATATCATATCGGAAGCTACATATAAATTCACTCTGTTTGAATTCAATCGGGAAATAGTTTAATTATATTGGGAAAAAGTTTAATTCATTTGGGAAGGAGTTTTTTCATTTGGGATAGGGATTTTTTCATTTGGGATAGGGATTTTTTCATTTAGGATACGGATTGACTCAACTGGGAAATACTATAAAAGCAATACGAGTATACCATATGCTTAGAAAGCCTAGGGTATAAAAATTACAAACTAGCTAGATTGCTTTGTGAACCCTACTAATAGTGTCCCAATCGATCTGTTAAGATGAATATTATTTAAGGCTTGTGCTTTGTATTACTACCTCATGTACACATCCTTCGTCCGATTCGTGCCATGAATTCGAAATTATGCATTAAATCAAAATTGCAATTTGGAACACAAAGGAAATATTTAATTTAAATAGAGAACTATGACAAATTACACTATTTGGTCTGACAAAATATAATAAATAATAAGTGTTTAATTTTTGAAATAAAGAATTTAATGTAAACGTAACAGGAAAAATCTTCCTTCGGGACGCCATAAACCCTTCGAAAGTACCAATTGAGAACGATGAAAAAAAAATTTTTTGGGAGTTAAAATACGGTGAAAGGACTTTTTCGAGATTTTCACAAAAACTATCCATTTTTCAGCAAAAGGATATGGGGAAGAAATTGATAGCTTATTTACTAAAAATTACAATAACTTTTTCTTAAAATAATATAAACCATTACCGAGATACAGGCCGTACAAAGTTTGAAGTACTCCACTGCATGATGTTACATGTACGTATTTCAACAGTGTATAAGAGAGGTTTTGAATGTTGCATCGTGAACCGATACTATTGAAAAATTAGTTTGAAGCGGTTGAAAAGTATCAAGCATAAAATTAAAAAATAACTGACTGGCACACATAAGAGGATTGGTATTTTTCATTATTTGCAGAATCTACAAATGTTATGTTCTATTTATCAATGCAATATCCTATAAAACAAGATAATTTTCTTAGAAACGAATCAAAAAGACACCTGGCGCAGTGAAGTCAGAGGAACTTATTTTTGATATGGGCTAATTCGGGATCATTTATGAGTTTATGTATAATTATGACATGGGTGGGATACTTAACTGCAGTTGTTAGTGCGGCTGCAGAATTTTGTATTTCGATATTTGCGGAGATATTTTGAGATTATGAAACTTTTTAACTGTTCGATTGATATTACTATATGAATTTATCTACAGTCTCATTTTAGGTTTCATCAACTACTATAAATGCCTTTCGTGTAGGTAAATCTTTGCTTATTACTTTTTGCTGTTGTATTACTGTAACCTTTCAACTGGAGTGTGGATTTTCCTGAAACTGCACCGGAAGCTATTCCTCACTAATTTTCATCAATTAGACAAGTTTTGCTCAACTAGCTTTTTCCGTTATAAATTAATTGAGTTACATGGCTGTAACTTTTGAACCGTTTGATGCATTTTTCTGAAATCAGACAAGAGTTGAGTCCTCCTTAACATCCACCAACTGAGTAGGTTTCGCTGAGCTAGCTTCTTTCGTTATGTAGTTATTTTATTTATAAAATTATGCCATTATATAGCTGTAACTTTTTAACCGCTTAATGGATTTTTGCTAAAATTCAATAATAAGCTAGTCTGTATTGACGTCTACTTACTGGCAAAATTTTGTCAAGCTAGCATCTTCCGTTATGAAGTTATTAGGCTCAGATACTTTTACCGTTATATAGCTGTAACTTTTTAACCGCTTTATCGATAGTGCTGGATTTCAATAGCAGCCGACTCCCCACTGACATCTATCAACTGGAAAAGTTACACCTCGCTTATGACTTCCGTTCGACTGTTATCGTGTCCACAACATTTTGCGGATATATATATATAGGACACTAAAAAAAATCTATTGATGCCAATCGATTCCTGGGGTCATGAAATGCAAAGAAAACCAACTCCGGGGTCGAAACTCGTTATTGTAGGAGGGTCGAATAACTGATTTTTTCTTCAAAAATCAGTTAAAAAGTCAACTAATTTCTTTGTTGACTGAAAAATTTAGGCTGCTAGCATCTTTATCAAGCAAGCTGAAGATGACGCTGATGTTCTCATTATCAATACTGACGAACAGAATTATAACAGTCACTGTAAAACAATGTTGTGCAGACGTGGATTTACCTGAAGTTTTTGCGATTAAAAGAACTAATCTTTTAATAGCGAAAATTCCTGTTAATCTTTCGCAATCTGAAAGCAGTTGTACACCTTAGCATAACAAGTTTTCGAGCATTCCCAGGTGCGACGAAGACATTTGAACTCAATAGAGACCCGGCACTAACGATCAACACCAATAGATAATAGGCACCGTAGACATGTGGCATCGCTATGGATTTTTGGCCTGTGAGAGGGGAGGTCCTTGATACGAACGGACGAGGAAAGAACCGCAATTGCAAACAAATACGCTTTTATTATTAATTTGGAAACTTACAGATACTTTGGATATTACAATAACAAATTACAAGGTAAAAGATACGAGATATAAAATATTAGTCGCATGACTGCGGAATCGGATAGGTCGCGACCGGAGCGATGATGTAGGCGACGAGATTGATTGAACCAAAGAGAGACACTTGCGAGATGGTGCAAGTACGAGGGCGGTTCAAATATGATCGAGACAAATACTGTAGACGGCGCGCCTGTATCTTTTGAAGGTCGCGGCTTGAGTATGTGATAGCTGGGTCCCTTACAATTAGTGTGGCATAGTTTTCGTCGCGAACGCACGTTTCACGCGCGTGCTACGACCATGAGTGAATCAAGTGCTGACTGCCGTTACGCGACTTATTGTCATTCGTTTTTTGGTGTGGGAAGGCGTTAAAAACACGGAAATTCTTCGGCGTTTGCGAAATCAGTTCGGTAGTGAGTGCCTGAGTAGGTCTGCTGTGTTTAAATGGGCCAAAGCGTTCAAAGATGGCCGCGAAACCGTCGAGAATGAGCCGCATGATCGTCGACCGTGAACCAGCATCACACCAGATAACATTCGCCGCGTAGAACAACTCATTTTGGAGGACCGTAGGATGAATGTTCGAAACATTTCGGCTGAAGTCAGCATTAGTATTGGTAGTGTAGAGTCTATCATCCATGAACACCTTCAATATCGCAAAATAACGGCGCGATGGGTACTCAAACTGTTGAACTTTGAGCAAAAATTCGTGCGGTTGGAAGTTTGTCGCCGCTTGCTGACGCGATACGAGGTGGAGGGGGACGGTTTTTTGACGCGAATCTTCACTACAGACGAGACATGGGTACACTATTACACTCCCGGAAGCAAGGTGTCGTCTAAAGAGTGGAGGAAGCATTCCAGCGCGAAGTGCTATTCTTCTCCAGGATAACGCGACGAACGTGAACTGCGAAAGCGAATGTGAAAAAAAACTAAACAATAGTTTTATTCCCAAAAAATTAGATCTTTATTGACTGCTACGAATCTTAAGACTGCCATAAAATTTGTTTCTTACATTACCATTACAATTTGTGCTTACGGGTAAAGTCTAAATTCTACCTGCAAATATGCTATGTTGCATATTGTACATTAAATTAATCGATCGTTGATTGATTGTGAAATATGATGATTTGTATGGAAATTTTTAATTGTACTTTGGATCGAAATTACGGAATCGGACTTGGAATTGCAATTACGCTGACCAATTAATATTTGGTATGGGATATGAAGTTGTAGTCAAAGGTGATTGCACCGCTGACGTAACCCGCGCGCCCTCATACCGCGCGTCTCACACTCGATATAATATCAGAATTGGGGTGGGAGGTACTAGAACACCCCCCCCCCCCCCTACAGTCCGGATTTATCACCCTTCGACTACCACATGTTTGGACCACTGAAAGAAGCCCTCAAAGGTCAAAGACTCAACACCGACGACGAGGTAGAGGAGTTCGTGCGCGCATGGCTGTCCAAGTTGCCCAAGGAATTCTTCGATACTGGAATCAAACAACTTCCGGAGAGGTGGGAAAAATGTGTAACTAGTGAGGGGAATTACCTAGAAAAACTGTAAATTTTTGTAAATATTTTCGATAATAAATAAATGTATCAGAGCGTTTGTCTCGATCATATTTGAACCGCCCTCGTATCTTTAGTACTCGTCGATTTTCTGACGCAGCAGGGCGCACGCATATGTAGCCATGCATCGTCGATGACCGTCCAAACGTTCCCACGCATATGTGCATAGTCGGTACGGCACAACTGTTATCGCTCGTTCGGATTGTTTATATTCGGAATGGTTTCCAAATGTGGTGTGCGGTGCGAGCTCAAGTGGCCGCATGAGGATGCCTGGTCGGCATGAGAATATTCGCGGGACAACAACGAGTAGATGGAATTTTTTCAATTGCAACTTGAGATTGTTCGTCCGCCACGGATCCAAGTGGTCAATCCGGGCCGTAAAGTCACCTAACCTAACCTGAATTAAGTATTTTGTCCCAACATACTTATAAACCTTCAAAATCAGAAACGTCAGTTTGGGGTTTAATTGCTTTTCATCAAAATTTATAAGGCTTCAAGCTCAGTGGGAGATCCAGAGGGAGGCCATGGAGGCTAGGGCCCCCTCTAAAATCTTTGGTAGATAGAGCTTGGCCCTCTAAATATTCGAGGTAATATTTATAAAAATGATTGTGAATACAAAAGATATTCAACAAGGGTATATTTCTTTACGCTACGCTTTCCGCATTTAGTTGATGAAGCTTAAAAAAAACCGGAGATAGATTCATATGTAAAATCAATCGAACAAAAAGTTTTATCATGTGAATATGTCGCCCGCATATCGAAATACAGAATTCTGCATCTACACCTGGTACTAACAACTGCAGTTATGTATATGTCCCACCCATATTTCAATTATAAATAAACTCATAAATGATCCCGAATTAGCCCATATCGAAAATCAGTTCCTCTGGCTTCTCTACGCCAGGTGTATCTTCTTTTAATCTGTTTAATTTTACAACCAGATGAGAACCATTCAAGTAATTTTATACTCTAAAATTGTATATTCATTAAAACATTAACCTATATATTCAACACAAACTCCCGTTACTGAACACAAACCCCTGTTATGTTAATATTCGTACTATGTAAATCACTTCAAATTCTCTATAACCGAGAACAAATTACACTCCTGTCTTAAGTGCATATTCCCAAGAGAATTTGTATCCTCCGATACAAACCATTTATCGTAAAACTCCATTACAAAACTTGGTAATTTGAGAACAACATAAAGTTTCCAATACCCAAGAAGTTAAGAACACGTAAACTTCATGAAAGAACAACCCCATTTGCAACATTTGCTCCTAATAAACTTAGCAGTATCCATTATTTCTGTCGAGCAGCAATTTTTACGGAATTACACACAAATTAGGTTAAACTAACGAAAATTCAGTGAATTATCCAAGCAGGTGATTTTCTTACCCCGGCCACGCACTGTCGAACATGAACTCGAACATGGTGCAAGGCAAGAGGACCTTTTTCTTCAGATTTGTGTGAAGTGTGTGTGTCTTGAGCGCCATTTGGAAGACAGTTGTGCCATGTTCGAGTTGGAGTTAGTGTTCGACAGTGCGTGGCGACCCCTAGGTCATTCCTTAGATTTAATTTTGGTTTAGGAAAATGCTATTAGGTCTAGAGTCTAGTAATCATCTTACTGATTCAGATATGCATGGAGTTTCTTTCAGGGTACGAAATTGTTGTTTTATCTTTTGTGCTAGGTTTTTTTTATACCACGTCATGTAAGGGTTTATAAATAATATTCGAGCAACGACATTTTCTTTAATTTAAATAAACCAACGAATTGAGGGTTTCCGGTAGACTAAGCTTCCCAATTTATATTGGAATAACAAATCACCCAAACCACAACCTCAATGTGCGAAAAAACTTGGATGGTAAAAAATCTTAAATCAAGTGAAGCCAGGTGGAGAGAAGCTCACACAAAACTCGTTAATAAAAATTATCCTTTACACGCGTATGTACCCATCTAAAATTGAGTTTTGCCATATACGAGTATGAATATAATTCCAAGTCTTCCTTTCATTTCTCATGCTTCTGAAGAGACGTTTACCTCCAAAGTCTTTTGAGTGAATTGCCTTTTTTACGAATTTTTCCTATTATTCCTTCCAGCTATCAAGAACAGGAATGTTCCCATAAACGGTATCCAGACGTCACGTTTTCACCACGATGGCGTATGAAAACGGAATTTCAATAAGGATATCTGTTTGAAGGTACTGATTTCCGCATCTCCTGTTATTTTCACGGTCTCGGTTAACTTTTCGGTATTACAGGAAGGTTTGAGGCAATTTCGATGCAATTGCTTCGTAGAAAATTGGAAACCCTTGAAAATGCTGAAGATTTTTTCGTCTTAAATAAATTGTTTGTGATTCTTTTTTTTACATAATAAGGGAACAAATACATTGTTTATTTTTAATCTAATATTTATCAATTTAGACTTCTGATGGCAGATATGGGCTAAATAGTTTGAATGGATCCACAAGAACACTCTGTCGTACAGGAGAAACTGAGGGGATGCTCTTACAATTATGATAAATGTTATCTCTGACGAAGTCCCATGGAAAGTTATTATTATTTATATTTCTTTGACACCAGATATTGAAGTTTTTGAGGTTCCCATTGTTTATTGACCTAAATAAAGATCATTTCGATAATAGACAGGTTCGCTTAACCCTTGTTGATACCTAGTGTCTATATAGGTGGAGGGCCTATTCAGCTCCCTCGATTGTTGTAGTCCTGCAAAAGCTTCCCAATAAAACAGCTGTACCCACTCAGACCATTCCGATAAAAGCGCTTGCTGAAGAGGCTAACACTAACTTTGAAAAATTCGACAGCGGCCAGGTTTCCCGTAATACTACGGTCATCTGACATAGGAAGACTTACTTGTCGGTCACTAAATGTTGGAGGAGTTCATGATATTATTTCACCAACCTCCAAGAGATCTTGTGCTATTAAAGTGATATTGAAGTGCTAATGTTCGGCTGGAAAACCCCAGCAAAGATTCCCTGATCAGATTAAGACCCGTCGGTAAACCACATAATACGCACCTGGGGTCTAGGCGGAGATACCTTTTTCAACGTACGATCCAGTGTTTGATCAAACGTTTGATCTAATATTTTAATCAAACGATTCGGCAATTGAAGAGACAAATGTTTTTGCTCAACGCTGCGGCAGCTCGAACTTTTGTAATGGGCTGATGACGTTGCCGTCAGAAGCATTCGCGGTTAATATGCAATGCAATGTTACCCGCTTGTCTATCATATCACAAAGCGAAGTCGATGACATCCGATCAAACAGTACATTTTAAGAAGGCACATAGGTGTCCTAGTAGAATATACTGTTTGCAAATGTCGACGACCCGCAGTGTGATATAATGACAGAGTTGTCGCTCTTGAAAAATTCCTGATGGAAAATTCGAATTGTTATCTTACAAATATTTTAAGAAAAATATTTGCCAATTAACGATCCGAAAAGGCCATCAGAAAAGTCATTCATTACAACACAGCCTCGTTTGCAAGATCTTATCGAGCCAACGAGAGTGAAGACTATCTCTTTATATGCCTAGCATGGAATATATCAAGGCTATTGCCTGTTATGTCTGCGAATTCATAACGGGAAGACCCTACCTTTCTAACGATTTTGGCTTGTAGTGATATGCGGTCAAGTTTTGCGATGTAATGGGCCGCGGCTTTACTTTGGCGAAATTTTTCCGTAGCATTATTTCTCAGGGCATAAATTCTGCGGGACGAGATCTCAAGTTGTACGTCGCAGTATTATTTTCATACATCCGCTCAAGATTCTTTTGAACCTGCTTGCGTAGTAATCAAGCTTCTCGTCGTTGGTTACATCAGCTCTGGGCTCTTCGAGCAAATTTAGACTGCGCAACAGGGCATATGAGGAGCCATGAGAAATCATGTTTTGCCCGAAAACGACGAAGAAGGGCGAGAATCCTACTGAAGAATGAAAAGCGGATCTAAGAGCACTATTAATGAACGACAACTTGACATCCCAATCTCGTTGATCATGGGTGGCATACACTCGAATCGCAGCCACCAGTGACCGATTCACGCGCTCTGAAGCGTTACTTTGTGGCGAATAAAGAGCAATGAAGTTATGCTTCACTCCGTACGAATCCATTAAGTTCTTGAAGGCTACGGACTTGAACTGAACACCATTGTCCGTAGTAATGGATTTCGGGACGCCAAACACATGAAAGATTCTCTTCTCTAAGTATTCAACTAGAGCGTTCGCCGACATTTTACGTATGGGCTTGGCGAACGAGAATTTCGAGAGGTGATCGAGAACAACGATTAGGCCTACATTGCCTGATTTAGATCGCGGATAAGGCCGAAGAAAGTCAATATATAGATACCTGGACCTTGTCAGGATCAGTGCAAATGGTGCCATTTCATATAACGTGGCCTTAGTATCGGCCTTCCTTCATCACAAACTTGCTCTTCTCTATGTTCAGGGAAAGACCTGCTTTTCTCATACAAAGTGCGACTTCCTGTAATAGGAGAATGTGGTCTTCGAAAGTCTCCGTTACGAGCAAAAGATCGTCTACGTAGAGGAAGAACTTGTGGCGAAGATGTGCTGGAATAACTCGATCCATAAGCCGTTGCATGGTTTCAGGCGCATTGCGCAATCCTACGCTTCGCTAGTAGCGCTGCTCTTATCGTTTTTCGCAGCTCCGACATGACCGCACCCTAAATCATATCGAACAGTATCAGTAATATTATCCGATTTGTCAAGAGCTAATAAGAAGCCTTATGAAGGTACCATTTGACGATTCGAAGGACCTATAAATTTTCGTAGATTTCTGCAATTTTTCTGCTACGCATTGTCTACGAATCGTGTAATGTGCAAATTTCTTGGCTACAAATGTTTGGAGAAAGAGTTTGTAGACAATTCGTAGATGACCGTCTACAAACGTTTGAAGGTGATAAATGTGGCTCGCGTGATGGGCAAATATATTTTATATTTGTGGGTTGATTGACATCCGTAGATAGATTTGGGGTTTGTAGATGTATGAAATTATACATATACGAACTACCACGTTGAAATGACAATTTCGATATTGGATGTTGTGGTCGCCTTCACACTTGTCGTTTTGTGAAAATAAAATTTTAAGTGTTTTATGTTACTACTAGATGCGAGAGCTCGCTTCGCTCGCTCTCTCATCTAGTGCTCGCTTCGCTCACAACTTGACACTAACCTTGACTATTTTTTCATACATAATTAATTTGTTCTCCGCTTGCTCAACATCACGACGATAAGGCTAAACTTAAGCTAAATTAAAAGTAACTTCACTTTCAGTCGGGTACCTTTACATAGTTTCGGCGGCTCAAATTTCTAAGCAAAATTACAGGGACGCCGACTTTTTATGTTAATTTGTGTGATTTGGAAATTAATTTGGAAGCCCAGGTGGGCTTAGGGAATTTATAATTTCAACCGGATAATGAGTAGCATCTTCATGATCCATTACTCAGTTGATTGAGCTATATTCAACACATTTCCCAGGAACGCATTTTAATATTTCTGCGTTTATCGCAGATGCCTGGTCGTTTTTGAAATACACAACATCAATTATTTTGGAGAATAATCTTCCCTTCTTCTTCCGGATACGTACCGTCACCAATTTTTAGTAACAAATCTGAAAACTCTTGGGCATTTTGATTACCCCCAATTCGCGCCCGTATATTGGTTGACAAATACATGGGTATGACAATGCGCCACAGATGTGAGCTTTTTAGACATGCCCTAATTTCATCAGTGCTCATTCCTGGGGGTTTTACTGGTAAAGTTTACCTAAAGTCGCCACGGAAAAGTACTGTAATACCGCCCATAGGCCGGTCGTTTTGTTTGATGTCACGTAAGGTTCTATCTACTGATTCAATCGCTTTCCGATTCGCCATAGTGCACTCGTCCCATATTATTAAGAAACAATCGCGCAGAACCCTGGCTTTGTTACAGTTCCTGGAAACGCTATACAGTGGGATATCCGTATGGTCCAAGTAAATCGGGATCTCGAATATAGTATGGGCAGTTTTGTCTACTGGTAACAATGTAGCGGCTATTCCCGATGAGTCGACAGCAATTGCTATTTATTGTAGTTTTGAATACGTATTTCTCATCATCATCATCGTGGCGCGACAGCCCGACGTCGGGCCTTGGCCGCCTGGATACGTATTTGGACTAAGATAACTTTAGTGAGGAATGTTTTCCCCGTCCCACCGAGTGCATCTAAAAATAGGATTTCCCCCAAATCACCGTCTACGCTATGACATACATGATCGAATATCAAATGCTGTTCTGCTCCATAAACCATTTCGCAATATTTCAGCCAACTGCGCTGAACTATAGTTGATTTCTTCTGCATACTCACTATTAATTCGTTGGTGTGGGCATACTGTATTAAGAGAGAGAATTACCCCCTGTTTCTGTTTCTTGGATAGCCAGCAAGCATCGATTGAGATTACTCTCGCGTAATCTGTCAGTCCCCCGTGATTGTTCCGGCATGCATCCCCGAAAAAGTCTTCAGCAAATTTACTTTGACACTTATGCCACAACTCCGCTGCATCCGAAAGACCACAAAATACCACTAATATGGTAAACAAACGACGCAAGCGATGTGAACTATCGCTGACACATGCTTCAGCCAATGCGTCATCCCAATGCTGATTACCATCTAGCAAGTGACGTGCCAGCCTGATAGGTATCGTATTAAAAATCGTCAACCTTTCGCAAATCAGCAAAAGTAGTAGGACCCCGTAATGTATGAAATAGTAACCGTAAGTAATAGCATTCGAAGTTGTTCGGATGTACTGTGTAAAGTTTTTTCAGGACATGTTCATTGAGAATGCCAGGCACTCCATCTACAGCTAATCCACGTTTTCTACACGGAACGAAATCGTCAGCTAAAACCAATGAAATATTGCTAAAAACAAGCAAAAAAGACAATGAAAAACAGCCAAGGAAATTTTTTCTCAATTAGTATTATCATTTCCTTGAAAAAAGCAAAACGCTTATGGTGCTAATTCAAGAAATAATACTCTTAAATAGATATAAGTTTTACTTAAAATAAAAGGACAAAATTACCGAAATTAGAAAGTGGTACAGTCACTTTAAGGAACCTTATTCTTGTTTTGATGTACAGTTTGTTTTGAAATGAAAGGCGAAACTACTTAGAACTTGAAGTGGTTCATTCAATTCAAGAAACTGTATTCTTGTTTTGACATACAATTTTCCTTAAAATGAACGACAAATATTGCTAAACCCATGATGTGATTCATTCAGTTCAGGAAATAGTATTCTTGATTTGATAGACGGTTTTACTGAAAATAAAAGACGAAATTGCTTAACACTAGAAATGGTTCATTCATTTCATGGAGCGATATTCTTATATGTAATTAAAAACTTCTAACCATGCTTAAAATTTGGTTTAAAATTAATAGATGAAGTTGCTCAAACTAAGAACAACCCATTGTTAAAGCAATTTCGTTCGCCCATTTTAAGTAAAACCGGATACCTGAGGGCCTATCATGTAATTTGATTCGAATGGAATTGCTTTCGAAAAGATGAAAATGATAGCTTGTAACTCGATTTTGAAAATCATTGAGTATTCATTCCGAAATTTTTCATTTGAAGCGAATAGTCAATAATTTTTAAAATTGGGTAATTCGTTCTCGAGTTACAAGGTACCATTTTTATCCTTTCGAAAACAATTCGATTTGAATCGAATTATATAGATAGGGCCTCAGGTATCCGGTTTTACTTAAAATGAGCGAACGAAATTGCTTTAACCATGGGTTGTTCTTAGTTTGAGCAACTTCATCTATTAATTTTAAACCAAATTTTAAGCATGGTTAGATATTTTTAATTTTTATTGAAATTATTTTAATAATAATTCAATAAATAGCTCATTGGTAATGATGAAACGAATCAGAAGTTGAAAGTTGATTGGATTGAAAGGAAACTATACTCTGCATGTGTTATTCAGAATTTATTTTTTCAATACTTCCATTTTGAAGTTCCTATTACTTATGAAAACATATTCTTTACTTCTAATGATACAAATAGTCAATAATGCAAACATTTCTTATAACCTTTCTTCCATCAGGAATGACATGAGGCACAAATGGAAATACAGAAAATTCACTTTTAGAAATACAAAAGCAATTTAAATTATTTTCTTGTATAGACTCAACTATGAGCGATCTTACATGTAAGTCGACATCAATTGTCACTTTGCCTAAAATATAATATAAATCGTTGTTAAAATAAAATATGTAATTAATTCTGTAAACGCATTTGTGTTTATATATGAAGTACCCTACTTTATACAATGTACATACATGTTACGCTAACTCAGAAAGTAATGCAGACACTGATGGGCAAAGATTTTCCTTATTTATGGTGATTTCATAGAAGAAATGTTGTATAAACTGCCATACTTTGAAACATTCGGATGGATATTTTAAGTTGAAAACATAAAAATAACTTAAAACAAATGTCTACTGCTAAAAGCAAAGTATCTACTTTATACATAATTTGATCTAACACGACAGCAAATTGTTCGAAATCCCCCACGATAACAATGAATGGCTGTAGGGTTAGGCCAAAGCAATAAGCACGGTCTCGAGCATTATTTAATTTAGGTTGAAGATCGTTTAGAGTATTGATTTTCAAGAACATGGCATTTTGAGAATCAGTGATTGTCGTCTTCACTATTTTACTTGTTTTTGATTTTAACCTAGCGTTTGGTGGCAAAATCGCATGCAGCAATTTAAATATTTCAAAATCAATAATGTTGGGCTTATCAGTCGCCTTTATGGCTGCCAAAATGTTTTTATATTTGAAGTATAATTGTTTTTGTCTTTACCACTGTTTTTATTACTACTCCTTACGCGTTTCGTTTTTTCAAACATCTTCAGAGGAATGGTTACATTTTTGTGCAAAATGGACTTGTATACTACGGAACTTAATTCTAAGTTGCTACCTGCTATAAAAGTGACAAAGGTAATTAAGGGCGTTACGCTTATACCTGCGAGAATTTTAGGTTTAAAAGTCGGGAACGGTTGATGTCGGTATGGTCGTTGAGAAGGTCCTTTCCAGGTATCCGACTGATTCTATTAAATGTTTTTACTTGTTTTGTCCTTAATTCTAAGCTTAAAATTAATTTCAAAATTTTCTTTGAAATTTTGCCATTTAGTTAGAAGCCGCGATGATATGTTTGGATAAAGTTGCTCAAAATCTATTTCTACCTAAAATTAAAAAGAAAACAGTATGATATATTGTTTTACAGAAGATGTATTTTATATTACCAGTCGATACCCATTTCCATACGTAAATAAAGGCCACTTTTCGAAAATATGTGATGAAGATGGAAGTGTTTTAATTTCCGCCAATCTCTTTGCTGACGTATTTCTCCATTTCATCTCCACTGTCTCCCATGGCGAAGTTCGTGTAGAAAGCCATGTCATGTCATTTTCAAGGTCCGAATTCGAATCCAAATCTTGTTCAGAATCTAAAGCAGTAAAGAAGAATCGGAAATCGAAAAAGCATTTAAAAAAATTAATGCTCTACCATTTTTTGAAATGTCCTCGTCATTCAGATGAATCTTTTTTTTAGCAGGTCCGCAAAGTCCGGCTTGCCTAAGCTTAGTGCAACAATTTCTATATTTATTATATAGTTGGCCTCCAAATCGAGGACTCGAAACAAAATAGGTTTCTTTTTTTTCTTGTGGAAAAATTTCAACGATTTTTTCCGCTATGCCCTCGATTAATTTTGTGGACATATGTTACTCCTTTTGGATATAATATTCAATAATTTTGTTGCAAAATATTTTTCGGGATGTTTCATTCAGAACTTTTTTCCCTAAAGCTTGTTTAAAATTTGATTCGATGAATAATTGAAGATCCTAAAGAATATTTTACACAATTATTACAATAGGCTGGATGATGTCCCCTAATTGTTACTTACAAAATCTGAAGATGTTTTTTGGCTTTCCGTAAGACTCGAAACATTTGAGGGGGATGTGCAATTCTTGCTAATCCACGAAGACACAAATGAACCTATGGACTTCGTGTCAGATATGGTCGGCACCGCTACATCAAAACCCTTAAAATATCAAAATATAGTAACATTCTTTTTAAATATAAAGGAAAATACATTTTCCTTCCGCCAATTAATTAATTTGGCTCTAAAGATAGCTTTATCTCCAATATCGCTGTCTGCCGAAAATATTCGTTCGAGCTCTAACTCAGTTAAAACTTTCAACGATTCGATGCTGATGTTGAAGTCTACAGAAAAATTTAAGAAAGCGAAACAACAATTTTTACATTTTAGAACAACATTGGTTTTTATATATATATTTTTTTCGACGCAAAGTTGTTTTTAAATTTTACGGCCACTACAAATTATACACTTCTTTAAAAATCAACCGTAAAACCCCGCACACAGGTCAATAACTCAAACTAGAATAATAACACATCTCAAAAACCTTTCCTGCTTAGTTTATATTATGATGCCTTCATTCAGGTAAGGTTTTTTGTCTTTAAAGGCTTATATCTGCCCGAAATTAAAAAAAAACTGGGATGGAATGATATGAACACAATGATATTGTCGTATGTACATATACGCACTTACTTTGCAATTTATCCAGTCGAGCAGAAGGGATTCCAACGGTGTACATATAAACACGTCCATATTAATCACCAAGCACAAATCACGAATCCAATCACAACGAAATGAAAACAACAAGTGGTGTGGTGCACGTACACGATAAATGATTCTAACTGTTCATTATTTCACAACATTTCGCAGGACAAACCGATAAATCAGAAGAGATTGCGCCCGATTCCAGAAACTATTTCTGGGATCTATGAGTACTATTCTCTTTCAAAAAAAGTCTTGTTTGAAACTATTATTTTTTTTCTCTAATCTAGCAAGTTGAACAAATAGATCGAAGTAAAGTAACCCTAAAATCAAAAACGAGCATGCTTAACTTTAGAAGCAATTTCTACGATGTACGAATGTTATTCTCTTCCATAGTAAAGTTTCACTTGAAACTAGCAATGCGTTTCTCTTATCCAGCGAAATTTTTCTAAATTGTAGAAAATGATTATGGTAAAGTTTTGAGAAGAAGTTCTATGAAAACAAGGAAACATTTCTTTGATCTAGCACAACCAATTCTTTCAGAAAAAAAATCGGTATATATTGAAATATGTTAAGATTTCTTGAAGCAAATATGGACTAGTGAAAACAATTCAAGAAATTAATTCTTGTTTTCATACACAACTTCCTTTAATTGTGAAAATTTGTTTAGATTTCAGGGCAATTGGAAACAAGAAATGATTTTCTTATTTTAAATTTGCTAATTTTTCTCCGTGTACGATTGAAATCTCCTTGCCGTTTGTTATACGTATAGTATGACGGAACTTCTTCGTATAACAGTGTTTTTGCGAAATCGTCAACTTGACAAATTGGAAAGAACAAAGTATGTACAATAGTTTGTGGCAGGCTTTCAGTTTGCTCTGTCACATTTTCAGAGTTAAAGTACACCCGCTCCCCAACATCAAGATGCGTAACTGGTGGAAATCATTCATGAATAGGAAAACTCAAAACGCTTCAAACCGCCTCAGAAGAACTTATATAGCGGTCAGATTGGAACCTACTGACTTCACCGTATTCATTATTTCTTAACTCAAATGTTGCTTGATCACTACCTTTGTTGACGTATTTTTTTGTGAGATGGAAGTCCAGGTGCGCTTAGGGAATTTAAAAATTCAACCAGATAAATGTTTAACATCTTCTCGATCCATTACTCGGTTGATTGAGCGATATTAGTTAATTTTGCAGGGTCGCCTCTTCTTCTTCCGGACACGCACCGTCACCAGTTCGCCGGTTAAATGTATGCGCAACAATTTGTATTCGCTAAATCAAAATAATGAATACTGAAATGTCAAATCTATATACACTGAACGAAATCAGACCTAAAATACACATTTTCATGAATATCTCGACTCCAGGTTCAAAATTTGTCAACAGATTTATTATTATTTAGTTAATATATGTTGTGAATTTGAGCCAAATTGGACCATAAATAAGAATTTTGTAAAAAACTCCACTCCAGTGCCACCTACCGAGTCCAAAAAAAGTTATGCAAATCGGAGGACCAAACGAACTTATGGTGTGAATATGAGTTGGATAGCTTCAGTGGTTCAACAGTTATGGTGGCAGCAACAGATGCACGAACGTTTTTATATATATTAAGATAAGATTATTTTAGGTGTTGTTTGTTAAATAGATCCGAATCCAGGAAACGCGATGGTTTCGGCACTCTCATCTTGCAAACCAGGATATAAAAAAAAACTAATGCTAAGCAAAGCACAACACACACGGATGACAATATTCTATACGAAAAATACGTACAAAATTGTTTTCAACTCAGGAAATATGCGCCACGATAACTCACGACTGGATGTGACTGTGACATCTATCTATCTATCTATCAGCAAACTGCTTGCAAGCTAAATAATTATCCTACGAACCGTCTAATTATTGAATATATTTCCTACAAACATTTGTAGACGAAACATGCAAAATATGGTTTGTAAAAGTGTTTGTAGGTCGACAAATTACTACAAATCCACGAATCGTTTAATAATAAAATTTTACGCCTACAAATGCGCTACACACATTTGCGTTCGGAGGCAGTTTGAAGGTGTTTGTAGATCTACAAACGTTTGTGTAGTAGATCCTACGAATCGTCTAATGATACCTCCAGTCTTTCACCGGAGCGATTTTGATGACAACAAGGTTCATACATTCACGCAGAAGGGGAAGTTATCTCTAAAGTCCCACCTGATAGGTATCTCGCGAGCCGCATCAAATTGATTTAACCTATGCGGGTGGTATCAATTCTCAGATCTTTCGATTACCGCAGTCCTGGTAGATCAATCCATCAATCATCTGTTTTGTCATTTGTTAAAAGATTTGATCTGACCCCGTTAAGGCCCAAAAAAGTTTCTTTCCGGTAAAAGTTTGGGGATAAACGCCACGTAGCGAGTTCATGCACAACATCATTTCAATCAATAGGAACTTCCACTTTACTGCGTGTTGGGTCAACATTTGAGAACCGTTGAGTGGTACGTGTCTATGGTCTGAACGAGTGAATCCATCAGACGATGATTCCACTTATAACTACCAAGTACACTACTATGTTCCTAATGGCTTCTTTATCAAAACTAAAGTATAAAAATTATTATTATTAAATCACAACACATTGAGCAATTCAATCAGAAAGCGTTCGTAAAGAAATTGCCTAACGGTTGTAGAGTTGCTCTGTCTTATGAACATGTTCAATGAGTGGCTCCGTTACTCAGATTCGTCATTCGTTAACCGTATCTAGTGCGTTCCTAGGCCGAAACGACCAAATCGATATGTGTTTAGTGTCGCATCCACTTCGTTCATTTGAAACGTGAGACGTTTTTGAGGGATGGGACTAGACATAACAAATCTATGACAGATTCTTGAAATAATTGCCTGCCTACACAAAAAAATCGATCCCTCAGTTCTTGTTTTTAACATTAAACGTCAATTTTTTTTTGCCAAAACCGTAATCAATTCGTTTGATGAAGTAGGTGTTTTTATTATTTTATTACAGAACGAAACGTCTCTGTTTTGTTGCCTCGAATTGATGAAAACTATACGAGCTTATAGTCATTTAGTCACTGTAAACAAGTATCATGACCCGAAAACCAACACTGAATGATTTGGTTGGTATTGAAAGACCTCTAAGCCTTCATGTCCACCCAAAAAAAATGGAGGCTCTCATGATTGGTGTGATTGTGGTGCTTGGGTACTTGACATTGATTTAAATTCAATTCAAACAAATTACGAGTATGTTTTTTATAAAAAAAATTAATTTTTGAATATTTATAAATTTGAGTTTTTCCTTAATTGGTTCACGTCAAAAATAATATCACCTCGCGTACTGGACAATAGCCAGAAGCGTGTCGGATTTGGACCACGGGCCGGATTTGGCCCTCTGGCCGGAGTTTGTCGAGCTCCGCTCTAGACCATAAAATAGTAGAGGGTGCATACAAAATAAGTAACTTTCGTACCAGTCCAATGGACCAATGCCTCGAGATGAGTTAGCATAATCTCATTTACTAGAACGTGAGGGTGTGTTTTTTGCAGAGGTGTGTCATCAGTAACACATTTTACAGAGTAATTTACCCCAAATGGGTACTCACTTAACAGCTGAATAGGCTCATAGTCCGATACGTAAATCTCCTTATGCCTACCTCTCCTACAAATATTATTTTTGCAAACATGCCAACAATGCCCCACCGAATTGAAGCAGGTAGGTGAAATTCGGGTGGATGACTGACCTTACCTGAAAATTAGTTCAATCGGATACTTCTAATACTACTTCGCCTTAACCCCTAGTGAGGCATAGCGCGTCAACTACTCCTGCCCGCCATCGTACTCTGTTCTGGGTAATGGGCACAACTCCCCAAAAGACTTATCCAATGCCTTACACTTCTTTGCCACAGATCGACGCCTCTTAGTCGGCCTTGGTTGGCAATGGGGTTCCATTTCATGGCATGCAAAGCAGCGCAGTTATCACTCCGCCATTGTCATTTCCGCCTGCGTATAAATTCGTCGATTGGCATCTGAGCCGTACGCCGACTTAGTTCTTCATTTGATATTGTTTCGGGCCAGAAAACTCTTATAATTCGACGAAGACATGAGTTGACGAAAACTTGCAGCTTCCTGGCAACTCTTACGGAAACTTTCCATGTACTGCTCGGGCTCGCATACAAAAGCGCAGACAGTATCAGGGAGCAAAACAGCACCAGCTAATAACTTGGTCAGATTTTGGACAGTATGCCATGTGCGCATTTAGCCTGGTTGATACCACGAGTGATGTCCTGCTCCGTACCACCATTTTCGGCAACAATGCTACCCAGGTAGACAAAGTTGTCCACAGGCTGCCCATTAATATTGATGGCAATATAGGTGTAGGATTTCTTTTTCGCAATGGCGGGCTAAGAACCTTGGTCTTGTTGGTATTCATCTTTAGCCCAACCTTGCTTGCCTCCCTCTCAACATCTAACGCCATTGCGGACAGAGCCCTGATTTTGTGGGAGAGTAAGCATATGTCATCAGCGTAGTCAAGATATTGTAGATAAGATGTCAGAGTCCAATGAATTCCTCTGTCTAGTCCGGATAGGGCTGCATGCAACACATCGCCGATCACTATGAGGAATAGGATCGGTGAGAGGATGCAGCCCTACCTTAACTTTTTGCAGAACTCGACATTTCACGCCGTCATAGGTTGCCTAAATAATAGAAAAAAGCTTCTCAGGGATACCTCTCTTGCGTAAGGCCGCCCATACAGAATCCCGGTTCACACTATCGAAAGCCTTTTCGAAATCGATGAAAAACAAGTGAAGCGGAGAATCGTATTCAGTGCTTCGCTCGATAATAATTCCCAATGTGTTAATGTGATCGACACAGGAGAATACGGATGGAAAACCAGCCTGCTCAATTGTGCTTTCTAAGTGGGCCTTTAGTCTTTCCAGGGCGATTTTAGCTATAATCTTGCCAACGGCAGTGAGCACACAAATGCCTCTCCGATTATTACAGTCTGTAAACCTACCCTTCTTTGGAAGTTTGATGATCGAACCTTAGTTTTACTCAATGGGAGAGGTGTCTGTATTTCACGCTTTATCAACAAGTGGGTGCAGCAAATCGGCAGTTACGCTTGGCGCTGCTTGATAAAGTTCGGCAGCGATACCGTCGATATTCCGGCGGCTTTTCCTCGTTTTAGTGCAATAATTGCAGTGACTACGAGTATTTCCTCTTTAGTCGGGGCAGTGGAGCGTATACGCACATTTGGTGGTCAACTAAATTATCTATATGAGGGGGAGCTTCACCAGTGGTTACACCGCGGCGAAGTGCTCTTTCCACCGCCTCATTTGATCGTCTTCCAAGATAAGTAGCTCTCCGTCACTATCCTTCATCGGATGTTGGCAGGAGTTACGTCCACCTGTAAGCTCCTTGATAGCACCGTATACGGCGTTTAAGTTGTTACTTCTTGCGGCTTCTTCTGCTGAGGTTAAAAGAGAATTGGCATAAACTCTTTTGTCACGTCGCACACTACGCTGAACTTCTCGATATTTCTGACGGCAAAGGAGTTCGATGTTGCTTCGATTGTCATCTGATGTTGTAGCCAAACGAAACTTCAGTTCTTTTCTTTCCACAATTCGATGCCATGAAGCGTCGGACATCCAGGGCTTATTCCGGTAATCCGGGTTTGTAATATTCCACACGTACTATTTACTTTTTAGTCTATCCATCGAAGAAAAAAAAGTCGTATAGTTTTGACGTTTGGTACAATTGGTGTGGAGAGTTCTCTGAATATATTCTCCAAAGTCCCTAAGTCTAGTTTTTGTGAATGAATTTTCCATGCAATTTGCAAAGCATCTATCATTTCGACAGTTTTGATGGTTGTCGTTGCGAAACCCTGAAGTGTTGCCTTTTTAAAGTATTTGGCATGTAACAATTGTGAACTTAGTCAAATCCAGTATCGTACTCGTATACTGGATTTTTGGACTCGATACAACTGACGGCAACAAAGTTCGGCGGTTCTTTGCGCATTATCCCTTCTCCATTTTCCAGGTGAAAGCCATGTAGTCCGGAAACATCGGAAATGCAAACCCAGACTTCCCGTCTTTATTAAAACAAACTCTAAAAAAAGTCGTATGCTCTATAATTCTCTAAGTCAGAACATGATGATTTGGATATTGAAATAAGATATTTGTTATACTCAATATATATAGTTAATCTCAAGCATCGTACGTGCTTACTACAAAAACTCCAATATGTTTCTCACTCCCTCCTCTAGTTCAGTGTTAATAAAGTGCAGAAACCTTGCTCAACGTATCTCTGATCTGGCAAATTCACGTTAAATCGGGTAAAACACGACTAAGAACTATAGACTACAGAAGTGCATTATTTCTCGTTAAAAATCTGTTTGGTAGACTTTCTTATTACTAGTCCTACTACTTTAATGTAATTCATGTGCCTCATAGGATCGCATCTGTAAAATACAAGCCATACTCAATTGGGTTACACGTGGTTCTTGAAAGAGCTTTCTTTTTCAAAGGACCATTCATATTTGCAACATTTACTTACAGTTCATTCTAACATGGGTGGGTTTATATTAAAAGGCTCGCTAACTTTTCCTGGTCTACCACTACCACCAAGTGTAATAAATTTTCTCTGTCAAATTAAATCAGTTTGGAAATTTCTATGAGAAAGAAGATAAGATACGAGTATTGATTTTCTCTGAATATTCCTTAACTTTTCTCTGATAATGAAAACAGGTTCAATATTCAAATACTCGTATGTTATGTACGAGTATGGTATGAGTCTTTAAGATTTTTAGATGAGAATTTGTATCGAATGTGTCAGTAAAAATTCTTTAAGGGTACACAATGTGACATGATGAATTGCCATCAATCAAATTTTGACTGGGGCAGTTTCCAATAGCGGTTAAAAGGTGCTGATGGTCTAAGTCAAGGGTTCCCAAACTACGGGTCGCGACTCCAAATGGTGTCGAAAATGTGAGGTTGCAAAAAAAATTTCAAATACACAAATTAAGGAAACATTTATCGCAATCCCTACAATTTTGTTGAATTCTCATACATTACATTGTTACAGTACAAAATCTTAGTTCAGTCCAAGTTGAGTTTTAAACTAGCACATTTAACATTACATATTAGTTTTTCTAATATTTCATTTCGAATTTTGACTTTAAAAAGGTAGCTTGGATTCAAAAACCATTTTGATCGACATTGATGAGATTGATTACCTGCCATTTTAAGCCCATAATGCATTGCTGAGCTATCGACTGCCTCAAACTTAAGCGCTCATGCCCACGGCAGACTTTTTAGTTTGCAGAAAAAGCGTTTACTAAATAGTTTAGTTTGCTGTGTGCGCGGTCTCATAAGCCGCAGTGTGTTCTATTTTTCTGACTAAACTATTTAGTTTTTCTGCGAACTAAAAAGTTTGCTGTGGGCGCGAGCTCTAAGACTTGCACTTTCACACTAATCATTAACTGTTATTTTGACTTCTTCTAGAAGTGAATTCCCTGCAATTTCAGAAATTAAATTAAACGAAAATGCTTGCTTTACGTCCAGCAGTGTAAAATATTCCACTAAAATTTAAATTGTTATGTAGTAAAAAATAAGAAAGTCGGGCTACTGACCCAGCGGGTGGGCGCTGTGAAAGGTCCGTCCACCCTTCTTAAAAGAGAAGTGGATTTTACAGAAATCAACCTGAAATCGGAAGAGCTGCCCGAGGAGCGACATCTTATAACGAGCGATGGCGGGACATTCGTACAAGATGTACATATTTGTCTCTGATTTGCAATCTTGCCGAGACTAGTTCCAAGCCGAAGTTAGGCTCTGGTCCATGAAAGCGATTGGATTATCTGATCTGATGGTATGGCGTCCAACAAAAGAAAATTCGGTTGTGATTGCCCACAGTTGGAGGAGTTCATAACACTCCTTCACCAGTCTCGATGAAATAGCCGCGTACTTTTCACTAGATCAAAAGTTATTTTCCAAACAAATCGACTGAGTATCGATGAAATTAAATCATCTGTATGGTAGCTGTGCAGCTTCGCCCGTCGCATGGTCCGTGCCGTTATTTTTGCTTTGGATCTTTGTCCGAATTAAAAAAACGCGCCTAGTGTTGTGTGCAACGCGAAGTCCCTTTTGAATGGTATGGATCTCCGCTTGAAAAACGCTGGGCGAGATTCCCATTGCGATCGAAATTCGGGTGTTTGGTCCAAAGCCTTCACCAACAACCTGCTGTTGACCCAGCCGTGAACCACTCTGAGCGAGTTCTGTGAGCATTTAGATTTTCTGATTTTTGAATAAATAAATGAAGCCCATTAAAAACTGATTTTTTTTTGTGTTTTTGGGTTAGGTTTGTACTTGAAACTAATCGTGCAACTTTCATATGTATGCACGAGTATTAATTTTTTTTTTAATTTCCTTGACCCCTCCAGGTCCATGGGCGCATCAACATCTCTTGCATAGCTATGCCTTGTTGACGTTTCGGTAACATATAAACTTCGGATAGTGCAGTTGCTAGCATGCACCTCTAATACATTGCAAGGAATAAATTATTTTTGTGATGCTACGGATGTCAGCCGGTGTGACTAAAAAGGATCATATCGAAAGTACCTACATCCGAGGTAGCTTGTTCGTTGAGCAACCGATCACTGAAAAGCTCGAAGATCGTCGTATGGATTGGTATTGCCACGTTCTAAGGCGTCCGCCTGAGAACCCTGTCTTGAAGGCACTATCAACGAGTGTTCCATTTGCTGGACCCAAACGCCGAGCAGACGGAAACACACATGGATCGATCAGATGAAAAAGCAACAACAACGCATTAACCTTGGCGATGATACGATCCAAGACCGTGCTGCCTGCAGAAGGAAGCTGAGATTATACTGCCGGAATGGGCGAAGTGCCAACACCACAGGCAGAGCAACGCGAAGCCGCAGAGTGGTATGAAAGGGCAAGGAAGGAGAAGAAATTAGTTTTGTGAAAAATACCTATGAACAATTTTTTTGCTTTATACGAATTAAATTTCTGGGGTCGCGAAAATATCTCGATGAAAAAAGGGGTCATGCATGAAAAAAGTTTAGCAAGCCCTGGTCTTAGTGAAATATTTTTGTTTAAGGAATGTGAGTTTCATATTTTTAATACTAGCCCCGCTCGATTCATTCGAACGACGGGACAATGGAAATGAAAGTTGATATTTTCATTAAAACCTACTGACCGGCTTTTTATCCATGTCTCGTATGGGATCACGTCTAGATCAGAGTTAAAAGTGAATTGGTTGAACGCCAACTTTTCTCGGCTATTCGCCCCTATACTTTGAATACTGAGCCCGCAATTCGCCACACGCGGCGATGGTAGCTTTTTGAATTCACTTATCACAGGTCTATTCTGTTTGATTCATTTTTGATCTCTGTTCGCTTGTCTCGAACACCGTCACTACCAACTAGCCCAAGAGCATTAAGTTCAAACCAATAATAGCCAAAGAAACTTGAACTGTCAAAGGGCCTAGGTGGATTCGTCTATGCTTTTAGGCTGCGCGCATGTTGGCTCACGTTCGCGTGTCGCGTTCACGTGTTTGCTGTCAAACGGTTTGGGTCTATGGTTTCCAACCAAAGATGCGAATCTGTCAATATGACAAATGCTCGGCTATTGTCGTATCAACAAATTGAGTTCATTATTGTGCTTTAAAATGAATAATTAGGTAAGAATTGAGTGGCAAAACAAACGACTGGGGACTAGTAGGATGTGCATAAACACACATTTCACACTAAACTATTGGCGTTAATACACAATAATGAATCCAATTTGCTGATACGACAACAGCCGAGCATCTATCAAATTGACAGATTCGCATCTTTGGTTGCAAACCATAGACACAAACCGTTTGACATAAAACACGTGAACGCGACACGCGAACGTGTGCCAACTTGCGCGCAGCCTTAAGCATAAAATCTAGCTCAAAACTGGTTTTTATAATCATCACTAAATTGCACAAGCATGAAAATCGGTAGGAGCAATAAGTTCCGGAAAGAGCAACAAATTAGAAAATGATTACATATTACTTTCATTATACATTTAATTTGAGCAGTGGCGGATCCAGACGGGGTCCATGGGGGCCTTGTCCCTCTCGAATGTGTTTGGCATGTAGAGATTGGTCTACGAATATTCGAAGAAGTATTCGCAAAAGAATGCAAACACGAATACCCGCCAAGGGGGGCTTTCCTTTCGCTATGCGTTTCTCTTGGATTTATCGTAATGAAGCTCATGGTTCTTGTGATGCCACACATGCATAGGAACCTCGTCTGAAGCAGGACTTGTCAGCAGAGATAGCCTTAAGGGAGGAGTATCCTTTTCTGTGAAACTTATTTGTCAATAGACTGCTTTAAAACCTGAAAATGTCGAGCAGAAGGTTGTGTGCTTATGCAGATGACATTGCTATTACCATACTAGTAAATTTTGTGGTGTTCTTAGTGAGATATTGCAGAATACCTTCTCAGAACAAACCCTTTGGTCTGATTACTTCGCTTACAAAGTATAGAATACTTCCAGTCGAGCCTCTTTTGCTGCATGGGACGAGCCCACCCACGCCAGCAACTGCACGTCCGAATATGTAATAGATATGCTATCGAAACGTCAACAAACCATACATATGCTAGAGAGGTTGACGCGCCCATGTCACTGAAGGGGTCAAGGCAATTAACAGCGAACGGTAAATTCGAGAGAGAGAGAGAGGACAGGAGAGTCTGTCTATCCAGTATAGCTGTCTTTTAATTGGAGACCTTTCGGCAGTTTACGAGTATGTATGTTCATCCATACGTCAACTACGATGATTAAATGGGATTTTGATAGTTCGTCCGCAAACTATCACATAGTTGCCACATTCTGGCCGTCAAAGTAATGCTGCTTATGTTAGATCATTAGATGCTAAACAGCTTCATTATTATAAGGTAAAGTAATTTTCGTAATAATTAAACACCCATATCAATGAATCTTAAAAAGTATACCCTGAACTTAAATGTGAATTCACTAAATTCCAGTGCGAGTAACGAAAATCTGATTAAGAAATTTGAATCGGATATCCCTTAAGGTTATTTCCCTGGAAAGCAAAGAATCAAATTGACTCCTTTGAGTACCATAAATAATGAAATAAGGATTTTAGGTTTCTCTTTATAACATCCGGTGGAGCATGTGTTTTCAAGAAATCCCTATCTAAATCAACGGACATAAATGTGCGCTATCAAATAAATGGGCAGATAAGCTAACACACATAAATTTGTGGTATTGAAACAGACCCACTTCAGGTGACAGTCTTTGAAATTTAAGGTATACACAAAATAAAGCCTTGTGATAGATAAAATCGATTATACTTTCCATCCTTAGTTTCATTATACATACATATGTATGTGTCTAAATAAAAGGATAGCATATGAAGTCGTAGCAAGCATACGAACTTTCTGCTCTAATGTGGAATATGTTTTCTTTAAAGAAGGGGCGCTTAACCTTTTTAGTGATCGGCTCCCTCTAAAATCTCCAAATAAGTTATCACTAGAGACCGGATAATATGCAACATAAAAAGGCTGAAATATGCATGCAAATATGCATGTAAAATGCTTAAAATATGCAAGTAAAATGTGAAAATATGCAACATAAAAAAAAGATAAAAATTGGGTAATTATGTTTTTATTAAGAAACAAAGGAACGAAAAGTCACAAATTTAATGGTTTTAGCAGTCTGTTGTTTTTATAGAAGTTTACTATAATATATTGTTCTGTGTTCAGTTGTAAGATTATGTCTTCTATCATTTAAAATAGTTTTGTAATTTGAGAAAGATCGTTCTACGTCCACCGATGTCACAGGGCAATACTTAAACATGGGTGCTGTATTGGCAGATATTGTCCCAGGCAAAGTTCTACCTGTACCATTAATAAAACTATTAATCTGGCACAGAGACTCGAAGCCTGGGTTGTTGTTTAGAATGTTTTCAAACTTTTTTTTAAGTTTGTCTAGGATTATATCTGGCAATTCAGAGTGTATTTTACGAACTTTTTCAATCAGCAGAATAGATCCATTCAACTGCAAGCCTCGAGTTTCAAGTTTTTTGATACACTCGGGTATGTGGGGAAAAATGAGTACTTATGGCAGCGATGTTCTGATGATGTAGAAGAATTTTCAAATGCTGTATTGTATTGGTGTATTGGCTTCATTTTTCCGTGTGTTATGAATGGGTTTTACATAGAAAATCACCGGACAATTACGAATGCGATCTTAGTGTCACCATACACTGTCGAACTCGAACTCGAGCACGAACCTGGTACAAAGGTCCTCTGACACACACATACACTTCACATAGGTTTGAAGAAAACCGGTCTACTTGTACTAGGTTCGTGTTCGACAGTGTATGGTGACACTTAAGCTCATGAGTAGGGGAAGCTCCATGAGCACGTTTCTCTTCGCTGAGGGTTTACGATCAAAATATCAGCACAAGCATCATAGCATAGCTTTCACTCTGTTTTCACAGTGTTTGCTTATAAACACAAAATGTCCCTTGCACACTACATGAGATTTGGATAAATCATGAGAAGACTCGTAACAATTTCCCTAAAAATATGCAAAATTAATGGATTTTCAATGAAATATGCTAAAACCTCTAAAAACAGCCAATATATGCAAATGCATATGAAGTTATGCATTTGCATATAATCCGGTCTCTAGTTATCACACTTCCCTGAAAAGTGTGTCTCTATTTTGTTCTGCTCAAAATATCCAATAATACATAATTGGAAGAAATAAATTTTTAATGGTCAATGTCTTTTTATGTACTGTAGTAAAAAGTGCAGCCTCTGTTAGGCATCTTTCATGCAACGGACATTTCACGGGCTCATTTCAACTCACCGGCTCATCGACTCATGAATTTAACATGGGCTTAAATGGAAGCATTCACATGATCTGCCCTGAGCGTGACTCGTCCACTCACCAACTTACCGAGTAAAAGCATCTTTCAGACGACTGGTGTTTCACGGGCTCGTTGATTTGATCCCATGTTAAATCCATCTGCCGGTGATGAGTCGATGATTCTAACAACAACACATTGTTATAATCTTATTTCGTGCCAATTTTACATTCGCACAAATAAATATAAGCGATAATTTCAGTCTCGATCGACGGAATGTATGACACACCCCAGCAAGGTACTATATACTAGATCCATTGCTCGTGTTCAAAGTGCAATTGGCATGACACAATGTACACAAATTGGACGAAAAAATTGCATTTATCATGATATATTTTAACTTTTGTTAATTCAAAATAGAACAATCATAAAAGGAAAAATCCAAGATTATTTAACCTTTTTATAGTTTGCAGTTTAAAAATGAACGAAAGCACACCATTTCTCATCTTGCCATATGTTATCTCATGAAAAATCCAATTTAATGAAAAGGCCATCGGTGGGTGAGCCTATGAGCCACTCACGGACTTATCCGTGTGAAAGCTTTGATTTCATCATCATCGGATCGTTGTCCTCCAATTATCTCGGTCACGTTACCGCGTCCTCTAATCTTGGAAGCCCAGTAGTTGCGCGACGTTCACATAATCTGAGCTCTCCGAACGAGATCTCGGTCGTCCTCGCAGTCTCGCTCCGTCGACTCGTTTTGCGTTCATTACTCTCTTTGGCATGCGATCATCGTCCATTCTTTGTACATGCCCTGCCCATTGAAGTCGTTGTAGTTTGACGATTTTCGCAACTTCCAGCTCATCGTACAGTTCATACAACTCATGGTTGTGTCGAAGCTTCGTGTTTCTGTGCACAAGCTTCGATTTCATTATGGGGAGAACCGAGAAAAAAGTCTTATTAGCTAACAGTATCCGTCGCTTGATTTCGTCAGTTTCGTTGGTGTCCCTTGCCAAGTTGCAACCCAGGTATTTAGAGTCGTTCACGAACTCCATGTTGAGGTCACCCACATTGATGCTCGATTGTGCAGGTGTCCTTGTCGTCGATTGCATCATCATCATTTTAGTTTTACCCTCGTTGATACGTTGTCCAACTTCTTTTGCAGCGGTATCGAACGTATACAGAAGTTCTTCTGCGTCGGCCAATCTTCGGGACATGATATTGATGTCGTCGGCGTACGCTGCTAATTGTGTCGACTTGATGAGTAGCGTCTTTCTGTTATCCATATTCATAGCCCGAATAACGTATTCCAGTGCTAGGCTGAAGAGCGTCGGTGCCAGTCCATCGCCCTGTTTCAGACCAGTGCGTGTTTCGAATAGATCAGTTAGTCTATTATGGATTCTGACTTGTGAGACGGAGTTGGTCATCGTCATCTTTGATGTTGTACAGTAATTTACGATCGATACTGTCGTATGCCTCTGGAGTATCAGTTTGACAGGCAAATAAATCGGATCTATTGAATCGGAATTCAATGTAAACAACCCTCTATCACTCGTCGGCAATGATTGCACGTAGTTATTTGCAGGTGTTTTCTTGCTTTTGTTTTTATTACTTTTACATACTTTTTGTAAGTGTCCCTTTTTTCCACAATTGTTGCAAATACAATTTTAATATCGACATTTTGCCGATGAGTGATTAGAGTAACCGCACGATTTACATGGACTATTTTTTTACGTGTTTCGACTTACCTGCCTATTTACTTTATTTATGTGTTCAGCATTTCCACCTTTTACAGATAATATTGCCGCCTCCGTTTCCAGCGCCACCGCCTTGGCAAAACTGAGCCCCTCTGCCTTCTGAGCAAACATTTTGTCTTTGATTATGCCATCTCTCAGACCGATAACGAATTTGTCTCGAAGACGAAAATCACGGCAAGGTGACGAACTTCTCGCTCCCACTCCTGAATGGATTGCTCGCTCCTCATATTTGCAGAATAAAACTTCGACCGTTCCACGAAACTTGAGACTGTTGGCTTCAATTGAACGTCCATGACGTTCGTCATTTCTTAGAACTTTAAACTTTCCGGCTCTTGCGGGTAACAACAAATCCACTAAAAGCTTGCACGTATTTGCCGAACACATCGTTAGAAGAATCGCCACCTTCTTTTGGTCCGATGCAATTTTGTTAGCTGACACGTACTGCATCAGCCTATTCTTATATACGAGCCAGTCGTTATTCAAATGATCGAATTCTCTTAGCATGGCTTGCCTACACGTGCCGCCATTCCATCAGCTGCTCAGTCTTCTTCTTTGCCAGGCATTCTAACGAAATTCTACGCCTTCCTACTCGACTCTAAAAGTACACGTTTCTGAGCTAACTACCAGGGTTGCCAGACGGCCCGAGGTGTAAGTCGCCAATACGGGTCGCTGAAGTCGCCAAAAGTCGCCAAAATGAAATTTAAAATCGCCACAATAGCCGCCATGAAGTATTAAGGGATATTAAGGGTGAACTAAGTTGTTTTTTTTTTAATGCCTAGTACAAACCTTTTCTTTTCGTGCGAAATTTCATAAAAATATTGTCAAAAGTTTTGTCCTGAACGAAAAGAAAAAAATAGTACTAGGTATAAAAGTAAAGAACGAAAATGACCACAATCCCGTACGAAATAAATACTGCTAGGCTACAATTACAAAACTTAATGGTAAACGACAAACACTCACATTTTAGGATTTTGTCTTGCTCCCAAGCGGGATTGTAGCGCCGAAAGACCCCCATTTTTCTATTTACAGCAATTTACTTTTCACTTGTCACAACACTACACGTGCACTGCACGTCCAAGTCCAATTCCGGCGATAAGTATGAAAAAAGATACAAAGTATCTACACTGCATGCAGATACATCGGAACATGGATATGTCTATGACTACCGACTGCGTGGAACCTGTTGTGTTAAGATATCGACGTAAGTTTTGTAAAGATCCCAGTATAGTTATACTGGATGAAATCATTCGAAAAAACACGTCCCACGCTTTCGGTAGGCATAAGACATATCCATGTACCCATGTATCTGGTGGCAGTGTAGATACTCGTCATAAATTCTGCTTTGCTTTGTCCTGTCCGCTTGGGCTCCTTTCTCTCGCGGGATCGTTTCGTTTTCGTTTGCATCGCGTGTGTGCAATATTCACCTCCTCTCGTGCACCCTGTTCCATCTACCTGTTCCATCTACCCGTTCGGTACAGTTTGCAGACTGCAGCCTATCGACATTTCTCTGAGTACGTTTCTGTTAATCGCAATCACGTTTTTCACCATCTTTTCCCAATCGGACGTGTATTGTGTTTGTGTATCTATTGCAAAATCGCTCCAACACTATCCGCCAAACCCCGCCCCTTTAATCAACAGTCCGGGTCCGGCACACACAATCCGTTTCTCAAGTAACGCGTGCGACTCTATGCGATTGTGTCCGGCAAACAGAAAGGGAAACTAACAAAAGTAAACAAAACATTCCAACACACGCACAAAGAGAATGCACAAGAAAAATTTTCGGAATTTTTGCAGAAGGGGGGGGGGGGGGGGGGGTTGGCATTTGATCTTCTGCAGACCTCTGAATGTACATCATGTCACGATGAGCTGCCCGGAACTATAACATCCTGCGACGAATATTTCTCTATTTCGGGGCTTGGGAGATTTTAACTCGCGCAGTACGAATCCGCCATTTTGTTTTATGATACGTTTATTGCATGTGTGGTGGGGGCCACATTGTGGGCCAGTCAGACCTCAAATCGCCGCCATTGCAAATGCACAACCATTTGGATAGAATGAACTTCATCCGCGATGGCTCTCGCTCTCTATCTTCGGGGGGCGGGAACTATGTAATGTACACACTCTCAAATTGCGTCTGCGCATGTCCAAATGTTAGTCGAACTGACTACTTGCTACTTTTTCTGGGACCCTATTGATTCAGATATGTAGTACAACGCGCGCTATTTTATTTGTTTGGATTCCAGCCATTTTGAACATTTTGGAATTTTTGCGGAAGGGGGCATTTGATCTTCTGCAGACCTCTGAATGTACATGATAACATACAACATCCTGCGACGAATATTTCTTTATTTCGGGACTTGAGAGATTCTAACTCGCCTAGTATAAATCCGCCATTTTGTTCTATATGTTTATTGCACGTGGGGGGGGGGGGGGCACATTGTTTACCAGTCAGACCTCAAATCGCCGCCATTGCAAATGCACAAACACTGTCGCTGGATCACCCGATTTGGCTCGAATGAACTTCATCCGCTCTCGGTCATCTTCGGGGGGCGGGAACTATGTACACTCTCTCAAATTGCGTCAGCGCATGTCCAAATGTTAGTCGAACTGACTACTTGCTACCTTTTCTGGGACCCTAGTGATTCAGATAGTACAACACGGGCTATTTTATTAAATGATGAATGGGAATTGGCGGAAATTGAAGGTCATTGAAAGTCCGCCCGTTCACCCGTACACTATGTTATTTCTCGCCGTCCACAACGTCAGCCTTTATCGCTATCAAATCAACATCCCAACATGTACACACAGGATCCCCGCAAGCGCACCGCCCGCGCGGATCTACAAGCAACAGCCATGCACAATGACCACTTAACTCAAACGACATGCACAACCAGAAAAGAAAAATTTTCAATGGGCTTGTTTCCTCTTCTGACCCCCGAGTAGAAAAAAAGACATTTCGTGTGACGGACAGATTTTTAGGATGACCCCCAGCTATAAGACATATCCATGTCAAAATGAAAACGAATGTGCTTGTGTAAAGTGCAAGCGCGATATGTATTGATATGTATCAATCACTACGTTTAGGCCGCGGGACTATCTTCGAGATCTAACTAAATCGATCTAACTCTCGACGATATAAACGTATCGGTTTAGTTAGTTTTGGACTTGGCTTATCTCTACTTGCGATGCGGAACTGGACTAAAAAAATTGGGACTAGTCGCTGTCATCGCTAATGTTGACTCGGTGGTTGACGTTTCCTTTGTTGTCGTTTCTTTTGTTCAGCGTTTGCTTTGTTTGCAATTTCAGGAAAGCAGTTGCATGATCACGGACAAAAAAAGTCGTTTTCTGACGTAAATTTATATCTGTAAAATTTATCTGTGCTGTCAACGGAGAAAGAAGAAGGAGAAGTACCTTTCCGTATGGTCGGTATAACACTCCACCAACAAGTACTAACACTAAAACGATTTAGTGAAATCGCCCTTTAGTTCCACGGTCTAAACGTGGCCTATATCGTGGTATCCCCGTCTTCGCCTCGTTGTACATAGAGACTCTTAAAGGAATAATGAAATAAATACAATAGATGAGATGATGAGAACGCAAACGTGCGTGAACGGAATATGGCACTGTTTTTGCTCCGTGAAAAGTGGCCGAGTACCGAAATCGCCAATGTGGCGACTGTCGCCAACGGTTGATTTTCGCCGCCGAAGAACCCTCCGAAATCGCCAATTTGGCGACAAGTCGCCAAATCTGGCAACCGTGCTAACTACTCGACAGGAAATGCTTTTTATTTTCTTCTTTAGGTTGGCACTCAAGTGAATGCGTTTAATGCCTTTAGTACATTACACATGTGTTAGTACAGCGTTCATTAAGCCAAGGCAATCTAGATAGGGTGGTTGTGAGTGAAGAGGTCGGAAATCTCGGTGTACACTAGATTTTCTAGAGAGGTCATGTAGACTGAAAATTTACGAGTGTTTCTCACTCCCCTGGTAAGTCTTTCTTGCATCCCCGTGGTTTTCGAGGAGCCACTGCTTTAAAGAATCGATTAATACCAATGTAAGCAATTTTCAACTGATTGGAAAGATTTTGGAATTTTGTAATTATTTAAGTTATAATGCAAATGAATCTTATGCCAGTCTCATATCGCTCCTGTAATTTACAACCAAAATGAAAATAAACCAACATTTCCTTAAAGTTTTCTGAAACTTTTAAACTCGATGTTTATTTCTATGTTTACACCTTTCTCAACTAATCGCCATGTACGTTTTCCACATTTGCATTCCATACGCCGAACTCATTTAATTCATTTAATTAATTCATCCATTAAATTCACGGTGCAAGTCACTCCCTAATTAAATTTCAAAGTTAAATGAGGATATTTCGAGACTGTTTTATTCGTCGGTAAGTTCCGAGCTGGAAAACTGGCATTTTTCCCAAGAAAATTAAATAATCGTTGCGTTCTTTTGCACTCCAGTGTAAGTTAATTCGGGTTAAGGTCAAACGCCGTGCAAAAAAAAAACGTTCTGGGTTTCCTAATCGGTCAAGTAAGTAAGTTAAATATTAAAGTGCAATTGATCCGTGGGTTCAATTTTGTTTTTTTCATCAGTTTTCATTGTGTTAAAAATATCGGGGAAAATGTACGATATGTTTACAAAACAAAAAATTGATATCAAAAACCAAATTATACCATGAAAAATTCTAATTTTCCATAAAGAATTTGCCATTTAGAGATGCAAGCGACATTTGTTGACATATCTCTCAGGTGAAGGTATATTAACCTGTGAAGATCTCGAGGTTAATCCAAATTAGCACATTGTTGTAATTGCGTGTTTTAAACCCTAATTAACCTACACCGGACTACAAAAAAACGGGGCTTACGTTGTCCAGGAGACAAATAGCCGTAGGCGTTAATTACAATTTAAGAAAATAGATTTTGGAGTGTGGAGGTGGCAACCTGATGGAGCGATTAGTTAAGTTATCTACTTGATTCGCGTCGGGAGTTAATGATGAAAATTGGTGAATTTTCCTTTGTCATGTTTTGGAAACACAATACGTATTTGGACTAATTCTATTTTTAGAATACTTAGTTTATTGTCAATAGTCTTGAAATATTCTATCAAAAAGGTCACCAACCAGCCAAAGTCCTCGAAAAAAAAATATTCATACAAGCTTACTCTCAAGTCTCTCTCGTTTCAAGCTATTGCGAATATTTCATCATGGAATTCCAGGTAAGTCTATTCAAATATAATGTTCAGCCTTTTTGAAAGCATTTGCACATTTAAGGACGGATTACATCAATGGCTGTCTTCGTTTTTTGAGGGTATCCATCTGCGAATTTTCTCAAAATAAAAATACCTTTAATTGTGTAATGCCTATTCTTGCACGTGTGGAATCAGATGATTGCTGTTAATTGCCTAGATCTCTGCAGGGGTGTGGGCATTGAGAGCATCAACATCTCTTGTATTTCTATGCCTTGTTGACATTTCGATAACATGCCTAATTTTTGGGCCGAACGAACACCTCCACCGAGCGCGTATCAGATGTTTACAACTCCAAAATTTTCTTCGAAATTTCTTTTGTTCGGATATTTTTCATCATTTCAAGCTATAGAATAATTTTAATGTGATTTGAATTTATACCAAGAATGCAGCTCTTGCCAACTTAATATCAAAGCAACTCATTGCTCGAATGGGTGTAAGTAATCCGATTGAAAAAAAGTGTATTTTCGTTATTTCGATTATGGAGCTAAAAGTATTTAGTCTCCTTGTAACAGAATATATTCAATTGCCCTAACCCCTTGTGGGGCATAGCGCGTCAACTGTTCCATGTGGCCCAGTTGACGTTTCGTTGGTATAAACTGGTTTCGGAGAATGCAGTTGCCAGCATGCACCTCATGCACATCCATGGCCGCGAACATCGTCGTGGACGGGATTCGAACCTGAAACGCCAGTAGTTAAACATGAGACTGATACCTCAACACACTGCGCTACCGGACGCAACAGAATGGAGCCCTGAGCAAGATAAAATCTAGTTACATTTATGTAGCATCTCCATTCCAAATACATACAGGTATTTGCATAACTTCACCGAAGCCTGTTCCAAGCCAGCGTTGTGAAAGGAGGAGGGAATGATAGCTGTAGCCTGACTGGTTGAGTTACACCTAAGCGTCACAGGTCATTAGGGTGGCATGAATCACGTAGTCAGACCTGCAACATAGTTGTGTGAACTCTGGCACGTTATAAACCACCTGAAGCAGCTATCACCGGGGCCACCCCTGAGTGATGGGCCGACAACCCATCCTTGTAAAAACTACTCCATGTCAAGAAACCTGGGACAAAAGCCTCAGATTTGACGGATCAATAATGGAATGTACGCTCCCCGAACACACCGGCGTCCGAGAAGGCCTTCCTACAACAGTTGGAGAAATACAAACTGAGCATCACTGCAGTCCAGGAAACAAATTCGCTAGGCAGCGAGATCAACGACAAGAAATCGCACAAAACTTCAAACGCGTTAAACCATCTGGACACAAGGTGTTTGGAGATGCGTTCATCGTGAACAAGCACATCAAACTGTACGTTATTGACTTCAAACCCATCAATGAAAGATTGTGTGCGATTCGCATTAAGACTCGAATTTTCAACCTCTGGCTCATCAACGTGCAAAAAAGAACTTGAAAAACTTTTGTTCTCAAAAAAGCATTTTATTTCCCCACTGACGTGAAATAAGAAGCAGTGGAAGACGAGCCTTACAACCGCTTGCAGATATTGTTCGACTCACTTCCAACAAACGACGTCACATTACTGCTCGGAAATTTCAGTGCGAAACTCGGGAACGAGAGTTGGCATCCAGGAACCGCTGGAGGACGCAGCCTACACGAGAAATGCAAACTGACACCTATGCTACACAACACCGGCAACATAGGTGTGCACGGGTTTTGGGAAAAACTAAAATGTTCTATATTAGCAAGGAGGCCGGAGAGAAGGTCGTGGAACATAAAGCCCGGCGAGCGCAAAATGACGGGTTTGACGAAGAATGCTGAAAATCACTTGACGAAAAGAACGTAGCTTACAGCCAATGTATCCAACGTCCAACTAGAGCTAAAAGAGAAAAATATAACGAGCTACGGTGAATTTAAAATTGAATAATTTGACGAATGAAACGTAAATACTTTGACGAACAGTTGCTGAACATTTATGGTAACCTTGCTAATAGAAACACCAGACAAGCGTACAGACTAGTAAACACGATTAAAAATGGCTATCAACCCAATACCAGACTCTGTAACAACAAGGATGGAAACATCATCAGCGACACCGCTAGTATCAACAAACGATGGGCGTCCTATTTCGAAGAGCTTCTTAATCCTGTATTTCAAGTCCCCATACAAGAAGCTCTATCGTTGACGATATGATTGATTACGGCCGTAACACCACAACCCCCAACAGTAGAAGAAGTTGATCTCGCTTTGCAGTCACTTAAACCAAAAAAAGGCGCCGGGTGCAGACGAGATTCCCGCTGAACAGCTAAAATCTTGTGAAACGGGTCTATTAAATGCAATACATCAACTACTATTACAACTACTGTGAATCTGAGAGGATGAGCTGATCCCAGAACGCTGGTGCCGGAGCATCATCAGTGCGGCGTGAGAATTACAGAGGCATCTCACTAGTCTTTACGTCCAACCAAATACTGACGAGAATTCAGGGAATTAGAATAAACCCGTATGCTGAACTAATCATCGGCGAATATTAAGGCGGTTTCAGACCTGTCTGATCTACAACCGACCTTTTCACAGTCAAACAGATCCTGAAAAAGTGCCAGGAATGCAACGTAAACGTGTACCAAATCTCTGTTGATTTTAAGGCACTGCTTACACGGGGATACTTAAGTCTCCAATACTCGGCGGCTGAGGGACGGAGACTTGGAGTCTCGAGACTGTAGTCGCCTATCATCTTCACACGGCCGCTACTAAAGTCGCAAGTTGTGCATGTCGGCTGGCTGAAGTGGTCATAGTAGATGGCTGTTGCTTGTGGATCCGCGGGTTCGGCTTGCTTGCGGGGATCTTGTGTGTACATTTCGAGATGTTGAGCGCGATAAAGGTTGACGTTGTGGACGGCAAGTGGAATATGGTTTTCGGATTACTTATGGATGTGCAGGGTCGACTTGCTTGGGGTACTATCGTTGTACATGTCGCTGTCGTATATTAGTCCAGGCTATGAACGAAACCGGGTGTATTCCGGTTTCATTTTCAAGTTAGCAAGAATCCACTGCAGTTTTGAATCAAGAATCTAAAATTAAATTCTAGTAGTAAACTCGCTTGTTTTTTCTTCGCTTCACAATAATTTTAAAATGCAGGTTAAGAAGATCCACAAGATTTGATTTACTTTTTTTCGTTTTTTTTTTTTTAACTCACATTCAATAGCCGCCGTAATGCAGTAGCATATACTTTCACAATCTTATCCGTCAGTACAAAAAGTTAATGCTATGTCGTTTGTCTGCCAATGTCCCCATGCATTTGAATTCTATAGAAATTCGTTGCATTCAATTCACATATTCATGAGTAAGCAAAATTTGTATTCGCCAACTTCTGTATCTATTTCAAAAGTCACTGTTCGTATCCCAGATATTGGTTGCAGTCGTGAAAGCGGATCTAGAACAGATTTTTTTCGATATCTGCTCCATATGTATTCCCTTCCGGTAAAATATGTGCCGTAAACTGTAAATTTTTATACTTTTCAGATCAGGAGGGGAATATTTTCAGATCCAAACATTGACAGTTGACGACACATATTTTGCCGGAGGGGAAAGCATATGGAGGAGAAATCGAAATAGCCAGATCCATAGATCCACATCAGGGGGCTTCCAGGACTTCGACCATTGTCAAGGATAATAGATGATACGAATTGAGAGTTCTCCTAGGGGTGGCACTATGTACCTAAATTGGATACTGTCGCGACTATGTGACAGTGAACAAACAGTAGGTAATGTGTACAATAATTATAATGTGAATTTACCTGTGAGCGCTTTGAATTTTAGTTGATAGGAATACTCGTACATAGCTGGAAAAACCGCCCCATAAATCTAAGCAGATTTTTCAGTACACTCTGAAAGGAAATGTAGTATACACTTAATCACAGTGACTGTTTCATAGGGCATAGTACAGGTCAGTCGGCATAGCGGAAATGAATTCCAAACACAAGTTTACAAAATTTAAAACAGTTTAGATATTTTTGCTTTCAGGAGGAGTCTAGGGGAAAATACGTATACGACGACCACCTTCTACGACGATTGTCATGCTGGTATTAGTAGTAGCAGTTCGAGAAGGTCAACTTTAGTTTAAAAACAGTCGTAAACATCCCGCCCAGCCAAGAAATGTTTCGTATATGGTGTTTGTAACGGACGGTTTGGTGGGCATCCGAAGATGCCCGTGGGGACGGAGCCTTAGGTAGCATAATGACCGTGAAGGTCGGGCCGTGCCATCTGGCGAAGAAAAAGGCCCCTCAACGAGCTAAGCAGCGGCCTATGCTTGCTGTAGCTTAGTTCGGGAGATGTGGGCGGGGTTTTCGCCGCTCGTTGCCCCTGTCCTTTACGTATTAACAAAAATTCATAGGCCTGGGGAAGACAACACAAACAAGGGAGGTAAAAATGGGGAATAAAAAAAAATAGTCGATAAGGATGGAATGGTTGGCGGACGGATCAGACGCCCGCGCGGTCGAATTTGGGTCCGGGTGTAATGGGACCCTCGCATCTGGTTTCGTACCACTAACAGATCACTACTCATCAGGTGCTGCTTTGATCTGCCGGTGGGAGCAACACTACCAGACCATAATATGGTTCATTACAGGTGGATCATTACATGTTGTTTTGACAATGGAACACGATTGTTCCTTTAGCCAATTAGTCGTGGAGGATCAGATATGAACTCTAACTAAAACAAGAATCGAAGAAAGGAACGAAAGACGCTGGCCATTCGTCGATTTTTAATTGAAGTGTCAGAAGAAATCCCTCACAAATAAATATAATGTTCCCAGTTAGGCTACGCAAAGGTACTACCGATATTCGCCACAGCACACATATACCACTACCACTGTGGCACAATCAGGAACACTACAACACTAACCAGCATGGTCTGGCAACAAAACGATAGAGTTGATTCGCGATTACAAAGGTCCTCTAACGTAAGTTGTAGAATAAAGCGAGTCCCATAAATTTCCTCTCCCTACTAGCTAACGTTTGGCAGTTGCGATGACGAAGAAAGTGGAAAACGCACCGCTACTCATCCGAATCCTCACAACTTCAACGTTACTCATGGTTGGGTAGACGAAGACTCCTGGCAAGCTCATTGGTCGGGCAGTGTCTAATATTTTGCGATTGTGCTCCTATTCAACGAAAACATTGTGGCAAAAGATGAGGAACTCGCCCGAGGAAAATTATCCTTGTCGTTTGACATGTACTGCCGGTGGGCTATCTTATGTTGGCCCTGTTGAACGTAGCGGACTTAATTCTCATTTTGCAGACTGCAATAGGTATTTTAAACTGTTTCCATCAATAACACCAATTGTCTCCACGCGGTCAAGCTCATCCAGCCATGTAGTCGCCAACAAGGTCACTGTGACCCGGAATCCAGCAATAGTTCAACAGTATTGTTTAAAAAAAAAACAGTTCATTTTTATGAGAGTCGATAGATCACAACTGTTGTCGATTAAGAAAAAAAAACATAAAAGAACTACGATTGGGGTAAACCCCAATCATGCAATACTCTAGATGAATTTGAACCTGGTTTTGAATCTAACTGATATTGTTAATTAAGTGTTAAGTACAAAATTTCAGCCCGATAAATTGTATAGGTAATGAGTAAATTGGCTTAACGTATTTCATGAAATAGTGCAGTTTGTATGGGAGGGGGTAGAAGGAGGGTGAGGGTTACAATAAGTTTTATAACATAGGTTACAATTATCATAAAAGTGATATATTAAAAATTTCAAGGCAATATGTTTTATAGTTTCTGAGAAAATCTGATTATTGTAAATTTTCAAAAATGTGTCATTTTGTATGGGAGGGGGTAGAAGGGGTGGAGCGATTTAGCCCGTTCACGAACTTAGCCTTCATTTTTTGTCAAAAATAACCTGTGCAAAATTTGAACTTCATAGCTCAACGCGTTCTCGAGCTAGAGAGGTCACGGACGGACGGACGGACAGACGGACAGACGGACATCCGGTTTTGAGATATTCGAGTGATAATATGAACTTCTGTATCATTCATTTTTTTCTGCGAGCCTTATTTCTTAGCGTTACAAACTTTGTGGCAAACTTATAATACTCTCAGATTTCATCTAGAGTATAAACATATTCAAGAGAACGCATTGCAATTTGGCTGTCTTTGTAGATAGTAATGTCCCTAGCTGTTGCCACATGAATTCCCAGCAGGTCGGCGTCTCCGGCGTTGCTGAAAGCTCCACCAATAGTTGTAGAGATCATTATGTACTTTCAGTAAATTACATTCAACACATCCCTTAAAATACTTATTTTACATTGTACTAATATTGTAATAGGTTAGCTACATACAATTGTTCAATAAACGACCAGTTCTACCTGATCTAGCTACCCAACAACATCGTCTTATCATTACATGGCGCTGCGGAGTAACCTGCTTTAGAGAAGTATGGTGTACTTTAAGATAAGCAATTTGGGTGAAATAATATAGAGTCAGTGTAAAGCTCAGGAAAATGATTATAATAATATAAATTAAGTGTAAAATCACTTATTTAAATAAAAATCATAAATACGCGTAAATTTATTAAATGGGACGAGCAGACAGCTCATTTACAAAAGTATTGCCGAAAAAACCACGTGGTAGGCCAAGAAAAAACATAAAATACATTGAACAAATTGTTAGAAATCCTACTATAAGTATGGATTATCTGAAAAAAGTTCCGGAATTAAAACTGGACGGGAACATAGCCGAAAATTGGCGTGTTTTCTACCAAAATTTCAAAATCTTTGCAAGTGCAATTGAATTAACAAAGAAAAGTGAAGAAGTGCAAGTAGCCATCTTTCTAAATGCAGTGGGCCCGGAGGCCGTTGAAACCTATAATTCATTTTCCTTATCTGATGAAGATCAGAAAATATACGCAAAAGTGGTCAAAGCGTTCGAAGAATTTTGTAAGCCCAAGAAAAACGAAGTTTATGAATCTTTTGTATTTCATACTAGAAAGCAACAGCATGCTGAACCATTTGACTCCTTCCTGATGGACCTGAAAAAAATGGTGAAAAATTGCGGTTTTGTTGAAGAGAATAGGATGTTACGAGATGCAATCGTTCTTGGAGTTGAAGACAAGTCAGTTCAAAAGAAATTGTTGGAGACCGATAATCTAACTGTGGAGAAAGCCATTGAAATTGGAAGAGCATCCGAAATATCCAAAATGCAGATAGTAACAATGAGGGGAACATCATCGTCGCTTGATGCAGTACAACGTCGCACTCAATTTGGAAACTATTCGAACAATGGAAATTCATCGAAAAATTTTGTAAAAAATCAGAATTATGATACAAATTATAACTCTAATCAAAATCATAATAATACTAACAAAAATTGTAAAGATACAAACAAAAATTCAAAAAATAATAAAAATCAAAATTTTCGTTTTAGCAACAATAACAAAACAAAGAAAGAGTCCAGGAATAATAATTGTAAGCGGTGTCTAAAGCAACATGACAAAGATAAGTGTCAAGCCATGGGAAAAACCTGTTCCAACTGTGGAAAGCAAAATCATCTGGCTATTGCCTGTTTTTATCAAAAACAAGTGAGTTCTGTTGACTGTATGAATGATGGAGAGTTTCAAATAAGTGTTGTCAATAACCAAAATTATAATATTAAAAGTGAAGAAAATAATAAAATTTGGTATGAAAAAGTGAAAATTAGCGATAAAGTCATAAAATTTAAATTAGACTCAGGAGCTGAGGTGAATGTGCTACCGCATAGATTTTTAGCAGGTGATAAGAATATCAAAATTGAAGGTTGCACAGCAATGCTAGCAGCTTATAATGGAGGGAATATCGAGACATTAGGTGTTGCAGAAATAGATTGTATTGTAAACAATAGAAAAAGTAGGCAGTTATTTTATATAGTGGAAGATAACAATTCAAGTGCTGTTCCTCTATTAGGATTGAAAACCTGCGTCGACTTAAACTTAATCAAAAGAATAAATTCAATCGCAACATCAAGTGAATTAATTGAACAATATCAATCGAATTTTGAGGGTTTAGGTTGCATTTATGAAAATTTCAGAATAGACTTAAAAGAAAATGTTCAGTCTAGTGCTAAACCACCACGAAGGATTCCATTCGCGTTAAGAGAACCTTTGCGAATCGAATTGAATAGGCTCTGTGAGAAAGAGATCATTGAATATACAAATGAACCAAGTGAATGGGTATCTAACATAATAATCGTCGAAAAATCAAATAAGAATCTTAGAATATGTTTAGATCCGAAAGCTTTGAATGAAGCAATTAAGGAAAATTTTTATGAGATTCCATCTTTTGATTATATTAGAACAAAAGTATCCGGTAAAAAGTGTTTTTCAATTTTTGATCTAAGAGATGGTTTCTACCAAATAAAACTTGACGACTATTCTAAAAAATTGTGTACATTCAGTACTCCTTTTGGATTATTTAGGTTCAAAAGACTACCATTTGGCCTTAAAATAGCACCAGAAGTTTTTCAACGCATTAATGAATTAATATTCGGCGATATTCCAAATGTACCTATAACAATATACATTGATGATATTTTAATCGCTACCGAAGATGAGAAAGAACATGACGAAGCTATTAGCAAACTAATGGAAAGAGCTAGACAGAATAATGTGGTGTTTAATAAAGATAAAATACAGTATAAACTTAAAAGCATTAAATATTTAGGTCATTTGATTTCAGGAGAAGGAATTAAGTTCGACGATAAAAGGATGCAAGCTATTGAAGATTTGGGCATTCCGCAAAATAAGACAGACCTTCAAAAATTGTTAGGTTTTATAAACTATATTAGGGATTTTTTACCTAGTTTGGCCGAAAATACTACACCACTACGATACTTGTTAAAGAAAGATGTAGAGTTTCAGTGGTTAGATATTCATACGAAAGCATTAGATAAAATTAAACAAGATATTAGAAACGCCCCAATGTTACAGGCATTTGATCCTAAAAAAGAAATTACATTACAGACAGATGCATCACAAAACGGCATAGGATGTGTTCTTCTACAGAACAAGAAGCCTGTATGTTTTGCATCACGAAGTCTGAGCACTAGCGAAATTAATTATGCACAAGTGGAAAACGAACTATTGGCCATAGTATTTGCATATGCCAGGTTTCACAATTATATTTATGGCAGACCTGTTAGTGTGGCAACTGACCACAAACCATTGATAGGAATTATAAATAAGGAGTATCATAAAATACCGTCATCTAAGTTACAAAGGATGAAATTACGGCTAGAGAAGTATAAACTAAACTTAAAATACATTCCAGGAAAAGATTTAATACTAGCAGACCTCCTATCAAGGAATTTTAAGTGTAAAAACGAAGATAAAAAAATAAAAGAGTTGAATGAGTTAGTACACACAATCAATGTTAGCAATGAGAAATTAGAAGTGTTTAAAAAGGAAACAATGAGTGATTATGTATTGAAGGATCTGAAGAATTTAGAACAAAATGGATGGCCTAAAATTAAAAGTAATTTGCCAGAACATTTGAAATTTTTCTGGAAGCTAAAAGAAGATTTATTCGTTGAAGATGAGCTTGTATTTTTAAACGATAGACTATTTATACCACAAAGTATGAGGCAATCAGTTTTAGATAATCTACACCTTTCTCATTTGGGTATTGAAAAGACTAAAACTAGGGCTAGAAGCTTGATTTATTGGCCAAATATTAACAGAGACATAGAGGAGATGGTGACAAAATATAATACATGTCAAAGTTATAGATCTTCCAATGTCAAAGAACCCCTTCTCAACCACGAAATACCAAATTGTCCATATATGAAGTTAGGAATGGATATAATGGAAGCAGAAGGAAAATCATATCTTATTGTAGGTGACTATTATTCAAAATACATGGATATAATAAAATTAAAAAGTAAAACTGCTTTTAGCGTGATTGAGGAGTTAGATAAGTTATTCTCCGTACACGGCATACCTAAAATCATAGTTGCTGACAATATGCTATTCAATTCGTTCAATTTTAAACAGTTTACAGAAGGAATTGATACTAAGATATGTACGAGCAGTCCACATTACCCCAAATCAAACGGTTTTGCAGAACGCTTAGTTCAAGTCGCGAAAAAAATGATTTTCAAGTGTATACAAACCAAGACTAAATTATGGCAGGCTCTTTTAGAATATCGAAATACGCCAATTAAGAACTGTAAATATTCTCCTGTCGAACTTCTGATGAATCGGCAGACTAGATCCTTAATACCAGGCAAGGAAAAAATACATATAAATCCCAATATTAATAAAGAAGTCATTGAGGTATTTAATAAAAATAATTTTCAGAACAAAAGTTATTATGATAAAAAAGCTAAAGCTAGAAAAGATTTTAAAGAGGGGGATAAGGTATGGGTAATCGATAATAACCAAAATAACTGAATTTCTAAGAAGGAAAAATATTAATTCATTTTATTCTAATATTTTATTAAAAGGGGAGATGTAGAGATCATTATGTACTTTCAGTAAATTACATTCAACACATCCCTTAAAATACTTATTTTACATTGTACTAATATTGTTATAGGTTAGCTACATACAATTGTTCAATAAACGACCAGTTCTACCTGATCTAGCTACCCAACAACATCGTCTTATCATTACAATAGTCAAGGAGACGAACCGTCAGGTTGATTATAAGCGCCTCCGAATATGTGTACAGGATATCCCACGTTAGGTGGACAATACTGATTTCACACTTATGTTGAGGAATAATGGTTTTAACTAAATTTGCATATCTTCAACCTTTACCAAGATATAATTGTTTTTGTGGTTGTCATCAAAAACCATGACCTGCCATAGAAAATCAAAATTTGCCACTTTCCCAATCACAGAACCTGTAATTTGACATCACTTTCTAAAACCTCATAAAATTTAATATAAAATTCAATAACTTTTTTCCGATTCCGATAATCACCCTTACTTCAAAGATACTTTGAGGAAATTTCAAAATCAATTTTTCATCGACAATTCAAATGAAAATTTTGTAAGAGTACTTTGAAGTGGCATATCTGTAAATTTGACAGAGCTTACGCTAATGTGTTTGCTATCCAGCGATATTATTTTTCTGATACATTTTGATTTGAAAATTTTAAAACAATTCGCATTGAAACTTAAAAAACATGGTCTTCAGATGAAACAAATTCGTTTCGACCATAGCTTAACAAGCAAAAAAAAAACACAGAGAATTCGCTATTTTGATTCGAGAAATCTCTCTCTCTCTCTCTCTGGTTCCTGTTAACTCATTGTGGGTCATATGGCATTAACCACGCCTACTTTCCGCCTCGTCCTGTTCATCGCTATCGCTTTCAGCTCACTCCACGACTTGCCTATTGAGGCACCCTCTCTCTCAACTGATCTTCTCCAGGTGTTATTTTATTAGGTCGTCCAACACGGCGACTTGCGTCCCTGCAGGTTCCAATCGAGGGCCTGTTGAGCAATGTTGTTCGGAACTTTTCGGAGAGTGAAACCTATCCATTGCCACTTTCGCATTTTAATGGAAGTGTCTATCCTGTCCTGACCAGTAATACTAAGCAGGCCGTCATTAGAAATGACCTCCGGCCACTGTATGTGTAGGATGCCCCGTACACACTGCTTCACAAAAGTTTGAAATCTAGTTGTTATCTTATTGGTCACCTTCCAAGTTGAACAGCCATATAGGAGAACCGATTTTACGTTGGTTTCGAAGATGCGGAGTTTGGTGCGTCTGGAAATGTTGTTGTTTTGCCAGAAAGGAGTCGAACTGAAAAAAGCTGCTCGAGGCCTGTTGATGCAAGACTGTACATCAGCATTCGCTCCACCACCTTCTGTAACTACGCTTCCGAGGTAACAAAATTTGTCAACTTTCTTGACTGTCAGCCCCGAAACACAAATTCCGCTTTGACTTCCTGGATCCAGGCTCAAGTGCGTTGATTTCAAGCCCTTCATAACGGCTTTTGCAATGCAGAGCATCCGACTTTTGTATTACTTGATCCGATTTATTTGATAGAAGACAAATATCGTCAGCAGAGTCTAGATGTTGAAGGTATTTGAACAACTTCCATCCTATACCTTTGTTTTATTGTGATTGAAGCGCGCCGCTCAGTACATCATTAATGGCAATTAAAAACAGTAAAGGTGACAAAATGCAGCCTTGTATCACCTCGAAAGGGTCTCATAGCTTACCCTTGTGTAAGACGTGATATTGGGCTCCCTGGTAGGACCCCTTGATGATGGAAATTATTTTATCTGGTATGCCTCCCATACGAAAAACCCTCCAGATGTATTCCCGGTCAACGCTGTCAAACGTCTTTTCGAAATTGATGAACATGAGATATAATGGGGATCTCCACTCTGCAGATTGTTCAATAACAATTCGAAGGGTGTTGATATGGTCGCTGTGGGCTTGTTCATCATTCAATGAGCGGTCAACTGTTTATTTGATCCGGTTCAAGACTATTTGTGTCATCAGTTTGGAGACTGCTGGGAGAAGACAGATCCCACGCCAATTATTGCAATCCTTCAGGACGCTTTTTATCGGGATCTTAATAATGACGCCCTTCTTCCACTCTTTAGGGAGAGTTTCAGTTTTCCAACACTCTTAAATAAGGGGGAGAAGAATATCCGCAGTAATATTGGCATCCGCTTTAAAAAGTTCCACCGGAATTACATCTATCCCCGGGGCTTTACCCGCATTCATCGATTTAATAGCCGCAGTTACTTCCAGCTTAGATGGTGGGGTGGTATCAACCCTGGCTATTTGCGGAATATCTTCTGCTACTGATGAAGATGCATTCGAAGGTCCAAAGGTGTTGTCGAGGACCTCAATGAAGTATTCACTCCATCTCCGCACTTGGTGTTCTTCGGTTAGCAGTAGAGACCCATCTTTATCTTTCACAGGATGTTCTGTTGCAAAAGATTTGCCAGTTAATGGCTTGATAAGCTTAAAAAGGCTTCCACTGTCATCACGGTGGGCCGCTTCCTCTGCCTTCTCCGCTATTGCGTTGATATAATTCGCTTATTGGATATGGTGTTCGTCTATGGAATTGCTAGAAGAAACGGGCTTGAAGCAGTTCGGGAATCCAGTCGGCGGTCTCCACATCGACAGCTACCGAATAGATGCGCCTTTGAACGAACATTTCGTATTCTAAAAGAAGACAGTTCGAACTCCGAACCATAATTCTAGAGAAAGCATTCGTCGCATAGGAGTTAGAAGTGAGGAAGCGATTCTTAATCTATTCAACGAAGATCCAAGATTAAGTACATGAAGAGCCGCACTTCAGCTGGATACCATCTGAATGATGGTACAACGAACCCTTCAATCTGATAACCGGTACCCGTACTATCTGACGCAAGTTCAAGAGTTGCCGCCCTTAGATTTTCAGAGAAGAATCACTTTCAGTCACTGGTTTCTTGCACAAATCTGGGCAGATCGTAATTTCTCCGGCAGAATTTTATGGACATTTACGCAGAGGGGGATATTCAATACACGCATATCTGGCGTTCCACGAACCCCAACGAAATTCAACAGTCTCGATTCTCGATATCTTACCTTCGTTTTCAGTTCTTTTTGGCACTGCGGAATTTACGTGCTCGCAACACTTTCTTATATAGCTAATTGGTAACATAATTGGCTTGATAGATGGTATATTACATGTATTTGTTACTTAATCTACCAGGCTAATTTGAACATTCTAGACACACAATAGCCCGTGTCGTGGTTCAGAATCGTATCTCTACCTACACTACTAATCTCGAAACTTTCCGCCGCATCGAATTTGTATCGTTGCCGAACATTACGCAATATTTCGACATCCTCAAATGTGATGTTGTGTCCAGTTTCGATCATGTGTCGAGCAACCATCGATTTTGTGTGCCTCACTGGGGTTTTTCGTCCCAACTTGGCGTCTTTATTGTGTTTGTGCGAACCTGGTGGTAAGTAGCCGCCGTGTAATGAACCATATTATGGTCTGATAGTGCTGCTTCCACCGGCAGATCTATGCCGGTTAGTAAGGATCTGTCGGTGGTACGAAACCAGAGGCCGAGGGTCCCATTACGCCTGGACCCTGATGCGAACGCGAGGAAATCTGCGCCGTCTGCCAACTATTCCATCCTTATCGCCCCATTTTTTTTTTTCATTCCCCACTTTTACCTCCCGCCCGACCTTCACGGTAAATTATGCTACCTTAGGCTTCGTCCCCACGGGCATTTTCGGATGCCCACTAAACCGTCCGTTACAGTCGTGTTTGAGCCATGTCTGTCATGGTGCACTCGCAATTGATTTTGTATATTCCGCTTTGCTCAGTTACGGGTTACGGGTCAAAATAATAACTAAAATTGTCTTGGGGAGAAGAAGGGAGCACTAAGAAAGCACAATTGATAGAGAGCAGTCCAGCTTTCGATCCAAACTCTCCTGTGTCGATTACATCCTTACGAGTCATCACCGAGCAATGTCCTGAGAACGATTCTCGGCTTCACTTGTTTGTCATTGATTTCGAGAAGGCTTTCGATAGTGGGAACCGGGATTCTATATGGGCGACCTTACCCAGAAGAGGTATTTCTAAGGAGCTTGTGTCTTAAGGCAACCAACGATGGCGCGAAATGTCGCCTTTTGCATAAAGGCAAGGTATCGGGGGACTTCGCGATCCGGAGTGGAATTCTGCAGGGGTGCATCCTCTCACAGTTCTTCTTCCTGATAGTAATTGACCATATGTTGCATGCAGCGCTATCCAGACCACACAGAGGAATTCGATGCAACATCTTGAATACGTTGACAACATGCGCCTACTATCTCACAAAATTTGGATCTGAGCGAAATGCGATGGATCTACATCTCGACTTGATAATGCGTTTGTAATGCGAAACGTTGTCGATAAATGCATATTTTATTAAATATTGTATTCAGCTGAGTGTGAAAATTATTCTTTAATAATTTAAAAAATACCAGTGATCAACTCTCAACTTGTCCACTGGATAATGACGACTTTATTTCTGCTTCGGTTTGGTTGTGATTCGCATACCAGACATTTTAATTTAGTTCCCGGAACTTCAAAATCCACCTTAGTCCATAAAACAAAATGGTGCTGTTTGCTTTGTTGTGGTTCATAAATTTGACTTTTAGGCTTATAGCGTCTGGACTTTCGGATTTATACTGTGTTTAGATTATGTACTGTATTCGCTAAACTCTTTCATCGAATTGAATAATGACAATGGGGTTGTACACAAAAAACCTCCGAAATGGTACGAGTATATAGCTCGTAGACCTTGTTCTATTCGATAGAAGCTCGTTATACAAGGTGTACTGTATTAAAAAAAAAACAATAGGCAATTCTCAATAAGCTTTTGGGTAAAACTAATTTTCCCTAATCAATCAGGGATTTTAATAACCTCGTATCATCCAGGGCCATCGACATCTGCATTCTAATCCATGCTCCTGTATTAGAAGAAAAATAAATCTCTTTCTACCAAACTTCTATCATTGACACACATTGCGCAAATGATCCATATTCAGTGGCCATTGCAGGCATATCCTCGTACTCGTATTAAACAAAGCGATATAAATACCAATCTTGTCTCCGAAACTTTGAAGAAGCTCGTTTGGGACATACATACATGGGCACATTTATAGAGGATAGTACGAGTATGTCTATGTTGGTCTAACAGCCAAATTCAAAAGTCCTTCATCCAATGCACCATGTGACTCGTTCAAAATGCCCATGTGGACTAAGTATACTTGCTGCCGGGCGGAATTATTGGGGCACATGGCTTTGCAATCGGATCACGAATGATGAAAAGTAAACATCGACAATGTCCTTACTTTTATCTTTGGCACGTTTAACGCTCAGGTTGAGGTAAGCTCAGCTGAATGTTCGAGACGTGACAAAATTGAGGGAATGGAATGATTTGGCCTCAATATAGGTAAGTGGAGAGACCATTTCACCACCGTGTCGCTAAGGATTCAGGAAAATGGAAAATTAAGTGGAATTATGTTGTAACAGGCAACGCCATGTTAAATTAATGGAAAATCGCGTTCGAGTGTTTACATATATCTTTCGTCACAACTTAAAAATATGATCCTTTCAGTCTATTTTTTATTGATAAAAAGGTGATGTGAGTTTCAATAAGTGTATCCTTCAATATATATAAGTACTAGCTGCGAGAGCTCGCTTCGCTCACAACTTGACACTAACCTTGAATATTTTTTTCTTACATAATTAATTTGTTCTCCGCTTGCTCAACACCACGACGATAAGGCTAAACTTCAGCTAAATTAAAAGTAACTTCACTTTCAGTCGGGTACCTTTACATAGTTTCGGCGGTTCAAATTTCTAAGCAGAATTACAGGGACCCCGCCTAGGTGCGCTTAGGGAATTTAAAAACCGGATAATGGGTAGCATCTTCTTGATCCATTACTCGGTTGATTGAGCTGTATTCAACACATTCCCCAGGAACGCATTTTAATATTTCTGCGTTTATCGCAGATGCCTGGTCGTTTTTTAAATACACAACATCAATTATTTAGGAGAATAACCTTCCCTTCTTCGTCCGGATACGTAACGTCACCAATTTTCAGTAATAAATCTGAAAACTCTTGGGCATTTTGATTACTCCCAATTCGCGCCCGCATATTGGTTGACAAATGCATGGGTATGACAATGCGCCATAGATGTGAGCTTTTTAGACATGCCTTAATTTCATCAGCCCCCATCCTTCCGAGTTTTACTGGTAAAGTTTGCCTAAAGTCGCCACAGAGAAGTAATATAATACTGCCCATAGGCCGGTCGTTTTGTTTGATGTCACATAAGGTTCTATCTATTGATTCAACCACTTTCCGATTCGCCTTAGTGCACTCCTCCCATATTATTAAGAAACAATCGCGCAAAACCCTGGCTTTGTTACTGTTTATTGGCTGTGGTTTTTCTGCTATACCAGTGCAAATATTCATACAAAATTGCACTGGATAAGTTCTAGTGTAAGTTGAGTGAAGAAATTTTGATTGAAAAAGCAATTATAATATTGCCACATTTGCAAAAAAACACAGTCAATAAGAGAATAATTTCATAGCAACGAACTTTTGCTCGTAGCAACTACAGTGAATTCATAGCATCAATCTTTCGCTCGTGGCAATTAGAACAGTTTCATTTGTTTTTCTATATTTTTTTTACTCAGTGTCCTTCTTTGGTTCATGCACAGCAACTTTGCTAAAGATCATCACATGATCAAATGTATAGTTTACGATTCTATATAGGACATACAAACAAACATTCATTTTTATATATAGAGATTATAAAATATATAGAGATAGGCGTATTCGTTTGTACTTTGTATGTCGAAATTTCGGTTACATATTTCTTCTGAATAACACAAAAACCTGAATAATATTGTTGAATATACCTGTAGATGACAATAAACAATTATTGGAGACTGCAGTTATACTCGCGCTCGTGGGACATCTTAAGCGATTTATCGCGATTGCACCCTTTCCTCCTCAGGAATACAAAAAAGGTATAAGTGAACAAAAGGTGTCACGTAATGACTTCACAAGGGCACTGCGACGTGATTCCTCATGCTATTTCCAGCAAAAAATATAAAGGAACATTTTTCCGAAATCTTAATTCTTTAGCTGGTACAGACATTTACATTTTTTTTTAATGGCTCGATTCACGTTGTTAAAAACACGATATCTCGAAAACCGCGATGTGTAGAATGTCTAAAATTTTTAAAGGTTTAGATAGACATTCTCATGAGAATGGTATCATGAGATTGATTTCGTTCTCGAGGATCATCCAAATAGCAATGAGAATTAATTCTCATGAAAATTTTCCGTTCTCATGCATTCTCATGGGAATTATTCTCATCATCGTGTAAATGGATAGCGTTGGAGAATTCTCATGATCGTAACCATTCTCATGACCGAAGTTTATTCTCACCAGCGTGAGAACAATCATTCTCACGGACGGTTTAGTTTAGTTTATGTTCTTATGCTGGAAATAAAATAAGTAGGGCACTTTTTTTTGTTTTGTTAATCAGTAGCGATCGAAAACTGATTTTGCAAAACAAAATAGTATTGATATTCTGAAATAAAATGAGGGACACTGAATGATAACACTTCTTTTTTTAAATCACGTCCAATCTGGCCGGAAGAAATTATTAGGGGATTGTTGCTGTTGTAATAGCAACGCCTGTTGGCGTTGAGGAGGTTTGGCAGCCCTTAGAATTGTTTTGGCCGAATCCCAGACACCTGTTTATTTACAAGTGATTTTTCGTTATTTTGTTGATTGCGGTAGTAGCGGGTTTCACACGACTTTTGCGCGGGCCGTTGCCACCTGTACCCCCTTTAACATCCCCGTGCAGTGTCTGTGTGCATCGCGTGATACGAATTTAGCAGTTCATGTAAATTGCAATTAGCAAAAGATCCAACTTGTGATCCGTTTCGTGCTCCGGTGCAGGGAAATTAAAATATGATACGGTTAATTAGCGCATTAAATTCTTCAATATAGTGCAAATCCAATTAGCGCTCGAATCAAGTGCGTGGTTTTCTCTAAGAATTTTCAAAGTTCTTGTGTCCTAGCTAAGGCAGTTGTTGTCCCCTTTTCGAAGAAAAGAAATCCCAGACAAATGAGATGTCCTACAATATGCAACTCTCTAGTGCTCCTGGCGGATTCCGCCAAATACCTCGGTGTTACTCTAGACAGGAAATTACTCTGGTCGGAACACCTACAGACAATATCGGACAAAGCCATTAAGGCCCTATGGGTTTGTAGGCAGTTTGCGGGTAAGACTTGGGGAACAAGCCCTCGCATAATCCTTCGGATCTATAAGGCGATTGTCAGATCAATTGTTGAATATGGAGCTGTTGTTTGGTGGAAGAAATCAACCACCAAAGATGGCAAAACCAAACTGGGTAAGATTCAGAGACTAGCATGTCTCACAGCCACGGGGGCTATCCGCAGCTGCCCGACTGTAGCTCTTGAAGCGCTACTCGACCTTCCGCCGCTTCACATTCATATAAAGGCGGAGGCAAAAATAGCAGTAGCAAGACTAAAAGCTTGCCAGAATTTCCTCAAACTAAACCCTGAGCAGACCAACTGAGTAAATGAGGACCATGTACTTAGTATGCCATCAGACCATTTGGCTAGGGAGCTTTGCTTTAAACTTCCATTCTCAACCGAAATATGGAGCAGAGAGGATTGGAATCTGAAGCTCGACACTCTCCCCTCAAACTTTGTTACGTGGTACACAGATGGATCTAAAACCGAAGATGGTACAGGGGCGGGCGTCGTAGGTCCGTCTCACAAGATATCCATTCCAATGGGAAAGTACGCCAAGGTATTTCAGGCCAGATATCCATTCCAATGGGAAAGTACGCCAAGGTATTTCAGGCGGAAGTTCACGCAATCGAGACTTGTGCGAACACATGCTTAGCAGCTGGATACCAAGGCAGGAATATTGCAATCTTCACTGACAGCCAGGCGGCGATCAAGGCACTAAGTAACTTCTCCGTCTCGTCCAAAGTGGTGCTTAGTGGTCGTGAAGCCTTGCAGAGATTAGGCTCCGTAAATAAGGTTACCATTTACTGGGTTCCCGGACACGCTGGTATCCCAGGAAACGAAACAGCGGACGAGTTGGCCAGGGGAGCATCTGCAACCCCACTCGTCGGTCCGGAGCCATACTGTGGAATTCCCTTGTGTAGTGCAAGACGGCACATCAGGGAATGGGAACACTCAGTAACCATCGCGCACTGGGATAATACCCCTGGTCTTAGACAGGCCAATCTGTTTATAGCAACCGTACCCACGAACTGCTGAGACTACGCAGAAACCGGGTTAGAGCTATTTGTGGGCTCCTTACAGGTCATTTTACCCTGAGGGGTCATCAGCATAGAATGGGAATTGTCTCTGACCCAAGCTGTCGCTTCTGTGAGAGCGAAGATGAGGCTTCCCAGCACATTCTCTGTGACTGTGATGCACTTCATCTCCGCCGCTTGAAGTGCTTCGGCGATGCATTCCCTGAAGCGGAAACGATTGCCTCACTAACATTCGAACAGCTGAGCAGATTTGTTGGGATGATTGGTCTCGAGAATTAGTCAGATCACTAATCTGCGTAGACTTCAGGGTGTAGCACAATAGACTTCCGGGTCGCAGTGCTTGTTGGCCCTCTGGGACAACTGCCCTCCATCTAATCTAATCTAGCCCTTGGCTGTTGATGATGAACGGGTCATTCCGGTGCACAGAACCGGCTGTGGGAGCGACTATTAGGGAGCGTTTAGGTTGCAGATTGCGAATCTTAAGTCATAATTGCAAAAAAAATCCCCTTGAAAAAAAGGTTGCCATCCTGGGGTGGGCAACCCCAATTTTTTTTTGACCTCAGACTGGGAATAAGCGACCCAAATTTACCTTGTAGTTCGAACCAGCCCGAACGGACGAGTATTTCCCCATGAAAACATGGTTGCCATTCTGGGGTGGGCAACCACATTTTTTTTTTTTGACGTCAGATTCGGAATCACTGACCCAATATTAGAAAAGGTGATAGAAACAAAATGCTTTTTTTAATGCAAATTTAAAGAGCTATAATAATTGAATCGTTAATCTGATTTTTTATGGAATACGTTTCAAATATTAGAGGAGAGTATTAGCTGTGTGTTCTATCTAGCGTGATTTTCGTGATATCGTGTTTTTAGTAACGGAAGTCGAGCAATTAAAAAGGAGTTTATGCCTTTAGCAGCTAAAGGAATAAGATTTCGGAAAAATGTTCCTTTTTTCTGGCTGAAAATCGCATAAGGAATCACATGGCAGTGCCCGTGTGTGGTCCTTACGTGGCACCTTGTATATGACATTAGAATAACTGGATGCGAAATTTGTAGCTATTCTCAAATTCATTAAATACTCAAATAGTCTCGTCCAGTGACGCAACCAGTATCTTATTTGGCGGTATGGGGATGAATCTATGCATATTCTTGGACACGAATAATCTCTATATATAAAAATGAATGTTTGTTTGTATGTCCTTTATAGAATCGTAAACTATGCATTTGATCATGTGATGATCTTTAGCAAAGTTGCTGTGCATGAACCAAAGAAGGTCACTGAATAAAAAAAAAATATATAGAAAAACAAATGAAATTGTTCTTTGTTGCAGTTTTGTGTTGCCTCCAGGGCGATTCACGAAAGAAATTCAAGTTGAGTGATTTTGTCTAACCAATATATTTCGGGCATATGCCCATCTTCAGGGTTCTATAAACAGAATACATATCAACTTATTAAATTTATATATATTAATAAACAAACTACGGTCAAAAAAATATACCTTAGTTCTTTTTAAGTTATGAGAACAACGACTTGAACAGAATTTATGTGAAGCAAAAATGTCAATTACACTTAATGTCAAATATATAAAAATGCCGTACAGGTGTCAAATAATTAAAAATACATATTGTGAATAGCAGCTTAGTATACGTGAATATAATACAAAATTACTTTAATCCCATTTTGATCAAATTAAAATAGGTATTTGAATAGTCTTTTTTGTCATTTTTATCGTTGCAAGCAGTATTTTCATATTTAATTATTTGGTTGACTTCATGGATTTGAAGCTTAGTTTTGTTTTGTTGACTTATTAAAATTGTTGCATCGTCAAACTTAAAATTGTGTTTTTTCTCAATTGTGTGCTTAGCTAGTGCTGATAAATTTACATTTAAAGTCTTCTTCGTATCATTTTTATGTTGGCTAACACGTGTTCCTAATTTTTGGATGGTTTCACCGATGTAAGTTTTATCGCAATCAGAGCAGTCTATTTTATACACAACTCCGGATCTTTCCTCTTTTGGAATTTTGGTTTTAAGATTAGTAAACATGTTGCTAACTTTGTTGTGCGGTCGCATTGATACGTTAAGTTTGAGAAAATCATTGGAGAAGTCAGACAACATCGGAATGTTCCAGATAGAACAAGCTATGCATACCTATCTTCTGACGATAACACAAAAATACCACAGTCCAATGATTCCACACAACACTACTCATCTTTGGTATATGTACCAGGAATAAGTGAGTCGATTTCTCAATCATGCAGATACTTTATCCCTAAACTTAACGTATCAATGCGACCGCACAACAAAGTTAGCAACATGTTTACTAATCTTAAAACCAAAATTCCAAAAGAGGAAAGATCCGGAGTTGTGTATAAAATAGACTGCTCTGATTGCGATAAAACTTACATCGGTGAAACCATCCAAAAATTAGGAACACGTGTTAGCCAACATAAAAATGATACGAAGAAGACTTTAAATGTAAATTTATCAGCACTAGCTAAGCACGCAATTGAGAAAAAACACAATTTTAAGTTTGACGATGCAACAATTTTAATAAGTCAACAAAACAAAACTAAGCTTCAAATCCATGAAGTCAACCAAATAATTAAATATGAAAATACTGCTTGCAACGATAAAAATGACAAAAAAGACTATTCAAATACCTATTTTAATTTGATCAAAATGGGATTAAAGTAATTTTGTATTATATTCACGTATACTAAGCTGCTATTCACAATATGTATTTTTAATTATTTGACACCTGTACGGCATTTTTATATATTTGACATTAAGTGTAATTGACATTTTTGCTTCACATAAATTCTGTTCAAGTCGTTGTTCTCATAACTTAAAAAGAACTAAGGTATATTTTTTTGACCGTAGTTTGTTTATTAATATATATAAATTTAATAAGTTGATATGTATTCTGTTTATAGAACCCTGAAGATGGGCATATGCCCGAAATATATTGGTTAGACAAAATCACTCAACTTGAATTTCTTTCGTGAATCGCCCTGGAGGCAACACAAAACTGCAACAAGTAAATTGCATCGATTCCGGCAAAAACAACAAAAACCATCTGAAATTGTTCTTATTGCCACGAGCAAAAGTTCGTTGCTATGAAATTATTCTCTTATTGACTGTGTTTTTTTTGCAAATGTGGCAATATTATAATTGCTTTTTCAATCAAAATTTCTTCACTCAACTTACACTAGAACTTATCCAGTGCAATTTTGTATGAATATTTGCACTGGTATAGCAGAAAAACCCCAGCCTATAAACAGTAACAAAGCCAGGGTTTTGCGCGATAGTTTCTTAATAATATGGGACGAGTTCACTAAGGCGTATCGGAAAGTGGTTGAATCAATAGATAGAACCTTACGTGGCATCAAACAAAACGACCGGCCTATGGGCAGTATTATACAATATTACTTCTCTGTGGCGACTTTAGGCAAACTTTACCAGCAAAACCCGGAGGGATGAGGGCTGATGAAATTGAGGCATTTGTGTCTAAAAAGCTCACATACATATATGGCGCATTGTCATACCCAAGCATTTGTCAACCAATATGCGGGCGTGGATTGGGAGTAATCAAAATGCCCAAGAGTTTTCAGATTTATTACTGAAAATTGGTGACGTTACGTATCCGGACGAAGAAGGGAAGGCTATTCTCCTAAATAATTGATGTTGTGTATTTACAAAACGACCTGCGATAAACACAGAAATATGAAAATGCGTTCCTGGGGAATGTGTTGAATACAGCTCAATCAACCGAGTAATGGATCAAGAAGATGCTACCCATTATCCGGTTTTTAAATTCCCTAAGCGCACCTAGGCGGGGTCCCTGTAATTCTGCTTAGAAATTTGAACCGCCGAAACTATGTAAAGGTACCCGACTGAAAGTGAAGTTACTTTTAATTTAGCTGAAGTTTAGCCTTATCGTCGTGGTGTTGAGCAAGCGGAGAACAAATTAATTATGTATGGAAAAAGTATTCAAGGTTAGTGTCAAGTTGTGAGTGAAGCGAACAACGCGAGTGCAGCGAGCACTAGATGAGAGAGCGAGCGAAACGAGCTCTCGCAGCTTGTCTTATACATATATCAAGATAAGTCGTTTACGTATGTACAGGCACAACTCAATAACCCTTTCTCCGATTTGGCTCAAATTTTTTTTGTTGTGCTCCTTTACGCCCAACTTAGATACTAACGGAGCCCAAAATTGGAAATTTTCCCGGAAAATTGGGAAAATTTTAAAATTCCATTTCGCATACATTTTGTATGGAGAAATTTTTTCATCTCCGATTTGGCTCAAATTTGGTTTGTTTGTGTGTGCAATGCTCCCTCCTATTTATATATACATAAAAAAAATCACGGACGACCTGTTGTCGCGCATGAAAACACGCATTCGTCCGATTAATGGCAACGATTCGTTCACGAAGTGGCAAAGTCTTGGCAGTTGCATCATCTGACATTGCGGCGACGTTGCTTGAAGGAAGGCGGACTGCTCATTCAGCCTTTAAATTGCCACTGAACTTGCAAGTGACGGACGAACCAACTTGCAACATTTCGAAAAATTATGCTATGGTTAAAATCTTGCAAACCTGCAAAATAATCCTTTGGGATGAATGTACGATGGCGCATAAACGTGCATTGGAAGCTTTTGACCGCACTCTGAAAGACTTGCGCAATAATCACAATCATTTTGGAGGCGCAATGATTCTACTTTCCGGCGATTTCCGTCAAACGCTGCCCATCATTCCGTGATCAACACCTGCGGATCAACACAACGCGTCCTTAAAATCATCTCATTTATCGACCTACGTGCAGACATTACAACTGACAACAAGCATACGTGTTGTATTGCAAAATGATCAATCTGCTGATGTGTTCTTGAAGCAATTGTTGGACATCGGCAATGGAAATATTCCAGTTGATGAGACAAGTGGTTTCAATGAATTTCCCATTCACTTTTGTCAATTCACCGAGTCCAGGGAGCAACTCATCGAAAAAGTTTTCCCGAACATCGTGCGCAATTACGCCAATCATGAATGGTTGGCTGAACGAGCTACTTAGCAGCAAAGAATGTCGATGTCCACCAATTAAATTTAGATGTTCAAATGAAAATCCCTGGCGAAGTGATGACATACAAATCTATGGACACCATCACCAACGAAGAAGATGTCGTCAACTACCCAACAGAATTTTTGAATTCATTGGATGTGCCAGGATTCCCGCCACATAAACTGCAACTGAAAATAGGCTCAGTCATCATAATGCTTCGAAATCTGAACCAGCCGAAGCTATGCAATGGAACCAGACTTGCTGTCAAACGGTTGTTACCCAACGTCATAGAAGCTACAATTCTTAAAGGAAAATTAAAAGGCGAGCACGTTTCGATTCCACGAATTCCAATGATTACCATTGATCTGCCATTGGAATTCAAACGATTGCAATTTTCGGTGCGTCTTTCGTTTGCGATGACAGCAACCAAGCACAAGGACAGTCGATGAATGTGTGTGGCATTAATTTAGGAAATCCGTGTTTCTCGCACGGCCAATTGTACGGCGCCTGTTCGCGAGTAGGAAACCACATTTTCTATTTGTTTACGCAACGCAAAACAAAACTAAAAATGTTGTATATCACAAAGCCTTGAATTAAATGAACTATTCAAATGGAAACAAGTTGACTTTTATTCATTCACAACAAACATGGCTCAGAGTGTAATCCATTTCTAGAACTACACACCACGCCACCTGTTGACTAACAGGAAGATTGGGCGCGGGATGGAGTTCGCGGGGTCAGCTTTATGTCTGAAAAAAATAAGTCGGGGTAGGTGAAAGTTGCGAGCGAAGCGAGCCATCGCAGCTAGTACTTTATACATATCCAGTTTTCTTGCTATTGCCCCTCCCTAAATCAAATCCTTGCTACCCCATGATCCCGCTCTGTGTATAAGGACTTTAAGAAAACATTTTGCCAACAATGCAAGCCGACCCAGTTTCCACACTGGGTATTTATGTCGCAGTGAAGGTCTGCATGGTAATATTTTCCTTCATCTCAAAGCCTTTTATCAATTTAGGATATCAGATAATATCTAATTACCTACGCCAATTCTTGTATATCTTCAAAATATATGTTGTATCTACCAGCAATGTGGGTGCGTCCATAAAAATATCGCCTAGCATTTTGGGACACCATTTTTGATTTCGAATTCACAAGGAGTTGTCGCCGTTGGTCATTTGAGACTTGGCTATGTTTTCGTAACTCACCATGGCCGGAAAACTACAACAAATAAGAGACAAATTGTATAACGCCGTTGATTTGAATTAAAGGGCCGCCCGATGACATGAAATCCCATGACAAATTGCCTTGGCTAAAAATGAAATGTCATACCATTAGTTGGGCTGCCTAAATATATTGGAATTCCGAAATTCAAGTCCTGTTCTCAGCAGATAACTTCCATTCTGTCCTTGCTTCAGGGGTGCTTCTGTCTGATTTCGTTGCGATTGATTACGTTGATGTCATATTGCCATTTAGACATTGTAAACGTATCCTTGAACTTGGAGGGCGAGTGAGAGTAGATATCCTTAAAAGATGCCTAATCGATTTCGGTAAGAAGACAATTTATAAGAGAGAATAGAAGGATGTGATAGTGTGGGGGGCACTTAATACCATGGAATAGATATTTAATAATGGCTGCTCGAGAAATTTATTCGTGATGATAAATTACCAACAATTTATTTCTTATTTTGTTGTACTGAAGAATTATGGAATTGGCTATAGCATTTTTTTAATTTAGAGAAAAGAAAGAAACGATAACCTTTGAAAAGTAGTAGTGAGACAGGAGGATTGATTGATTTGGAAGAATCCATTTGTTGAGTGGATTTCAACCAAATTTACTTTTTCCTCGCTGTGTGCTGTCTATTTTTTTTTTCAATGTGAAAAGAAATATTTACTCATGTTTTATGGAGCATCGAATTAAATTTTACATTTGCAGAAAATTACCCACACTAACTTTCTAGTGGTCGGCGGTAAACTGGGTTGGGAATTAGTTGAACCAATTGTGACCTGGGCACCTGACACCAAATAGACCCTAGTTAAAAACAGTTTCTATATAGGTATTTATTTGGCAACAGACAGACATCACCATGTTGTGCATTCCCAATACGATCTGTGAACCGACTTAAGGCGAACATACACCATCCGGAATTCCTGTCCGGAAAAACTGATGAGGCCCGGCCTTGAGGAATTCCGGATCGTGCATGGTCGTTGGTCTTTCAGGCGGCTGGAAGAAAAATCGTTCCCGCCAGGCCTCCACCACACACGTTCCGGAATTTTTGCTCCGGAAAAACTGATCATGCCTGGCCTTGAGGAATTCCGGATCGTCAATGGCATGTGTAGACCGCCTTGAGTTGAATAGACAATTGGCAATCGATCTTATTATCATAGAATGAAAGTATCTTTCTATTGGATTGAATTTTACATTCCATAGCCAAGCTTCAGACACATTCGTCTATTGAAAAAAAAACTGCAGTGAAAATTCATTCTAGCCACGCGGCCGGACAGTTCGCCTTGAGGCGGCCGGACAGGCCTTTGAGGCGGCCGGATGCATAATTGCAAATTGATCTAATCGCCATAGAATGAAAGTATCTATTTATTGGATTGAATTTCTCGACACTTTACTTTACATGGCCAAGTTTCAGATACATTCGTCTATTGAAATAAATTCCTGAAAAACTGCATTCTTGTCAGGTGGCCGAACAGGCGGCCTGGAGTTTATTGCAATGTATCCCGCTGCTACCTCGCGGAAATAAAATCGGCTAATGAACGATTGTTTCCGGGACTGAGCGAATAGACGAATGTATCTGAAGCTTGGCTATGGAAAGTAAAACGCCATAAAATTCAATGCAATAGATAGATACTTTCATTCTATGGCGATAACATCAATTTGCAATTATCCATCCGGCCGCCTCAAAGGCCTGTCCGTCCGCCTCAAGGCGAACTGTCCAGCCGCGTGGCTAGAATGAATTTTCTCTGCAGTTTTTTTTTCAATAGACGAATGTATCTGAAGCTTGGCTATGGAAAGTGAAACGCCATAAAATTCAATGCAATAGATAGATACTTTCATTCTATGGCGATAACATCAATTTGCAATTATCCATCCGGCCGCCTCAAAGGCCTGTCCGGCGGCCTGTCCGGCGGCCTGTCCGGCGGCCTATCCGGCCCGCCTGACAGGCCGCCTCAAGGTGAACTGTCCGGCCGCGTGACTAGAATGAATTTTCACTGCAGTTTTTCCCAATGGACGAAGGTATCTGAAGCTTGGCTATGGAAAGTAAAATGCCGTACAATTCAGTGCAATAGATAGATACTTTCATTCTATGGCGATAAGATCGATTTGCAATTATCCATCCGGCCGGCTCAAAGGCCTGTCCGGCGGCCTCAAGGCGGCCTGAAGCAGCCATACACGATCCGGAATTCCTCAAGGCCGGGCCTGATCAGTTTTTCAGGAAGGAATTGCGGATGGTGTATGGTGTATTCTATATTCAGGCAAACCGGAAGGCCAATCCTCATCAGTTTTTCCGGACAGGAATTCCGGATGGTGTATGTTGGGCTTTAGCATTCGCTGAAGAAGTGAGTGAGGGTTTCTTTCTTATCCTTATTCCCGCAGTTGCGGCAATGTGGATTATAATGGATGCCAAGCCTTATTACATGTTCTCCGATAAGCCAATTTAATAACTGCCGTGAGCCTGGTGACATCTCTAGGGGACTTGACCAATAGTTCAGATATATTCCTTCCGATATAGGAGGGCCATATCTTCCTTGATACGGTGCAGGTAGTCAGATTCCGCTACTAAAAATGCGCAACATTGACGTAGTGAGAAGAGATCTAACACTTAACAGTCCTCTGTGGAATACAAACAGACTCCGCAAAACAGCTTTCTAGGACGGTCACCTTCCTGGCCAGCTCGTCGGCTTTTTCGTTGTCCTTAATGTCTCTATGACCAGGCACCCGTCCGGGGGGCCATAACTCTCCGAGATATTCGGTGCTTCAGAAAATATCTCTGCACAGACGCCGCAGTCCTCTTTCAACCCATCTCTGAAAATAGTGTGGTCAAAGTCCTTCACCACCTCACCCCCTTCCATTCAGCCCTCGTGGGGAATTTAGCAGAGAAGCTTCTGTCAAACCTCAATTTGGGCACGGCTAAGAATGTTGTTGACTGACTGACTGCACTGCCCGCCGCCAGCTGTTTAACAAAAAGGTCTATTGGTGGAAGATGCAGGATCACGTTTAGTGCTTCCCTCAGACAAGTTGGTATGGTACCTGTAGTACCAAGATATGCCGTTCTTTGCACCCTGCTAAGTTTCGTTACGTTGTATCCTTTAGCAAGTGCTGCCCACCAAACTAACAACCCATATGAAAGAATCGGACGGACGGACTACTGCTGTGTACATCCAGAGGACCATATTTGGCTTAAGGCCCCACCTTTTCCCGAAGGTTTTCTTACAGGCGTAGAAGCGATGCAGGCTTTCTTCACTCGCTCTTCAGTATTTAACTTCCAGCTGAGCTTCGTAAAATGACACCTAAATACTTTGCGCTGGATGATAGTTGAAGTAGGTTAGGTTAGGTTAAAAAGGCTGCTGTATAACACAGCACACATAGACCACCAATGGGTCCGTTGTGATACCTCAACGCCATAAGAGCCTAGTCGTCAAACCACCCGGAT